>CAWUFW010003106.1:0-1200000 GCA_963921515.1 Calotriton arnoldi | reverse complement strand
ATTTTGGACTCCCGGTCATATTTTCTGTCCCAGTCTGACCCTGTTCTATCCCATGCCCATCTCAATCTAACTTGTTCTTGTCATTGTATTTACATAGTGCTTGATGTCAATGCTGTTGGCCCAAGCACTCTTAATTGCCCTGCAAAGAGATGCAGGTGTATGCATGTGTGGACGAGATGGTTCTCTAGGTTAAGGCAAAGAAATTCCAGAAGCAGCTCCGAGCAGCAAAGCCTGACAACCCAGCTATTGGCTTCACAGCAGTTTGAGTACATCCTGACAACCTAAAGCACAGGTGATAACTGGCTGTTAAGCAGAGGTAAACAAAGCATGACAGAGTTGAGAAAAATATTTTTGGGAGTTGGGGTGTCAGACAAAGAGGAGTGCAGTATAAGTAGGAGGGGAAGGACAAGAAGGAGAATAAGAGTAATAAGAAAAGTGAAATAATAACTCAAGAGACAGAGAATAAGACAAGAGACAGCAGAGAGCACAGCAGAAGCAGATGTAATCAGTGATTAATTTGTGAAAGGAGGAGAGCCAGTGACCGAAGCTCTGCTCAGAGGCCGGCGGTCGGTGCAGTTAAATGTCAGCATGCGGAATACCGAGGCTGGTGGCATTTAATCCACTACCATACACTCCCTGTCCCTTTTTCTTTCCCTTGCAGGTTCCTGCTTTCTCCCTTTCTGAAGGTTTTGCCGTCTTTCTCTTCCTAAGTCTTTCCAATCTATATGTTTTTCCCTCTCTTACACTCTGTAAACAACTGATGCGGGAACTAAGTGCAGGTCTCCACAAATAAGTGCCGGTGGCCCCCACTGGCTTAAATTAAGCACTGGATGTAAATAGATGGCTGGGAGGTACAGTTATTTATTGTCGAGGTAGAACCATTTTTAAAACTAAGCGCAATGGGGTTGGGCTGTTGCTGGCAACTGCACAGGTTGAGCCGGGTCGCCTTCTTGAACTTTGGGTCCCCTCTTTGCCCAGTACCAGTGACCCACAATCACTCCATGTAACTAAGGGCGCAGGGCTCCAGTTTGAGTCATTCCTTTTACAAACAATTTGAATGTAATATCTTCATCCAAATGGTTCAATTGCTGGGAAATACGACTACACCTACCACAATGCACTTGGTTGTGAGCATAAACTTATGGGTGGATCATTGCGTGCCTGGTGATATGGAATAATCTGCCAACCTTCAGGAACCCTTTAATAACCAAATCATACAGGACGTTTTAGGTAAATGTAAATACATTATACACCATAATGCCACAATTGTAAAAGTATAATAAATGGAGTACTGGAAAGAGTAGCACAATATTTTGTTTGGTTAAAGCAGATGTTTGTTAGGGAAAAAAATACACAGCTTGTGAAAAGTGGAACAAGGTTTAGAGAAAACAATTCAGTCACCTTTACCTTGAAAGTCAGAGGAGCTCACGGTGTATCGGAGCTGAGCTCTTAGCTGGACCAGTGGGGATGCGGCTTAGAGTGCAAGGCTGGAGCAGGTCGGCTCCTGTGGGGATGGAGGCCTGCACTGACCACAGGCCGGCCTGAGGGTGAGTGTCACAGGGGCTCTCTCTAAATACAGGAGGTGACCAACACTGTATGTGAACCCCAGGTTTACTGCTGACAGTCAGCGTGCTGCTGCTTGTTCTCTTCACAGGCACGTCGGCAGCAGGACAGCTAGCAGGGCGCACGTCGGGCAGGCGGGACCCATCATTCAGCCGCATGTGCATTATGAAAGAATCTCCAGAAGGAAGTGCCAACCACTGAACTAAGAAAATTCATCACGCTGTTAGCTGAACACAGCTGATAATGATGTGGGACTAATTAAAGCCTTGCGGTGATGCGGGTTTTATTCAAAATATGTTAGTATAACCTGTGATGCCCAGTGCTTGGCAGGGCTTTCCAGGCCAGTGCCTCCCACACAGAGGTCAGCAACAAGACTGCAGCTCATCTTTTAAACAGCACGTCGACGCATAGCCCAAAGGATGCTCGTGCCTGCTTTGCTGCACAGGCGGTCAGTCAGCCTAATGGCGCAGCTGTACACGCTCCATTTCAGCTAACCGTGCATTTCTGTAGGCTCACCGGGGCCCAGCTTAGGAACAGAAACAAAGTGGGCGCAGAGGATAGCTGCCCACAAAGCCCTGGCACAAGCCTGACGGGGAAGCCGCGCTTCACGCCTGTCCTGGCATCACACACTTCCCTGGGCCTGAAGGGGAAGGCTGTGTTTTCGCTGCCCCGGTACCCCACAGGCCGAGGGGTATGCGTCTGATAGGTATGGCGCGCCTCGAGCCTGTCCTGATAACTCACACATCCCGGGTCCGAGGGGTGAGCCTTGGGGGTGGCGCGCTTCGAGCCTGTCCGGATATACAACAGTCGCCGGTGCCCAGAGATGGCGCCCTGATGTGGGTGACTCGGTTTGACACTGCCCTGATAGCTCACGCAGCCACTGGCCAAGGGATGAGCGCCTGAGTGTGGTGGCACGCTTCGAGCCTGTCCTGATAACCCACACCCCCCGGACTCATGGATGAGCGCCTAGGGTGGTGGTGGTGGTGGGGAGGAGGGTGGTGGTGGGGAGGAGGGGGGCGGGGTAGCAAGCTTCGAGGCTTTTTTTTTGCAATTTTATATAGCGGGAACTCGACCCGAAGGTATGGAGGCTTTACATGAGCACCGGTTACCTTACACAACCACATTCATTCTTTGGTAGGCATGGGGAGATTAAGTGATTTGCCCAGAATCACAGAATTTTGAGCGGACGCCGAGACTCGTACCTGCTTCCCCAGTTCCAAAGTCGGCCGCTCTGGCCGTTAAGCCACATCCGTTCTTCTACATCTTTCCTAATAGCCCACATACCCTTGGCCGAGAATAAGTGCTTGAGTGAGTGGCACGCTTCTAGCCTACCCTGTCCGGATATCGCACACGCCCGACGGCGGTGGTGCGCTTGGAGCCAAGACGAGTAGTCGAGTAGTCGAGTACCCTCATTCTGCTCCAGTTCCCGCGCACAGGCCAGAGCTGCAGCACCGACCGAGCCTCACTCTCAAGCCCTGCCGCGCACACTCCATAAAGCCTCGGATCTTCTCGGTCACGTGGCTAAGCAGATGTCTCCAGTAATCAGCCTCACGCCGTGACAGATCAGTAATGGTTTCTAGACCCGCCCCTCGCTCGGAGAACCGTGCAGTGCCATCACTTCAGCATCTCGCTGAAACAAGGCGGCTTTAAGCCCAGCTACCGAAGCTTGACTTCTGGAAGCAAAAGGATTTTTCGTGATTTCTGTCAAGCATGACTTCATCACGACTGACACTTTAACCCTCCACTTACTGAGAGTACCCTCAAGTATGAAGGCTCACCCGAAAAGATACAATAGATATAGGAGGCAGGGCACAGGTATGTGCAATACAGGGAACAGGACGAGCAACATAGCTCAGTGGGCTAATGCTTCTATTGTGGAGGCCTCGTTTTATCAGACGGTCGGAAAGTGCCTGGAGTGCTTGTGCTCATGTGCAGTTGGGGTGTGGCCTTGAAGTTCGAGATGGATCGATTTTTTTAGGGGCGGCTGTAGAAAGATTGTCCCACGGTTCGTCTACTCCTGTAATGTCACAGACACTAAACACAATCTACCCACTGCTTATGAAGTGTTGGTTCTAGAGTTATTTTAAGGATTTTGGGGACACGGCATATTTCGAGGACCCCGGTCAGAATAACAATTAATGTTGTTACCGATGGCCCGCTAATCTAAGTCCTCATGATGCATAAACAGTACCGAATTATATGTTAAGCATTCAGAAAAACAGTCACACGAAAGTAGGTAAAATACTACCGGATGACCCAAAATCCTTAAAATGATACTGGGTAGAGATACAGCGTCAGAGAAAAAGGTCGGCAGATAGAGGTGGAGAGGTTTAGATAAATAAAATAGAGGCCAAACATAGAAAGAGTTCACCTTCTCGGGGGGGGGGGGGGGAGGGGGGGGAGGCTTGGACAGTGAGGGCCCTGGACAAATCCCTACTTTGCCCATGCCTTAAAACGTCTCTGGTTGGTTCAAGCATCTACAGGCAACTCTTTTTGCTTTTCTATGGATCTTGCACAATGCTCGACTCGCCAAACCTTTGGCCCCATCTCTGGTAGTGCAGATTAAAAAAAAACATCTATTGTGTGCATGCGTAAATTCAATAGACAGACCGGACGAGGCTGGGCTGGGCCACCCCCTTTGGTTCTACACACGGACTATTGATAGAGGGACTGAGAGAATTCTGCAACCAACCTCAAGGTTAGTGCTCTCACAATTTTCCATTGTCTGCTATATCCCTGCAAGCTAATAAGCCTCACCCCTTTGCAGGGGAGTGGTCTAAAACGAATTATGGGAAAACGTACTCCCCCGGTGAAAGGCCTCGCTACCAAGAAGAAAGTCCCATTGGCCCCTCTAACTGCACAACCAACTGCAATCGATAAAATGCTACAGCGGGCAATTGGAGCAGTGTCCAACGAAATAGAGCGCACTGAGAGACGACTCTCTCTAACTCCGGTCCTTGCTATGAGTCCAACTCCAACGGAGCCAGGGATCCTGTCTCTATCTCTAACACCAAATGTGACTCTAGACCCAGAGCCCTCACATGCACGAGCCAAGACAGGCCCTGGCTGTGCCCCCCAGATCCCCATGGGAGGTGGCGCAAAGAAAAAAGGAGGGAAATGGAAACAAGCCATAAATACGGGAGCAAGGCAGAATAAACAAGTCGATGATATGTCATTAAGCCAGCCCCCGGGGGGACCAGAAGCAGTCGAACTGCCGCAGAAGACTCCGGAGCTCCCGCCATGGGTGTCTAATCTGGTAATGGAACTCAAAGCCCACTTTACTTTGACTTTAAAAACTGAACTTGATGCTCTGATGACACGTATTGATAACCTATCATACTTGATGGACCATTGGGTGGGCAAAGCTGAAGCTATTTTTAACAAAATTGAGTCTACAAACTCCCCTACCCCTGAGCAGGTCTTACACCGAAACAAGGTAACATTAACCACTCTCGAGGACTCACTCCCCCCTGCAGGGTCTAACACAATTGTGCAAAAGGACGCAGCTCCCATTCCTAGATTGCCCGCCCCACGGGACCAGGGATCTAGCTAACCCCCAACCGAGTCCCCTCCACTGTGCTTTCCCCGAACCTCTAAACAGGCACACACCAAATATATCAGGCCCCTCGGACCAACAACAAGACACAAATAACCAAGATGCCAACAATAGGATCCCCTCACACACCAAACCAAGAGACACCAAACCTACACTACCATGCCTTGACTTGTCCCCAGCCTCTAGTCCATATGTCATTGTCTTAGCTGGAGTACCTGAGTTGGAAAGTGGCCCAGGGGAGACACACCCAGAACTTAAAAACAAATGCATTCACTGGTTAAACAAATATAGGCCTCTCCCCTATCAAGTCCAAGGTGAAATTTTATTTACTCGTAGGGTGAGCTGGTTGGGGTAGAGGCGAAAGGACATATCTGGGGATTGTGTTGTGATCAATTTTAGGGATATTCGGACCGTTCAACACATCTTAGACTGGGGCTATCTAAGGGAGAATGGGGATATTCTTTCACTGCCCCTGGGATATTTTTACCCCCCTAGGCACATGTTAGACAAGGAGAGAAACTTGGCTAATGGTTGGGGGTCGAATGATCAAAATGGTGACAGACCAATAACGGGATGGGAACACTCAAAAACTGTGATGTATAATATCCCTGTTAACAATAGGTTTAGTTCATTGGATCTGGTAGATTGACTAAATCACTCTAATCAATGGCCCACTAATAAAAACGATGCTAAAACGGGAAACACGCATCTGGTTGGCCTCCCACAAAAGGAGGGACAAGAGAGGGGAGAAACAGTCACGGAGAAGCATCGTGAGGGTAGTGCTTTTAGTCATACTCCTACCCCCGCTAGTACCACAAATCGGGCAAACGTATGTAGCCAAAGGGGAGGGGTAGGTAACCAAGACACTCTTCAAGTTCCATCAGAGGGAAGGCTGACCACTCAGATCCCCCCAGGTAACACAGTGGATCCACAAAGCTCCCGGATTTTATCCTGGAATATAGCAGGCCTTAACTCGAAAATGGACCTCCCAGATTGGGGTTCATTTGTAGACCAACACGAGTTATGCCTGTTCCAGGAAACTTGGTCAAAGACAGATTTAGTTAGAGTGGGATATGTAACGTATTCCACTCCAGCAGTCCAGGGGGCCAGGGGGAGACCCTCGGGGGGGTCTATGCACCTGGGTAGGTGTACACTTGGGATGTAGTGTAAAAAAGATAGAGACCCAGTCCCCCGACGTCGTGTATTCTTCTTTCTTTTTACAACACCATGAGGATTGCAATAATCAATGTCTACTCACGGCCAGTAAGCTATGGACAATCGTCCCACACAATAGATTGTCTTTCCTCATTCCTCGCCACCCTACCGGATAATTGTCGAATAATCATTGGAGGGGATTTCAATTGCCAATTTGAGCCCTTGAATGACTTACTCATTAGCATCACAAGCGAGGAGGACTCGGTATGGTTAATCCCAGAATCTAACATCCAACCAACACGGGCATGGACCCCTTTAGTATTACAATTGAATGCAGTCACACTCAGCCACTCAGTAAGGGCTTGTAATGGCCGATTTCCATCTGACAGTCCCGGGAATTCTACTTTCAATAGACCGGGGCAGGCATCGATTTTAGACTACATTTTGGTAGACGTCAGCCTCTGGCACAGGGCTATTGACTTTAAGGTCACCTCTCGTCATGAGAGTGATCACAACCCTTTGGTACTTGAAATATTCCTACCCCTGGCTAAAGTGTCGCCAAGCACACCCCCAAACTCCAACCCCAATCTAGTATTGGCCGAAGGAGGGAGGAGGGTACGCTGGGGGGAACTAGCACAATCACCAGATAAAGTGGCTTCTCTCTACCAACAAATTCTCCCTTTTCTAGAAGTTGCGCATGGAGTATCCGCAACCAGTAGTAGCACAGTATCCCAATCCATACTGATAAAAAATCACCAGGATTTGTTTTCTACACTGGCAGATTTCTTTTACAATCGCAACAGGCCAAGGTCAAAATTAAAACCTAAGCACCCATGGTATAATAATACATGTAAGGTAGCTAAGCAAGCCCTACTAAACTATCAGAATGAATGACAGACTGACAATGAGGGAAGCCAGGGATCGATACAAGAAAACTATAACGGGAGCTAAAATCAATTGGGAAAATGGAAAATGGGACGCAATTAAAACAGCACTAAACAACCATGACATGAGAGCCTTCTGGAACTTAGTCAAAACAGGGAATTCCGAAGGCCAATCGGCTTTAGGACCAAACCTAGGGGAAGAAGTTTGGAGAACCCATTTTAAATCTTTATATTCAAGGCCCGCAGAGGAAGAGGGAGAGGACAGGGTAACATCATCTACCCTATATGTGAACGCCTCAAATATAGTTGCTCCCCTTTGCACAATGAAGGAGATCATAGGGGCACTGGGTAATCTACTTCCAGCAAAAGCACCTGGGTTGGATAGGATACCTGGGGACCTATTCCGATCTGAACCCGCAGTTTGGGCATCCTACCTACGGTTATTATTTAATGCCGTTTTACAAGGTATGGTGTTGCCCCCTACTTGGGCTGGAGCAGAAATTATCCCCATTTATAAAAAGGGCTCTCCACTGAACCCAGCAAATTATCGCCCCATAAGCCTTATAGACGTCACCCAAAAATTTTTTGCTCGCGTACTTCTGGAGCGCCTCCAATCTTGGATAGAGGAAAACAAAATACTAACACCTTTACAAGCAGGATTCAGGGCTAGGACCTCCACTATTGACCAGATCTTTAGATTACAACTTATCCACTGGAAAACCGTGGTTTTAGAGGGTGGCAGCCTCTATCTCACATTTGTGGATCTTAAATCCGCGTTTGACTTGGTGCAGCGAGATCAGCTATGGGGCATCCTATTTGATATGGGAGTGCCAGAATATCTCTGCCACCAGCTGAAACGCTTGCACCAAGCCAACTACGCGAGAATTAGATATGGCAAAAACGGTGAACTTTCCGCCCCTTTCCCTGTAGAGAAAGGGGTGCGACAGGGATGTGTCCTAGCCCCGACACTCTTTTCCCTGTTTCTAAATGGCTTAATTGAAACCTTGCTAGCTGGTAAAAACATTGACGCTCCAAGGCTGGCGAACCATAAAATTCCCGCACTTATGTTTGCGGACGACACGCTCCTACTTTCTAAATCGCCCATGGGTATGCAGAGGGTGTTGGATGTATTTAGTTTCTTTTGCAAGAAGAGGGGACTGGAGATTAATCTCCAGAGAACCAAGTATATGGTTTTTAATGCTAACACTATAAATTGCCCACATCCCCAACTAGATGGAAGGGCTTTAGATAGGGTGTCTATCTCTGATTACCTAGGGATCACACTCACAGAAAAAATGGATTGGGGGACACAAATAAAGAAAGCTAGTTTAAAATTGACTCAGCCCACGGGAGGCATTTTAAAGATATACAAAAATTGCATCCATAAAGTGATAGGCCCACCAGTAGAAATCTATAAAACGCAGGCTAGGGGAGCCTCACTATATGGAGCAGAATTATGGGGCCATTGTTCATCCACTTCCCTATCCATGCCAGAGAACTTATTTCTCAGGCAACTGTTGGGCCTCCCTAAGAGTACCCCGTTAACACCACTCAGAATTGATTTAGGGATTGGCCCCATAGCTGATGTAGTTTCCTCTAGACCGCTCCTATACTGGCGCCACCTGTGGAGCACACCTGAGCTAGCTGACTATAAAGAGGAGTTGAAGGATGTCATGACCCTCCTTGGTGCAGGGAAACTCCCCTGGTTAGCCTACATCAGGAACTCCTGTCAGGCAATAGGGAGTGTGAGAAGTTGGCCTGGTATATGCTGTCCACTAATTATAGTGGGCACCTTGCACCAGTCCAAACAACCCCTTATTGGAGATAGGTTAAAGACAACCTTATTGAAAGCTATCCTAGTGGTAGCTATGGAGAGCAGCCTTCAGGCTAAGTCTTGAAGGAATGTAAAGCAGCTCTGCTTTACCAGTCTATAATCTCTTGAGTGATCAAATGAAAGAGCACCACACCAGGTATATATTCAAAATATATGTATTTATTAGCTAAACACACCCCTCTAGTCTCTTTATGAGGCTAGAGTTCGAAGTACATAAGTTAGAAGTTATTTAAACACAGTAATAGCACAAATACACGTTTGGGCCCTAGGGGCGTACTCAAACCATATACCAATAAAGTGGTATAAGAACCACGACTGAACTAGACACTAGGCCTAGAGCCTCTAGAAGTGCTTGGACCACAAGGAACCACCCAAGGTAGTGACACAGGGGACCCACGGGAGACGCGTGCAGTGTAAATACACAACCGCGATACGCCGTTGACTTCTATGGAGAAAGTCGTGATCGGGAAATTAGAGAAAAGGGACACTTTAAAGAGGACTTGGACCAAACCCTTTGAGATCTAGGACTTTGAAGAGTCTCTACCCACGGGAGCACCGGAGTACTCGTGTTACCTCACCCAGGGAAGCCGGGTGCATAGGTGCCTTTCGGGGTCGGGTTTCGTCGTCGATTTGAATGGCGATCTGCTGCAAAGTGCTGCTGGCGACCAAGAGAAAAGTGTCCAGGTGGATCCAAGAGTGGATCGGAGTTCTGAAGAACCTGAAAGCAGAGGGGACAGAGTCTGGGTCACTAGCCAGTGACCAGGAAGGCGATGGACAGATGCCCACCGATGTCGAGTGCTTCAGGTGCGTTGACGGTCGTCTTGACTCTTCAGCCATGAGGTCCAGGAGGCGTTGTCGGTGACCAGGAGCAGGATTCGGGCTGGTACACGATGTCTGTCGAGTGCTGAGGTGTCGGCGACCGGATTGGACCCAACAAGCCTTGGCAACGGCAAGTCTCGATGCAGAGGAAGATCGTCGATGGTGCAGACCAGCAAGGTCTGGGGAACTCACCCAGCGAGGGTAAGTGAGGGCAGGCCTGGAGCAACCAGGGTGCCAAGTTAGAAAAGATTGGCCTTCGTTAAGGGCTACTAGCCAACGGGCTAGCGACCGCGAAGGAGCCTCGTGACGCCGCACGTGGATCTGGCTTACAGGACACTCGTGGAGTGGGGGCCAGTGATCTTCGGTGCAGGTGGTGCTGGAGGCTAGGGCTACTTGAAGCCCAAAGCACGACTTCTTGGGAGACCCAGAAGAGGATGCACTTGCAAATGTGCTCGGTGTCCAGGGGTCACGGTCTCAAGTCACCCACGATAGCCACGGGCCTCAGCTTTGCTGGGGACTCAGGGTAGCCTCGGGAAGTCTGAGAATCCACCTCTGGTGATGCGATGACTTCGGCGTCCGACGGGAGCTTCAGAAATGCGAACCGGACAGATGCTTCTTTGGTGCCTGCCAAGCAGGGGAGTCACTCCTTGACCCCAAGGGAGATTCTTCTGTCCTCTAATCGTGAGTAGAGCGTCGAAGGTCCAGGATTCAGTTTCAGAGTTTCGTCCAGGGATAATCTAAAGTCCTAAGGACTGGGTTCCTATACTTATACTAAGGATAGGGGTTGGACTACTCTGTGGCCCCACCTATGGGTGGGTCAGGGCAGAGGGGTGGCTACACCCCTTTCCCTTTGTCCAGTTCGCGCCAAAGCAGGGGCTGCAAGCCCCTGATCCGGTTTGAACTGGGGTATGCACAGGGACACCAAGTGTGCCCCCAGTGCAGGACTTCAAAGCACCAGAAAGTGCTCCCGCCCAGTCCCAATACACATTATCCTGTCTGGGGAGGTGGTCACACCTCCCTGGGACAGGAAACCTATTGTCCAGGCCTCCCCTGCCGGAGTTTCGTCCAGCAGCAGGAGGCCAGACTTGTGTCTGTGGCAGTATCATCCATTTTGTGATGCCAGGCTTTAGAAAGAAGTTACCGGCCAGGCCAGGGTTAACATGTCTCTCCCTCTAGAAGGGTGGAATGCTACCTCCGCCGCCAGAATTGGCGGGGGTAGTATTCCAAGATGTTTGACACCAAACACGACATGTTTAGGTGCAGCCATTCCAAAGTTAGCATTTAACGCGAGGTTATAATGCGCTTAAGAGTATATGGTCAGGCTGCACTACAAACAGCATCAGAGAAGGGTTTCCGACCGCTGCAGAGGGGCCCTGCTCATGCAGGGGCACCCTCTCACATAGGAACCATGCACTCTGCCTTTAAGATTGATAAGGCCTGCCTTAGGAGTGACTTATAGGTTTATATGTGTGTATGTATTTAGTGATATAGGTAACCTATAGCACAGTAAGGGGTGCATGCACCACCTTACCCAGGCTGCAGTAGCAGACCTGTGGTGTCAGTTTGGATGGCCTTCCAGGGGTGGCATAATACATGCTGCAGCCCCTGGTAGGCCTCTGAGGTACCTATGCCCTTGGTACATAGTATACCATATACTAGGGACTTATAAGGGCACTCCAGATTCCAATCAGAGATGTGCCTAAGGCACATGGAAACCTTTTTACAGAGAAAGCAGATAGACTGGGGCCCTGAATAGCAGGATCCCAGTCCAACTAAGTCATAAACCAGCAAAACACCATAAAAAAAAGTGGGGGCAACCATATAGTCAGATTCCACCTTCCTACAGGGAGGGCAAATTTGTGGACCACACCTGAAGAGACCTGTTCCACAATCTCCAGAAAGGCACTACTTGACTCCCACAGAGAACATAAAATGGTCCTATTATGCCAAGGGACTAAATCAAGTAGCTTGACCTCTAGGTTTCTGGATATCAAGCAGCAATACAGGACAGAACCGGCCCTTGATCATAGCCAACCATTATTGGCAAAGAAACTTTTTCTTCAATTTAGGCAAGGGGTCCTCCCGCTTCAAGCATTTGTTAATAGGTGGCAGGGAGCCCTGAAACTGGACTGCCCAGGGTGTGACCAAGTAGAAGAAACTGAATCACATGTCCCTTTTTTTTGCCCCGCATATGGTAGGCCAAGGTCTAAGTGGGTGTTACAACTCTGTAGAAACTTGGGGATTAGACACTGCACTGAGGCCCTCAGGCTCCAAGTATGAAACTGACACACTTATTGTGTTCGACATTTCTAGGTTTCTTTATTCGATGTGGTGCATTCGCAGAACAATTTTAAAGCAAACTTTTGTAGGAAAACTCTAGCCTCTAGCACCCTTTATATACGCTGTTATGCCATGTTTGCACATATTTATTGTATGATCATTGTTATCACAAATCTTCTTCCCTCTGATTTGTGTTTTGCAAAAAAAACCAAAAAACTTTTATATTATCTTTTTAACTTGGTTTTTTAATATTGCTATAATCATCCACTAGATAAGTCAAAAGCATTTTAACATTTGCTAGGAGTTTTATATATAGCAATGAACAGGCCATTTGTTTTAATACACAATATTTTAATTCCCCCTGCATTTAAGGTAGAACACTTAAACCCGTGATGATTACTGCCACATACCCAAGTTGAGTATTGAGTGTTGTTGTGAGAGAGCACATTCAAGAATGAATCAGAAAATTTCCCACAAATTAGATTCACACCATTTTCTTAATATAATATCTATGTGCATAAACTGTACGATGAAATATTTTAATACTCTTCTTATGATATGTAAAATGTACTGTATTGCTTTTTTTAATGTGCTTTTATGACCATATGGGCGAAATAAAACTTTATTGACTGACTGACTGGCTTTTCTATGGATCTTGCACAATGCTCGATTCGCCAAACCTTTGGCCCCATCTCTGGTAGTGCAGATTAAAAAAAACATCTATTGTGTGCATGCGTAAATTCAACTTGTGTGTGCAAAACATAAGATGCAAACTGCCTTGCACACTGCACAAACTTTGTGCTCGGTGACAGAGCAAGGTTTGTGTGCAGATGCAAATTCCAGTGCACCCCTCTTTCACAGACAGATGTGCGTAACAGACGCATCTGCCCTCACCTACCCAATCCCACACTACCTGCAGATTCCGATAGTGAATGGAACTGTGGGCTCCAAAACTGCCTCCGCACATTTGCAGGGAAACGTTTTCATCCCTCAAATAAAAAGGTCCAGGATTGTGAACTGGACACACAATTTCAAAGTGGATAAAGTGAGAACAATAAAATAGGACAATAGTGACGCAATGCAAAACATGCAAGCCCAAGTCCAAGTATAAAACATGCAGGGGTGCAACACAGGCCCTTGCAGCCTGGAAGGGGGGGGGGGGAGGCGACACTTCAGTGGTCTCCTCAACCTTTCAGTGCCCCACATTCAACCCAATGCCAATGAATATCTACGAGATATAGGAGACCCACCTCAAGGTGGCCTGGGCCCTTACACAAGCATGGAAAATGGTCCCCTCTACAACCCAATGTGGACAGGAAAAGACTTGCATAATTGAGGAGCAGTAGGCCCCTCATAACCCTGGGCCCCGGTGCCACTGCACCTGCTGCGCTAGTCACAGCCACGCTCCTGTACACGCACGTGAACACACGTATATACACAGTCTCCTGGGAACGCACTCGATATATAACGCATTATCACTTTCTCCCACTTTTATCAGTGTTAACCAAAGGTTCCTCACAAGTGAAAAAGCAAATCATTGGCAAACTATCTGGGCTATAAAGGTCCGTCAAAGGAAGACCTTTTGTATTTATTTTTTTTACAATAACAGTGCATCATTTTACACTTTGACTGTTTTTAATAAAACCGTAAACAAATTGTATAGATAGATTAGAATCCACTGGTCTTTTTTCCGTCCAAACAACCAAGTAAGACGTCTAACATATTTAGACTAACGTTTATTTCAAGGGTTTGCAGGTAGACTAGGTGCCCGCAAAGAGCAAATTAAATATAAATGTACTTTATTTTATTGATTGCTTTAATTAACTGCTTTACATCTCTCCATAAGCTACCCCCTTTCCACCACCATTGGCCAGGCACCAACCTTGAAAACACTTCTTCAATAAACTCAACATGAGGGATGCAGCATTCGCCATGTATCTCTCCGTCTGCCATCTATGCCACACATGGCCTGAACTCTACAGCGGGCAGGAACTCTACTGCATACACTAGCCACCAGCAAACTCCCAAAGTCCCTGAACAATTCCAAAGACACTGAAGCAGTAAATAGGTGAAATCTTTTTTATATTTCCAATGTTATATTATAATGCTCCAATGTTACAGCATTGAACATAATTCTATAAATAAATGGCATACTCCTTTTCGAATAGGTCTCCTAGCCAACACAGGGATGGCAGAGCTGTGCCACCACATGTGGAAGCCATATGTTGTGAAGAATCTGAACATCTTTGGAAGGAGGCAGCCATTTCCAGGTCCATGGGCCCTGACCATGGAGCCTCATGCGTTTCAAGGTCTGCGATAAAGTTAACCGCATTGCTTTCAGGAAAATATTCAAATTGGACTATACGGTAGTCTTGTGCACAAAACTCTCACCAAGAAGCACATTAAGGTCATTCACTTCACAAAGCAGCTCTTTACAACTATATCCAGATCTCCAGGCATGCCACCTTTCTTTGCTTGGCTGCTCTCTACGGATTATTTTCCTTTATAAGACAATGAGTGCATATTTATCATTATTCTGTGCGAATTTTTTGACAGGCACAATTGGCCTTTAAGGTCTGTGGAAACCACAGACCCCGTCATAGAATGTACATACTTCCCATTGGTAGATCCAGGAGCTAGACAACAAATATTACAACTGTAGATGTTCTATCATCAATTGAACATGTCTGTGTTGCTACGTAATGCAATTCTGTTAAGAAATATATAAATTAAAAAAAATCAAAAAAATCACACATACAAAAGATCCCCCCTCCGACCATAGAGAACAAAATGGCAAAAATAAATAGATAACATTGTGTGGGTACACGACAGGACACAATATATGTTTGACCCCCCCACATTAAGGAAATGAAACATGGCAAGGTCTAGTAAGCGTATAATTGTATGAGATATATAGTGCTATGAGAGAGCATTTTGCTGCCTGTATTTACAGTTTTTCTGCTCCAGATGTTTGCTGGAGTAAGTGGCTGAATGCGTTTTCTTTCTTTGTAATTACTCACTCAGAACCTCTATTTGCTGGAGACAGGACACTTGCACAAAAATTGATTACGGCCTCCATAGGCAGCCAGGACCTGCTTTGAACATGTTTCTATTTTTCTATTATTTTCCCCACAAGAGTTCTCAGTCTTTGCATGAAGTTCTGGTGATGCGGCAAACAACTGGCCCCTCTCCTTTTAAAAATCAATGAAAACATCAAGCACTCATGTACCTGAAAGTAGCAACACAGTTTGTGGTGGGCCAGCCAACAACGAAGGACCGCTCAGGGTGCGTGCTGCCCTCACAGACCTCCTCCATGCAGGATGCCGTCCACATCTCGCAAAGCCGCACTTGCTGCTTGAGTTTGAAGTGGGATGCTGACCTAGGAAGAGACACACAAGCATTCAAATATGTTCATTTGCTTGTATTTTTACCATGCACTTTCTGTTGTGTTATCTTACATGGTTTCCTTGTTTAGTACACACAACATAAATGCCAATGTGAACATACATCTTGTTTGGCCATTCTGTATTTTGAGGCTTGTCCAAGTAACTGATCCCGATTGGAAGGAGTTTTCATGTGGGATAAGCAATGCAGATCACCTTCAAAAATCCTCAGTCCCCGACTCTTCAGGAGAGCTGTGCGAATTTGGCTGTCAGTTTTTGGAACATCAGCCATACTGGACTTCATTGCCCCCATCAAAGATGTTTAGGGAGGGAGCTTTGGCATGCTTTAACCAAATTAATTTAGGAGCTATGCTTTGATATTCCTAAAGGTATATTTTCCGTTTGCATTCTAGAAAGGTGCTCATGATATACCCGTCAGTGTGTCCCTTGAGACAGGATGCAACAAAAGAAAGAACAATCATATGCTCTTTCAGTTAAAGGACGTCCTACCGAGGGATGCCTTGGACAATATTAAATGTACTGGGCATGTGACTCAGACAAGAAACATACACAGACACCATTAAATCATACGCATTAGCAAAGCCAATATGTCTTATCTATTCGAACTATTGCCTTTGCCAATGCCTTTTGTTAATGTGCAGCACTAGCAAAAATAAACGCTTTTTGACGAAGCCACTTGCAGGGAAAAATTCAAAGTGGGAAATTGGGTGGTGCATCCCTTGTACCTCACATGGGTATCAATGTTGTATGAAGAAAACTTGTTTGGTGATGAAGGGCACAGTAATATGCATATAGGCCTCCCGCGGGCATCTTCATTGTTGAAAGAAGGGGTTCACAATGTAGTGTACAGGCAGACAGACCTCATCTGAACACCAGCGTTGCAAGGAGAAAGATGCATGGCAATGCAGGGTATAGGCATATAGACCTCACACAATCATCAGTGCCAGATGGTTCACATATCCCATATACAAACAGCAAAGAACAGCAGTAGGGTGCAGCCTGGACAGGTCACCAGCCACAGACTTCCATCTCGGCAGGCTCCTGGCTCGCTGACCTCTTTGTGGCAAGTCCCTGTAAAGCTGCTCTTGGGACGTTGGTTGAATTGAACAGGTTCTCTATATGCAGGGCAGTTGCCCTCTCTCTTGGTCTCTTCCAGCAGCAAAGTTCTTTCCCTTAGCTCTGGAGGTATAGTTTTTATATCTCAAAAAGAGTCAGTCAAGAATTCTCCCCCTTCTCCTCACCTTCCTGTACACAAGCATGGAGAGCTCCTTGAAGTAAAAGGCTAGTCCTCCATCAGCAAGGGCTTCCACCACTCTTTCCAACTCTCTATGTGAGGCCTTAGCCACTTTTTTTGTTAAACAAATTGAGGACATCTACAAATCTTTTCCGCCCACTATTAATATTGAAGAGTACTGATCACACCAGCTGCTCAGGTACTCTTTTATCCTCTTTCCCGGCACTATCCTGTGAGACGTTAAGGACTCTTTGCTACAAAATTAAATCAGGATCTCCAGCTGATCCTTTTAAGCCTGATCAACTTTTACAATTTCTACCCCTACTCCTACCCACGCTCTGCGAATTGATAAACCTGTCCCTGGCATCTGCAGTCATTCCTTCCTCGTGGAAACACGCCAAGGTCATCCCTCTGCTAAAAAAGCCTACCTTGGACGCTTCCAAACCAGAAAGCTTCCGCCCGATCTCACTACTCCCTTTTGTGGCTAAAGTCACAGCGTCCTACATTAACTCTATCCTCACTAAATTTATAGAGGCCAACAACATTCTAGACCCGGCGCAGAACGGTTTCAGACCTGGCCACAGCACTGAATCTGCTTTGCTGGCAGTGACTGAACAACTGCGGAGCACTTTAGACGAAGGCCAAACCTCTGCACTGATTCTCCTCGATCTTAGTGCCGCTTTCGACACTGTATCCCATAAAATCCTGTTGCAGCGCCTGCAAGAGATTGGCCTAGGAGACACTGCTCTCAACTGGTTTGTGTCCTTTCTATCAGGCAGATCCTTTCAAGTAATCTCTCCACCTTACGGCTCCCAGAAGCAGCTTGTCCATCATGGGGTTCCCCAGGGCTCGGCTTTGAGCCCAACATTATTTAATATCTATGTTCAACCCCTGGCGGAAGTTGCAAAAAACAGGGGCCTTTCAATGGTCTCATACGCTGACGATACTCCGCTTATTTCGCTATCCAACACCTCTGACCAACACATCACCAAGTTTCGAAATGATATGATGGCTATTGTGGAATGGAGGACAGCTAACTGTCTTCAGTTGAATGCAAGTAAATCAGAGATCCTCCTTGTAGGAAGGGATACACATTTTTGAGTGATCAGTAGTGGCCTACTGCGCTGGGAGTTTCTCCCACCCCTAAGGATACCGTAAAAAATCTTGGCGTTTGGTTAGACTGCGCACTTACCTTCCAGGCACGGACAAAATCAGTGGCTGGCAGCTGTTTTGGACTCTTACGTGGTCTGAAACTGCTGCTGGGGTTCTTTGACACTCAGACACGCCAGACCATCATCCAGTCTACTATCCTTTCTAGACTGGATTACTGTAACTCTCTGTACCTAGGTGCCAATAAGGCAGGCATTAACCGATTACAGAGGGTGCAAAACGCCGCTGCCCGTACCCTCTTTGCCCTCCCGAAATCTTGCCCTACGTCAAATACATACGTAAACTACACTGGCTCCCGATAGAAAAGAGAATTCAATTCAAATCTTTGTGCATCGCTCACAGAATTTTCTATGCCCAAGCCCCATTCATTCTAGCCAATCTTCTCATCCCCTATCTACCGGCACGCGCCCTCCGCTCCTCGTACCAACATCTGCTATGCACTCCCCGTGTCAGAAGAGCCCGGGCGGGTGGCTGCTCATTCCGAGTTTTGGCTGCATTTCTCTGGAATGCTCTCCCTAGTACTATCAGAAACCTACAGGATCATGAGGTTTTTAGGAAAGCAGTTAAGACCTGGCTTTTCCCTTGATTATTCTTCTGTTACCCCCTC
Source organism: Calotriton arnoldi (assembly GCA_963921515.1). Classification (NCBI taxonomy): domain Eukaryota; kingdom Metazoa; phylum Chordata; class Amphibia; order Caudata; family Salamandridae; genus Calotriton; species Calotriton arnoldi. The sequence goes on along the minus strand of CAWUFW010003106.1, from coordinate 1,181,494 downwards.
CCGCTCTTCGGTTAGTACCTGTGGATCTAGCGCTGGGACGCCCAGTCACTGGGGCAGCCATGCGCTCTACAAATCCCATAACATAGTACTGGATATGCTGCAGAAGATAGTGGGAACAAATCCAGCAGTCCAATCAAATTCAAAGTTAACCCCAAAAGTTGAAGGGAACCAATCATCTTACAGTGCATTTTCCTTTCAGTGTGCCAGCAACCTATTTTGGATTAAAGAAAAAATCACTTTTCAGCTTTTGTATTGCTTCTGAATACCAACTCTAGGCAGCAGCACAGAGCACAAGATGTAAGGGTTGAGCCGTTAGCCAATCATCTGTGTAAGGTGTGCCGAGGTGGCCTTTCCTTTTGGCCACTTAAATGTCCAGCTGTTGCTCTCGTCAGGCCACAGGCTAAAACCTGCTAGAACTGGACTGGCCAGGGTCCAGTGAGTAGGAAAAGGCCCTTCATTATCCTTTCTCCAAGATGATGATTTTAGTTATATAGTCACACTAGAATTTCCCAAACATTCCACAGGGAGGGTGAATTTGAGGAGCAGTGTTGAGGGACAAGGAGTAAGAAGGGGAGGAAGCAGAACTGGCTACCACTGAGCCGTAAGCAGCACCTGACAGCATTAGGGGCTTTGTAGTAGGGGGGGGGGGGCACCAAGACACCACATTGGTCAGCAAACCACACACTCTTATGCACACTTCATATACACCTAGGTGGTACTAGGAGACCAGCCATGACATACCTCAGTCTTTACTACAGAGAGCCAATAGGGGTTTTCTCCACTGTTGCAGGGACTCTGCTCTGGAACAGAACTATGCTCAACTGTGTATGCTAAGGTATGGGGTCCGCCACTAAGCCCAAGGATCTTTGATATACAATTATTTATCTTCAGCAGCAGGGGAGAGGGGTTTAGGCTATTCTGTCCTATAACATTACAGGACTTTTCATGCTATATGGTTTATTATCAATGCTAACAGTATTTTTAGTATACATCTGTTTTCCAATTGTGGCAAGTATACTGCATTTCAGAGCACGATAGTTTAATAAATATTCTAAACTTCCTTCGTGTCTTTTGGCTACCTTATTGTGGACAAATACAAGTGAGAGAGCGAAAGGATGTGTCCTGTTACCACGATCCCTGAGAGGGTCGAGTGTTGTGTTCTGGGGTGCCAATTCACTTGTTTCTCTGGAAAGGTTAGAAGGGCAAGTGACGCACTATAGCTAGTTGGGCTAAGACTCATAGATACTGAGGTGGTATGGTGACTCAGTCCCTACATACTGATGTTCTATGGTTCCAAGCATAGTTCTGTTCTAGAGCAGAATCCCTGCAACATTGCCTGTGGTGTTCAGACTAAATCTCAGGAAAAGAACAGAACGCGAAAACATATGCAGGTCCTGTGTGAAAGTACAATGTTGCACAAAGCAAGCATGTTCATATAGTAGCGTGTGCAAAAGAGAATGAGGCCTACAACGTGCACAACTAGGCCAACATACGGAAAACTCCAATGGGCCATGCAGTAAACACATGACACCACCACGTTTGAGGTAAAAAAAGCCTGTAAAACACTTCTGTAATCTGCTACCATCAACCATTAGTGGTGTCCTGGCCAGTCATTGAGGCGCATAAAAGGAGTAACACTGTGTGGAACCCAGTCCCCAACAGAGCCTAGCACTTACGGGAGTAGCAGCCTCATTTGGAGCACTTGTCATGAGACTCATGACTCGTGTCCCACAGAAGAAAACACTCCAGGTCTGGCCGAATATTACAATGACAAGCAGATTGTCACATGGACACCGCGCCAGGGACAGTTCGGTCAGGGTGCACGGGCGGATGATTATTGCCCTTTCTCAATACCAGCAGGGCTTCAAAGTATCCTTTTGCAATGTTTTTGTGCAGATCTACTTTGATTTATGCGTCAAACAAGAACAAAGGTTGCCTACAGCATTGCACTCCCGCTGTGACTTCAGCAACAGAAAGGTTACATTTTCCCAAGGATAAAGACAGAATGAACAGAATGTCCAGCCACTGTTCTCACACTCCTCTTCCTGCCCCAAAAGAGCAGGGCATGCCACACACATTACAGACTCATTGAGGATCTTTAGATGGAGGGCACGGGCCATTGAACTGCAACAAACTAACTGAAAAAAAGGCACTTCGTTTTTCCTGCTATTCTAGATCGCCACCCTGGAGGCCTTTTCGACGCACACTCTTAAAAGCCCGGCTCTCGAGCAGAGTAAGTAATCGCCTTCAGGCACCTCGAAGCTCACCACTGGAGCAATAGGCAGAGCGCCTTCTAGATCCTAAGTGTTTCATTACTGTTAACCCACAGCACCAATCAGCTCGAATCAAATCGAATAACCAGGAAGTGGGCCAGTGGGCTGTGTGAAGAAAGTGGCCTATGCTGGTCCGGATATCAAAATAAATCTGCGCTCGCAGTAGATCTCCCGTTAGTGTTACTAGAGGGTTTGAAGTTTACATGGAAACAAACGAGAGAGAGAGAGAGAGAGAGAGAGAGAGAGAGAGAGAGCGCGCGCTACACTTGCCTACCATGTACTTTCTGAGAGAAGACAGCAGGCTGTTCCTCCTTTTCACAAAACAAAGCACAATTTCTTTCTTGGTGCCCTGAAAGATTTTGCTGATTGGACAATTTCGTTGAAATCTACATACACAAACACACAACAAAGGAAACTGTAATAAAACATCGGACGCGAGTGGCCCAGTGGTGATCATGGACACAGAAAAGTTATCAAAGAACACCTTGGCGTTTTACTACCAGGAGCTGATGAAAATACTGCCAATGAGAACAAAACAAAATATATATATATTTTTTTTTTTACGGAGTTTTATATAGCGCGACCTTGACCCGAATCTGGTATCAGAGCGCTTTACATAGCACCAGTTGCGTTACAGGGGGACACATTCATTTTTGTTAGACACGGGGAGATTAAATGATTTGCCCAGAATCACAGGAAGTTCAGCGTCATTGCCGAGACTCCAACCCAGTTCCCCAGATTCGAGGTTGACAGCCCGAGCCGTTAGGCCAACTCCTCTCCCCAAATTCCATATTCTTTATGCTCCCAAAAATACACAAATTTGACACCCAGATTATCACTAGGGTCAATAAATTGATTAAGGTTGACAGTACATGGATTCCATGCTGTGGACTCCGGTACTGGAACAGTGCTTAGTTTGTAAAACAATGAGTGTCTGTGCCCAAAGCTCTGCTCAGAAGCCCACAGCTGGTGCTATTACATGTCAGTACGCCAAATACTGAGGCTGTGTAATCTTCAATCCACCTCATACCTCTTTAATCCACTACCAGACACTCCAGGCCCCTTTACCTTATTCTTACAGGTTCCTGTTTACTCCCTTTGTAATGTTTTTCCCATCTTTCTCTTCCTCCTCCTTTCCACTTTGTGTGTTTTTCTCTCCGTTGCTCTTGCGAAATGTCCGAATAGGAAAAATATGTGCCGGTCCACAAGAATGAGTTCCGGTGGACCCCACCTGCAAACACCTGCTCTAATTAGGCACTGTGGACACAACTAATTTTAAACAGGGCACGTCATACTTCCTCAGGAAAATGCAAGAGTGAGGGGAGGTACTATAACACTTCTGGCTACGCTGGGTGCCATCTCACTTTAGTTCCAACATTCAACATGATGATTGGATGAATTAAAGTAGATTCAACTTTACATACCTGGCTCTTCCAGTTTCACTGCTTCAGGTGTCTCACATACTCAGTTTAACAATTGTTTCCCCGAGTTTAAATGTATTGTATAGAGTACACCCCAGTGACCCCGTTCATTTTTACTATCCGCAGTAGAGCATTTGGAAATAACAGACTTCATTTTGTGTACCTAAACACAGTCGGGGTATTCCCTGTTTTTCTTTGATAACAATAGAGAGAGGATATGGCCTCACGGCTAGGGTGGTGGATCTCAAATCTGGGGAGCCGGGTTCGAGTCTCGGCAATGACGCTCAACATCGTGTGATTCTGGGCAAATCACTTCATCTCCCGTGCCTAACAAAAATGAATGTGTCCTTGTGTAACGCAACTGGTGCTCATGTAAAGCACTCCGTTACCTGAAACCTTCGGGTCAAGTTTGCGCTATATAAAACTTCGGAAAAAAAATAAAACAGAAAATACATGCCTCCTGGTGCTACATCCCCATGTCCTTTCCTCATCTATGTTTACCGCAGTAGGTTCAGGCAACCCCCTCAATCAATTTCTCCTATGAGCCAAACAATTTAAAACGCAGCAGCAAGGCAACTTCTGCTCCTTAAGATTCACAATCATATCTCACCAGCTTTAAAGGCTCTACACTGGCAGCCTGCTATCAGAAAATCTACCTTCAAACACTCCCAGATATGGACGCTACGTGCTAGATTGGCACCACAACTAACGAAAGAAGAAAACTGTCTTTAGTACATGCTTTTGTGCCCAAACCGCATGACTATGGATTTCACTCCCAGTTAGCATACAAGCTAGAGTAAATCACCTGGAGTTTAGCAACAGATGACCACCCTCGGGAGGGTTCTCTGGCATTACCAGTCCTCTTATACGCAGACGATGCTGTCCTTCTGTCAAGGACGTCACTAGGCATTCAACGGCTTCGTGAATTTATGTTGAGTTTATGAAGGGCTTGGGCCACTCAGTGAACACTTCAAAATCGTATGTGATGGCTGCTGGGTTAAGTCCATCAAAACGGAGTCATTTCTGCCTCAAGGCTAAGATCACTCAGGTCCGGTCCTTCACCTATCTGGGCATATTGTTTGATGACAAGCCTTCTTGGGGCCCCTCTTTTCAATCAAAAAGGCTCCCTTTAGCCACATTATGAGATGTGGTCTGGATTTCAGTTTCAGGGTGGGCAGAAAACCCGTAAAAGTATCGATTCATATTTACAAAGCCAAGTGTGTCTCTGCAACCTGTTATGGCAGTGAAATTTGGGGGTACCTTGATTGTGGCCCCCTTCCGTTAGAGGAAAATACGTTTTTCAGGCTGTTGTTGAGGGTGCCCCATAGTTCTCCATTTGCTGTGCATGATGAACTCGGCCTTAGATACATTTCAGACATTATTAAATGTGCTATGCTGGCTCTCGATTTGGCATAAGAACAAGACAATCCTTAATAGGCTGATAATCTGTGACTGTCTTTCCCTGGACAACCCTAAAGCAATTCCCTGGCTGAGCTATATTAAGTCTGAACTCACAGCTCTGGTCCACCCCAGCCTTTTTACGCAGCCTGAAGAAAACGTAAAGGCCGATTATTTGTGGGTGAAACATTATTTTTTATTAAGCCTCTCTGTTCTTAGGGAGGCACATGCAATGTGTAAACCAGTTGTTTGGGCTTACTGTCTGAAAAAAACATTTTGTTCCATCGAACCGTACCCGACCTGGGTTAATAAAGTTTACCATCGTCCCCTCTTATCCAGGTTCAGGCTGAATTCTTTCCTCCCACTAATCAGTTTTCCTAAAGGTTGGGTTGCAGACGGTGCTTTAGGCCCATGTGGGTGTGATACTACATAAGCGCAGTCCCAGAAATGGATGCTACGCGCCAGACTGGCACCACAACTAATGTAAGAAGAAAACTGTCTGATACATTCTTTTGTGTCAAAATTGCAAAACTATGCAATTCCCTCCCAGTTAACATACAAGTTACCATAAATCAAGAGGAGTTTACATGGATGCCTAAATCATGGCTCTTCGCCACCTGAATCTTAAAATCCAAAATAGAGTAAGAATCTCACCGTCAATTTGAAGTGGGGACTTTGTGTAACACTGAAAAAGTAGAAGCATCACATACTCCTCACCCTTACATAAAAATTATGGCGTCATGGAACCACATATCTAATACATTATCCATAAAGATGTAACACCAGGTTGCATCTGGAAATGCGGATGAAGATCTGCTTATATCACAAACAAGTTAGGCAACCCCTAAACAGCATCAAAAAAAGTCTGCCTTCTTTCAATACTCATGTAATCTAAAGAATACCACATAATTACAAAAAAACCAATAAAAACATCGTTTTGTACATGTATTGCTTGGCATGACAGCATGTGAGCTATTAGCAAAATATGCAAGAATTGCATAACCAGCTTATTGCTATACCTATTAATTGAATTCATATTAGTACATGCCTCTTTTCTGTTCTATTCTGCTTGACCTTCCAGACTAAGGGCCTGATTACGATAATGGGGGGGATGTGTCCCACCGTTGCGTTTCGGCGGTCCAACTGCCCGATTTCGATTTGTGTGGCGAGACCGCCACTGCTGACATTTCTGCTACTGCAGCGGCAGAGGTGGCCCATGGAGACGGTTCCATGCAGCTCACCACCAGCGCAACTAAGACCTGCTTTCTGCCAACCTGTCCCTCGCGGGGACACTGCCATGTGAGAATCGGCAGAAAGGCACGAAATGAGCCGAAGTAATGGCTTGACGGCGAATGTGCCCATGTGTAATGTAGCTGGTGCTCATGTAGTGCCTTCCAATCCCTTCAGGTTGGGTGCACACAATGTTTCACTTGCACAACAGAATTCAAGGAAACTGTGCATCCGACTGGCTGGAGGCACCGCAGATTGGCAGGCATTGGCTTCAGACTTATTTCCAGAGCCGCAGCGTGCCACCGCCATGACTCCGCCAGCCTCACACCACCAGCCCTGCAGAAAACTCGTAATACAGCAGGCAGAAGACCGCCAGCTTAGCGGTCATCTTGGGACCGCCACCGCAGCGGTACAGTGGTGAGACTGCCAAACTCGTAATCGACCCCTAAATCTTACTGCATTCTTTTCCCATAGAATCACTGGCCCATCCCCCATAAACAGGACCACAGTACGTATACCTGCATTTTCTAACATTACTACTTACATCTGATCTGATAACACAGTGTACTAAGAGTATCAAACCATAGTATTTTCTGTTGCATGCCGTCTATTCCCTGTAATCACTGAGATGCAACTAAGAATGTGAATGCATGCATAATGAAGCATCTGCATCAGTCACAACAATAAATAATTAACTTAGCTCCAGACTTGAAATTACATGCTACTAGTTGGTAAACCACCTCTAATAATGTTACATGATATTTATTTAATTGCAACACCTACAACTAGCACTGGAAACTAACTCTGGGCTCTATGGAGGGGGAACAGCCTTTACAACGAGGCCTGAACCACGCACAGCCTTTACAACAAGTCTTTACCACGATTTAAAAAAAATAATAATTAACAACAAATATTCCTTTACCACGTATGACTTTACAACGAAAATGTAAGTATTTCGCAGGTAAGTGTATTAATATATATTAGGGCAGTGGCGTTTTTAGGGTTTAGGGTGGGTAAAGGTTTTTAGGTGGCAAAGACATTTTTAGGGTTGAGGGTGGGTATGGATTTTTGGGTAGCAAGGGTATTTTTAGGGTGGGTGTGAGTTTTTGGGTGGCAAAAGTATTTTATGGTTTAGGGTGGGTGTGGGTTTTTGGGTGGCAAGGGTATTTAAAGGGTTTAGGGTGGGTGTGGGTTTTGGGGTGGCAAGGGTATTTTTAGGGTTTAGAGTGGGTGTGGGTTTTCGGGTGGTAAGGGTATTTTTAGGGTTTAGAGTGGATGTGGGTTTTTGGGTGGCAAGGGTATTTTTAGGATTCAGGGCGGGTCTGGGTTTTTGGGTGGCTAAGGTATTTTCAGGGTTTAGGGGGTGGGACCGCTGGTTCCATAACCACTACAAAAACACCTGTATATATGTATAAAAAGGGTTTATACTCAACTGTAAAATACTTACATTTTCGTGGTAAAGGCATGGTGGTAAAGGCAGATGCATAGTAAAAATGTGCTAAAGACGCATTCTTTGTAATTGACTCATTGTAAAGGCAGGCGTGGTTCGTACATACAACCCTATGGAGTAGCATGATATCTGTCCATAAATTTCTCGTAAGGGGTAGTAACCACTATATACATCTAAATTACAGTACAGTAAAATACAATGGCCCTTCCCATCACCCAAACCACACTCCTTTTCCCCCCACTTCCAGGTTTCTCTATCTGTGCTCCATAAGTGTTATGTTCTTATATTCTCCCTATGCCTGTATAATGCTTCCCACTGAAATGTTCATATATTGGACTGCTGCCTCTTTGCTCTGTTTCTATCACCATACTTGCCATTTTGTTTGACTGATCAGTGGTTTAGGGTGCTGGTGTGGTGAGTGATGGCCTTGCTGTGGCAGTGATTGAACTTCATAACGATATACTGCCAATATGATTACCTGATTACAGCAGCGGCCAGTGCAGGTAAGCGCGGTAGGACGGGGCAGGTCTGTTGACACACAATGGAATAGGATTTATTTAATTTTCCCTATTTCGTCGTCCGTCGACTTCCCCTCCCTCCCGCCCTGCCCCCGCCCCACCATGCTTACCTGCACCAGCCGCTGCTGCCTGATTGCAGAAGGCCCCCACAAAAATAAGCCAGTAGGGCCATATCTTTTCAGAAAGCAGGCCGGAGGTATTTCTTACTGATTGGAACTTGTTAAGCAACACACCAAACCTGCTTATGTTGAGTTTCTTTCAGGGAAGGGAAGGCCCACGCTCCCTTCTAAGTGTAGGCACTATCTGCACTCAGGCTTCGCCTGTAAGGAGAACGCAATGTGCAACAGCCTCCCAATAATTAACTACCTTTCCCGCAGGTAATGAACTTTTGTATAGGCTAGAGAGATGGCAGCCATCTCGGATATTAGGTATAACTTCCTTCGTGGCGCATTGCACCTTTGCTAGGCAACAGTGATACAACATTGCTTCAGCCAGGACCATGCTATACAGCTCTTAGATTTGCTTTACCAAGAACCACTTGCTTTCATTTGGATTTCTGCAGAAGGACTTTAGAAATACAGAGAAGTATTTTTGAAAGTTGTCATATGGGTGGAAACAAACTGAATATTTTAACATAAATTAACTCTAAGACAGCGGATTTGTTACATTTCATTAAGGGTTAACCTTTGATGGAACAGGAAGAATTCTTAGCCTGGGCTACGTTGCTCATGCCACAAGTATCAAGCATAAGGTATTAGTGTTGTAGTATGTTTATAAGAATTGCTAAACTAGGGAACAGCCCAATATTAAGTTTGCCGATTGTTCTGCAATTCCACAACAGTCAAATAGAAACTATATCTCTTGTTCCACAGATTGTGCATAGTGATGAAGCCTGAGGTAGGCTTTCCAGGTTTTGGGAGAACTGTGAAACAAAATCTAGTTAAGATATTCTGTTGTGTATTTAGTTTCCAGGGAGTGCCACATGAATTATATAAAATTGGCTACTCAGAGATATTGCTACAGTATGTTCATTCACTATTACAGCCCAGTGCAGAACCGTTATTGAAAAGTTACTATCGATAACCCTTGCCTTTAGATATTCCATATATCTTTCAGACATCATTAACCAGCAGAAGTTACTAGTCAGAGTGGTGGAGTGCAGCGTCTCTGGTTTCTGTCTTATCTCATTCCCATTTCTCTCTTTCCTCATATTCCTGCATATGTGGTTAGTGGAGGAGGTGGTTAGAAGTGGGTGTTCATCGCTCCCACTTGATTCCAAGAACAACGTTAGTGCTTCCTGACGTAGCCTATCAAACCATGCCTCATGGTTCAGGAGCGTGTTGAGAACAACGGAGAAGATAGGAGAAGATATACGTTTTGACGTTTTCATTAAATCATGCCTCACTTTGAGATTAAGCTTTATAATATCCTTGTTCTATATCATGTTTTCTTTATTCATCAATCATGCTCATCAATTTATACATTTGATTCTGTGCAGTTCTGCATAGTGAGCTACTGGGACAGAGGGAAAGTGCCAAAAATAAATGGGGTTCCGACAAGTCACTGCTGGCAGCCAAATGACATAAACCTGAATCTAAAGTAGTGAGGAAGAGAATTGACATGTGAGAACAACATCTATTTCAACATACTGCAATCAGGGCGCAGAGGCACCCGTCGTTCAACCATGCACCGGCTCTCCCTTATTCTACTGTGGGAAGTTGAGTCCTGCAGCTAGTACTTCTAACAGTGTATGGCTTTGGAGCCTCTCCAGGAGAGTTGTGTGTACAGGCCACACAAATGATGCCACTCCTGCACTCTGTGGCAACACATCCCTGCTGTGTACTCAGTGATCTCATTATTTATTGAGCAAACAAGCCATGCTGCAATCTGTCGAAGGTGTGTGGACTGGGTTAATCATCTCATCAGACCACGATGGAGCTAGTGCTCCAGCAACAGATGGGCTTAAACTCAAAATCCAAAAGAACTCAGTTTGTATTGAGAGCAAACCACATTTTCTAATAGGGTGATACGGCAGCAGTTAGTTAGCACAGATCAAACACCCTCACTTTCTCCAGGCACTATATTAATTTATGAAACAAATCAGTTTAAGTACAAGTTCACCCTTCACACCACTCTGCTTCCCCAAACTCGATGACCCAATAGTTGTGTGTAAAAAAACAAAGTAAACAAGCATTGAAAATGCAATAGGTCTCGCCTTTGATTAAGTTAAAGCCATTTGCTTTGCTAATGGTATTGTATAGCAAAGCAAATGGCTTTAACTTAATGAAAGGCGAGACCTATTGCATTTTTAATGCTTGTTCTACTCTGTAGAACTAAATATGTGCATTTCACAGTGTCCTGCGGTACACATGGCTCCCCCAGCATTCTTACCTTCATACTGCAAGTCGAACAAAACAAGCAGGAAGGGAACATAGGAGAGAATTCTGTTGGCGCAGGCGCTGGGAGACACCATACTGCTGTCGTCTGCAGTCACCGACCCCGATCTTCCTTCCTTTCGAAGTACAACCAACCAGCACACAACATACACAAACAGGAGCTGCACCGACAATGCGTGCCTCTGCAAGTGGCAGGGACAACAACTACACACATACACCCCAACGGGTCACACCCACAACAGAGGGCTGCCAGCTACCAAACAACGCGTAGCAGGGACGAGAACCAGTCCGCCTTGCCCCCTGTATCCCTCCCCTGCAGCCCTTTAATAAAGTGAAAGCGCGTTGTGTGCAAACATTAATTCTTACTTTTCAACAGCGCACACACCGCGCTTTCACTGCCGTGACGTTTTCAAACATTAATTCTTACTTTTCAACAGCGCAAATGTCACGGCAGTGAAAGCGCAGTGTGTGCGCTGTTGAAAAGTAAAGAATTAATGTTTGCAAACGTCACGGCAGTGAAAGCGCAGTGTGTAAATCACTGCGTCGCGGTTACTAAATGCAAATAAAACACACCCCATGAGGAGTTAGGTGAATAATAACCAAAAAAAGTGCTTACCCACTAATTCGGGCGTTGCGCTCCGAATGAAAGCAAAAAATTAAATAAATAAATAAATGAAGCGCAGTGTCAACATACAACTTAAAACATTGCGCTAGTGCTTACCCACTAATTCGGGCGCCGTGCTCCGAATGAAAGCAAAAAATTAAATAAATAAATGAAGCGCGGTGTCAACATACAACTTAAAACATCGCGCTTCATAGCCGAATGACCAAAAAAAAGTTCTCTCCCACTAATTAAGGAGAGAGTATCACGCCGCAAGTAAAACATCCAGTCCAGGTGGGCGTGGCCTAAAGTGGACAGGATGGCAACAAGGAGGGGCTAAGGACACTATGGTGCAATCAACAAACTGTGTTTAACATAAACACTGACGACAAACGACGCTCGCCAATGAAAATTACAGGCGGAGCAGAGACACGAGGTCGAAAACCGTATTGATTCTAAGAGGCCCTCGTATGGCGAGAGCAGCGCATGCGCGCTGCTAACACCAGGCGAGACCTAAAAATAAAATAAATGGGTTTCATAAAAATAAAATACCGATTTAAATAATACAGAGCATTTAAATACATATCTAGTTCGTATTTCAAGCAGGGAAGGAAGCATTTGTTTATTATAATCGGGCTGTGTGGCCTTCTGACAAAGAGCCAGCTTTTCAAAGTGGCTTCCTTGCTTTAACTGTTTTATTATTATTATTTATTTGCCACGACTTGAGCACTAGCTTAACTCTAAGATTACTGTGTTTTATTTTAGCCGATCTGGGCAGCCCGGCTCCAAAACGGGCGCCCAGAGCCTCGCAATATCAATACATGCAGCAGTTTCATGAGGCTTTAGGACAGCTACCGAGGGGGCAGGCCGTCCAGATCTCAAAGAGAAACTCACAAACCCACCCTCAGCTCGGCACCCTGCTCTCACAGGCAGCGGGGCCCGCCTCGAGCTCCAGCATCACTGGCACCTACCCGGCAGCTCACCCACGGAAACACCAAACAGCTGCAAAAAGTGCATTTGCCGTTCACGTTGGGTTGTTTTATTTCTTTTAACAGACCTAATACTTCGTTTTTGACGTTAGTTTCTTTCCGTTAAGTTATGATACTTCCAGCTTTTTTCCCCTCGTTTTAAAAAAAAATGTAAATTACATCCGTCAAATAATATCTGTTAATCACTTTAAAAAAGACATCCCATGAATTAATTTTGGATTTAAACATTTAGTTGCATTTTATTTTTGTGTGATAAGGAAATGGTGATTATGTCATTACGAAATTCTAGCTACGATCCGGTTAGTGGACCTGACAGAAGCTTATTATATTACTCAAGCTATAGTGCATCAGTAGGGTTTACGTCTCCTTGAAGCACGGCCAATAAGTCTGCATTGCATTTTCAGTTATAGGGCAGACCTATTGGCCTTGGAGCCAAGGAGAAGGCAGAGAAGGTAAAGGAGAAGGTAAATGATGCATGCACCTGGGTTGCCCCCATGAAATGAAGGAATGTGCTAGCAACCTGTTATTAGGTTCCTCCACTGGCAGATTATCCTCTCAGAGCCTCATTTATATTAAACATCAGAAAGGCGGTGCTCGCTTTTCAACAAAGCATTTCGTCTAGTGCATGGAAGAAAAAAAAATCAGCCAATATTTGACGCTCAGGAATACAAACACCAGTATCAAGTCTCTGTTTCACTTACCCTCTGGGGATCTCACTGCGTGGCTCACATTCAGCACATATTGTTAACAACCATCTTTGCAAGGAGATGTTTTAATTCTCCTTTCAAAGTTGTCCTATTTCAAGGGACTGTGAGCCACAACTGAGCCTTCAAATTGTTTTAATAGCAAGGTGTGCATCTGCTTACTATATGGAGATCAGTCTTGAGGGATCATTTGACAATTATTCCCTTAAGAACAAGCATTGGCATAGCCAATAGGTCTCGCTTTTGGGACCTTATAAGTATTTAGTTATGCAGCACAATATCCTTGGTGCAACAACACCAACTGTTGCATGGCTAAACACTTATAAGGTCCCAAAAGCGAGACCTATTGGCTATGCCAATGCTTGTTTAGAATTGTAGTGATAAGGTCCAAGTGATCCTGTGCTTATTGTAATGAAATGCTTGTAACTCTGCCTCTTTACTTTAAATCTATGAGCTGGAAATCCTGGGGAAACCGAAATTGAAACTGTTGAGCAGCATCCTTTTCAATAGTTTTCTTTTTACTGGACGGTACAAAAATAAATATAAGTAAGAGGAATTAACGAGGGGGATTCCTGACACTTAAACCGTTCCCAAAGCCAGTTAGGATACATTTTAGTTTCCTTTGATTGTTCATAGACTCGCACCTCACCAAGCTCGATTTGGTTGTGTCTGTCTTACTTCTTTTACCCAGTGACCCAGGCTGGAAGTGCTTGGCGCAAGAAACCATCCTGGACTGTTAAAAATAGCACAGATATACTCTGCAAGCGCCACTACTATCCCTCTCACACATATGAACTGCACAGGTTCCGAGCGGGAACCACCTCCCCCATTTGTATCGCTGTATTTAACACAAAAATATTATCCAATAAAATGTACAGTGTGTGTTGCAGCGGCATAGCAAGGGTGACATGGACCCCAGTGCAAATTAGGAAAATTGTCCATTCTTCCCCTGTTCGGTAGTAGAAATAGCTATAATCGGGGTGCAGTAGTCCACTGGCACTCCGAACCCCTGTGCCACTGCACCTGTTGCACCACGGATAGTTACTCACTTGTAGTGCAACGCGTGTGCAATTTCGTGTCTGCATGCTAGTCTTTGCAATAAATGCTGTTGCACATGAAGCGACGCCTTTGTCGCGAGGCCAGATGCAGTCTTGATGACGGGGGCGCTGGCAGGTGCAGCGCCGAGGACCCCTCCTTAACGGCAGGACCCGTGCTACTGGTTCGGCAGGCCCGCTGACTGGAAAGTTTGTAAACGAGTTTCCGGTGAGACCCGAGGCTGGGAGCCAACGCCGAGCGCTCAAGGTTAACCTGAGACAAAGCGACAAAGGGGAACAAGCATTTGAAGGCACGAGCGGGGAGGAGGGGGGCGACGCGAGTGGTGCGCGCGCGCGCCACAGCGAGCGATCTGTTTCCAATTATCGCGCCCGCGTCTGGGCACGATAATTGCAAACAGATGGCGCCCGTGCGGGTAACCGCAGGGAAAAGGCCATGACGCACGAGCGTCTGGTCAGCTTTTTGAAACCCCTAACTTAAAGTCTTGCCAGAGCAGCGCTTGCGCGCTACTCGAGGCTCGACCTAAAAAGGAGTCAGGATACCGTGTGGAACACCTCCATTTTAATGTAAATATATGCAGCACTATGGAATCCCAACAGTGGTGTAGCTAGGCCTTGGGCCGCCCGTGGCAGCCCTTGCGTTTGCCGCTCGCGGCAGCCTGATCGAAGAGAGGGGGGATGGGGGGGGATGCTGGCTATTCATGCGGCCAAGTCGGCCACATGTAAAGGGGGGTTGAGGGGGAGCTGGCAATTCTTGCGGCCCCATCGGCCGCAGGTAAGAGCAGGGGAGGGGGGGTGGCTGCAGCCCCCAAAGCTCGTGCCGCCTGGGGCGGTCCGCCCCCAGCGCCCCCCCCTAGCTACGCCACTGAATCCCAATCAACAAGTGAGAACTCTAGGGGAGCTGGTGCATCATCGAACACTGGCAGAGTTGAGCTGTAAAGATGGAGCCGCAGTATTCAAGGATTGCTGGTTCAACCATTAAAAGACAAGTGCAGTGCCGGCTTTACGGTGGTGCAACCGGTGCCGCCATACTGAGCGTCTAGCTCCATGGGGCCCTGCATTTACAAATATTTTATGGCATTAAATGCACCTGCTGCAGATATCTTGGTGCGCCCACAATTTTTCAGGGTTCTAAAATGAAGTCACGATAACTCTAGTGATTAATGTACTTGCGGGAGACATCGGTATTTTGACTCATCATAAAGTAGCAGGAAGGGTTAATGTGTACAACAAGTAATATGCAGATCTCAGATTTGTATTTTATGTAGATAGCTCAGTGGGTTATTGCTTTTGTCACAGAGATCCTTTAGTTACTTGCAGTTCATAAGTTACAATCCTAATATAGCACAATGAGCTATGAACGGCCATCAAAGAGCTGCATGGAAACTGCAAGGCACAGGTTTAGAACCTTATTTTTATTTCCTCAGTCTTTTCTTATTCTAAGGTTGTTAAAAAAGGTCCCTTTGTGTAGTAATTAAATCACGAGTGTGCGCTTCTCTAGCTCAAGCACTCTTCACATATGCCTACCAGTATGGATGATACGCGACTCCTACACCTTGTAGTCCTCGTTTTATGTAACATTTCTCATACATTGATTTACACACTTGTGTGATTTATTATCTCTGCATACTATGTGTGTGATGTAAAGTGCTCTGACACTCTACATTGGGATGAGCAGTGCAATAAAAGAAATTAAATGTGGGAGAGGGGCTTTGGAGAGATGATGGGCACCACTGTAGGGTGGTAGTGAGGGAATCTTTGAAGGAGGTTGTTACTGGGGGAAGTGCCAACAAAGACTGCCGCACTGGGTGCCACAAACTCTAAAGTTGGTCCTGGACGTGCGATAGTTTCCAAGGTAAGATCTGCTGTGCTTCACAGGATACATTATAACACAGGCACTTACTTGGATTTAGCAATAACCAGGATGTCAGTGAAGAGGAAAAGATGTCGCTCCTGCGTCTGCAAGCCAGTCTTGAGGTGAACATGCCCATCCATTACAAACGACCTGCTGGGGGTACTCAGAGATTGCAGGAAGGAACTGGTCTCTGGACTCACAGGGGAGATACAGTTGTCCCTGAACAGGAAAATGAAAAAAGGTCAGTGTTTTGTAGCAAAGTATGCGTTAAAAATGGTATAGTCAGAACATGACAGACTGTTCTTAGAGCAGTTTCCAACAGAGAGAGAGTGCGCGTGCCCACCCACACACACGCTCTTCCACATTCAAGCCGTTTACAAGGAATATTCCCTTATGAAATGTACTGAATACATTCAGCACAAGTAACCTGCAGATTTAAAGAAACCCCAAAACTATTAGAATTCATTGTGCACCCTTTCCAACTTACATGGAAAGGGAAACAGCCATTACAACGTGGCTGTTTTCACGCATTGTCTTTACAACGTGGTTATTACAACGTGTCTACTGTTACAATGCATAGCCTTTACCACACATGATTTTACAACGCATATGCCTTTACCATGCATGCCTTTACAACAAATTATGTTGTAAAGGTATGAATGGTAAAGGCATATGTGTGGTAAGGGCATATGCATGGTAGTGGTGGTAAAGACATATGTGGGGCAATCGGCGTTGTTAGAGGAGACGAAGAGACCCTTCCGCTTCCTCTTTAGGGAAAAAACGACCTGCGCATCAGCCTCGAAGAGCTGCCTCGTCGTGCGTTAAGGGGAATTACACAGGGGGGCGTGGGGTGGGGGGTTTTCAGGGCCGGGTCTGGCTTTAGGGTTTGGGCTGGGGGTGTTTTTTTTTTTTAAAGGCTGGGGGCTGGTGGGAAGACGTTGTGCCAGGTGCCTGTTTTAGGGCTTTGGGCTGGGACAGGCATTTTTAATAAGGGAGGGAGCTGGGGGCGGGGTTGCACTAGGGGTCCAGTTTTAGGGCTCAGGGCTGGTGCCTGTTTTACCAAGCATTGCCTTTATCCTTTTACAATGAAATTCATTGTAAAGGCATGCGTGGTAAAGGCATAATCATTGTAAAAATATGCATGGTAAAGATTATGTGTGGTAATGGCATTCGCGTTGTAACTGCTGCATTGTAACGGCATGTGTTACAACGGGATGCTTTGTTCCGTCATACATCCACATGAAAACTACAAAAGATGTTTGTTGACAGCACCTCAGCAGAGAAGTACACCCTCTGTCCGACACAGAGTGCGCCGGGCTAGATTTAAATTGTAGGTTGTTGCTTTATAAGTGGGAGAAAGAACAGTGATTCAGGTGTGACCCATTTTCGTGGTCAATAGAAAAGCATATGCTCTCTCCATGTCATCCACCATAAACATATTTGGACTCTGGTTCAAATAAAGCTCAAAGAAACCAAGAGATGACCTATCTTAACACTTTGAGAATTAAAACCTGAACAGTATTTCCAGGAAGAACTGGGTTTTGAGGAGGTCCTCGTCTTCCTGTGATGACCATCTGACCATGCCTGACCTCAATTCTCTTAGCCACTTCTACTTCATTGAACCATCACTTTTGAGATGCCAGTGGTTGCCTACCCCAGTTGTCAAGATCATTTATTCAACTTGACTTAAAGTCACTCAAACTTGTAGCTACAATGAATGTATACTACCATACCAGGTCACTTCCACCACATTGAGCCAGATCACTCAGTACCACCCATAAAACTCCAGCACACCACTCAATACTGTACCATTCTGTCATATTCAACAAGGGATCAGAATAAAGATCACAACACCAAATCAGAACACATCAACATACCATACCTCCCTATATTACCAGAGACCTACCAATTCATGTCATCACAAAGCACAACGCATCATACTTTATCATACCAAACACTGCAGCAGGCCTCCAACATCACTAAACTGGTGCAACACAGCAGCCACTCCACACCACACGGCACCACACCAGCATGTCAGAAAGTTATGTGTGCAGAATGTAAAAAACGTAATTCCGTTACTGTAGAAAAAGCACTACAACAGAAAAAATGAAATCCGCAACCACAAGGGACATAGCAAACACCACTATGTTCACTTCAGCATATACTATCACCTGAGGGACAGCAAATATTACATCTCCCAAGAATTTAAACCATGCTGTGGTGCCATTACTCGTATACATTATGAGCTAATGCTGGAAGTTATCAAACCAACGAAGATGGTTTGAGTAGGGAAAAGGGTGGCAGAAACAAACATAGGAGGATTTCCTGCATACACATCACCCCTAACCAGGGACACTGAAGGCCTCCCAATGCCAAAATACAAGGAAATACACAAGCAGGCAGCTCAGTGAGAGAACCATCAAGGATCTGCAAGACACTAACATGCAAGCAACGTTCTAATAACAAATAACCGGTACAGTGCACATGCCTCATCTGCAAATATTTGCACACATTGCTGCTAAAATGCAAGACAAGTCATTCGTGGAGGAGCAGCAGACTGGACTACGACAACGCACTTTAAGCCGGCACCACTAAAAAACTTCAAAAGAAGCTGCAAAACATCCAAAACGCCTCCACCAGTCTGATCCTGAACATCCCTCGCTGCAGCCACATCACCAACCACCTGAGAGACCTCCACTGGCTCCTGGTCAACAAAAGGATCACCTACAAGCTCCTCACACACGCCTACAAAGCCCTCCACAACGCCAGACCTGCATATCTCAACCACCGCCCCTCCTTCCACACACCCCCAGACATCTTCGCTCTGCCCATCAGGCCTTGGCCACCATCCTACGGAATCGCAGGACCACCACTGGAGGAAGATCCTTCTCCTACCTTGCTGCAAGGACCTGGAACCCCCTTCCTCTGCATCTCAGGCAATCACCATCTCTGCCTCAATTCAGGAAGGACCTCAAGACCTGGATCTGCGACTGAACAGCAGACCCCCCCTCCCCCCCCTCCACACCCCCTCCAGCGCCTTTAGACCCTTAGGGATGAGTAGTTGCGCTCTACAAATCCCCGATTGATTGGAGATTTCCATGGTTACAGTCCACCACCAGAAGTTAGCTCTTAAGGCACAGGGATCCGATGGAGAATAGATCAGGAACACAGGATCACCTATGAATCCTCAGTAGGTTAATGGGATTCAGACTAGATCAACTGAGATCGACAACGCTTTCAGGAAAACACTGCACAAATTCATTAGTGATATGAACATGGAAACATGGTTGAGACTGAAGGTCACGTGACAATCACCCATGGGGAGACACAGGCCTTTAGTGTCAACCTATCAATAAGATATAAACTCCCACACTACGACAAAGTGCTTGCAGAAGTGATGGATGTGGCACTAAATTAAAACTCTATTACAAATTATAAACACATCGGGCACGTTAATCCCCCTATCCTAAATGGTTGTGCATACACCTTATTGAAAAAGCTCAATTTATTAGGTCAGATACATACAATCATGGGAGCATGTAAAGAAATGCAGTCAACTTTTGCTGAGGATGATCGTACATTTTCAATAAATTATTGTTTCTGAAGTACCTACTGTCTGTAAGAAATGTTCTGCTGAACATACCAACGGTGAGGTTTGCATCATCAACAGTGTCCTCATTGTTTGAGAGCAAAACCATTAAAGAGCTGGTAGTTCTGACAGTCAACTTACAGGCAGAGTCAGTTTTGGTGCCAGGATGTTCTAAACCCATACCGGAAGGAATCTGACGCCTTTGGGTGAGATGGGGAGTCTGATGACGCATGAGATTCACTACAAAGGACAGCAAATTATGGAAGTCTTAACAAACATAACCTATTTCAAGCCAGAAACCAATCCATACCATCAACAGCATCAACACAGTTTTACATGAAATTCATTGGAAGCGGTGGTCGCACAATCATAGCAGAGGTCAATAAACGCTCACAGGGCAATACTGCATTTGATGCACATAACGTTGTAGTGTGTTATTGTATTGTAACAATTATTTATAGAGCATGAAATAAACCAGATCAAAAGCAGCGTGTGAAAGGAAAGCAATGAGGGAAGGCCACAGGCCAGGAAGAGGAAAGTTTTCAGATTCTTGCAGAAGGTTAAAAGAAGGGGCGTTGAGTCACCACTGCACGTAAAGTAGGGCGTGGCCTCTCCTTCCCTCCTAGTTTGGAGCAGCTTTCTTTTCATACAGGGTGGCAATCAATTCAATCTGTTAATTCACACCGGAGCTAAACTAGTAAGGCGGAGCTAAATGAGTTAGGCGGAGCTAAATGAGTAAGGCGGAGCTAAATGAGTAAGGCGGAGCTAAATGAGTAAGGCGGAGCTGCAGTTAGCTCAGGGCCAGTGCAATGATTTTTGCCACCTTAACCAAAGCACCGCTTTGCATAAAGAAACACAAGTGGTGTGTAAGGATGATTTGGCGCCCCCTCCAGGTGGCACCTTCCGCAAGCACCTAGTCTTTCCATGCCCTAGAATCAATGCCTCATGTAGGTATTAAAATGGCTGGAAAGCCAACCCACATTGGCGCCGTCCTCATCCTGGTGACGTGCAATGGCAGTCACAGCTAACGTATAAAGCATTTTTAGAGCATTTTCTGCACAGTCATGAGCATGGCTGGCATAGTTGTGGTTTAAGTGCACTGCCAGGAGGCCCTTATTCATATTTTTGTATTCCGGAAAATATCCCAGACAGTAAATCTGACTTGAGATGCACCCTAATCATGCAGGCGATTCTAACAAAGGTCGCTTGTATTCATCTCACCGTCTGCATAACATGTGAATGCGCAAGATGAGACCAGAGCTTCTGGCTTGAAACATCAAAGACCGAAAATGCGCCTTCAAGCCGCGTGGACTGAGCCAGGCAAAGCGTGTTCAAACTGCAAAGGCTCTTGAGGAGGGAGGCTCTCTGTGGACTGAAAGAGGGATGCTCTGCTGTGTGCCCACAGGCATGGGCGTCAATTAGTCGTAACCAGGGATAAAGACTGGGCAGCAATTGGTAGCTTGGGCTTGCCCTTTTGTAGTCTCGATGCTAACGCTTCTTTCGCATTATGAAGGCGGCAGCAGGAGGAATCAAGAATGAACATAAGCCTGGGAGATTTATGCGTTTTCTGTGCCCTTCTCCTAGTCCTGGAGGCTACTCAGAGGATGAAAGTGGGACAAGAGGTCATGTGACGTAATGAAGGACCAAAGCGTGCTTGATGTAGCATTTGCTACCCCCCTCGTGCTGCTGAATGGCATCCATGCCCACAAAGGGATTCCGCCCTTAGCCACAGAGGTACATAAGGATTTCAAGAGTTTGCCTATATGTCACCCTTCGACCGAGAGACAGTAGCGTACCAGGCTGCAAGGAGTCCCTTAAATTCAGTGTTGAAAATGTTCTTTGTACCCACATCTCAAAGTAGAACACAGAACTAAAAATTGTTTGGTAGGATGGTAAGTTAGCGAGGTGGAGTAGTTTTGTTAAATGTGAATGTGTGCATCCCCCCCTCCAGTTTAACCAGGAGGCATCTCCTGCTTCATCGATCACCTAGAAACATCAATCAGCTGTGTGCAACAATGCCCAGGACCCCTCTTGTTTGTGCCATACCAAGGCTTCTTCGCCCTGTAATACCGTTCCGAGGCTTGGGTTCTTTTTTGATTGATAGTTCTAGTAAATCTTGTATTTTACTGCAGTTTGATGCCATCTTCAATGTAAGAGGATGGACATTTTACAGAAATAATTAAGAGGCGGAGGTGTCCCAGTGAGAAGGCACTTTATAAGCGGGTGCCGTCAACAAACTATGGCATTCCCAGAGCCCATAAAGTTAAGAGTTGTGTGCCAAGTAGATGCCAGTGATGATGGCAGTGCCCCGCAGAACTAAGACTATATCAGACCCAACGTGATGGCAATTCTGCCCACAAAACACACACAGAAAAACCCATCACACCCATTGACAAGGGCAGACCCTCCTGCCAGATGGTGGTCTAGATGACTTATTCTGGTTGACTCCAGAATATGTTCAAAACACTAAAAGCTCATAAGGGCTGCCACATCTTCTGAATTCCAAAAGAAAAATTTCAACTAGCCACCCATTGCCCCTAATCCTTTATGAACACCCGCTACATTTACCAGCATCCTAATCATGCACATTCACCAAGGGGAAGAATAGGCCTATCCTTGCCCACTGTCCTCAATTTAGCTACTCCTTCATTAAGGTAATCTGATACGGCGGCTACTCACCCTGAGAACACAGAAGACCTCTGCCTCTTGAGGGTACCGCATCTGAACAACAAGGCCCAAGCGAGATGTACGAAGAATGGCTGAATCTACCAAATCCACACCAACATGAGTCTGAGATACAGCGCCACCCAACACGCCAATCTGTTCAACCTATATACAACAGACCTCCCACTGGCACAAGACATAAAAAAGTCCTCCGCCAGAACTGGCAAGCAGGACCCCAACACCTGCAATAAAATGAATGACAAGGAGCTTCTCTACTTGAGCCTTACAGGACTGGAAGCTGTTATAGACTCGGACACCTCTATGACTTTGCACCGTGAGCGAATGAAGTGGATTCCCACTGAATAGCATAAAATGTTGTGCGTTATGTTTCCAGAGATCTATATAGCACTGTATTGCCATTAGAGTGGCCTGTACTACAGTAAGGCTGTGACTCACACCCAGTGCTTAATTTGAGCTGGTGGTTGCTGATGGGGGCACTGACACTTTGTTTTGGGGACCAGCACTTATTTCCAGCATCAGATGTTTACAGAGTGCAAGAAAGGGAAAAACATAGCTCGGAAAGATGGAGGAAGAGGAAGACGGCAAAACCTTCACAAAGGGAAAAAGCAGGAACCTGCAAGAGAGAAAATGGGAGAGGAAGTGTCTGGGAGTGGATTAAAGACTTCCAGCCATTGTATGCAGCGCACCGACGATGAATTGCACCGGCCGCCGGCTTCTGAGGAAAATTTCGGGCACCTGCACTCTTTCTTTCACAAATTAAGCACTGCTCACTCCCCTGAACCACCGCAGTATTAAAGTGATGGCAAAGCTAGTGATACATGAGGTTTAAGAATTACAGGGCTTTAAGGAAATGCATCATGTGTGGGGACCATAATGACACCAGGAGAAATAACCTTGAAAACACAAATGAGAGACCATTGTGCACTGTAGCCGGTTTCACTCTTTTGGACTTATCTCTTGATCTGCAAAGACACTTGTGCTGTACAGTTTTTTTCTTAGTACATTGGTGTCTGTCGGCAACTCCAGAGGCTTGCAGGGCTCACATCTCTGAGGGTTGGGCAAGGGCTGGTAAAAGAATTCAGCCCAACATGATCTTCCCACCATTCTGAGGTAGGCCAAGTATGGCACCACTTTTGACATCCATATCCTGCTACTGTGACGATGTACTGCCTTAACTACCCCTCCCATCCCCACTCCAGGCCGTGAGAATTCAGCAGGGGGAAGAAGACAAGGTCACACAAGTCTAGATTCACCCCGTGCTCTCGCGCTCCACACATGTTTTGCAGGTACCCAAGATCAGGTATATTGGGTCACGCTGGGCCCCAATATTGCTGAATCAGAAGAGTGACATTGCTAGGTGGTCAGACCAATGACCAACAATGAGCTGCCAAACATGGCAATGCCACCTGTAAACGACAAGCTCTGATGGTTCTCTCAAAATTAAATTTCCCATTTGCATTCCTATGGACTTTAAATATAGTTATCATACCCCAAAGTAGGAGGCATAAGACTTGAAAGCAAAGTTGAATACCGAGGCGATGCTTCAAGACATTGTATTGGCCACAAACCATAGATGGCGGGAAAACCCAGTATCAGCACCAAAGGGAGGCACTAGACCGCCTCAAAAGAGAACGTTAATCGAAATGAAATCATCAAAACTTGTAAAGGGCACAAAAGGCCAAGGCATCTAGGTGCTATAGAGTTGCTGTGCTGCAAGTGGACCGGTAGAGAGCTTCAGGTTGTAATGTCCATCTATAGAGTAAATAATCAGTTTTGTAGGGCTTTCCTAAACATATTGATGGATGAAAGATGTGGAAGAGTGTTCCAGAGCCTAGCAGTTGCAACAGTAAGAGCTCCGCCTCCCCATTTCTTCTTCTGGAGTTTAGGAACGATTACCCAGTTTTGATGTGCTGAACGGAGATTGCTAACAGGCAGATATCAATGAAACATGGCTTTGATATCAGCTGGGCTTACCGCATTATGTACAAGGCAGAGAGACTTGAACCGGATGAGTTTCTCCACTGGAAGCCAGTGCAATTCTCGTAAACCTTTCGACACTGAATGCCACTTGGGGGTGTTCTGCGTGAGCCTTGCCATTGAATTCTGCAGAAGTTGCAGCTTGGCAAGGGCCAATTTAATAGTCTCCAGATAGAGCGCTTTACAGTAATCCATCATTGAGGAGACCGAGGCCAGAGCGACATGTTTGCAAACTGGGAGAGCTATGAACGGAAATATTTTCTTAACATTCTGATCCTCTAGAAACAAGTTGAGACTGTACGATTAACCCGACAGTCTAAATACAGCTTACAGTCCAGGAGAACGCCAAGATTTTTAACTGTGTTAACTGCAATGGGCCACGTGCCTAACGTATCTGGCCACCAATTGCTGTTCCAGATTGAGGTTTGGCCTCCAAAGAGCAAGAACTCCGTCTTCTCTCCATTCAGCTTTAGATAGTTCTCGGACAGCCAAGATGCTACTGCCTTCATGCAAAGGTTAAAATTGGATGCAGTGTCCTTGGAAATGGACACAATTATCGGGATGTTATCGTCATAGGACACTGCCTTTAGCTCGTAGGGAAGAACAAGCTTAGCCAGTGGGGACACAAAGAGCAAGCGTACAAAACAAGGCTTACAACGGACATGGAGAGTGATATGTTCAGCGTTTTCCAAATGCAACCTTGACCTGCTGTAAATGCATTGATCGCTATTGTCAATTTCTTTCTTGCACCCAAGGTGTGGGATGAACAAAGCAGGAGGAGATCGGGGAAGACCTGAACCAGCACACAGGGGCAGCTCCTCCGTTAGAGTGGAGGAGCGTCGCGCCATTTAAATACCCTCCCAAACTCCCCCCGAGATGAAAAATAAAATCATTGTCCCCTCCTGAACCAAGCATCAGGACTGGGCGGGGCCTGCTGAGTGACAGCAGGGCGGAGTGGTGGGCAGAGGACTCTTTGCACTGTTTAAAGTGCGCATGTCCCTTTGGCCAGCTGTCTTAGGACGGCCAGCCATATATGCACAATTTAAACCTCTCAGCCTAGCTCTCTTAAGATAGCTGGCTGAGAGTAAGTGCAGGACTCTAGTGCGCTGCTAGAGTGCTGAATGAGGCCACTCCCTCCAATCAGGGCGCTGCTCACATGCTGCATGTGAGCAGCACCAGGACTGGACAAGGGAGTTTGCTCTTGCCCGCAGCCCCACACTCCTGAAAGAAAAGGTCCGGAGCACAGGACGCTCAAGGTAAATGTTTCTTTTTTTTTTTTATGTATTGGCCCACGCCCGCCCCCTCCGTAGATGCCAGCTGCCACTGCCGGCACATATAGCCCCCCATGCTATTTTAGCTGCAGCAATTCTTGCATGCTGCAATCTTCATCTGATTACTGCCGAATGGATCAGAGTAGAGTGCACAACACAAATGTTTCTAGATCAGAAACAATGAGCTTGCACCAGCAGCGACTGACGCAAACCAGACCGTAGGGGTTGGGGGCCCATGGCTTACAATGAAAAGCTAACAAATGATGTTGGTACAATAAAAGCAAGCAGAGGAGCGACAGGAAAGTGTGCATAAAATATAATGGGAGATAATATACCAATAACTGATGTTAATGCAAGTTATCAATCAGAAAGGTCTAGGCAATACACAGTGCACACAGAGGAAAGCTGGAGATACAAAAAACAGTGTGGACCAGGTAAATGGCGGTACTGCCCACGAGACCTCTAAAAACGTGTTTGAGAATTGTAATAGGTTTGGTACAAAGATGCAAATAGTTTCTCAAATTCAAGTCAAACTGTGCTTGTTTATTAGAATTGCTTAGTGGATGCAACACAAAGGCCGATCGGACGAGAGAGCTCATCTGCTCTTAGGGTGTGTTGCTGCATGCAGTAGGTTTGTAATGCTTCCCAGAATTACAAGCTTGCAATGTCTGAGCTCGCTCTGAAGAAAGAAATCAAGAGAAACCTACTGAAGCACAATCTACAACCCCCACTGACCTCGAGCAGCCGCAGACTTAAATAGAGCATGGTTAACAGTGACTTCTGGGCTTGTGGTACCGCAGTTAAATGAGCCAAGTCACTCGTGACATAGGCCGCCCAAGCCAAGCATGAAGCGCCAAGGCGAACAAGGCGTTTACGAGAATAAATATCAGTTGTGTGTAAGCCAACACGTTTTTGAGTTTGGTATGGGTAGATCAGACACCACAAGCCTCACCTGGCTACCGGTGATGAACTTAGACATTACCTCCCTCCACACCATCAAGGGTTTCGCAGACTTAACCACCACATCAAAGGGTGTTATTCATGCAGAGCCTTTTTGTCTGGACTGTCCCACCAACCATAGCTATTGGTCCCCAAAACAGTCAATCTTACATCTTCAAGACATCCGAGCCCATCAAGCTACCATCCACGCAAGAACAAGGTGCTTGACACCCTGAGAACAAACTTGGACCCAACCGCGACCCGTGCAGGTAAGAGTGGTGGGTGGGGGGGGGGGGCGGGATTTCAACATACGACAACGAGGGAAAATTAAATAAATAATTAATTTCCTCGCCGTCGTCTGCCGAAATCCCTCCCTCCCCCTCCCCACCTGGCCCCACCGCTCTTACCTGCAAGGGCCGCGGCTATTGGACCCCAAGTGTGATCAGAAAACACAAATCTAATATGAAAAGACTGGAACTTGGTTGGACCTTAAGAAATCAGATCCTTGTAAGCCGGAGAAGAAGTTCAGCCATAGTGCCTGAAGCATGGGGTCCTCGTGCTAGGGTCCTAGGAACAGCTGTTTTGAATAATAGTTATAAGTGCTCTGCACATGCTATGGATTCTCAGCAGAGTATATTAAGCAAGCAGGTGAGATCTTTGAAAGCAACACTTGCCTTATAACATCCATCCATGCAAACCCAAGAAAGTGGCCCAGAAAAATAAGCCAGACAGCAATATTTACACACCAATGGAAATACTACATGGGGTGTTAAAAATTAAGACTTATATAAACTTTTTCGATAAAAAGTTCGAGACGAAGACTTTAGAATACAAAAAGACAATAACTCAGTTTTGTTGAAAGGGTGGATTACTCAGGAGAAAGTAAGTGAGACGTACTACATTCCTCATGATTCTTGGAGGTAAAAAGTGCTTAATGCATTTACATAAACAAATAACTAAATAACATACAACAAGTCCAAATAGTCCAGCTTCTTTCGAAGGAGCTTGCTGCCGACTCTAACAGGTATCGGGGTTGCTGAAAAGCATGGATACCTTGTTTGACTCCACATAATGTCTTTTTTCCGCCACCCTACACGTCCTGACTGCAGGTTCATTCCACCCCTCCTTCCTCCTTTGTCACAGTTTACCAAACTTTCTCTTTCTCTCTCCCTTTTCTGTCTTTCTCTTTCTTGGTCTGGGTCAAAGTCTGATGATGAAAAACAATTCTGGGCACCTACCGTCAACCACTGGCCCACAGGAAGTGCTGGAGACAAGGTACATGTTATTATACCCTGGGAACTTAAGACACCACCCAAAGGAAAGCACAGCTAAACTGAGCACCAGGAGTGAAACAAAGCAGAGTCAAAGGAAGCATTTTATGGTGAGGTGTGGACACTGTTTATTATGAAGTGTGTGGCGTATTACTAATTTCGGTTCTTGTTTGTGTTTTCTGGATGTGTGAGGCTGGTCCAGATCTCATTGCCACTTCTGCCTTGAAGCATTCGTTGAGTCAGATAATTACAAAACGAATATGGGAGCAAATTCGTGGTTCCGAGTAGGTGTGGGCGTAAACCACATAATTTTCTGTAGTATAATTACACAAAATTACAGCAAAATCATGCGAGATTACGCTGAATTACACGAGGAGCGCAACCCTACAACAGAACAGGAACAGCAGCAGCCGCAGCGCTCGTGCTGTTCCTGTGCTCGGCATGTTTTGGCCAAAATTACATAAAATTATGTGAATGGGCATAATTGTGTCATTTTGGCAATTTGCATCACAAGAGTAATGCGAAATTACTCAGATTACTTCGGTGTAATTAAAATTTCCCCCAGGCCTAATTCAGAGGGGCTGTCGCATCATGGTACTGCTGCTGAAATACGATCCTGTAAAATTATAAGATAATACTCTGTGTCTACCGCTATGTCCCATCACTTTCCGTTGCGTGGACAGTGTGATATCCGCCATGTTCTTCGTGCTGTTGAACACATACCCTGCTGTAGTCCAGTTTCAGAGCGAAAATGTGGTTCGCTGGAGGAGAACACACTGGGGACATCACTTCACAGTAGCTGTGTTCCACGCATATGAATGCCAGTGGCGTATCAAAACTTGAGGGGGCCCACCTGCAAAGTACATAGAAGGGACCCCCACGCTCCTGACCCAGTCAGGAGCTCTCGGCACCACCCGTGCACAGTGCCGGAGGGAGCCCCCTAGAGCTCGGGGGCTGAGCGGGTTATTGTTACGCCACCGTCTCATGCTCGATGCAACCGAGAGTGGACTTCACAATATGTAATAGAGAAAGGTTTGTAAAGTCAGCTTGCAAGCTGTTGCATTCTGTGTTGATAGGAAGCTCTTCCTGACACCATCAAAGGGCACTACGGATCCCCTTGCACACACCCCCTGAAGATTAGCTCCAGTTTTATTCTCCCCTCACTTCCTAGCATAGCCATGAGACATTAAAAGTGTAAAAGTAATTAAAAGTAAATATACCGCTGTGCAAAGGTGCAGTATATACGTTTACAAAAAATCTAAATAAAACAAGTAAAAAATGACCCATCAGAATATAAATAGA
Source organism: Calotriton arnoldi (assembly GCA_963921515.1). Classification (NCBI taxonomy): domain Eukaryota; kingdom Metazoa; phylum Chordata; class Amphibia; order Caudata; family Salamandridae; genus Calotriton; species Calotriton arnoldi. The sequence continues at coordinate 1,152,573 of CAWUFW010003106.1, read as the reverse complement.
AAAGAAACATAAAATGAAAGCATAGATTGGCATATCAGGCCTGGCAATGAAGGTTACTACTTTTTAGGTGAAAGTACACATGATCAGGAAAAAAATGGCACCACTCACATTCAAGGGAGTCAATGGCTTAAGTGGGATGAACCAGCGCCCCATGCGGTAGGCTGTGGTAAATGGGATCAAAAGGTAAATGACAATTGAACAGATCCACAGGATAAAACGATTGCTGCCAAAAAAACCCTCTTTCTAGTTACGTATCTAAGTACATATATATATGTATGTATGTATGTATGTATATTATGATATTTTTGAATAACATAGGACCGATGAGATAGCTAAAGCCATCGCAACGTCAGAACTAAAATGGACCCAGGCAAAGAGCATCAGGGTGAAAAGCATCCATTTCTATCCCTTTCGGCTGCCTTTTAAGATTGTACCTACGGCCAGGGTCAGCATGCTGGCCTTCAATTTTAATCTTGTTACCAACATTCACCCCCACAATAAGCATGTTGATGTCACTGCCTTCACAACTGGGAGTAGGAGACGACAATTCTGCGGTCTTCGTAGCAGCCATGAATTTCATACTGCACCATGTTCTAGGGGTAAAGCACATGCCTCTTTGGTGATATGGGCCATAACTCTGGGGGTGCTCATGTATCCTCATCAAAGCCATAGGAACTGGTAGCAGACCAGAAACATCAGTATTATGCCATTAATACTGTGGGTTCCTGACTCTGGCAGCAAACTAGCACCACACTGTCATTAACACTGAGGACATCAAACTAGACAAAACAGAACCACACTATTATTAATACTGAAGACATCATAAACTAGACAAAATAGAACCACACTATTAATTGAAGACATCAGACAAACCAGAACCACACTGTCATTATTATGGAGGACATCATAAACAAGACAAAACAGAACCACACTATCATTAATACTGAGGACATCATAAACTAGACAAAACAGAACCACAATATTAATCCTGAGGACAACAGACACCAGACAAACAAGAATCACACGATCATTAATACTGAGGACATCAGACAAACTAGAACCACACTGCTATTAATACTGAGGACATCAGACAAACCAGAACCACACTATCATTAATACGAAGGACAACAGAAACTAGACAAACAAGAACCAAAATATCATTAATACTGAGGACGTCAGACAAACTAGAACCACACTGCCATTAATACAGAGGACATCAGACAAACCAGAACCACACTGTCATTATTATGGAGGACATCATAAACAAGACAAAACAGAACCACACTATCATTAATACTGAGGACATCATAAACTAGACAAAACAGAACCACAATATTAATCCTGAGGACAACAGACACCAGACAAACAAGAATCACACGATCATTAATACAGAGGACATCAGACAAACTAGAACCACACTGCTATTAATACTGAGGACATCAGACAAACCAGAACCACACTATCATTAATACGAAGGACAACAGAAACTAGACAAACAAGAACCAAAATATCATTAATACTGAGGACGTCAGACAAACTAGAACCACACTGCCATTAATACAGAGGACATCAGACAAACCAGAACCACACTACCATTAATAGGGAGGACATCAGACAAACCACAACCACACAGTCATTAATACGAAGGACAACAGAAACTAGACAAACCAGAACCACACTGCCATTAATACTGAGCAAAAGGAACAATTGATGGACGGAATGCTGAACAATGCAAACATTCACCCTCAGTCACAAAGATCTGGATTTAATCCATTGTTCTTTTGGTCACCGCACCATTCCAGTTTGGACCCAGCCATATTCAAATCAGTCTTGACCCTGCTCCCCATATTCTTTTTCCTTTTGTCACCCTAAGCGCGAAGGGTATGCCCAGACGTGGGTCCCGTGCTCATTGTGCCACTGGATTCAAGCTAGCCTGGCCGATGACGGGTGATGCTTCGAAACCGGTCCTAGGATGCTTATTTCCGGTCCAGGGAGGACCTTGCTTGGCAGTTCAGGCTGGAATGTTTCCATGAGGAGCAGGGTCAAGACTGATTGTCATATGGCTGGGTCCAAACTGGGATGGCGTGGTGAGCTAAAGAACGATGGATTAAACTAAGATCTTTGTGACTGGGGTGAATGTTTGCATTGTTCAGCATTCCGGCCATCATTTGTTCCTTTTGCATTAATACTGAGGACATCAGACAAACCAGAACGACACTGTCTTTAATACTGAGGACATCAGACAAACCAGAACCACACTATCATTAATACTGAGGACATCTGACACCAGTCAAACAAGAATTACACTATCAATAATGCAGAGGACAACATAAACTGGGAGGAAATTGGAATCACACTGTCAGCAATACTGAGGGCACTAAAACAAAACTAGACCCGCACTGTCAATACAAAGAGGATATCAGACACTGATAGGAAATCAGAGCCACACTATCCTTAATACAGAGGGCAGCTGCACCTTCAGCAGAGTAGACGTGCACTGTCATTAATACAGAAGGTCTCAAACATTAGCTGCAAACCAGACTCAAACTCCATTACTATTGAGAGGACTGGCAGCAAATCACAATCACACTATCATAAATACTGGGCACCAGCAGCAAAACAGAACCACTCTAATATTATTACTCAGGGCAACAGCAGCTAACCAGAAACTTACTATCATTAACATAGAGGACATCAGCAGCAATCAAGAACCACACTATCATCAATACTGAGGAGAACAGACACTGGCAGCAAATCGGAACCACACTATCCTTAATACTGTGGCAGCAACACTTTCAGCAGGCTAGAAGTGCACTGTCATGAATATGGAAGGTCTCAAACACTAGATGCAAACCAGAATCAAACTCCATTACTACTGAGGGAACTGGCAGCAAACCAGAACTGCCATCATTAATTCTGAGGACAAAAGACATTGACAGCAAATCAGAACAGCAGTATCATTAATACTGAGATTAGCAGCATCTTCAGAAGGCTAGACATGCATTGTCATTATTACTGAGGGCCTAAAACAGTAACAGCAAACTAGAACAACATTCTAACACCAAGGACATCAGACACTTGAAGCAAACCAGAATCACATTATTAACACTGAGGGCACTAGACACTGGGAGCAAACCAGAATCACATTAATAATAATAATGAGGGCACTAAACACAGAACAAACCAAAATCATCATAATAATGAGGGCAGTAGACACTGGGAGCAAGCCAGAATCATATTAGCTCCATACTTTCCGACTACCAAACAGGATTATGCCCAGGAAGAGGCACAGAATCTGCCCTCATCGCCATCTGGGATGACCTTTAAAAACAGTAGACCAGAACAGGGTTGCTGCATTACTTCTCTTGGACCGCTCAGCTGCCTTCGACACAGTTGACCATGATACTCGAATACAAAGACTCTACAAAGCCGGTATTAAGGGGACTGCTCTCGACTGGATCACATCCTACCTTCAAAACAGAACAAATGTCATCCACACTTCCCCTTTCTCATCCAAACCGTAATTCACAAAAGCAGGGGTCCCTCAAGCCTCTATCATCTCACCCATGCGTTTTAACATCTACATGAAGTCATTACCGCCAATGATCAATGAGTTTCAGCTCGTTTTATAACTATGCCGATGACACTCAAATACTCCTTAAACTGGAAAGCCCCAAAGACATTGGAAACTCAAAAATCTTCAGTTGCCTCAGAGCAGTTGATCAGTGGATGACATGAAGCCATCTCAAATTGAATGCTTTCAAAATTGAAATACTCACATGTGGCAATTGGAAAAATTATGACCCACTATGCGCCTGGCCCGACGATCTGGGTCCACCTCCTAAAGTATCTAAGGAAGTAAGAAACCTTGGAATTACCATGGACTCCAAGTTATCAATGAATGCCCAAGTGGACAAATTAGCAAGATCAAGCTTAATTACTATGAAAACTCTGACACCTCTTCCCCCACCTGGGATTTCCACACAAGGTCCAGGCCACTATCTCTCTTGTAATGTCTAAATTTGATTACGCCAATGGCCTCTACCACGGATCATCTTTATCAACTATGAAAAGGACAATGGATTCAGAACTCTGCTGCCAGACTACTTTTGCATGTAAAGCCACAAGCCCACATCTTCCCTGCCTTGAGGGCCCTAAATTGGCTACCGGTTGACAGAAGATCCACCTTCAAGCTGCTTTGTATCACCCACAAAGCAATACATGGAACAGGACCGCTTTTCATTAGTAATAAAATCACCAAATACATTTAACATAGAAACCTCTGTTCAAGATTGGCACCTCGCCTCAAAACCCCACCATAAAAGAAACAAACCATAGGTGGTACATCTTTCTCTGTTCAAGCAGCCAAACTATGGCATTCATTTTCCCAAACAAAGGTCCACGGATAACTACCTTATCTTCAGAAGACTACTCAAGAGTTGGCACTTTCCTACATAACCACCATACTCAAACACTAATGTACAGCATATCCCTGTGTATGTAAACATTTATAATTTGATTATATGTATGTATCTAGATGTGTACTTCTTTGTACAAATTTGTATAATAACAATGGTTTTTAAAATATATAGATATTCTTTAGGTCTCCTAAACAAACAAATGTATATATTACTTATGGTATGTATCACTTACGGTATATATTAGTCTATGCTTATGTTTACAGGTCACTGCATAGTTTTCATATAAGTTATTCAATTAGATGCTTATGGGTCTCTGGTTTATCTATCACAATGTGTAAATATTATCATAACGATTTTATCTACGAGTGCTTCACTATTGAAATATTGAGGAAAAGATAAAATAAAATAAAACAAATTAGTTATAAAAATACACAAATAAATTATCTTCAGTACAGCAACACTTGAAAGTCTGAGTTTATACAATACAAATTTAAATCTCGAAATATTATCTTCCTTATACATGTATACCCTTTCTATGTAGTTATTTATCTATATATTTATTATTTTACTCCTACTGTAGAAGAAAAAAAAAAACTGACTCTCTCCAATGCACTACTCTGGCTCATCCTACACCTCTCTCAATATATCCTTTACTTCCACTCTCTGACTCATTCCAGACCTCATTTTACTACTATGATCTCCAAAATAACTCCTTCTAGAGGATTCTCTCATGTATCCCTCCTTTGACTCATTCTAAACCTCATTTTAATACTATGATCTCCCTAATTCCTTTCTAGAGATTCTTCCCTCCTCCATCTCTCCTTTACTCATCCCAAACCTCATCTTACTACTATGTTCTCCCAAATAACACTTTCTAGACTCTTCCGTCTTCTATCCCTCCATTATCCAACTGAATCCAACTAACAGACTCGCATGTCCACTGCTCAAATTAACTCATATTTCCCTATACTAATCCATCACTAATCCTTTTTGGGTCCCGGAGTAGCATGCTACTCTCTGAAAAACGCTTCGACGTCTTGTCAGGGGTAGTAAGTGCCATATAAATACAATTACAATATAATTAATAATCACTCTATCATTAATACTGAGGATATCAGACACTGGGAGCAGAACAGAACCATACTCTAATACGAAGGACATCAGCAGCAAACCTGAACCACATTAGCAGTAATATCATAGACACCAGACACTCCAAACAAACGAGAGGCACACCATCAGCAATGCTGGGGACACCAGATACTGTGAGCAGGCTACAAATGCACAGTCATTAAAATGGAAGGTTTCTTATGGATTGGACAGAAACACATGTTGGGGAAGTTATTATGGGAGAAGTAAGAGTCTGTCAGACACTCCCATCCTTATATTTTGCAGGTGGTTCTCCCATTTTGGGCGACACCATTTTCAGTCTCGAAACCCATTATAAATGCCCTTAAAAGCAAACACTCTGGCATAGAAGGCACATTGCTCCATAGCCAGTGAGCTCATCTGATCAGGAGGACGTGCTCACTGCAGCATTCTCCCGCGCATGGCTCAGCAGCTCACTCATTGGCGTGAATGATGGACTATTTTATTTCTGGCTTGAGCTCTACCGAGAAGGATTAACCATGCTCATGTTGCCATAGGCACTGGTAAGGTGAATATTCCTCATGCTGCCCATAGCCGCCTTGCACTTAACAAAACCAGTTACCTCTGGGTGAGTGACTTTCCGTGCTCCCTTCGGCAACCTCAGAGTTATAATGGTGGCTAGGATCTTATAGCATGCTTTGAGGAGACAAATTAGCCTGTAATTGAAGCCTCCTTCGTGAGACTGGTCTTTCTTTAAAAGCCAAGAAATTAAAAAAAAGAGTGCACATTGTAGAGGGAAGTACTTTTTGTTTTGTAGTCTCTTCCGTCTCTTGCCAGGCTCTTAAATTTCCAAAGCTTCAGTGAGCTCATGTAATAAGATTCTTTCAAGTTATGCCATTTGATCTTTCTTACACATAGGAGTCAAGTTGACTATTTCTTTTTAAGTCTTGGCTACAGACAGCTTTATGTGTCTGTTGGCAAGACCTATTGTTTCCAATGCATTACATAGAGTGGGCCTTGGTCAGACCCTTTCCCATGACAGGATGGCTCCGTTGTCTACCTCAGGTGTCTGCTTTTGAGTCAATGGCTTTCCTCCCCGTTCTTCTGCGTGCCCCGCGCACAGCATTTGAGTGTTCTGATTGGATGAGTTGTATCCTTCCATTGCAGATTGGATGGCATTTAGATTTTCTATGTAGCACTTCATGACAGCTCATGTGTTTGCTTTCTCTCTCCTCTGCTTGTTTCTGTGCCTTCCCAGATGCGCTCTATTTTTACTTCCATCTCTGCCCATCTCTTCCCATCGCCAATGATCCCCGCCCATTGTCTATTTTACTTTACCTATCTAACATGGCTGTCTACCATGATAGATCTGCAAATTGCTAATGGCCAACAGGTATCATGACACACACATGCGCACACACCAGTGGCCTTCTTGAAACGGGTGTTCAATAGAAAACCCATTGCAAACTGTGAGCCTGTTTGCATGTGTCGTGACACGTATGTTTGTAAGCGCCCAATAAAAAAAGCAATAACCTTATAATGTACGACAGAGGGTACTTTATCCTATTTATAATGATTACTGTGTGGGACTGAAGGCCCACCTTTTCCCATCCACATATAACTAACCACTTTAAGCCCATTGAAACCCTCTCATCAATGTTTACAGCTGGTTGGTCAGATGCCTACAATGGCCTGCATCACCTCAGTACCAACTGGCCAGGAGACTTTGATTTATGCTTCTCTCCACCAAAGTCTTCACCAAGTTTCTACCTTCGCGGTGGACTCGGAGAATATTCGAACATGACATCACACAAGTCCACCTATCTTTTTTTCAATTACATGCTTTACTCTTGTAACTGAGGCTCCCTGGTGGGTTTGTAGAAATAACATTAGTAGACTTGAAAGTACAACTCTTGGGAACTTCTTGTTGCACAAACAGTATCGCCATATAACCTACTTGCCCCTAGAATGACTATCAACAGTATTCACTGCTTTAAAAAAACAAAAAGAAAGATATATATATATATTTATTTAACAAATAGGGGAGCAATCATGTTTTAGTTTGGAAGCTTGACAGAAAATAGGTTTGGTAACTGGAGCCATGTTGTCATCATAAGAAGCATCTTGCACTGAAGTCAGAAGGCTTTGTTAAACCTGTATTCTACTTTTGTTAAGTTCAGTCATAGATTTTGGAAAATTTGGAAAAGTGAGGGTGAAAGCAATAATAATTTTGCATTGTATACAGTTTTGCTCCAAATGCTGACCCTGTCCAGTTGCACTCAATTCTAAAACGGAGTGAGCACCTGCTGCATTATATGGGCCTTTGTAATTTCTATGGTAAATTGGACCATTTAAATGTAAGGAAGATAATCCCGGCTATTCGCAGAGATAGCAGGGAAATAGCTTATGGTTTGCAGCATGCATTTTTTTTTCTCATCATCTGGTCAGCACATGGTCCAACACTTCTGCTGAATATTTTACCACTGGGTGAAGTAGGTACCACGATCTCTCCTTCCTAAAACATCGACTTTATTGCTACCACCTGTAGAAAGATTATGTGGCTCAGTAAGCTTGACATTGCATCAACACATATTACTTTCGGTTAGTCTCATAAAAGTATCAAAACATGTCAAGGCTGTTAGAGAGACAGTAAACCTTCACACAAAGGCTGTAGCCAACAAGTCCGCATGACATGGCCACAGCTGTCATCTTGTGGTATTTCAGCAGTTGGAAGTGTGTGCAGGGAGTTGGGTGTGACCAGGAGGAGGCAGACAGACTTTTCAATAAGGGCAGAGTCGAACTGCCCCCTTCCATATTGGAGGGTATCTTGAGGAAGTACCCAGGGAGCCCAACCAGCGAGGATGAAGGAGTGAGTAACTCGTACAGCCCCCAGCAGACACTGAAGTGCACATCCCTACCCCAATCCCTATAATTAAGAAATGTAGCAGGACAGAAAAGCACAAATAGTGTGTGTGTTTATATATCTCACAAAACACTGATAAATTACAGGAGGGGAGCCCTTGAGCTCCCTTGGGTCTTCTTTGGAGTTCCCCATCTCCACCACCTGCCCACCCACCAAAGTTATTTTCTATGGTGTGTCGCTGCTCGTTCTGAAGGTCCCATGAAGGAGGAAGAGGGAATGGTATGTCTGATGAGAGGGGAAAGGTGCTGCAGAGATTGATAAAATGGATACATAAAGAACTCAGTAGTGTGGACATTGCATCATGTTCTTATTGAGGTCCATCCCTCCTTTAGCAATGTTTCGCAATGTCTAGGTTAGGACATTGGACTCTTCATATTTCAAGTTTTGCTGACAGAGCTTCTAATTATCTTTGAAATTCCTCATCCTACAAAGTGATTCTGGTCATCACAGCAGTGAACACCAGGATTTGCAGCATTGGTCCAAGAACTACTAGAGAATCTCCGGTACGTGCCTAAGAAAACTCACAATGTGCCATGGTCCTTCCTCAGTCAATACCCAGGTGCAGAATCGGAGAGGAGGAATAAAAGAAAGCAGCATAAAAGAAAAGAAAAAAATAAAAGAACAAAAAAAGGAGAGAAAGAAAAGGAGAAACCATAGGAGAAAGAAGGTGAAGGGTGAGAGATGAGGCAAGTTAAACAAGTTAAGAACAAAAGAAGAGAAGAAACTAAGGAAAGATGGAAAAAAGGAAACACGAAAAGGGGAATAAAAAAGGAGAAAGACAGAAGGTAGAAAAGAAAGAAACAAGGAAAGAGTGAATGAAGGAAAGACAGAAGGAAAGAAAGACAGAAGGAAGGAAAAAAGAAAGACAGAAGGAAAGAAAGAGACAGAAGGAAGGAAGGAAAAAAGAAAGAAAGGAAAGAAAGACAAAGAAGGAAGGAAAGAAAGAAGGAAAGAAGGGAAGGAAGGAAAGAAGGAAAGAATCAGCCTTGCCTACAGTGCAATGCGGTTTCAAAGGTAACTGGACAGGTCAGGAGACAGAATCCTAGCTTTCTTGTTTCGCCAAAATTAATTCATACAATGTCAAAGACTAAGCTAAAAGGCAGAGACATAAACAAGTCAACGTACAGCAGGAACAATTGCAGCTCAGAAAGTCTCACAATTCTTGTTATTTGTTGTACTTTTCAGTACATTAAAATTAATCTTTGAATTACAAAATACACAGCAATTCATGTCACCCGGCATGCCTACTAATTAAACTAATTATTTTGTGAGAGCAGAGATTTAACAGTGTGTGGGATGGTTATGCTTGGATGCCAGACTTGCCACCCACTCCGACTGCCATGGGGAGGCGTAAACAGAAGGAACACACAGCATGCAAGTAGAGAGAGAGGCTGTTGAGGGGCAGAACACAAAGAGCTAGTGTGCTGTTGAGAGTAGAGCACTGGCGGCCCTCAACATTTTGAACAGGTGCAGCACTGAGGCTGGGATTGCACACATTGATGAGCATGCATTCAAAATCTTTTGGAAGAGGTTGGCACCTCAGACCAAACGCGGCCCGTCCTTATGGACAAAGGGGCCATGCCTCCTCACCTTTTTCCAGAGAGGGAGTGTTATATTCCATATAGGTACCCTATATAGGCACAGGTAACATTGCAACCTTTCACCTATATTCTTCCCTACATTACATACATAACGGTTCTTAGGGACTGACCTTTTACCTAGATACAACACTGCATTCAGAATGCGGGTTTCCCCCTAGTTCGAATCTCATACATTATGCATGAGGCTTCTTGGAAGCACAGCAGGACTAACATCTCCTGTATAATATCTCTGTATAAAGTTCAGGCCCGACGTCATCCTTTAGGCCGACACAGTAACACAGCAAGGTAGGACCCCTGGGGAGACCTATGGGTATATATACATCACATCTTGCTTAGAAGGACAGAGGAGACAGACTTCCCGGCTGACACACTGACCAGAGACACTGAGGTTCTTGCATGCAGACGCTCCAGCTCACAGTGGTCTAACATCCTTCGCGGGGTGTCCAACTCGAGATAGGGACGGGTCCCATATTCTCTCATTCTAAGGTAATGGGGTTGACTAGATCCTAGAGGGATTCTTGGCATAACACCTACACAGATGCTAGGTACATTTAGGTACATCTAGTTAGGGAGGCATTGTAGGGACCGCACCAACGGAGTCGGAGGAGGCATCGCCATCGTCCACAGGAACACCCTCAGAGTCTCAACCAACACCGACGACACCCTCAGCACCGCCGAACACATGCACTTCCAGATCCACACCGATCCCAACACCACCCTCAGAGGAACCCTCATCTACAGACCCCCGGACCCCGACCACAGTTCAGCGATTCCATCGCTGACTTCATCAGCACACACGCCATCGCCTCCACGGACTACATCCTCCTCGGGGACCTGAACTTCCACCTCGAGAACAACAAGGACACCAACTCCACCACCCTGATCGACAACCTCGCCACCCTCGGACTCAGACAGCTCGTGACTACACCCACCCACGCCGCCGGCCACACGCTAGACTCCATCTTTTCCGCAAGCCCACACGTCTCCTTCAACCACACCTCCGAACCCCACTGGACTGACCACCACTGCATCCACTTCACCTACAGGAAGCCCACCACGCACCACCGCACCGAACAAATGCCTCGCCGCTGCTGGAGCAGAGTCACGGAAGACCAGCTAACCACAACCCTCGCCCTGAGCCCACCCGCCGAACCCTCCGACCCAGACACCGCCGCCCGCAACCTCAGACAGTGGATCGACGACTGCGCCAACACCCTCGCCCCCGCTCAAGAATCCGCCCAACAGCCACACCAGCAAGAAAGCCACCTGGTTCACCGAAGACCTCCAGGCCTCCAAACGAACATGCCGAAAACTGGAGAAGATCTGGCTCCACGAACGGACAGCGGACAGCTACGCCGCCCACAAGAGCGCCACCCGCAGTCACCATCACCTCATCAGATCTGCCAAAAGGGCCTCACTCAAAGACCGCCTAGACAACAACGCACACAACAGCAAAGAGCTCTTCAACATCGTGAAGGAACTCTCCAACCCCAGCTCCAACACCAACGACATCCAGCCGTCGCGAGACCTGTGCGACTCACTGGCCACCTTCTTCCACCGCAAAATCGCCGACATCCACGACGGCTTCAACACCACGACCGCCCCGGCAACCACCGAGACCACTGCCCCCACAACCACCAACCGCCTGCTCTCCTGGACCAACATCAACGACGAGGACACCAGCGAGATCATGAACACCATCCACTCCGGTTCACCGCTAGACCCGTGCCCTCACCACATCTTCAACAAAGCCAGTACAGCCATCGCGCCCCATCTCCGGAAAATAATCAACATCTCCTTCGAGACAGCAACCTTCCCGGAAAGCTGGAAGCACGCCGAGATCACCGCCTTACTCAAGAAACCCAAGGCAGACCCCAAGGACCTCAAGAACTTCCGACCCATCTCTCTGCTCCCGTTCCCCGCGAAGGTCACCGAGAAAATCGTCAACAAACAACTGACCCGCTACCTCGAGGAGAACAACATCCTGGACCCTTCCCAGTCCGGCTTCCGCAGCAACCACAGCACCGAAACCGCCCTCATCGCCGCCACCGATGACATCAGGACCCTGCTAGACAACGGAGAAACAGCAGCCCTCATCCTCCTGGACCCATCAGCCGCCTTCGACACGGTCTGCCACCACACACTACGAACACGCCTTCACGACGCCGGGATCCAAGAGAAGGCCCTGGACTGGACCACATCCTTCCTTTCCGGCAGAACACAAAGCGTCCGCCTCGCCCCTTCCGATCCAAGGCCACCAAGATCATCTGCGGCGTACCCCAAGGCTCCTCCCTCAGCCCAACGCTGTTCAACATCTACATGGCACCCCTCGCCCACGTCGCCCGACAGCACAACCTCAACATCATCTCCTACGCCGACAACACCCAGCTGATCCTCTCCCTCACCAAAGACCCTCACACCGCCAAAGCCCACCTCCACGAAGGAATGAAGGCCGTCGCCGAATGGATGAGGACCAGCCGCCTGAAGCTGAACTCGGACAAGACGGAGGTCCTCATCCTTGGTTCCAACCCTTCAGCCTGGGACGACTCCTGGTGGCCAACATCACTGGGAACAGCCCCGCCACCCACCGACCACGTACGCAACCTAGGGGTCATCCTCGACCCCACCCTCTCCATGACTAAGCAGGTCAACGCTGTTTCCTCATCCTGCTTCAACATCCTCCGAATGCTCCGCAGGATCTTCAAGTGGATCCCCACCGAAACAAGAAAAACAGTCACCCAGGCCCTCGTCACCAGCAGGCTGGACTACGGAAACGCCCGCTACGCAGGAACGACGGCTAAGCTCCTGAGACGGCTGCAACGCATCCAGAACGCCTCTGCACGTCTTATCCTCGACATCCCCCGACGCAGCCACATCACACCCCACCTGAGAGACCTGCACTGGCTCCCTGTCAACAAGAGGATAACCTTCAAGCTCCTCACCCACGCACACAAAGCACTCCACAACTCCGGACCAGCCTACCTCAACAGACGACTCAGCTTCTACACCCCCACCCGCCAGCTCCGCTCGACCAGCCTCGCCCTCGCCACAGTCCCCCGCACCCGGAAAACGACCGCCGGCGGCAGATCCTTCTCCCACCTCGCCGCCAAGACCTGGAACACCCTCCCCACCAACCTCCGACAGACCCAAGACCTACTGGCCTTCAGAAGACTCCTCAAGACCTGGCTCTTCGATCAGTAGCAGCACCACCCCTCTTCCCCCAGCGCCTTGAGACCCTCGCGGGTATGTAGTGCGCTTTATAAGTGACATGATTGATTGATTGATTGATTGTTTAGGAGTACGCACTTTTTATCATGTGTTTTATGTACTTGTATGTATTCATGATTACTGCAAGATGGTAGAACTTTACCATCCCTTTACTTTCGTAGTACTTCTAATCATACATCTCTGCTACTGTCTAATGGTTGTTGCAGCTCATCTATTCTACACTAGAATAACAACTGTTCAATAAATACTTATTGAAAAACGCCCAGCCTGTTTATTCTGTGTACCTCTCTGAGACAAACTAAGTGAGCACGAGTGACTGAGCAAAGGTAGTATATTGTTTCCACGATTCTGAGGTATCAGGGTTGTCATGTTCTGAGGTTGCCAGAATCTATTCTCTCCTTGGTAAGAGGGGACTATAGTGGCATTGTGAGCTAGCTGATACAGACAGGCTAACATATCCGGTGGGGGTGCACGGAATCAGTACACCACCAATGCCACAGTTTATGTTATCCAAATGTGCAGATCCTGTATAGGTTATATAGGAACTACACGACAGGAGAGTGTTTGTCAGGCTGAGCAAAGGTCAGCCTGACAGACACTCTTCTTGTTCAGGTCAGCCAGCGAGGAGCTAGACATGCACTATATGCGAAGGCTCCCGGCTGCCTGAGCTGAACTTGCCAAGCTGAGAATTTCACAGCCCTTTGGGCATGACCTCCTCAGCCTGGCAAAAGTGCCTCGATGCTTTCCCCCTCATGATGAGGGGGAGCATCCCTGATTGCCTCGGACCTGGGCGCTTCAGTTTTAAGCCCTGAATTGCCATGGGCAGAGTGTCAATCACTGCTACCTCGCAGTGGCGGCTGGTGACATTTGAAAGTGGTGAGGCGTAACATTGTCGTACTGCACTGCGACGAGCGAGCGAGCTCGAACAACCTACGGGGGGTTTGGGGGAGTCCCCCCCCCCCCCCAAGAAAATTTTGAAAAAAAAGAGTGGACAAACGGTGCATTTTTAAGCAAATTTGAGGAAGCAGGAAGGTTAATAAAGCAATTAGTGCTGGGCCTAATAAACATAGATCGGTCACTGCACCTCCCCTCCCCTCACTTCACACAGCTTTGCTCTTGTACCTTCACCCAGCTCCACAGAGACCCATGCTCACTCACAGGTGTACACACACTTCTCTACTGAGGATTGCCAAGTAGACAGACAAATACACAACTAACAAGCAGACACATCTCAGTCTTGAAACTGTAAAGCAGAGACACCCAAACGGATCTTATAATAGGAATTATAATGCAGACAAATAGACACTCAGCCGCCACCCCCCCTTCCATCTCAAATGTTCAAGCTTGTACCTCTGAAACACCACGCTGCATTCTAAAAGCCAGGAAGTAGTTAGGGGTATGAGGCATTAAAATATGTTTAAATAAATACAACCATTACTTTTCCATCAACATATTGCACGTTTTATAAAATGGTGCACTGTTAAACAGTCAAAACAGGTACAACCCCTTAAGTCTGCCTATTTCCTGCCCATTCTCTGCTACAGGGTTATACCAAATCACTCCACAAACACTGGCAAATATGAAACATTATGCGATTGTATCAGGATCACACCTTGCATCAATGGGGAACTGAGATGGTGTTGATGTACAACTTGTTAGCCAAGCCAAGACGGACATCCAAAGAGCAGAAAGACTCTGCATCCTGCTGCAAAATGCAGATTAATAAGACAATAAGCCCCGACGCACCAACACCGAAAACTAACCTGGAGGTGGAGAAACGCTAACTCCAGTTGTGGATTCAAAAGCCTGCATTTGATACACTAACATGCTTTCTTTCGTAACACCCCCCCCCCCCTTCCCCACCCACCTCCGATTCATACGGGGTCAGTGCATTATCCATGAGCCATGGTAGACACTTGAAACTGCCTCTAGAGCATGCCTGGATCAAATAATTCCCTTCTGTGTTGTAGATCCTCTATGCTGCGTAAACATGGGACAGTTTTAAACTTGGGTTGAACACCCTGCAAAAATTCTAAAAGGTTGCTTGGAAATCACAATGTTCAGTAGCTCAAAAATCCCCCAATCATTAAGTACAATAAAACACGTCGTTTCATGCCATGAAGAAGGAAAGAAACAGTTTGTTTTAGCGTGATTGGAAGAAAACAATACCCTGATGTGAAGCACAGGGTTTTTTCCAGTGAAGGCGGGGGATGTCTGTGGCGGCTGCCGATGCTTCGGCAGCACCGTGAGTAGGTGTTGCTGAAGTGATGAATAATCGATTACTACAGATCAGCAGGATTTCTGATTATACAGCACGAGCCCACCCCTCAGCTCTGCAGAGAAATGCTGTGGGCAGGACATCCTCAGGGAAGGTGGGGGAGACTGACAGCCAATGTCAGGCGGGACCGCAGAGGTGGGCCGTCGGGGTGCCAGGGTGGGTGCGCTGGGGCCACAGCTCCGACGGAAAGGTGCCCCCCTGTCCCGCCGCCAGGGAAAGGAGAGAAGAGGTGGGGGAAGGATAAATGAGAATAAAGACCATGGGGAAGAAAGCGGCATGGGACGGACTGGGCTGCAATACTGCCACCAGGCAACTCGGGCGCGACTCAAACCCCCGGCGGTGGTGAAGTGAGATGTCACACGCCCGCATGTGCCCCCGGGGATCTGTGGTGAGGTGGGTCGCATGGAGCGCTGACTCAGGCCTCAAGGGGGGGCCCTCACAACAGTAAGCAGCCAGGCTAAAAAAACGCATGGCCTGCATGCCACAGGAGATGAGACGGCCCCAGGGCAACTATCCAAGACAAAGGAGGAGGCCGACCCTAGAGGGACAAAGACACAGCCTCCTCCGAGGCGCTAGAACTTGCAGCTGCATGTGGCCCACAGGACTCCTGAGGTGAGATGGATTCCCTAGGTGACACCTCTGATGAACACAAAAGAAAGCTATCCTCTCCCTTGCACAGTGCAGCAACGTTGAGGCCAAACAACAGATTGTTACAGAAATTAAGTCTGCTGAAAACCAGTGTGTTAGTCAGCATGTTGGCTGTGTGGAATGGTAAAGTGAGTGCCTCTAGCACGCATTGAGAAGCCGAAGGAGTGCTGTGTTGGTGACGACGCTGGTACAGGTATGAAAGTAGTAAAATGAAAACATACGTGCTGCATTCAGCAGAAGTGCAAGATGTAATTACTGGGCACCTTGGAACTTTCCATTCGATGGATTGACGTCACTGGGTGCGTGTGTGTTAGAGGCAGTAAAAATGAAGAGCCAACAGTGATTGTTGGCATTTCATTTTTCATTTGTGTCATAGTGCACTGCAAACACGCTGTGTATATTCTTTACTGCGTAATATTGCTCTAATCAAGCACACAACACATATTCGCGCCCTTAACACTGAGCTTTGCCTATTCGCGGCATGCTTGAATGTCTGCGTCATATACTCGTGTTTTTCGTTATTTGGGGTATTTCTCTAGAGCCGTCCTTGCTTTCTCAAAAATGCTTAAAAAAGCACAATTTGCCCAATCATTTTTCCTAATTTTCTCCCCCAATCCCTCCTTATGGCAGTCGGGCACTCATCCAGATTAGAACGTTTATGCCACCAATTCAAATGTCACCAGCCGCTACTGCTTGCACTACTTAAGAAACGGCCGCTGCCAGCTCCGGGGCCCACTTTCAAACTGATCATTGCTGTGGACCACATACCTCCAACGCCTGCCCCCCCAGTGATATGCTGAAGGTAGGAGGCACACCAGGGCAAGATAGACCGCTTTGCGCTGCTGGGGAGGGGCATCCTGAAACAGCGGGGACTACACCCTCAGCACTGATGGCCCCACCAACAGAGCTTTTGCCACACTCTGAAATACTCTAGGCCATTAAAGCTTCGAGCGAGGTGCTGGAGTCCAGGATAGAGGGGGATAGGGTTAGATGTCACCCTCAGTTTAACGCGGCATCGCAAACAAGAAATGGATCTACGTATGCTTGATTTCAAGGGGCGTTTCAATTTAAAATGTGTATCCCAAAGGTTCAAAATCAAAGTATTAATAACAGAGAAACAGCAAAGAAAAACAAAGTACAGCTGTGACAGTCGCGGCTCGCAATACTCGCGGGGGGGGGGTCGGGGGGGGGGTTTAAAAATAAAGTAAAACTTACCTGACCGGGCGGGTCCGCGCCGCCTCTGCTGTCTGCTCCTGGGCCGGGGTCCGGTGCGTTGGCGCCTTCAACGTCTTCTGCGTGAGTGGCTGGCAACCCCTCTCAGCCAATCCAGACGCTGCACCAGCAGTGCCAGGATTGGCTGAGGGAAGGGATACTCCCTGCCCATTAGGAGACCGGGGGCTGCGCATGAAGCAACCCTCGGTCTCTTAAGGGGAAGGCTAGTGCGCATGTTCGGGCTGATCGTAAAAATGATCAGCCCAAAAACAAAACATGCGCACTAAATTGCACTGTCACTCAACCCTGAGAGTGCTGCCGCAGCCCCACCCCCTTCAGCGTCCGTGTTCTACTTCTGACGCTAATTCCAATCAGGAGTCCTGATTGCTGCAATTAGCGTCAGAAGTAGAACGATTTCTAAATGGGGCCGTGGCATTAGTGGGGCAACGCCCCAACACCCCCAATGGACGCACCGACACTGCTACCTTGTCACAGAGAGGGGTGGGGTCAGCAACTCTCACTGAACTCATCCCACTCTGTGACGAGTGTGGGACTGCTGCCTTCCCTCATTGGCTGACCCAACACTCCTGGGACCTCCAAGACTTTCCTCTACAGGAGCTGCAGGACAGTTAAGTTTTCTGTTTTTGAATGTTTGGTGCATTCGTGCAGGTATATATATAAATTTGTTGTGAGTGAGTGTTTTGAATGGGTGTGAGTGTGCGCATTTGTGAATGTATGGGTGTGAGTGAGTGTATATGTGTGGTCCGCCCGCCCCCTCCTTGTCAAAATACCAGCTGACACTGCCTCTGACCCTTTCTAAAGCATAGTTATTTAGGCTTTGGTGAAGCTACTCCAAATAACAATGACCTACTAGGTTATTGCAATTTCTCATTACATGAACAACTAAAAAAACCAGCACAAACTGCAGGTCTCTGAGAGATAGCAGCTGGATTTGTAGGGTGCAGAAAAGGACTATCCCCCAAGTGAGAATTGTATTAAAACTTGTATATTCACTCACTCTCCTCCTATACATTCCTCTCAGTGATTTAAGCACCCGCTCTAGAGATCTGTCTGTAACCTACATGTCACTCACGCCTTAAATGTACATACTCTGCGAGTGATGAAAGTTAGTACTAGTCTGCCTTGCTGGATCTGTTCTGCAGGAAATGGAAGATTGTATTTACTATCTTCTTTAAGAGAGGGAAGCTTGCTTTGCTACTGCCATGATGTCCCTATTGGGGAAGGCAGTGGAGCTTGTAATCCTGCTCCCTGAATTGTACCTTCCCTGATTTGTACCTGTCCTGTGATGAATAAAGTATGTGGTGATGTTACCATTGCGCATAGCTGTGCTTGTCTTCTGAAGGAGGGAAACTTGCTGTGTTCCTACCCAAGGTGTACATGTTCTATGAAGAGGTGTGTTTCCACCGCTGTTGAACCATCTTATGAATACAAGGGATGTTTTGAATGCACTTGCATAACATGTCAAGGCCAGTCAGAAGCTTTTATTGGACCCAGGGCAAAACTAGTTGTCAGGCCCTGACCCACAGACCCTGGTTTCAAGCACAGATTCCCAGTCTGGACAAACTGGGTTGCCCTGGGAATACTTTTCTTTCCTCTGTCTCCTTTTCAGTGATCATCACATTTTAGAGTTCCTTGAAATAATTCAGATCAAGATGCGTCCTGTACAAAAACCTCTCTTGTATATAGGTTAATAGACCATAATTAAGGCTCCCAGTTTTCAGTTTTTACTAATTTTTATAGAGAAGTAGAGAAAGAAAACTACCTATTTCCTGTCCGTATTTATTTTTAATATGGATACAAAAGGAACTGCAGTTACTTTCTGAGTAATTCTAAATGCGGTCAGTCATGACTGCCAGGCCAATAGCTGTGTGGATTGACAGGTAAGGGAGTCAAAATAGAGAAAGTTTCTTAATGAGGCTTAAACAGCTGTATATGTGTACAAAGTTAACATTAAAAAGTACATGTCTTCACAACAGTGTATTGATTTATCATTTATGGGTATTCAAGTTATTGAAACATCTCAGGTGTTTGAGTATGAGTGTACATTTACTAGTTAATTAAATGTGGAAACGTACTAGTTTCCACTTAAGATTTTTACAGAGCCCAAAATAAATATGGATAAATACAAATAAAATTATCAAAAAATAAATACAGACTGACATGTTAAAAAAAGAAATACAATAAAACCGGGAGCCCTAACCATAAATGTTGCTCCTAAAAGCAATAAAGGCCTTGTATAGGAGGTACATGACAACCTACTTGCTTCTTTGGTCACTAATAAAATTGTCACCAGGGCAGAAGGGGGTAAGAATGTCATATCCATCCAGGATCTAAATTGCACAATGTCTAATCTGGTCTGGTCCAAATCACAGCTTCTAAACTGGACCAAACAGTGTGATGCTAGACAACTACTTTTCTTCGCTGTGCCTCCTTTTCCATGACCATCACATATGAGAGTGTCTTGAAATAGTTCAGGATTCACTCTATACAACAATCTCTCATTGTTTAATAGACCATAATGTTGGTTCAGCTATAAAAAAGAATGGCTTATTTAGAAGAAACAAGAGAACGGACTTAACTCTTGAGGCATTAATTAAATTGTCACAGCAGAAGGAGTGGTGGTTCACTGATTTTAAAGGCCATTCAGTGCAGTGATATAATCTAAGGTGCTTGAATGAAACAGTCCAAAATACACTTTGTAAAAGTTATAAAATAAAGTAGCAGTCAGTGATACTTGCAGCAAGGCAGGATGTCCACGCTGATCTACGAGCTGTTCTTCTCAGCTTTCATGGTGCTGCTTTTTCAAACAGGCTGCAACACAGATGGGGCTGCAGAGAATTATGGGACCTGGATGTCACCACCTCACTTCCACTGCCCTATTGGCGCTGATACCGAAGTAGGGAATGCTTTGTTGTTGGGCACGTAGTTCTCAGTCTCAAGGCCTATGCGCATCTGCTGCCCACACCCAGTCAGCTGCTAATGTGGCTTGGGAGTGTGGACATGGCCCGTTTCATAGTACCCTGTGAAACGAGCTGCACGTGGTGACAGCTTCACCAATAGCATGTTATGAGACTTCTTGAAGAAGTGAGATCTGAAGAAATTTGCCCCAGCTTCTCTTCAGAGGCTGGTGAACATGCCTTGTGAAAAAGGAATTCTTTCATAATATTTCATGTGGAATACCTGTATTCCTGGAGAAGATTAGTCAAGCACCGAAACATGTTGATGGAAAGGAAAAGTATGCTCCATTGCTTGGCACTCCTGTTTTTAATCTTGTGGTATGGAAAACATTTTTAGCTCACCCACATACAATTTTAAGATAGGTCTGACAGCTTAACAGAGAGAGAACATAAATGTCAACATAAGTGACATAACCTCCCTCAAACTAGAGAACTTATAACTGGGAAACTGTACAATCAGTGACCAGTAGCACTCCTTAATGCTTCCGACCAAAAGATATAGAATACACTGATGAAGCATGTCATACTAAGTACGTGAACATCCTCATCCTGCAGGAGTACATGAACGTGTGGTAATTCCATAAGAGGTTTGGCAGTTTCGTGCAGGAGTTTTTAATTCTTGTATGTTTATTGAAATCATACAATAGTCCTTTAAGGCCTCTCGCTCACTCTTTAGTGCGTTAGATACCTGTTCTGTATGTGTGCGAAAATGTTGTGATGTTATTTCTTCTACTACCACCACCAGTACTTTACTTATACTTTGTGAAAGGGAACGTTTGCTCCGGCTGTCAATGTTGTACCTTTAGTGTGTTGTGAAGCTTGGTTTAAAACGCTCTTCTTCACATAAGGAAAATCGGTCCACATTACCAAATTTTGTTTTAATGCCTGATGTGAGTGAAAGAGTGAACTCTCACAAACTATGTGAGCAGAGTTTACTTTGATGCCTCAAACAAGCAGTTTTAGAAATAGGGTAGGCTACCTTGTAAAATGTTAAAACATAGGCAACAAGTGGCTCTGTCATGTATAACCCATCCAGCCAATTATGGTGCTTTGCCAACAGCACTTTGCATGCAGTGGTTTTGAGGCCATAACGAGACTGTTAAATGCAAAACTACAAGCCCAACACAATGCAATATGCTGTTGGCTGAAAAGAAATATACACCTTGGTATCCTTTGCTGTAGTGCCAAAGTGCAGAGTTGTGGAATGCAAACTTTCTGCCTTTCTCTTGTAGGCAATCATGGGCTAAACAGACCAGAGCGTAAGAGGGCAGAGACAGCCTTCCCAATGCAAATGCGAGCAACTCCTACTAATGGGCTAGCACTCCTTGGAAAAATTACATGCCAAAAGAACCTTATTTACCAGAAGAGCGAGAGCAGCATCAGTTAGAAGTGTCTAGAGAAACAAAGAAAGGAAAAATAATGACCCCCTCACCCCTTTTTCTCAAGCCCATCCTCGGGGTTTGTGCGATTTAGGTGGCGTACCTTACAACTCCACTATGATACACACCGGCAGGGCAGAGTGTTCTAGTAGGGCATCACAGGCAGGGTAGAGAGAGCGAGAGTATGAGGGGAAGAAAAAAAAGAGTGCCAGAGTGCGAGGGGGAAAGCCAAAAGTGCTAGGTTATGAAGAGCAAAGCACGCAAGGCTCTGAGTGGCAGTTTACAAATGCAACACTTTTCAGTGGGGCTCAAGTCGCACCAATATTTCAACTGAGGGGCTCCACTTTTGCAGCTGCAACACTAGCAAATTGTCCTGTCCGCCGTATTACAACTCCATTACATCCTATGGAACTTGTAAGACGGCGGACGGGATATCCGTCACGTTTGTGATGGAGTATCCCTTCCGCCAAGATCATAATCAGGTCCTATATTTAAACTGTGCAGTAGGATTTTCTTTTTTTTTTTAATTCAGGTTTTACAGAAAAAAAACGATCGGCATAGCTCAAATACCACTTTTCTAATATCTTCAGGTCCAATCTAGTTGACGCTGCCTTTTTACAATAAACATATGAATTCTCCTAGTCGAAGTGTGTCCCCCTTCTATTTTCCTTCTGTCCTGCCCATCAATAATTGCTACATATAGCACCCAAAGCTGGCAATCAATGCCTATAGTTACCACACAAAACAAGCGTAGCATTTTGGAGGCTCAATATTAGTGCCTTTAAGTTCCTAATTCTGGTCTAAACCTTATTCCTGTTACAAAATGAATGTTTCTAGTGTCAGCAAATACAGGACCATTTTTTTATCCCAGCAAGTACCCTCAATACAACTGAGGGCCCACCCGCCAAAAGAGGATTCTTTGGTGAGCATGGGATGACCAATGATGAAGCATGACACCCAGGGGTGTGTGTGATATCATCCTGTTAATTTTGAGGAATAGCCAAATGGTCCTGTATTTGCTGACCCAGAAACATTCATTTTGTAACCAGAATAAGGTTTAGTCCAGAATCAGGAACTTAGAGACACTAATATTGAGCCTCCATAATGCTACGTTTGTTTTGGGAGAATGCAGATGTAGCCAGGCCTTCCTCCTTTCTCATTCCCGCTGACCCCGAATACGTGGTGAAAATATTGTGGTAGTCAATGCTTCTATTATATCTCGCCTTCTGACAGGTGCTTATGGTTCGTATTCTGGAGGTACGGTATGAACCTTAATTCTTATTCTCAGGCATGCATGCGGTGTTGCGGTTTACAATCATAATGCATAATCAGAGCAGATTCATTAGCATATTTACACATTTAAGGTGGCAACTCATCATTTTTATTTTACAACACCATTGCCATCACATCCCATGCATTCACAACCGGGGGTCTCCTGAATGTGCCCTGCAGAGGTCCAAAAAATTGCACATTTTTAGGCTTGTTCACAAGTGCCAGAACGCATCTCTTTGCCTGTAACAACCCTGTCCTCCCATTAATTTCAAACAAAATATCAGTAACCTCTCCTCAGAGGGAACTTGGATCACTACGTTGTAAAACATGCGCAATCGTGGTCCCACACCTTGGCCATGGATCCTGTACCACTGGGTACATCTTACGCAGCCTGTGCAGAGTCAGATATGCTCTGGGAAGACTTTTGTACAGAATTAATGTAAATTCTACATTTCTGGATACAATTGCCGGGTATTCAAAGATCTTTGCCCATTCACCATCAATGAATTGCTAACGCAAACCTTGTTCCCATCTTTCCTGCTAAGGTTGTCCTAGTTTGCTCAGTGATTGCCCGGTATAACATAGAAATATTTCTCCAACACTTCCTGTGTGTTAGTAACTGTGCAGTGTATTGGTCAAAATCCATGCACCACATCCAGTGCTTACTTTGTAAAACAATAAGTGTCGGTGCCGAAGCTCTGCTTGAAGCCGGCGGCCGGTGCAATTAAATGTCGGTGCGCCGAATACCAAGGGTATTAGTCTTAATTCCAACCATGCCTCTTTACTAAACCACCACACACTTCCTGGCCCTTTATCTCACTCTTGCAAGTCCCTGCTTTCTCCCTTTGCGACGGGTTTTCTCTTTTTCTTTACCTTCGTCTTTCTGCCTTTTCCCTCTCTGGCTCTCTGTAAACCTGATGCAGAAACATAATTGCCGATTCCCAATAATAAGTGCCTGTGGCCCCCATCAGCTTTCACCAGCTCAAAGGAAGCCCTGAAAATCTCTTTTAAAGTGTAAACAGTGGGTACTGGAGCCTTGCATTTATTTAAAACTTTCAGTAAGGCTGCTAGGAATATGGCTTTTAGTGTGCCAAATCTAATTGTGACTCTGCTCTTCATTCGTAGTCTATTTTATTAAATTTGGAAGACTGAAAGCTCTAGTTGGTATTCCTACCAGCCTCACATAAAAGGTTTTGAACGTTTACAAACTTTGTGCCACCTAACATGCCATCCTAGCAGGCAGCAGAGAAGACAACCAGTGCTGATAGGTGGCAGTGCGCGTGCTGAAGGGGCAGGAAGCAGAGACGGCATGAGTGCTTGGAGAGGGCAGAATGGCCTGCGAGGAGTAGGAGTAGGAGTAGTAAGAGCAGTGTGCACGTAGAAGGAGCAGAGGCTTGACAACTAAATTAACAGCATTGTCCAGCCTTATAAATAGATAAAATTGCATACCTATCCGCCTCACTCCCGCCCACCGGCAATTCTCCCTAATTTATATTCAGAACTGGTCATGTGACCTGGACCACGCCAATAATTTTGTGAACCTGGCTGACATGGCCGGGCAAAGCAGAGAGCGCTAGGGTAGAGGGGCAGAACAGAGAGCACCAGGATACAAGGAGCAGACCACACAGCCTAGGTTGTGAGGGGCAGAGCAGACAGCATCAGAGTAAGAGGGGCAGAGCCTCAAGCGCTAGGACGCGAGTGACAAAGCAGAGAGCGCTACAACGCAAGTGACAGAGGAGATGCTGCAAGGGTGTGAGGGTGAAAGTAGAAAGTGCCAATGTGTAAGGGGTACAGCAGAGAGCCTTAGTGCATGAGGAGCACAGAGCGCCAGGGCCTGAGTGGCAGAGCAGAGAGTGTTAGCGCGTGAGTGGCAGAGCAGAGAATCAGGGGGTGAGTGGCAAAGCAGAGAGCGCCAGGGAGTGAATGGCGGAGCAGCGAACGGTAGGGTATGAGGAGTAAAGCGTGCTAGGGCATGAGTGGCAGAGCAGAGAGCACCAGGGGGTGAGTGGCAGGTCAGCTAGTGCCAAGGTATGAGTGGCAGAGCAGAGAGTCAGGGGGTGAATAGAAGGGCAGTGAGTGCCAGGGAGTGAGTGGCAGAGCAGCAAACAGTAGCATAGTAGGAATAGGGAGTGCCAGGGGGTGAGTGGCAGAGCAGGGAGCGCCAGAGTATTAGGGGCATAGCCAGTAGCAGCTGGCAGGCAATTAGGGTGGAGGGGCAGGGTGGGGGTGGCGGGGGGAGAGGGAGTGCAGGACAAAATAAAATAGGGGAAAAAAACACTTACCTCTTTTGCCGCCCGGGTTTTTCCTCTGCTTCTGTGGGAGTCCTGGAACCAGGAAGCACCCAGGCTTCCCACAGCCAATCACAACACTGCAATGCAGCACTGTGATTGATCTGAGCGCCATGGATCGGCGCTCAGATGGAGACTGGGGGCCTTTGCATGTTCCCCACTAGGCTGCATTACACAGTGCATACAAAGTGCGCATGACTGTTTAGCCGGGCCAAGATGGCCTGCCAAACAGTTATGCACACTTGGAGTGTGCAAACCACTCCTCCCCCTGTGCCTCCAGCTCCGTCCTGCCCTAACCCAGCCCCGAACCTGAGAAAAATGAAACCATGATAAAGTAGTTATTGTTTTATTTTTCCTGCTCAAAGAGCAGTGGGGGTAACGCTCCTCCGCCTTAGCGGAGGAGCCGCCCCTGGGCATAGCACAGAGCTCCAGGGCGTGAGTGGCAGAGCAGAGAGCACCAGGGGGTGAGTGGCAGGTCAGCTAGTGCCAAGGTATGAGTGGCAGAGCAGAGAGTCAGGGAGTGAGTGGCAGACCAGAGAGTGTTCAGGTATGAGTGACATAGCAGAGAATCAGGGGGTGAGAGTTAGGGGATTAGCGGCAGGGCAGCGAGTGCCAGGGAGTGAATGTTAGGTTATGAGTTTTATAAAGCGCACAGCTGCCCCAGCAAAGGGGCATCCCAGCGCCGACAGCAGGAATTAGGAGGCTACTAGCTGAATGCCAGGCCTAAAGCGGAGGGAAAAGGTGCATTTTAATTGCCTTGCTGAATGCCAGATAGTTATTCATGCTGCGGATGTGCACAGGAAGAGAGTTCCAAAGTTTAGCTGCCAGAGTGCGGAAGGAGCGCCCACCTGCACGCACCCTCCTCACCCGGGGAACAACCGCCAGATGCTGACCCATAGAACGAAGTTGGCGAGTGGGTGTATAGGGTGAGAGCAGGTTAGCCAGGATACCTGGAGAGGAGAGATTCATAATTTTAAAAGCAATGCAGAGGGACTTGAACTCGACGCGCCTGGCCACCGGCAGCCAATGTAGTCGGCGGATGTCGTTAGTCGTAGAGCAAGTTCTAGGAAGGCCAAGGAGAGATCTAGCAGCCGCATTTTGAATCCTCTGCAGTCGTAGAATTTCTGCCTTGTTAGACCCCAGGTAAAGAGAGCTGGCATAGTCTAATCTAGACATAATGGAGACCTGGATGATGACTTGACGGATGGAAGAATCAAAGAAACCCAGCAGCGGTTTGAGCCCACGCAGTAGTCCGAAGCAGGTCCCTACCACTTTTTTGGTTTGGACCTGAAAATTGAGGCCAGAGTCTACCCAGACTTTTAACCACCTGTTTGGGGGCGGGTGCACAACCCAGGGTTGCAGGCCACCAGCGCTCGCTCCACAGCTCTGAGTCTCTCCCTACCAGCAGAACCTCAGATTTGCTGCGTTAAGCTGGAGGCAGTTGGCAGTCATTCACTCTGCAACAGCTGCAAGATCGCTCCGAAACGAGAGCATCCTGCGTGGAATCGTCAGAGAGTGCTACTACCAGCTGAGTATCATCAGCATATGATACTACCGTTAGTCCTCTGCTCCTGGCCAAAGCTGCTAACGGTTGGACATACAGGTTGAATAGTGTAGGGCTCAACGCTGAGCCCTGTGGAACCCCTTGTTTGATAGTATGCATCAGGGAGGCAAAAGGGGGGGCCGTCACCTGGAAGGTCCTCTTGGAGAGAAAAGAGGAAAACCATACCAGGGCCGAGGGCTCGATGCCAGCCTCCTCCAACCGTTGCAGCAGGATCTGGTGGGAAACTGTGTCGAACGCGGCACTGAGATCAAATAAAATCCACGCCGAAGTGCGTCCAGCAGCTAATGCTACCCTCAGATGTTCGGTCACAGCTAGGAGAGCAGACTCCGTGCTGTGGCCCGGGGGGAAGTCATTCTGAGAGGGGTCCAATGTGCTGTTATTTTCCAGGAATCCTGTCAGAATGGAATTAATGTAAGCCTCAGAGATCTTAGAAACCCACGGCAAGAGAGATATGGGGCGAAAATTCTCCGGTTTAGCGGTGTCCAAAGTGGATTTTTTTTAACTGAGGGACCACCCTTGCTTGCTTCCAAGCCCTAGGGACGACCGCCATGGGCAGGGGCATGTTGATCAACTGACACAGAGGTGCGAGGAGCACAGGCAGAGATTTCATAAATTGTTCAGGCTTAAGGGGGTCTGCAGGAGAACCCGATTTAACCCTGCTACATAACATGCGCAGCTCATCCTGGGAGATCGACGGGAAGACAGCGAGGGTGCGGGTAGAAAGGAGTTTATGAACGGGACCTGGACTCATCGAAGATGGAGGGAAGGTCCTATAGCTGTTCTCCACCTTCTTGATAAAGAAGGTGGCAAGATCCTCACATTGCTGATCCGACAAAATCGAAGGTGCTATAGATGCCCCCACCGATTTAAGATCTTTAAGTATAGAAAAAATACTTTTAGCGGGATTACTACTACTCCTGATTTCGTCCGTGATTTCGTGAATGGCAGAGCAGCAAACAGTAGGGTAGGAGGAGTAGAGCCTGCTAGGGCATGAATGGTAGAGCAGAGAGCAGCGGGGTGAGTGGTAGGTCAGAGCGCGCCTGGGGGTGAGTAGCATGGCAGCTACCACCAAGGCATGAGAGGCAGAGCAGACAGCGCCGGGGTGTGGCAGAGCAGCGAACGGTAGGGTATGAGGAGTAGAGCGCGCCATGGTACGAGTGGCAGAGCACACAGCACCAGGGGGTGGCAGAGCAGCGAACAGTAGGGTATGAGGAGTAGAGCACGCCTTGGCATGAGTGGCAGAGCACACAGCGCCAGGGTGCGAAAGGCCTCGCAACAGGCAGCTGTGTACAAAGTCAGGGTTAGGAGAACGGTGGAAATGTTTGTGGATGAAACGTCATGATAAATGGGTTTCAAGGCCGGGTGCGCTCTGGAAAAGAACAAACATCCACAAATCACACTTGAATTGAAGCAGCAGTATAAAAACATGTTTATCGCGGTCACTGCCTGCTGCTGCGCATCAAAGGCTAGTTCACCATCCAATACCAGGGGAAGACTCCATTGTACTGCCAGAGAGGCCATTAAACGCATGGGGCCGACTTCTAACCCTTACTGTGCTCCCCAGGGCAGGGAAGAAAGCAGGCCTGGCCATCTCATCCTATCGAGGCAGGGAGAACGGGGAAGACCGCTTGTGACCTTTAAAAACAGAAGACTCGGCTTGTTTGGCAAGGCTTGCTCCACTCTACAGGAACAATGGCATTTTGTGCTGGCGAGCAGGGTAACCTCGTCGACACTCGTCCATAAACTGGCACGCTGAGCACGTGCCCCAGATTTCACAATTTCTTTTTTGTTAAGAAAATAATTTCCCATAAGACACGCATGGTAAAAATGTGTCCTTTTAAGTGATTGGAATGAAGCATGCATCTGCAGGGAGGACGTGATCACAAGTGCAACAATGGCGGAGTTCCGATGGTGACCTTGAAAGAGTGTACTGCGTCCGGTGTCAAAACACCGGAAGTAGAGACTCCAGGATCACACTCACCGGAACAAGGAGAGGACTCTGTGATAGTGGAGGGGGTATAACGAGCCCAAACACCACCCTGTTCAAGTATTCCTTCAAGAAAAAGCTGAAGAGTAAAGGTGTCCAAAGCATGGTCTTTCCAAAGCATGCCAGGGGGGTCATCAAATTCCAGAAAGGCCTCTTCATGCCAAAATGACAGCGTTTCATATTTGGACACCATCCTCTGCCATCTGACTCCTGTCTTGGCATTTCCTTTAAAAAAAAAAAAAACACTGTTGAATATGATCTTAGTACCAGGGCCACAGGATTTATGCAGCAGGGGATGACCAAATTATGTGGCAGGGTTTACTAAATTATACGGCAAGAAAAGACAAATGTGGTGTAATGCGGCACATTTTGTGATAGTATTACCTCATTATTTTGTAATTTTAGCACATTAACACTATCTTGGCAAATGTTTCACCTCATTAGTACCATCTGACTCCCAAATACTGCAATAGGCAACAGAAAGATTACCAGTCAACGTTTGCAAAGGGCCTTCCGCTGTGCAGCAGCACATGTTGCCGCGTTTTGAGTAAATTTTGATCAGTTTGAGTTACAAACAACATTTTTTAATTAAAATCTGCAGATTATGCACTAGATGAAGGCTTATGTGGCAACCGCTGGAAATCAATATTTATGCAGAAAACACTGCAGCTGCAAAATCATGTAATTCCAGTTGCCCTGTCTTAGTACACATGCTTTCACGATGGGAACCAGGACTACCACTACCAAAATGCAACTGGTTTCTAAAAATCCATGGCAGGAGGACTGCGTCCCCTGCGACAGTAACCTGGTAACCTTAAGTATAGGTCGTCATGAACCAGTTTAGAAAGCTGCACCACAGGGAACAAAGTGATGGCTGATTTATTATAATGAATGTACTGGAACTAAGAACATACGTCACTCAGTGCTGGATGGTAGAGGTGGGAGATGGAAAGCAAAAGCAAACCAAAAGACCAGGAAAGCCATTGCAGTGTCCGGAAGAAACCCATGTGTCCCAGAAAGTAAATGTAGATGGGGAACAGCGATAGGGACTGCAGCAGGAGAACTCAAGGGAGGGGGATTGCAGTGGTCAACACAAGGGAATGGCGTATGCCCCTATTCACAGATTTCACGTGCAACATCTAAGAACTATCAGGCATCCAAGGCGAATGGACCTTCAATCCTAGGGCATGAAGCCAAGCGATGCAACCATACCCAACCATCAGCCGAACAGTTATCACTGAGCAAAGAGTCAGACTCCTGCACATTCTCCTGTCCAAAGTTACCCAAGTGGGTGCAACTATTAGGTTCATTCCCATCGCAAATGCACAGAACAGGAACCATAAGAGGAAAGGAGCTGCCATACAGTGATGGGGTTGGGGGTGGGGGGGGAGGAGGGGAGGTTCCCATTCACCTTCATTGGCTTCCATATCCGCCTCAATACGTGGGATATAGTAGTCCAGAGCACGGATGTAGTATAGGGACAAAGTTACACAATCGAAAGAGCGCTCCAGAGAGGACGGCCATCCCTCGCAAGGCTCAACTGCCATATTGAAAGCCCTTAAAATGCAGGATAGTTTGCATTATCAAAGATTCAGAACACAAAGGCCTACTTGGAACATGTGGGTGAAAGTAAGAGGAAATAAAGAATAGTACCGTGGAAGTGTGGAGGAGTCATGAAGAGCACCTTAAACTGAACACAGCGCTTCACTGGAAGCAGCTACATAGATTCACGAGCACTGCTAATGTGGTCAAATAGCCAGAGACCACAGGGGTCTGAAGATGATGGCATCTGGCACAGTGGCCTAATGAAACTTGAGGGGGCCCATCACAAAGTACATGGAGGGGGCCCCCACACTCCGGACTCAGGAACTCTCAGGCCAGGGGCCCGTTGCCTGTGCACAGTGCTGCAGGGGGCCCCCTGGAGCTCGGAGGCCCCTTGCACCATGGGGGCTGCGGGGGCTTATGTTACGCCACTGATCTGGCAGAGGGAACATTGCAGTATACCAAACGGGAGCGCACGAGGACTATCAATCCCAGCCTGCTTTGCTGGTGGAATGAATGAAAGATTCCTTCTCAACATTCTCAACTGCTAGAAAGTCAGTTGGCCAGAACTTATGGGCATGGGCAGCAGAGGAGAGATCCTGGTCACAAAGAAAGCCAAGATATTTAGTCTCAGTTACTGACGTCATTAGTAGGCCTAGCTCAGCGGGCAAGACCTTCGATGTCCAGCAGCTTTAGTCATCTCCCACCACCATGACCTTTCTTTTGTCACTGTCTAACGTAAGGAAGTTGTAATTCATTCATTTCTGCATTCGTAGGCAGTCCCTTTTAGGAATCAACTGTTCTCACAAAAGTCAGAAAAAAGTATTTTGGAGCTAAAGTATCTAAAGAAGACGTACAACTCGGTCACTCACTATCTTTTACTGCTTAAAACAAGACTATATCCAGGTGTTTAACACCGCTGGTGTGCAACTACAAACAAATGGTATAGATTTGGGAGATGCGCACGAGTTAGGACTGCTGTATTAATAAATGTACAGTAGGGATTTTCCTTAATTTACCACCAGAAGAGGGCAGTAAAGAACGCCGTGTTACAGCTGGTAGGGCGATGTAATGCTTTTGCTGGGAGGGTGCTGTACGGCAAAAACCCATTGTTGGCTGTGGCGCCCATAACCACCAGCAGTGACCCGGGCTTGGCTTACGGCCTCCTACACCTGTGTTGACTCAAATGTCAAACTAAATGCCACAATCCATTACCTGCTGTCAAGTAACAGGCACACAAAAAATGTGAACATTACGTCTTCCTTGAAGCCAGACAAAACACGGCGCTTATTACAGCGACCACTAAAAGAACAATTCCTGCCCGATCAGACGATCCGAGTTCCACGAAAAACAATCTAAGCAACAACACTTGTTTCAACACACCTAGTCATTTGTTTTGAAAAAATGATGCCAAGTGGAACAAAACGAGAAGCGAAAGGCTGCCAACACCACATAATGAGTGTTTTCTTGTACTCGTCTTCCATGTGTAAGGGCTAATGCCGCGGGAAACCAAAATGACGTCCTTCTGCGTGCAGGCGGTTTGCGCCGCATAGGTAAATGACGTGCAGGCGGTTTGCGCCGCATAGGTGAATGACTTCCTTCTGCGTGTAGGCGGTATACGAGGTATAGGTTGAATGACTGCATCAAGCGTGCAGGCGAAATGCGTCGCATAGGTGTTACCACATGCTATTAAAACATTAACGTTTCTCTGTGTTTACTTTCACATGTGGAAGGGCAACAAGGGCGTGAGGCTTAAACAACAACTCTGAGGAGCGTCCTAGTACGGCTTGTCTGCTCTTCATTAGTCAAATACAAATGACCTTGTTGAATGAAACCCAAAAGGGAAGCTTATAACTTTGCTGGCTCTGGTACTAGAGATCTGCCTTCTGAGTTGCCTTAAATCACTTTTTGGTACCCCACTTTTGTCCTCCAATAAAAGGACCAGGGGAGTTGAAACCCTTCTGGTCCCACACCATAAGCCAACCTATATTGCTAGGCCAAGTCATCTCTACAGAGGCCTTTCACTTTTTATTAGTTTGGTCAATAAAGTCTCGTGAGACCTAAGGCACAGCATTCACAGAGGTCCATTTCAGAATACTTCTAACCACTTATGGTTAGAATATAATCTCAAAGCTGTGAAAACTCTTGTGACACTGTCTTGTATGCTACTGAGATGTCCTTTCAGCTGCAATCTTCTGCTTTTTTGTGCTCTTCTGTGCCCTTGCAAGAAGGCCACCCACCCATGTGCAGAGTCATATTCATTGCCTCGTGGCACAACAAACAACCACAGATGTGTTTTTCTCTCTGATGATTGTGAATCCTGTGGGAATTTGACTTTGCTTTGATTTGTGTGTGGTCTTTCTACAAGAGTGCTTTCCAAACTTTTTAGAACCACACCCCAATGTTTAGAACAAACTTTTGCAACCCCTTTAGCAGTGGGGATTTTTGTAACGCAATAGTAGACATGCTTTCAAAATGCTATCAATTGCCAAAATAACATACTCTTTACAATTCTTGCATTCCTCTCTAACAGCCATTGTTTGTAAATGTCAGAACCATGACCACAACCTTCGATATGCCTTTTTCGGACTGTGGCCAAGATATTGATCTGCCCATAAAAGGGGCAGATGGTGAACTGATCTGGAGCACTTTTGAGAGTGGGTTGCTAACTCGGGCAATTCACAAAGCTTCTGAAAAATCTTGGTGTTAATGCTCTATTACTTACCGGTAATTTTCATTACTCCGGGTCCCGTTGTCCTCGTCCCATTCAGTAACATATTGGAGATAACCATCTCCCGACAGAAAAAAAGAGCAGAGGCATGCTGGGACCCTAATACTGCCCCTCCCACCGGGAGTACATAAGCAGTACTTACCCAGCATCCCGTCTGTACAACCAAGCCCAGACAGGAAGGCCGGCCGCCCGGGAGGGAGGGAGGGGCGTATGAATGGGACGAGGACAACGGGACCCGGAGTAATGAAGATTACCGGTAAGTAATAGAGCATTACCCCCAGGTCCCTTATGTCCTCGTCCCATTCAGTAACATATTGGAGAATACCAAAGCAGAAAACCGGCCTTCCGAACCCACAAGCACACCCAGGAAACCACACCAAACGCAGCAACCCAAGAGAGCACCGAGAAGGAGGGAAGGGGGGACTGCAGGAAGCAACCAGCCAGCAACCCAGAAGAGGACAGCAGGGCCAAACAAGGACCGGAGACAACCAAGAAAAAAACAGAAGGCCAGAGCCACAAAAAGGAGGCCGCCAACCAGAGAAACAGGGCAACCAGGCCCAAAAGGACACGGCCAAGGGACCCACCGGACAAGCCCGCGCAGCCCAGAACCCCCAGGAAGGCACCCAGGACCCGGCAGCCGCATAGACACCGAGCAAACCTCGACCGCCCCGGAGAAGGACAAAGAAAGAAGCCCAGCCCAGGCAACAGGGCGCAGGCCCAATCACCCAGACCAACAAGGAAGGAGGAAGGCACAGGCCAGAAACCGGCCCACCCCACCAAACTGAAAGACCCGGCCCCCAGAGAGCACAGAGGGGAAGCCAACGAAACCCTGCAGATGAGGCCAGGACCGGGAAGGAAAACCAGCACCACCAGGGCCACCAAACGACAACCACCAAGCACCCAGCCCAGAGGGAGGAGCCGCAGCAAGAGCCCAGGAGCAGAACAGGAGCCAGACCCCAACCAAACCGAAAAGGACAGGGAAGGAGACAAAGACCCGAAACTCCAGGAAGCCAAAAACCCCACAGGGAAGAAGACTGCCAACCGAACAGGGCAGCCAAAAAACCCAGAACAGGCGGAGCAGAGGAGGGAACCCAGAACCGAACAGGAACCGCAACACATAGGGTAGACAACAACAGAAGCCAACAAGGCGGAGGACCGCACAGGCACCCAACACCCAGGCCAAGCACTCAGCAAGGGCCGGAGCAACGGAAAAGGCCCAGGGCGCACAGCACCCAGACCAGAAACCCACCAGGTCCGACCCCAGCAAACGCCGAAGAGGAGCCAAGAGACAGCAAAAACCAGGGTAACAAACGCCCAAGGAACCAGAAAGCCAGGACCGGAGCCAAGCAACCCACCGAGGCAGGAGGACCCACAGGCCCAACCAGCCCCTGGAAGGAGCCCACGCATAGCCCAGGGCAAAGGAAAGGGCAGGGAGGCCGACAGAGACCCCCAGCACACCACCGCCGGACCAAACAGAAGGCCGGAAGAAAAAACAAACACAGGAAACCGCCAAAACGGAAACCAGGGGAAGCAAAGAAGGCAGAGGGCCAAGCAGCAGCAGAACCCGGACAACCTGCAGCCAGGAGGGAGGACCCCACAGGGAAGAGGAACCCCACAGAACCGCACCCCAACCAAAGAGGGGGGGCATCAAAACAGATACACCGGGAACAGAGCCCGGGGAAGCAAGGGAAAAACAGGAGCGAGCCAGGACACCGGAACCAGGAAGAACCAGGAATGCCCAGCAAAACACACCCCCAGATCCCAGCAAGACAAGGAGGCCCAGCCAGAGGCCACGCCGAACCAGCAGGAAGCCGGCAGACCAGGAGCACAGGAGGCAACCCAGGACACGTCAACCCAGAAGCACCCAACACCAGGACCCCACACAGGACCGGACAAGGGAACCAGAGGCGAACCAAGCCCGTGAAGAGAACCGCCGGCAGGAGCAGGCCCAGAAGGACCCATCAAGACATGGCCGGAAACCAAGAGAGCGCCCCGCCAAGACCCACAGAGAGAGCCCAGGCAAGGACGCAAGTCCGAAAAAAAGGCAGACCAACAGACGCCCAAAACCAGCAGAAGCCGGAAAACCCCAGCAGACCAAAAGAGGAGAAAAAAACAGGCGCCAAGCCAAGGACACAGCAGCAGCGAAAGAGAGCCAGGCCCAACCAGCAGAGGCACAAACCCCAGGGACCCATAACGCGAACCACCACCGGAAACACACCCGGGTGGGGACGCAAAGTAAAGGGAGAGCAGGGCCCAACCCCACCAGGCCGAGAAGCCGACAGCCACAGGCACCCCCGACCAGGAACAAACCATGCCCGACCAAGCGGAACCACAGAGACCAGGCGAGAGCAGGCTCGCCGGCGGAATCAGGAGGGGCGACCAGGACCCACCGAAAGAAGCCAAAGGCAAGCCCAGGAAACAGAGCAGGGGTGCCGCAGAAGCAGTGTAACACAAGGACACACCAAGGAAACCCCAGAAGCCAGGAACAGCCAGCGCCATAGCCAGGAGCAACCAAAGACAACAGCACCCAGCGCGGAAGAGGCAAGAAGCAGAAGACAGCACACAGCCATCTCCCCACAAAGCAACCCAAGCACACAGGAGGGCCCGGAACACACACCGGAAGCTCCAGACAGGTGCAAGGAGAACACAACAGCCGCAAAGGAGGCAGCAACAGGGAAATAAGCCCCCAGCAAACGCCAACCCCTGAACCCCAGGGAGGCCAGACCCCAGAAAGGAAGGGGACACCGCACTCCAACGGACAGAAGGAGCAACCCGAAGAGAGGCCGCAGAAGCCAGGAAGCGGAGGCACCCAAAAGAGAGCCGAACCGCCCAACGGGGACCGGAAGAAAGAAGAGAACCCAAGGCACAGCCAAGCAGGGCACACAACCCAGCCGAACCGGATGCCAGCAGAGGAACAGAGCCCGCAGCACAGGCAAGGACCCCCGGGAAGGGAGAGCCGACCCAGGGACCCAGCTCACTCAAGGCCAGACTACAGCACCTGCACCAACAACACCCCGAGGAGCAGGACTGCGCAGGAACAACAGAAAAGCAGGCAGACCCCGGCAGGACCAGGAACCCAAGAGAGGGCAAGCACAAGCGAGCCCACGGCCAAGAGAGGACCAAGAACCCCAGCCACACCACCCAGGGAGGCCACACACCGCAGAGGCAATGCGGCGACGAGCCACAAAGCACTCAGGCACCCAGCGGAGCACAACACAGGAGCCCAGGAGGGAAAAAAAAGTGCCGAGCGGACAACCCGGCACAGACCCGCGGCAGCGGAGGTGCGGCGCCAGCCCCGGCCGCCCGAAAGCAGCCCGGGAGCAGGAGGCCGCCAAAGCAGAGAGCCAGGCCGGCGACCAGGCCCCCGCAGGGGAGACAAGCCCAAAAAGACAGCACACGGTGAACCAAAACACCGGCAGCACTGCACACCCCAGCACGCCAGCCCAGCCACCCGGAACACCCAGGAGGGCAGGACCCAAGGACGAGGAACAGCCCAAACAGGCAAGAACCCTAGCCCCGCAGACCAACATACAAGGGCAGAAGCGGGGATGCAGCGCAGCGGCAGAATGTATGCAGCGCAAGCAGGAGGCCCCAGGTACAAACCCCGGCAACCCCATGAGTCACCGCCGCCCAACATGGCCACGGCCAACCCGCCAAAAATGCAAGGAACCAGGACCGAGCCACACACCACCGGGCACTCAGCAAGCGAGAGAAGCATAGGGGAGAAAGGAGCAGCCAGCAGCTTGGGACGAGCAGGAAGCATCCAAAAAAGATGGCCAACAGCCAAGAGGCAGCGGCAGAACGCACGCCCCACACGCAGGAGGCACAAAAAAAACACCACCAGGAGGCACAGGAGTCCCACAGCAGAAGGCCAGCAACAGCAATCAAGGACCGCTGGTGGCAGGCATGGGGAGAATAAGCGAAGCGTCCAGAATCACCGGAGATAGAGTCGCCGTAGCCGAGACACGAACCACGTACCCCAGCCGCGCGGGCGACCGCACTAGCCGGAAGGCTACACCCCCTCCCAGGAACAACAAACACAAGAAGAACTGCCGTATATCAGCAATCACAGAGGAAGACAGCCTCACGCTCCAAGAACGAGAAAGTGAAGCAGCCCTGTCGCCCTACAAAAGAACGGGACCCCACAGCATTCCCAGTGCACACACGAACAGAGACCCTCACGTGCACCCCGGGGACGGAAAACCACCACACACCGGGGCCAGCACAGAGTGTGGCGGACACGGTGAAAAAGGCAGGAAGTAACCAACCCTCGCAGCACCCAGAGGCAGCAGCCAGAAGGAGCGTTCCACCGCTGTAGGCGTGACACCCAGCAGCTGCGGTGGGACACGGACACCCAGCACCCAACATTGGGCCGAAGGAGGAGCCAGGAGCCGCGCTACTCCAAAATCAACCTGCAGAATCCTGAAACAGCCCCCAACAACGAGCACAGTTTGGTTTCAAATGCATGAACTTGATGCTGGGTGCGTAGTAATGACTACCAGAACTTTGGTGCAAGTTTTACATGGGTCCACGCTGCCATCCATGTCACCAATGTGGAAGAAAAAAACCGCTATGCGGGACTCACCCGGGGCAGAGGCCGGACACCACCAGCAGCAAGGCCCCCACCCCAACAGCGGGAAGGCACGGCACACAGCAAACGCGGCACGTCTCCCAACCAGCCCAGCCTCAGAAAGACGTGCACGCGACCCGGAAGCACCCGGGAGGCGCACCAGCCGCAAAGAGCCCGCAGGCCAGGCAGCTCACCGGCCATCACCGTCATGACCCCCAGCAAGCCCGGCAGGCCAGGGGACAGACCAGGAAACCCCCCGCCCACACAGCCAGGCAGCCGGGCGGGGGGAGGAAGAAAAGGACGCCACACCAGCCCAGCAGGAGCAGCGAAACAGCACACCACGTCCATTCTGTCGACAGACAGAAAAAAAGAACAGACGGGATGCTGGGTAAGTACTGCTTATGCACTCCCGGTGGGAGGGGCAGTATTAGGGTCCCAGCATGCCTCTGCTCTTTTTTTCTGTCGGGAGATGGTTATCTCCAATATGTTACTGAATGGGACGAGGACATAAGGGACCTGGGGGTAATAGCAGTGAGCAAATTTGAAAAACCCCTTCTGCAGCAGAGTATGGGGTAAAGCCTCATGTCCATTTTTGTGTTAAAACTAGGCCCAGTGATGCATTTTGGGATGAATATATATATATATATATATATATATATATATATATATATATATACATATACATACACACACACACACTATGTAAAACTGATATTTAGATATCTGTGCTATATAGAATTGATATATATCAGTAATGAATTCTAGACAGCGGGCTGTAAATTCAAAGTCGGTCGGGTTCGTCTACTGAACGGAGTGTGTGCCCCGACCGCAGCAATCATTAGCATTGCCCAACAGACTTTGAATTTACAGCCCGCTGTCTACACTTCATTACACTAAGTGCCCATGCTCTGGGTCTTGAGCCCTTACTTTGGATGATAATCTACTATACTTATAACTTCAGTACATACCACAAGCATACCCTTGAGTAATTTACTAGTTCCTAAACAGTTCCTACGCCTTGAAAAAGCCCCAGGCCTGTGCACCATTGTGGGTGAAACACGTGTCCGCTGTCCTTTTTCTGCCTTCGTAAGAACAATATGAAACAGAATTAACCAAATTCAAAACAACGACCCATCTTTCTTTTTCCATTGGGAAACTTAATCAAATCCAGAAGATTTCGTCCAGCTCTGTCCACCTTGCTAAAGCAAATCCCACGTTTCAATGGGTTAGGGGTCTCCCCATTCAGGACATCTGGAACTTTTTAAAAACTACTCCCATTACTAGGACGGAGATTCCCGGGGACCACAACCCCTCCTCCACTTTAAGCTTACAAATTTTAAGCACACCTGTAGGCTCTTCTATTACATCAAACACTGCTTTTCAGTGAAAGGTAGATTGACAAATAAATGTGCATGGCAAGGTGCAACGTTGTCTTTTTTTCATGTTGCCTCTTGGAGAATTCAACAGCTTTGGTGGTGGAGCAGAGGGAGGGCGGAGGAAATAGGACAAATAGAGCTGCGGTCCGGGCCCCCTCTGGCCCCCCTTAAGCAATGCTACTGAGATTTCACCACGAGTGCTCATCTAATTAAGGTACCTTATCGGTTCAGTTCTAAAACTGTTGACTGAGTGACCGAACTGGTGTCATGAATATCATTCCTTTGAGTAGTCATTCACCCTTTGGTTGCCATCTACAAATCCAGTATTCTCCCACCTATCTGTAGTTGAGCACTTTCAAACTATGCTGCTCCAGGTGGAGAGACAATCTGTAGAACCCGTGCTCCCAACTGATGCTCTGGAGAAGGCCTTTTGGCTGCAGCAGGAAACATAGAAAAATGGGGTGAACATAAGGATTCCTTCTTTGTTTCATGTTCCTTCACATTTAGTGTTACTACACAGACGCTGTTCCGAATCAGGTTATTTGAGGAGGGCATTTAAAGTTCGGAAAATCTCAGGCAATTAACTATTCATTCCAAGGTCGGATATCTTGAGTCGTACAGTGCATCCCAATGAAAGGTTTAAGTTGTACATGTATATTGTCAATGCTGTTAGCAGTGCTTGATTTGAGACGGTGGTTGCCTGTGGAGCCCACCGGCACTCATGTTTTAGGGACGGGCACTTATTTTCCTCATCAGATATTTACGGAGATCAAGAGAGGGAAAATCATACAAGGGGGGAAGAAGAAGGAAGAGATGGACAGGGAAACCATCAGAAAGGGAGAAAGCTGGAACCTACATGAGTGAGATGACGAGGCTGGAAGTGTCTGGTAGTGGATTAAAGACGCGCCGAATATGCAGCCTTCGTATTCCGCGCAGGGACACGAAGGCTTCCGAGCAGAGCTTTGGGCGCAGGCACTCATTGTTTTACTAAGTAGATTCTGACACTTACACGGAGCTGGTTCCAATAGTTGGCAGTGTAGTCACGGAATAAATGTGAAATAGAAGACAAGTTTCAAAGATACCCGAGATGCACAGAATAAAAGAGGCACACATTTTATTACAAGAAAAGTGAGCATATAAGTTTGTTTTCTGCTGAATGTAGCATAGTATGTTTTATACAAACTAAATTACTCTGGGAGTCAGAGAGGTTAATGTAAATATAAGGATGTTTCTACACAAGAGCATTATTTGTTGGCTAATAACATTGAATGGGATCTACTAAATGTGTATTATTTTCTTTATCAAAAGCTTCTGTATTTTCTATAATATTGGAACCCAACTGTAGCAATATCCATTGAAATGTAAAAATAGCAATATAACAATGCCATAGAGTATGAAGTATAATGTTAGTTAATTCACCTTTCTATGTTGCATAATTTATTCAAGCTCAATTCGATCCACCATTGCTACACAGTTCTGGGGACTCTGGTTATAGCGAGCAATTCAGTTTGAACGGTAAAAGAGCATGCCCACTTTATTAAAAAATATTTTAAAATAATTGCATGGTTCCAAAGACCAAAGTTTTTTCTGAGGAGCCCACCACCGATGTTGCCGAATTGTGAGCTGCCAAACAGCAAGGCTTGCTAGTTTTCATTCAACCTCAGGCCTCTATCGTTCACCACAAAATACTTCTCATCGCTTTAACTCACTATTGCAGGCTCTTTTTCAACCTCCCCTCCCCCTTGTCACTGACTTCCTATCTTTCTCTTCCTTCTCCATTTCACCTTTTCTGCCTTTTTCTTTCTTGCTCTAGGTTAAAGTCTGATGATGAAAAACAAGCCCCAGTCGCCAAAAAGGAATGTTGGTGCCTACCACCTGCTCAAATAACCATGGGTGATTCCACATGTACTCCTTAGCAATGCAGTGGTTGATCTGGTCTCTGTAGCGTCATTGACTAGCCAGTGGTATCTGTGGTACAGCTGTCAAGGTGTACCTAATGGACAGTGCTGTAAAGTTTTGTTCCAGATAAAATATAACTTAATGTTCACACACATAATAAAGGTTAATATGCAGTCAGTGGTATTACTTTGGAAACAAATCTCTCTTTACCACATACATACAATCAATCAATCAATCAATCAATCAATTAGGTGGCTTGTACAGCGTGACTACTCACCCATAAGGGTCTCAAGGTGCTGGGGGTGGGGACTGCAGATCTGTTGCAAGGCACTGTGGTTCAGTCGAAGAGCCAGGATTTGAGGTCCTTCCTGAATTGGGGTAGTGACGGGGACTGCATTAGGGGGAGAGGTAGGGTGTTCCAGGTCTTTGCTGCGAGGTAGGAGAAGGATCTTCCCCCGGCCGTGGTCTTGCGGATTCGTGGATCAACTGAGGTGGGTCTGAACTGAGGTGGGGAAGTGAGCTAAAGAACGATGATGGATTCAACCCAGATCTGTGACCGAGAGTGAGTGTCTGAAAAGTTTCAGCGCTCCGTTCATCATCTCCTTGTGTTTGCTTTGTTCGCCCTAAGTTGGCAGCGTATGCCCAGACGTGGGTCCCTGGCTCACTCTGCCACTGGATTCAAGCTAGCCTGGCTGATGAGGGGTGTTACCCCGAAACCGGTCCCAGGATGCTTGTTTCCGGTTCAGGGAAGACCTGACTTGGCAGTTCAGGCTTG
The DNA here is from genome assembly GCA_963921515.1 of Calotriton arnoldi. Classification (NCBI taxonomy): domain Eukaryota; kingdom Metazoa; phylum Chordata; class Amphibia; order Caudata; family Salamandridae; genus Calotriton; species Calotriton arnoldi. Next base: position 1,110,815 of record CAWUFW010003106.1, on the reverse strand, counting down.
ACTGTTCCCACGAGGCACAGGGTCAAGACTGATTTGCATATAGCTGGGTCTGAACTGAGGTGGAGAAGTGAGCTAAAGAACAATGATGGATTCAACCCAGATCTGTGACTGGGGGTGAGTGTCTGAAAAGTTTCAGCGCTCCGCCCATCATCTCCTTGTGTTTACTCTGTCCTTTCAAAAGGATCACATCCACACACAAAGGAGTTCCCTTAGTGCCAGGGACTACTGTGGTAATGCATGCTTTTTGAGACAAAAAATAGTTTTGTTTTTAGCCTTTTTTTGTTGTTGTTATTGACGAGGGTCTGGCTGCTTGCCGAACAATAAGGTTTTACAAAAAACAAAAACATGAAAAAATAAAGCAAGCATTGACAAAGAAAACAAGGCTTGCAGCCAACACCAGACCTACTGGCTTTGCCCATGCTTGTTAGGATTTGCCATTTGGTGATCAAACCAGTCAAGAAGCTTTCATGACCATGTTTTGTGAGTGCCTTGCCCTAAAGGAAATTCATCCCGATTCGTATATATGGTGTAGAATTATTGGTAATTAGCAATATTGCCCCCACTCCCTCCCGACTGCACAAACGCATTTCCAAATGAGTTTTGGGAAATTGCAATAAGGCTACTTCTATTTTCTAGCAATTTATCTTCTTTGTGAAATTAATTAATTACAGTCAAGAGACTTTTGTGCTTTTATACATTTTACGTCTCTCACTCCATAGCTTATCATAAACAGCAATTTTACAATTTTTATACATTCAAATGATGGACAGTTTTGAGGTTTTCCCCAGCTCAGCTCGATTTTGAGTCTTTCTAAATATTCATATTTTTCCCATCACCACCGGTGTGTTGGGCAGAAGCTTCACTATAGAAGAGTGTTTACAGTGCTTGAAGTATTATGCAACAAATGAACTGCAATTATTGAAAAGCAAAGAAATACTTCCTTAGAATCATTATACATCACAATTTTAACTTTTATACACATTTCTGTATTTTACATGTATTATATGAAATGTGTGTTTGTATTTGATTGGTATTGTACTACATGTATTTATGTGTATAGTTATAGGTATTTGTTATTTATGTTGTAAAGTTGATGTCAGTTTCATGATATTGTCGTGAATTTATTTTGTTATTCCATGTGTTGTTTTTATTGTTGATTAAAAAATTGAATTGACTAATAAATTCCCTGTATGGGATTAACTTTGCAATCACTGTTTTGTCCCATGAGACAATAATAAACTACAAATATCTGTCTATTGATCTACAAAATAAAATAAAAAATAACCTTGAATACCACAAATTGTCTGTTCACACATGGCCTTTATTTTGTAATTCTATAAAATCCTACAGGTCGTCAAGGGGTTTTTCATTGCATTGTTCTATTGTTCCCTGCCCTTGAGACCGCGATCTCTTTTCAGGGGGTCCCCATTTCTTTACATTGAGAAGCTTTGTTATACACATTGTCTTGCCAAAAGTTCACAAAATGCCCTTTTCATTACACGGGTTTGAAAACCTTGGGGTCTTTTACTCCAGGGACTTTATTTCTCATAGGGTTGTCCTATGTTTTTCACACACACTCCCAGTTGAACACCTATGTGTGTGGAATCTCTTCCAAGATACCCGAGGCACACATTTTATTACAAGAAAAGTGAGCATATACGTTTGTTTTCTGCTGAATGTAGCATAGTATGTTTTTGTTCAGCTGAATGTAGCATAGTATTGTTCGCCTCTACAAACTATTGGTTTCTGTCCCTCATTTAAGACTCCGACTTCTTGCTACATCTGGCTCGTTGATGTGCTACATTTCCAGGGCAGTCTCGTTGAAATAACTTCATTGTAGTTTGATTTTTTGCGTGAATCTCATATTGTGTGATTGCTGCGGACAGGTCCCGTAGGGGAAATGAGCCACATAGCTCCTCCTTTGCTTGCCAATATTTTGCACAATCTAAACTTTAGTTGTGAGGCAAAAGTAGCCAACGCAGCCAAACGTAGGAGCCCAAAGCGCCCTTAAGTCCAACTGGTGCATACCATCTTCAGCATGGACCTTTCCAGGCAACAATGATGGTTCTACACTAAAAAGGAGAAAATGAAAAGGGCAAAGCTCACATTTATGATTGATTTTTTTTTTTTTTAAATTAAAGTGAATGGGAATGCAAGACCTTGCAAAAACAAAATTATTAAGCATTTTCCACTTGATCTCCTAAAATCATCACTGCTTGTAAAACTTCTGAAACTATTTGCATTATAGGCAGTCATTTACCACTCGACTCTCTGCCTGTTGATTCTCGGCTTTAGGTGTTTACTTGGGTTAACAAGTCACTTGACACAAGTCTGGTGAATCTTATCTTTTGTGTCCTCTTATCAGCTATTTGGTATCTTGCATTTCATTAACTGATGGCAAACTACTTTCGAACTCTGCCTCTCAATCAATTGTGCAACATTCCGAGAAACACCTCACACCCATTTTTATGAGCGGTATCACTGCCTATCTCGGCATGCTGGAGTTAAACAATTTATGGAAGTGTTAAACTCCAGAAAAAGCCAAAACAGCTCATAATATGATCCAGGGTGCAAACGGGGGCCATGCACAATATTGTAGTCAAATTATATTGTTCAGAGGCACAGAGCTGAATGCTGGTCCGTAGATCGGCAAGAAACATTTATTCAAGCACTCGAGGTTTCCCTACATTGCATTCTACACTGTGAATATGGCAACATTTCTAAGTTTTTGTACTCCTGCAGACACCTTCAAGTATATATACTAAATGGCTTTCAAAATAATTGCTCACAATGCAAGGGAGCCATTATCAAACGAAGCACCAGATCAGCCAGGACACACCGAGCATCATAGCATATGTATGAATTTGATTCTTAAAAAAACATCTTTTATATTTTGCCACAAATTATATTGTAGTTCAGTTTCTTACTGTGTGCGTTTCTAGAAAGATTCTCTTCTGCGGTTACTAAAGGGCTGAAACGCATCACAAGACCCCTCCTCTAGCCTTGATGTCATTGCTCTGACTCTCAGACAGACATCTTTTTAGAGACCAAAAAGTTACAACCTATTTATGTTGAGCCTACAAGACAGCTCAAGATGTCTGTTTGCAAAAAAAACCCGATTGTTGGCTTACCAAGAACTTGCAGAGGCTTACAGAAGGACCCTGACCTCGCCATTGGCTGGCTTTATTGTCACATATTATTTGCTTGCTTCTTATTCAATGGCTTTCCTTGTCCCAGCTAGCCGATCTTGTATTTGTCCCTACCTCTGGAGCATAGCCTCTTTACCATCTTCCTTAATGGCTAACTTCCAATATTCCACTGCTCATGTTTAGGAAACTTTTTCTTTTCTTTTTGATTTAGGAGTCCTTGAGAGTGCATGTTTTTTCCTGCTTGCTCCCACCTGTGTTTCTACCCCACCACCCTCCTGTGTGTTGCTGTCTCCCTTGTGTTGCAAGCTATCTATCAAGTGCTTCACTCCCTGCTTCCCCTCACGCTCTGTGTTCTTTTCTTGCTTGTGTGCTTCTCAGCCGCCCCATGTTGCTCTCCATCATGTGCTATGTTTCTCTTCCCCCTGTCTACACCCCCATTGCTCCCCCATTGCCCCTTGCACCTTCCCTCTTAATTATTTTTCTGCCTTGAAGAAAAGGACTTTTGTGCTACTGCTTTTTCAATTTTATTTTATTCACGGATTCATCTCCGAACAGTAAATAAAAAGAAAATAGAGCCTGCGTATTTTTGCCTTGCCTTTTCATACTGCACAGCAGCATCAAAAGGCATTGGTAAAGTCAATGGGTCTGAAATATGAGACATCCTGGCTCTGCCAATGCTTGTTTGCAGCAGTGTCACCACCTCAGGGCACATTTATACAGGGGTCTCCTAAAAATATGTTAGTGTGACTACTGCTATTGAACAGCTTCTAGCAAAGACGTATTTTTATTGGGTCACTAGATGCATTCAATTCACATTTAAAATACTGTCAATTTTGCAGTCAGGAACTTTATGAAATGGAACATCAATAACTGCTTACCAGGGTAATCCCAAATTCAGTTATTACAAATTAGATCATAGTTTGAAAAGTGTATGTTACCAATTAAATTACCAGCTTGCAAAGTGTTTGATGACACTAGAAACTGCAATACTACCTCAGTGGTTCTGCTGCTTCAGCGTTGTTTGCTAGCGATGGCAAAGTTCCCCCAAACTAAACCATCTAGTGCCTGAAATACAAAAGTTGGGTTCCATGAGGAATCCTGGACATACCCTTGAAAGCGGTGGCTTAAGGGACAAGGTTCGCCTCAGAGATAATGTGAGGAGCGTATTTCAGCAGCACTGAAACAACATTAAAGTCAAGAAATCAATCACATAAGATTCACAAATCAAGGAATATCGAATGATTAAAATATCACCAAAATGAGAACAATCCAGTCACCAAACAGAAAAATATCACTAGTAAGCCGCACAGCCTCACACGTGCTGAAGGACTGGGCCTGGGGCGGGTAGGTGCTCACTTAACCTCTGTGAAATGTAGCTTTAGGCTCCCTACTTTTTTCCGTTATGACAGCTGCAGGCTCTTCAGTTGTGCAGATTCTTTGAACTTGCAAGAAAAGCTGCAGCTCCAGTGGCCTCAGGTTCTTTACAGCCATAGGTGATTGATCTCCACTGCTAAGCACCTGGAAAATGGGTCCACCAGGGTGCTTCATGTCATCTGCTAGTCTGGATAACACTCGCTCATCAAACTACAGTCCTACCGGGAACCAACACCCCTCAAGTCCATCCTGGCATCCTCAAGGTGGACCCATTGTTAGCAACTGGGCAGTCCAAGTTGTCCACTCTTCCAGGGGTCAGCAGAGCCTGGCTACCCTGAATCAGAACAGTAAATCCCCTCCTCGTCAGCCATGGAGACCGATCAATGAGTTCATGCAATCAATTCTTGGAAAATAAAATAATCCGATGCAAGAGATGCAAGGCAGGAGCAGGGAACTTCCACTAGTCCTGCTGACCGTAGGTCAACAAAGCTGTTCTGCATTCTTGCTTCCAAAGATTTCTTGTAAGTCTTATGCCTGCTTCCTCTTCCTAGCAGTGTTCCCCTTCCAAGGGGCGAGCACTTACTTTATAGTGGTTTACTTTTAGTTTTTAGAGAGCAAGGCAAGTATATTTATGATAGTGTCCTTGAGAATCTGGTTAAAAATTATTTTTCATCAATAGACAGTTAATTATATAATATGGAAAAAATGACAGAATGCAACTCGATTTTGCATCCAATTATTATTCTTGGTATGGTGTGGTTAATTCTTCGTTCATTTTGTAAAGCCAACATGAAGGTTTGATATTGTACAAATTTTTCTTCTAGCCGACACGTTTTGACCTATCTCAGCATGCAAGACAAAGGCTTTCTCCAAGCATTCTCAATACTTTAGTATCCCACAGTAGATGTTACATTTTGAGAAATTTGATTGGCCTGATAGTACATGTTGTCAGTCCTTAATGGGAGCACATCCGTTTGCAATCTGGGTGGCAGCGTCTTTATGATGTCTGAGCAGCAAAGTCCATCTTGCTTCATGCGCATCATACTTTACAGCAGTACCCAGCAGAAGGTCATGAAAAACTTTAGTCCTTTCCTCATTACCTTCCCATACTCTTCCTCTCTACTTTTCAAATCTTCCTCTTCTTTACAACCAACGCCATTCCAGGAAGCCTGATTTCAAGTTGGTATTGGGGAGTCTCAGGGGCTTCTGGCTCTATGACCTTACTGAGCGGTCCCACAAGCATGATTATTCTAAAGAGGGTCATCCCCCTACACCCCCAATAGAACCCCCTCAACACATCTGTTGAACCCCCATTGGTGCAAAGAGCCAGGGTGGCTGGGGAGACACCCACATCAAAGGCCACTCCCCTATGGATTAGGCCTCTGGAATAGGAATCTAGAAGTCAGGCCATCCTGCTTGCATTTGCGTGACTAATGCTCACTCTGCTTTCTCCCTGTTCCCCTCCCACCATGATCCTTATCTTGACAGCAATGATTTTTTTATGACCAGAGCTCAGGGAAAGGGGAAGGACACCTAAAGCCACTACTGTCAGGGGGCCTGGGCTGCTTTAACTGATCAGATAAGTTCCAGTTAATAATGTAGAAATTAGCAACTTTTCTAGAAATCATATGTGCGATATTGGTACAAAGCATCTAAGGTCCACACAGGATTAGAATTGCACTGTGTTGGACAACGCCACAATGAGTCTGTATTTGGTTCCTAGGCCAAGGTATGCAAATATGCTATTTAGAAACATATTGCCAGCTTTGGAAAGTGAACACTGCTGTCAGCTTGGCATAAAGGCACTGTAGGGCTGTGGCTATTACTGAAAGAGGCAAGTTTAGCAAATCTCCTTGGCTTCACTTCTGAGCGTTAGACTCTTGGCCTTGGTGCTGCAAGGCACAGCTTACCAGTGACTTAAGTCAGAGAAGGCATTACACGTGTCAGAACAGTGTTATTCTGATATGTTAGCACTACAGTGCTACAGAACTACTTGCCAACCCATGGCGATGCTTTCGAAATCCCACGTGAGTGATGTAAAACCTCAACACATCTTACACTGGACCTTTGAATGTAATGCCACTGGCACGCCTTTTGTATTATTTGACTATGGGCTTACCTAAAAGTCAAACAGACCATCTGGCGACGAAAAAAACATGTAATGTTCTTAAATTAGACAATATGCACTGGTAGGGTTTCAGCAGCCTGCTAGTGGCCAGAGGTATGAATGCACCAGCAAATCAGACAATTAAAGTGGACAATACCTTGGGCAAGCCATGTGAAAATGGTGTTAATTAATAAAAGGAGTGTTTTTAAATTCAAAGCAAGCACAGCTCTTTATATCCCACACCAATTGTTAAGAAGGAGCTGAACGTATCCGTGAAAGTAGTACACTTCAATTAGGTTAGATAAGATTATCATGCAAGTGGGGCCTCTCAAGTCAGACACTGGTAGTTCATCAACTAACTGGATTTATTTGCCAAAAATCATTCGAAGCACCACTGTAACAACACGAGAACGTACTGCAGCCTCAGGACACACTACAGCAACCGCCATAGGAGGCGCTACTGTTACCACCGGTGGAAGCAGCTCAATATCCACTACTGTGGGCACCATAGTATCTACAACAGCAGGTACTGCTGTGGCCACCAGGAAAAGCATTGCGGTTGCCACCACAAGATGCACCAACGCCACCACACAATCACTGATGCAACCACCACAGAAGTGAGAGCTGTAACCAGGAAGCTTACAATACTGTAACCACCGGTGGAAGCAGCTCAATATCCACTGCTGTGGGCACCATACCATCTACAACAGCAGGCCCTGCTGCAGCCACCAGGAGAAGCATTGTGGTTGCCACCACAAGATGCACTGACATAACCACACAATCACTGATGCAACCACCACAGAAGTGACAGCTGTACAATACTGTAGCCACTGCAGAAGAAAACACTGTGCCTGAGGCAATCTTGTACCAAACTCATTAAACACTACAATAGCCAACACAAGTTGCAAAGATTATTCGTTTTCTTCTCCTCTCCAGCTGGTTCCTGTTTTAACACAGTGCTAGGTCTGATAATGTGACATGGCAGGACACTTGAACATTACGCAGGTACTGCACTGAGACTAAGCTCTGGAGCACCATGAGCAAAGGTGAGATTAGAGGGACAGTGAATAATGTTGAGGCATAAACTGCTGTAGTGGAGTCAGCTGCTCAAGGTGGCAGCAAAGCACTAAAGGGACCACCTGAAAGAAAAATATTTTTAACAATGAAACGAGGCTTATAGTTACACGTTATGATTTCCAAATAATACTCCTGTTGAGAGGTCAACATTAAAACATTGTATATATACTACCTTAGTAGGACATGTCATAGGATAGAGGCTGAACAGGTAGGTTAAAGTGGGGCATTCATAATGTGGCACAAGGATAGTATATCTTGGGGCACCATTTCCAGTTGGCAGCGTTTCTCAAGCATGAAAACACAACTCATGAAAATTGGTCCGTGATCAATCTTGGAAATGCGGGGTTAACACATAACTGGGCAGAGTGCAAAAAAGAATAGCAACGTCCTAAACTGGCCATAACACACTGGAACCAAATCATCTATGGACAAAGTCCTCCCATGCTTTAGAAGGCTGGTCATCCTGCCGTGTTTGACATTTTGCTCGTCCTTTAGGTGTTTTCCACCAGTGAACTCGACCATCCACTGGTCTACTGAAGTTGCTCCATGTTTTGAACACAGTGCTTATAGGAGGGCGCCCCCAAAGTGTACCATTCTGGCTATAGTGCACAGTGGCTAGCACCTCCTGGATCCAGGCTTTCAGTTGGCTGGCGCAGTTCAATCTTAGCTCAGAGAGAGGTACAGGTCTTCTGCTGTACTATCGGCTGGGAGACAGGTCACTGATCCTCCCATTTAAATCTGCACGGTAGCCAACTCTGGGGTCCTTGCAGTGTCCTGATGGCACATGACGTTTTTTCTGTGTGCTTGGTGTATATGGGATCAGAATAACACGTGCACGGTGAATGGTGTCCATGTAAGACACTGTGTGCCTATACGAAATGGTAATTTCACCGCAGGCTGCTTTCATCCCAATTTGGAGCAGTCAACCTTCATTTAATTTGACTCGGACACCAGAGCTGCCTGATGGCCTTGGGTAATCTGCATCTGCTCCCTGCCTAAGCAGTTTCTACCTGCATCATTCTTTTGCTTCCTCTGTGCCTTCCACGTGCGGTGCCAGGCATTGCCTATAAGGTAAAGGACCTTGGATCAGATGCAATCCACACTTGCCAGTGTCCATCTGGAACCAGTTCTCCTCCATCTTCCCTAGAGTATATGAAAAATCATGGGAGGTGGACTCCCCTGTGAATGGAAGAGGGTTTTCATTTTCAAAGAACCTTTGTGCAATGGTTACCTCTCACTTTAAGGACCACCCCCCTCCCCAAAAAAAAGACAGTTTACAGGCACATACCTCGCTAATGGCTGTCTCTTCCAGACAAGGACTAGTTCTAGACTCTAAAAGAAACCCTCAAAGAAGAAGTGGGGCTCCCACTGCAAGAGGAGCCGATGCCCTGACCAGTAGGACATCAAGACAGCAACAGCTGACAGAAGTAGAGTAGAATGGGTATTATTGTGGGTTCAGCACCCAATTCTCGTACAGTGACCAAAGACCAGGTGAACCCATAAGTCATTCGTCATATACTACCACACAACACACCCAGTGTACCAAAATCCACAACTACTGGAACCATAGTCCTTCAACGAGAAACTGAGACTTCTGTATGGACTTGCCTTTAGCAATTTCAACTAACTTTTTTAGCTCATGTGAGAATTCTATTTCAGATTTGGGTGATGTTTTGTGACCTTATGGTTTTTTGCACCTGCTGTTGAAGAAACTCAGCTGCACAGGCTCAAACCCTCTAAGCTTCAATGCTTTACACCTACAGCTATCACGCTAGATATTTCATAACAAACAAGATACATATTTACAGTCGGTCTAGCATCTCTGCCCCCTTTCACTGGCTGGAATTTAAAAGATTGTAGTAAACACAAGGATTCATGAAGACTTCCGCCTCCTAAAGTGAGCTTTCATTGCTCCCTCGAAAGTCAAGAGCCTAGAGGGAGAAATAGTATATGTGGCACTGGAACACTAGTAGCAAACACCAGTAGCCACAGCGGGAACTAGCCAGTACCCACTGACTGCATCAGGACTGAAAGAACATGCCTCAAAAAACTGATTTAAGAAAAGGCAAAAAGGCGCTCTGCCAGGGGCGGCTCCTCAGTTATAGGGAGGGGTGTCGTCCCATTAAAATGCCCACAGAGATGAAAATAGTAATTAGATAATTTGTAACCATTTTATTTTTCATCACCCCATCCCGAACAGAATGTCAGGGTAGGGTGGGGTGGGGCCTGCTGAATGGCAGCAGCAGCACAGAGGAGGGTGGGCTGCCTTTTGCACTTATTTAAAGTGCGCATGTCTCTTTGGCGGCCGTCTTGCGGCATCCAGCCAAACGCGCACTTTAAACCTCTCAACCCAGCTGTCTTAAGACAGCTAGGTGGAGAGTTAGTGCAGGCATCAAGTACCCTCAGGAGTGCAGACAGAGGCCGCTCCCTTCTACCAGGGTGCTGCTCTCATGAGCATGAGAGCAGCGCCAGGATTGGATTGGGAGCCTGCCTCGAGGAGAGACGATGGAGGACTTCGACTCATTGCAGGAAGGTGTTTATTTAATGTATTATTATTTTTTTTCCCACCTGCCCCGCCACCCTCAGGACATGCCAGCCACCACTGCCCTCTGCATCTGAAAAGAGCAAGCAGGAAAACCGGGGCCCTCGTGAGCACCTAAGAGCTTGAACTCTGACAGCACATAACCTGTTTAGCAGGGCATCACTTTGATGGTAAATGAAGAAACAACGAGGATGACCACTTACAGCAATACGTTTGGATAGAAAGAATTGCAGTTCACCATCGAAACAACAAGTGCAGGGAATCTTAACAAAACCTGAATTAACTGATGCGGACTGGGTCAATGAGACAAAGAAGGACCTAAAATTAGGTGAAGACACATACATACATACACGCCTTCATGTGGGAGTACCACAGTAAGCCCCACACCAGAGTACCACAACCGTTCAAGAAAGCATCCAAGAAACCCAAATAGCCCAGAGGTCCAAGTCACATACCTCCGACCACCATCAGGGCTGCTAGAGTGCGCAGCTACACTCCCTGAAAAAATCAATGCACCACCTACCACACCTTCAGAAGGTAGGGAATATAAATGCAACACCACACTGAAGATCCCAAGAATTCTCCACATTGTACCAGAGAGCAGTAAAGCTGCTGGTAAACACTGGTAAATGGTACAAACCTGTGGGGAACCCTGAAGAAAAATATAATGTTTCAACAGGAGGCTGGAATCTTCCAGTACCTAACCTCAAATACTATACTGCAAATACCAAGCTTTGCCATGGCTCCTGGAACTTTGAGGCAGCCAAAACCTGTGAGGCCTCAAAAAGGCCAACTTAAGTGAGGACATTTGCATCCACATCAGAAACTTTGGAACACAGAATCCATAGATTGAAATATTGCAAACCTTCAAGTGACTAATGGTTATGGACAAAGTAAGCCACAAGCACCAGTTTGTGGGAAGTAGTTACCCGAATAGGCAGTGTTCCTGCTAAACCATAACACATGGGCATATGGTTATGCAAACATAACTTATTTTAAATAACATAAATGCATCCTAATCGAAACAAGATGCCAAGAGTAGAAAAAACAAGTGTCTAGATTATGTTTTAGATTAAAAACAACAAAAAATGCTGCTCAAAGCTGAATTGGCTCATAGTGGAGTATAGGTTTGAATTAAAGTTCTCTGTATCCTCACAATGTCTTTTGGAGCAAAGCTGTGATTACCTGCATTGGTTGATCCCTGCCCTCCTCCCCCCCCCCCCCCCAACCTCCACCGAGCAGGATGAAGCAGTATCACAATACATTTCATCTATCCTTTCAAATGAATCCAAACCACCTGCGCTTTAGGAAGAGCTTGAAACTGTTTTGTTCATAAAAACATTGGACCAGCAAAAAACTCTGCGTGTGGCCCTGATCCAATGTGTAAACATTTGTGATTTTACCTTCCCATCTTTACTTACATACACATTACTATCCCCACCAAAACCATCTACTGTGCCCAATTCTGACTGTTAAACCATTTTTGCTTGCCACAAGTCAAAATGTTTGGTGCTATGGAATACAAATAAATGTTATTTACTTATGTTGTCATGAACAGTATGGTACTGTCCAAGAAAAAACAATGGTTGGCAAAGCCAATGGTTCCGTCTGTGGCTGCTAACCTTTTGGGTTTGTCAATGCATGTTTTGTTGTGTTTTTGCAAAACTTTATTACTGGGGAAGCTGCTGGACCTTTGTCAGCCTAATAAAAAAAATTGCAATCCCTGGCGGTTAAGGGAACTACTTTGTGTGTGGATGTGCTCTTTGTGAAAGGGAAGAACGTGTTACTCACATTGAAGTTAAATAATGGCTGAAGTGGGCTGATCCATTGTCCCCATGCTGTAGATGGACGAACAAAAATGTGAATGAATGAAGAGGGCTGGCTAATAAAAGGTCTTGGCTAATGCCAGACCAGAGAAACAGCAAAGCACAGGACAGATACATTTGAAGGCAAAGGATGACTAAGGGCCTTACTGCTACTTTGGCGGTCCTCCTGCTACACCGCCATCGCTCCGTCCGCAGGAGGACTGCCAAAGCCGTGGTGTGCCCGCCCGTCAGATTTCAACTGTAATCCATGGCGGGCGGTGCTGCAGCAGTGGGCTGTTAGACTCATAGGAGAGCCTATCATACAGCCCGCCACTGTGACAGCGCCTGCAGCATGTTCCTGCACGGTGTGGCATGAATGCCACACCGTACAGGAACAGGGTGCCATTACAGGGGGGCACAACATGTGCCCCCCGTGCACACACCCCCAAGCCCAAATCCAGTAGGGTGCCCTGTTAGGGCCCCCTTAGTTGTCTCTCTGCCACCCTTTTCATGGCAGGCTCACTGCCATGAAAAGGGTTGTGAAAAGGCAATTTGTAATATGCTTTGCGGTGCTGGCAGCGTCACCACAAACATACCCGTGCCGGTTGCAGACCGTCGGCCCAACAGGATCCTTGATCCCGGCAGAGCAGCAGTATCATGACGTTACGACGGCCACACTCTGTATACTGCCGGAGGACCCACAGTGTAGCAGTGGTCAGACCCCCACCACAAGTACGGCAGTCCTGTGGATCGCCGTACTCTTAATTAGGCCCTGAATTATATCACAACTAGTGTACAAAAAGCCAGTACTGTGTCACTTTCCTAGTGCTTGTCTTAAGAATGAACACAGATCTACCATGAGGCTGCCAGAAGGCATGTTAAGGCGTTGTTGGTTGTCCTTGCACCCAGTCATAGACAAACAAAATGGATGTTGAGCTGCTGGGAAGGGAATGCAAGGGAAACAAAGAAGAACCCGCTCAGCCAACAAGAATGAAGAGAATTCCCTTGCATGTTCACAATGTCACTCACCGAAAAGAGATGGCGGCAAACCGGCCTTGTGAAAATCTTGTAGACAACTTAAAGGCACCTGCGCTGCCCCTTCGGAATACATGAGGGAAACACTGCCTTTTGGGTGGTAATTAACTTAAGCTGGCTTGGCGGCTAAGGATATCTGTAAGTAAATGTTATTATAAAAGGAGAATTAAACTATTTAAATATATTTCTGGGGATTTGAGTAGCAGTGCATGTTTCTGAGTCTTGCTTACTTTAATATCACGTCCTTTTTGCGAACAGCTGAACTGCTTTATTTGCAGTCTGTTGTAAAAAGCCATCTTAGGTGTGACATGGAACGTGGATATTCACGTGGTACAGAATTTTTGAGAAGGGCCCAATTTTAAAGTTTTAATCCGGCCGTCTTTATTTGTATGCGAAGCATTATATAATATAGTATTTTTTAATCTGATATTTTTAATTTTTCAGTGAAAGAAAATGAACACAAAGTGACGTGTTAAAATATCATGACGTTAATTGCATGGGAACCACAACGGAGTTTTTAATCAGGAGGTCTGTGGCCCTTGTTCCTACTGTATGAGCGCTCATGGCCTTCCTACCAAGCTAATTGTTCCCACCCTGCCCAGGGATAGAGTATCTCCAAATTGAAAGCACAATATTTTGCAAATTATCAATTACCCTGCAATTTTACGCATTGTGGTTAGTTTATAGCAGCTACACGTTCACCAAGAATCCGCCTCCTTTGACACCCCCTTGTTTCGCTAGACGTGATACCTCTCAGAGAATACTTTGCAAAGAGGTGTATTCAAGATAACTGCCCCTGTGTCTACAGGGAAGCTGGGTGTTGAGTTTGAAAGGACATAAGAAGGGATGTATCAGATGTGTGGCACTCCCTTAACACTTGAATACCAATGAAGAAACACTATGAAGAGGCAGGAGGCATGATCCTGCTAGGGAAATACTCAGGGCCTGATTACGGGTTTGGCGGTCCTCCTGTCAGCCCGCCGCACCAACAGGAGCACTGCTAAGCCTGTAGTGCGTCCTCCTGCCGGATTACAACTGTAATCTATGGTGGGTGGGCATTGCTGCCGTTGTGTCATGGTGGAGGCTGTCTAAGGCTCATAGGAGAGCCTTAAGACTGACCGCTGCTGTGAGACCGCCGCAGCACATTCCTGCATGATATGGAATGCACCATGTCATGCATTTTATACCGTGCAAGAACTGAGGTGCAATTCCGGGGGGGGGGAACAACATGTGCCCCTCCTGCATGCACCCCCAGGCTCAGAGGCAGCAGGGGGCCAGTTGCCTCACCGCCACCGTTTTCATTGCGGGCTCACCGCCATGGAAACAGTGGTGGTTTGGCACCATGTAATATGCTCAGCGGTGCCGCAGCAGCACCGCCAGCATATTACTGCCTCAGATCCCAGAGGAGGCGGCAGTCCTGTGGCGGGCCGACCGTTAAACTCCTAATGCGGTGCACAGTGCCACAGTGATGGAGGTAGTCGGACCGCCACCGCAAGTACCCCGGTCCTATGGACCGCCGTACTCTTAATCAGGCCCTCAGTGCCTTCAGGGGCCCTCAGCATGAGTTATGCTTTGGATTGTACCACTGAATATCGACCCCAGAATATCTTGGTACAACAAGCTCGAAGGACATAATATCAATATAGAAGTATATATAGGGAAGTATAGATTTACTATTCCTAACTCCACATCGACATACATTGAAGATATATGAACCACATAGGTACATATTTATGAATTTGGGTATAGAAAATCTAAACTTTAGCTGTTGATATTTTTGTCGATGTTTAGTCCTCAAAATTGTGTCCCATCGGTATTCTGAGGTCGATATTCAGGGTGCACACCCGGTTTTGTAATTTAAGTGTTGCTTAGGAATCCTGAATGCCTGGTTCCAACATTCAATTTCCCACATTGAGTGAAACAGACAGCACAAATAGCTGCAATGTCGCTGTTCTGCGGTTCCCATTTCTGCCAAAACCTGCGGCGCTTAGAAGTGGACTTAATGATGCTATGATGACATCATGGTGACCACAACAGTCAGCTGGTCCATTTAGAAACTGACGCGCTGTTTCTACTCAATCAGAACACTGCGGGGGACAGGGTGGACTGATACAGCTATTTTTTTATTGGTCTCAGCCAGGGCATAGATAGTCAATTAATATACATTTCTGAAGAAAATGATAGAATTAGTCTTGAATTCGGAAAGAAAGTAATGTGAGCTGAGAAAATTGCTGTGGTTTTAGGTCAGCGGGGTACAGATTCATTTTCACACCGAAAAGGCATGTTTTCTTAGCTGAGCCTTCACCCCCTCTGCAAAAATGTGAACAAGAACCACGTGGAATTTCCTATTGTGACAGATGCAACGCAGGAAATTGCCCCATGGGGCGAGTGTTTTGCTTCGACGTTCTTGCGCTGCAGACTTCCTTAACCCCGACTGTCCCCTCGCTCTTGTCATCTTCCAGCCCCTTCTTAAGGGGAACCTCCTCGAGGCGGAGAGGTCTCCTCACCAGGTGCACAAACAGGACCACAAGTCTGTCATTTTATGGGACACAAAGTATCTGTCTGCAACAACACAATTCAGTCGAAATCCTGGATCATGCACAAATGACACTTAAACCAACAGGCAAACAATGTGCTTTGGGCAGGGTACATTCACATGTCACAATTCGGTGTTCCAATGCTTTCTTTTACAGGGAGCATCTGGAGAAAGGGAATCACCCCAAAAGTTTATTTCCAACGCCCTTGAGTGGCAGCACACAGCTCCAACACACAGTTACTGACCACAATTCAATATCGCGACCCCAGGCGTGACCTCCAATGGACACCTGACAAAACCAGGGAATGCATCAGGGGCAGATGGAATGGGATGAAGTCTCCAGGGTTGAAAACATAAGAATTCAATAATTAGAAAAGTCACAGAAAGCTTCACTAACTGCTGCCCTCTTCAAGGCACGCCATGAGGCCGAGAATCAACCCAGATTGTTCTCAAGTGTGAAAGGGTAATTTATACCTGGGTACCTATTAGTGGTAGTGAGTGTTTTACTTCTGCACATAGCAGATGTGTTTTTAAACAATTGACCGATAAGCAGATTTTCCACCTTGTTTGAGCCATTATCTGTACAGAGAGAGTTGGCCCAGCTAAGCCAATATCAAATTATCCATGCTATCTCCAAGTGGCCTGTCCCACAGTAAAATGTTCTTCAGGTAAATATTTTAGGACTCGCCTACCAAAGAGCTTTTAGCTGCCTGCTTGTGAAAGATCTTTTGCCGACTCTACCAAGAAGGGGGGCAGAAAAACTGGCTTAAGCCGCTTGTATAACAGAGGAGAGGAGCAGAGAGGAGCACGTCTGCAGCTTGTATAACAGAGGAGAGGAGCAGAGAGGAGCACGTCTGCAGCTTGTATAACAGAGGCGAGGGACAGAGAGAAGCACCTCTGCAGCTTGTATAACAGAGGAGAGGAGCAGAGAGGAGCACCTCTGCAGCTTGTATAACAGAGGAGAGAAGCACCTCTGCAGCTTGTATAACAGAGGCGAGGGACAGAGAGAAGCACCTCTGCAGCTGTATAACAGAGGAGAGGGGCTGAGAGAAGCACCTCTGCAGCTTGTATAACAGAGGAGAGGAGCAGAGAGGAGCACCTCTGCAGCTTGTATAACAGAGGAGAGGGGCAGAGAGGAGCACCTCTGCAGCTTGTATAACAGAGGAGAGGGGCTGAGAGAAGCACCTCTGCAGCTTGTATAACAGAGGAGAGGGGCTGAGAGAAGCACCTCTGCAGCTTGTATAACAGAGGCGAGGGACAGAGAGAAGCACCTCTGCAGCTGTATAACAGAGGAGAGGGGCTGAGAGGAGCACCTCTGCAGCTTGTATAACAGAGGAGAGGGACAGAGAGAAGCACCTCTGCAGCTGTATAACAGAGGAGAGGGGCTGAGAGAAGCACCTCTGCAGCTTGTATAACAGAGGAGAGGAGCAGAGAGGAGCACCTCTGCAGCTTGTATAACAGAGGAGAGGGGCAGAGAGGAGCACCTCTGCAGCTGTATAACAGAGGAGAGGGGCTGAGAGGAGCACCTCTGCAGCTTGTATAACAGAGGCGAGGGACAGAGAGAAGCACCTCTGCAGCTGTATAACAGAGGAGAGGGGCTGAGAGAAGCACCTCTGCAGCTTGTATAACAGAGGAGAGGAGCACCTCTGCCGCTCGTATAACAGAGGAGAGGGGCTGAGAGGAGCACCTCTGCAGCTTGTATAACAGAGGAGAGGGGATGAGAGAAGCACCTCTGCAGCTTGTATAACAGAGGAGAGGAGCAGAGAGGAGCACCTCTGCAGCTTGTATAACAGAGGCGAGGGACAGAGAGAAGCACCTCTGCAGCTGTATAACAGAGGAGAGGGGCTGAGAGAAGCACCTCTGCAGCTTGTATAACAGAGGAGAGGAGCAGAGAGGAGCACCTCTGCCGCTCGTATAACAGAGGAGAGGGGCTGAGAGGAGCACCTCTGCAGCTTGTATAACAGAGGAGAGGAGCACCTCTGCAGCTTGTATAACAGAGGAGAGGAGCAGAGAGGAGCACCTCTGCAGCTTGTATAAGAGGAGAGGGGCTGAGAGGAGCACCTCTGCAGCTTGTATAACAGAGGAGAGAAGCACCTCTGCAGCTTGTATAACAGAGGAGAGGAGCAGAAAGGAGCACCTCTGCAGCTTGTATAACAGAGGAGAGGGGCTGAGAGGAGCACCTCTGCAGCTTGTATAACAGAGGAGAGAAGCACATCTGCAGCTTGTATAACAGAGGAGAGGAGCAGAGAGGAGCACCTCTGCAGCTTGTATAACAGAGGAGAGGGGCTGAGAGGAGCACCTCTGCAGCTTGTATAACAGAGGAGAGAAGCACCTCTGCAGCTTGTATAACAGAGGAGAGGAGCAGAGAGGAGCACCTCTGCGCTCGTATAACAGAGGAGAGGAGCAGAGAGGAGCACCTCTGCCGCTCGTATAACAGAGGAGAGGGGCTGAGAGGAGCACCTCTGCAGCTTGTATAACAGAGGAGAGAAGCACCTCTGCAGCTTGTATAACAGAGGAGAGGAGCAGAGAGGAGCACCTCTGCGCTCGTATAACAGAGGAGAGGAGCAGAGAGGAGCACCTCCGCAGCTTGTATAACAGAGGAGAGGGACAGAGAGAAGCACCTCTGCAGCTGTATAACAGAGGAGAGGAGCAGAGAGGAGCACCTCTGCCGCTCGTATAACAGAGGAGAGGAGCAGAGAGAAGCACCTCTGCAGCTTGTATGACAGAGGACCAGAGAGGAGCAGAGAGAAGCACCTCTGCAGCTTGTATAACAGAGGAGAGGAGCAGAGAGAAGCACCTCTGCAGCTTGTATGACAGAGGACCAGAGAGGAGCAGAGAGAAGCACCTCTGCAGCTTGTATAACAGAGGAGAGGAGCACCTCTGCAGCTTGTAGAACAGAGGAGAGGGGCAGAGAGGAGCACCTCTGCAGCTTGTATAACAGAGGAGAGGAGCAGAGAGGAGCACCTCTGCCGCTCGTATAACAGAGGAGAGGGGCTGAGAGGAGCACCTCTGCAGCTTGTATAACAGAGGAGAGGGGCTGAGAGGAGCACCTCTGCAGCTTGTATAACAGAGGAGAGAAGCACCTCTGCAGCTTGTATAACAGAGGAGAGGAGCAGAGAGGAGCACCTCTGCGCTCGTATAACAGAGGAGAGGAGCAGAGAGGAGCACCTCTGCCGCTCGTATAACAGAGGAGAGGGGCTGAGAGGAGCACCTCTGCAGCTTGTATAACAGAGGAGAGGGGCAGAGAGGAGCACCTCTGCAGCTTGTATAACAAAGGAGAGAAGCACCTCTGCAGCTTGTATAACAGAGGAGAGGAGCAGAGAGGAGCACCTCTGCAGCTTGTATAACAGAGGAGAGGGGCTGAGAGGAGCACCTCTGCAGCTTGTATAACAGAGGCGAGGGACAGAGAGAAGCACCTCTGCAGCTGTATAGCAGAGGAGAGGAGCAGAGAGGAGCACCTCTGCCGCTCGTATAACAGAGGAGAGGAGCAGAGAGAAGCACCTCTGCAGCTTGTATGACAGAGGACCAGAGAGGAGCAGAGAGAAGCACCTCTGCAGCTTGTATAACAGAGGAGAGGAGCAGAGAGAAGCACCTCTGCAGCTTGTATGACAGAGGACCAGAGAGGAGCAGAGAGAAGCACCTCTGCAGCTTGTATAACAGAGGAGAGGAGCAGAGAGGAGCACCTCTGCAGCTTGTATAACAGAGGAGAGGGGCAGAGAGGAGCACCTCTGCAGCTTGTATAACAGAGGAGAGGGGCTGAGAGGAGCACCTCTGCAGCTTGTATAACAGAGGAGAGGGGCTGAGAGGAGCACCTCTGCAGCTTGTATAACAGAGGAGAGGGGCTGAGAGGAGCACCTCTGCAGCTTGTATAACAGAGGAGAGAAGCACCTCTGCAGCTTGTATAACAGAGGAGAGGAGCAGAGAGGAGCACCTCTGCAGCTTGTATAACAGAGGAGAGGGGCTGAGAGGAGCACCTCTGCAGCTTGTATAACAGAGGAGAGAAGCAACTCTGCAGCTTGTATAACAGAGGAGAGGGGCTGAGAGGAACACCTCTGCAGCTTGTATAACAGAGGAGAGAAGCACCTCTGCCGCTTGTATAACAGAGGAGAGGGGCTGAGAGGAGCACCTCTGCAGCTTGTATAACAGAGGAGAGGAGCAGAGAGGAGCACCTCTGCAGCTTGTATAACAGAGGAGCAGAGAGGAGCACCTCTGCAGCTTGTATAACAGAGGAGAGGGGCAGAGAGGAGCACCTCTGCAGCTTGTATAACAGAGGAGAGGGGCTGAGAGGAGCACCTCTGCAGCTTGTATAACAGAGGAGAGGAGCAGAGAGGAGCACCTCTGCAGCTTGTATAACAGAGGAGAGAAGCAGAGAGGAGCACCTCTGCAGCTTGTATAACAGAGGAGAGGGGCTGAGAGGAGCACCTCTGCAGCTTGTATAACAGAGGAGAGAAGCAGAGAGAAGCACCTCTGCAGCTTGTATGACAGAGGACCAGAGAGGAGCAGAGAGAAGCACCTCTGCAGCTTGTATAACAGAGGAGAGGAGCACCTCTGCAGCTTGTAGAACAGAGGAGAGGGGCAGAGAGGAGCACCTCTGCAGCTTGTATAACAGAGGAGAGGAGCAGAGAGGAGCACCTCTGCCGCTCGTATAACAGAGGAGAGGGGCTGAGAGGAGCACCTCTGCAGCTTGTATAACAGAGGAGAGGGGCTGAGAGGAGCACCTCTGCAGCTTGTATAACAAAGGAGAGAAGCACCTCTGCAGCTTGTATAACAGAGGAGAGGAGCAGAGAGGAGCACCTCTGCAGCTTGTATAACAGAGGAGAGAAGCACCTCTGCAGCTTGTATAACAGAGGAGAGGAGCAGAGAGGAGCACCTCTGCAGCTTGTATAACAGAGGAGAGCGGCCGAGAGGAGCACCTCTGCAGCTTGTATAACAGAGGAAAGAAGCACCTCTGCAGCTTGTATAACAGAGGAGAGGGGCTGAGAGGAGCACCTCTGCAGCTTGTATAACAGAGGAGAGGAGCAGAGAGGAGCACCTCTGCCGCTCGTATAACAGAGGAGAGGAGCAGAGAGAAGCACCTCTGCAGCTTGTATGACAGAGGACCAGAGAGGAGCAGAGAGAAGCACCTCTGCAGCTTGTATAACAGAGGAGAGGAGCAGAGAGAAGCACCTCTGCAGCTTGTATGACAGAGGACCAGAGAGGAGCAGAGAGAAGCACCTCTGCAGCTTGTATAACAGAGGAGAGGAGCACCTCTGCAGCTTGTAGAACAGAGGAGAGGGGCAGAGAGGAGCACCTCTGCAGCTTGTATAACAGAGGAGAGGAGCAGAGAGGAGCACCTCTGCCGCTCGTATAACAGAGGAGAGGGGCTGAGAGGAGCACCTCTGCAGCTTGTATAACAGAGGAGAGGGGCTGAGAGGAGCACCTCTGCAGCTTGTATAACAGAGGAGAGAAGCACCTCTGCAGCTTGTATAACAGAGGAGAGGAGCAGAGAGGAGCACCTCTGCGCTCGTATAACAGAGGAGAGGAGCAGAGAGGAGCACCTCTGCCGCTCGTATAACAGAGGAGAGGGGCTGAGAGGAGCACCTCTGCAGCTTGTATAACAGAGGAGAGGGGCAGAGAGGAGCACCTCTGCAGCTTGTATAACAAAGGAGAGAAGCACCTCTGCAGCTTGTATAACAGAGGAGAGGAGCAGAGAGGAGCACCTCTGCAGCTTGTATAACAGAGGAGAGGGGCTGAGAGGAGCACCTCTGCAGCTTGTATAACAGAGGCGAGGGACAGAGAGAAGCACCTCTGCAGCTGTATAGCAGAGGAGAGGAGCAGAGAGGAGCACCTCTGCCGCTCGTATAACAGAGGAGAGGAGCAGAGAGAAGCACCTCTGCAGCTTGTATGACAGAGGACCAGAGAGGAGCAGAGAGAAGCACCTCTGCAGCTTGTATAACAGAGGAGAGGAGCAGAGAGAAGCACCTCTGCAGCTTGTATGACAGAGGACCAGAGAGGAGCAGAGAGAAGCACCTCTGCAGCTTGTATAACAGAGGAGAGGAGCAGAGAGGAGCACCTCTGCAGCTTGTATAACAGAGGAGAGGGGCAGAGAGGAGCACCTCTGCAGCTTGTATAACAGAGGAGAGGGGCTGAGAGGAGCACCTCTGCAGCTTGTATAACAGAGGAGAGGGGCTGAGAGGAGCACCTCTGCAGCTTGTATAACAGAGGAGAGGGGCTGAGAGGAGCACCTCTGCAGCTTGTATAACAGAGGAGAGAAGCACCTCTGCAGCTTGTATAACAGAGGAGAGGAGCAGAGAGGAGCACCTCTGCAGCTTGTATAACAGAGGAGAGGGGCTGAGAGGAGCACCTCTGCAGCTTGTATAACAGAGGAGAGAAGCAACTCTGCAGCTTGTATAACAGAGGAGAGGGGCTGAGAGGAACACCTCTGCAGCTTGTATAACAGAGGAGAGAAGCACCTCTGCCGCTTGTATAACAGAGGAGAGGGGCTGAGAGGAGCACCTCTGCAGCTTGTATAACAGAGGAGAGGAGCAGAGAGGAGCACCTCTGCAGCTTGTATAACAGAGGAGCAGAGAGGAGCACCTCTGCAGCTTGTATAACAGAGGAGAGGGGCAGAGAGGAGCACCTCTGCAGCTTGTATAACAGAGGAGAGGGCTGAGAGGAGCACCTCTGCAGCTTGTATAACAGAGGAGAGGAGCAGAGAGGAGCACCTCTGCAGCTTGTATAACAGAGGAGAGAAGCAGAGAGGAGCACCTCTGCAGCTTGTATAACAGAGGAGAGGGGCTGAGAGGAGCACCTCTGCAGCTTGTATAACAGAGGAGAGAAGCAGAGAGAAGCACCTCTGCAGCTTGTATGACAGAGGACCAGAGAGGAGCAGAGAGAAGCACCTCTGCAGCTTGTATAACAGAGGAGAGGAGCACCTCTGCAGCTTGTAGAACAGAGGAGAGGGGCAGAGAGGAGCACCTCTGCAGCTTGTATAACAGAGGAGAGGAGCAGAGAGGAGCACCTCTGCCGCTCGTATAACAGAGGAGAGGGGCTGAGAGGAGCACCTCTGCAGCTTGTATAACAGAGGAGAGGGGCTGAGAGGAGCACCTCTGCAGCTTGTATAACAAAGGAGAGAAGCACCTCTGCAGCTTGTATAACAGAGGAGAGGAGCAGAGAGGAGCACCTCTGCAGCTTGTATAACAGAGGAGAGAAGCACCTCTGCAGCTTGTATAACAGAGGAGAGGAGCAGAGAGGAGCACCTCTGCAGCTTGTATAACAGAGGAGAGCGGCCGAGAGGAGCACCTCTGCAGCTTGTATAACAGAGGAAAGAAGCACCTCTGCAGCTTGTATAACAGAGGAGAGGGGCTGAGAGGAGCACCTCTGCAGCTTGTATAACAGAGGAGAGAAGCACCTCTGCAGCTTGTATAACAGAGGAGAGGAGCAGAGAGGAGCACCTCTGCAGCTTGTATAACAGAGGAGAGGGGCTGAGAGGAGCACCTCAGCAGCTTGTATAACAGAGGAGAGGGACAGAGAGAAGCACCTCTGCAGCTTGTATAACAGAGGAGAGGGGCTGAGAGAAGCACCTCTGCAGCTTGTATAACAGAGGAGAGGGACAGAGAGAAGCACCTCTGCAGCTTGTATAACAGAGGAGAGAAGCACCTCTGCAGCTTGTATAACAGAGGAGAGTAGCAGAGAGGAGCACCTCTGCAGCTTGTATAAACAGAGGAGAGGAGCAGAGAGGAGCACCTCTGCAGCTTGTGTAACAGAGGAGAGGAGCACCGCTGCAGCTTGTATAACAGAGGAGAGAAGCACCTCTGCAGCTTGTATAACAGAGGCGAGGGACAGAGAGAAGCACCTCTGCAGCTGTATAACACACTAGAGGAGCAGAGAGGAGCACCTCGGCCGCTCGTATAACAGAGGAGAGGAGCAGAGAGAAGCACCTCTGCAGCTTGTATGACAGAGGACCAGAGAGGAGCAGAGAGAAGCACCTCTGCAGCTTGTATAACAGAGGAGAGGGACAGAGAGAAGCACCTCTGCAGCTTGTAGAACAGAGGAGAGGAACAGAGAGAAGCACCTCTGCAGCTTGTGTAACAGAGGAGAGAAGCACCTCTGCAGCTGTATAACAGAGGAGAGGAGCAGAGAGGAGCACCTCTGCCGCTCGTATAACAGAGGAGAGGAGCAGAGAGAAGCACCTCTGCAGCTTGTATGACAGAGGACCAGAGAGGAGCAGAGAGAAGCACCTCTGCAGCTTGTATAACAGAGGAGAGGGACAGAGAGAAGCACCTCTGCAGCTTGTAGAACAGAGGAGAGGAACAGAGAGAAGCACCTCTGCAGCTTGTATAACAGAGGAGAGGAGCAGAAAAGCCAAGGTCTGTAGTTGGTACAAACGTCAGGTTCATCAAGACCAGCCTCTGTTGAAGTGTGTATAGTTTATTTATTTATTTATATAGCGCTACATTCATCCCAACGGGATATCACGGCGCTAAGGAGGCGGGGTCTGGTACTGAAAAGAAGGGCAGGAGGAAGTAAAAGTCTGCTTAGGTGGGAAATAAATGTGTTTTTAGTTTTTTCCTGAAGGTATTATAATCATTGATAAGTCGAAGCTCGACTGGCAGCCCATTCCAATGTAAGGTCGCGAGGTGCGAAAAGGTGCGTCCCCCGGTCTTAACCTTTTGATCCTTTTTGATTCTGCAAGCGCAAGATGCTGTGACCGTAAGCATCTGGAGGGGATGTAGAATCGGATTTTATCTTGGAGAATTTTAGGGCCAATGCGGTGTAGTGCCTTAAAGGTATGCCCCAGGAGCTTAAATCGTGCTCTTTGGCGCACCGGCAGCCAATGAAGTTGCTTCAGTCATTCAGTCGCTGAGCTTAGTCTGCCCTTATTGCAGACCAATTTAGCTGCAGCGTTTTGTACCACCTGGAGACGTTTAAACAGGTAGTCTGGCATGCCCACAAACAGGGCATTACCGTAGTCCATTCTGCTAACAAGCAGAGCTTGAGTAACTGTCCTCCTGTCGTCCAAAGGGATCCAAGGAAAGAACCTTTTAGGAGTTTTAGCAAAGCGAAACTTTTCCCACAGAGGGTCCGTACGTGATCCTGCATGGATAGTTTGTCATCCATAAGGACACCCAAATTCTTAGCACACCTCTTGGGCTCTGGAGCGTGTCCTAAAGAATGGGGCCACCATGAAGCGTCCCAAATGTGGTGGGCTCCACCGAAAAGCAGGATCTCAGATTTGTCTGCATTGAGCTTGAGACAGTGATCGGACATCCAGGCTGCCATTTCAGTAAGGCAGTCATTAAGCTTGGTCCTTGTGCTCACGTGGTCATTACCAGTGGCTATTGTTAATTGCGTATCATCCGCATATGAGCAAATATCAAAGCCCCATTTAGAGCCAATTTTTGCCAGTGGTGAAACATAAGCATTGAAAAGGGTGGGGCTAAGAGAAGCTCCCTGTGGGACACCACAGCTCAGAGTTTTTGGTTTAGAAGAATAGGCACCCAGTTGTACTGTTTGTTTCCTATTGCTGAGGAATGAATTGAGCCATTGGAGTGCTTTGGCGTGTATTCCTTTTCCATAGAGGTTGCGAATTAAAAGCTGATGGGAGACCGTGTCAAATGCTGCCGATAGGTCCAATAGGATAGTTGATAACATATACGATATATTTAAATATTATGATGCCGGGGTGGTTAGATTTAAAGGTTGCACTACTCTTTGTGGACTGTCATATGATATTGATATATTTATAGATAGATAGGACTTTAATTTTTGTGCGGGGAGGGCTAGTTGAGAATTTAAAAATGTGTACAGTAGGATTTTCCCATCTATGAAAAATGCCTCACAATATGCAATAACTGAACGGTCCTACGTGGAACACACAGTGAAAGAGACTGCAGCCAAACCACTGTCGCTAATCCAAGTCACTGAGAGCCAGATTAGCTTGAGAGAAAGGCTGAACTAACACCCTTCGGCAGGCCCTGGTTTAACTCCTTTTTTCTGCCCATTTTAATGCATCTGTTTTCGCGCCAACACCTCTCTAATAGAAGAAACATTGTGTAAGAACTTGGGAGCACTCGCTGTAAGATTAGCTGCATCAGCAGACATTGTAATTCACATATTCCAGCCATCTCCCAATAGTTGGAAGCTGCACATCTTTTCCAAGGTAGTAAGTTCACACGTGCCGCGCAGAAAGATGTACTGCTGTCACGGGAATGTCACACAATCTGAAATGTCCTGAAATCCCTTCTTTGGCACAGTCACAAGTCTGCAGCTCGAGGTATCTCAAACAGTGTTTAGAAAGGATATGAGTTTCACACCTCTACTGAGCAGTCTTAACTTGGTATTGCATAAACCTCGTATAACTACTTCAAACAACTCCTCCTCTGCACCTCCATTGCCTCTGTATGACAGCAGAACACTGGACAGAAGTCAAATGGATTTCAGTTAAAGCAGCTCTTAGGCGTAAACTGCAAATATTGGTGGGACAGGCATGCAGGATTCCTTCAGCACAGATAGGCAGGGTACAAGTACACATTGCACAAGTTGCATGTTCATCACAAGGATCATTTAGAAGGGTTCTCCAAAGTCGGTCCTAGAAAGCCAGATCCGTGCAAGATTTTTAGCATGTCCCCATTTAGATAAATGTAGTTATCTTAAAAATCGGGCATGGATCCGGCCCTCCAGATCAGTCTGGAGTATCCTGATTTAGAGGGTGGTGGTAATGGGACATCCAGAAACAACTGGCAGATTTATCATCCGCTCTCAGTAGTTCCGCTTTATTTGTGTGTGTGTGGAAGGGGGGAGATTTCACTACCATCTCTATGGGGTAGAAATGCCCACCCTATATAAGATACAGCTGGGCAATGACATTGATATTTTGATTTTCAATTCCAAACAGAGGCTTTGGGGTTTGTTTTTGAAGAGCAAAACACCAACTGTCCCGCCATGCTGGAGGGACATGGCAAGCCGGTCAGTATTGTGCGTTTCCCATTAAAGTGGGGCGAGGATGTGGTCCGACGGCTAGATTGCCGACTTTGGAGCTGGGAAACCAAGGTTCGAGCCTCAGGGTCGCGTCCACATCCTGTGATTCTGGGCAAATCACTTAATCTCTCCGTGCCTACCAAAAAAATGAATGTGTCCTTGTGTAACGTAACCGGTGCTCATGTAAAGCGCTCCAATACCTTCGGGTCGAGTTCGCGCTATATAAATCTGCAAAACAATTTTTTTTTAAAAGTGCGCTTGCGTGTCTGTAGAACTCTTTTTAGAAGAAAGGTGCCGCCTCACCAGTAGCAAACTTTAAATTTGGCAGCAGGGCCTCCATCGCTCCAGCGGCTTGGGAGCCCACCTGCCAAAATTTTAATTATACCCCCAGGCTCTTCCTCATAAGACAAATTAAACTTCGACTTGCAAAGGCACAGAAGAGGAGGGGACTCAACTGAATGGGAATAGGAGCGGCAGAAGCAAAAGGAACTACCAATGCTGTCTCTTGGTGCCATTCGCGATAAGAGACTTGACAACTTTGTGTTTGTGGATTCCTCTCCTCCAACAGCAGGAAGTATCATCTACTTAAAACCCTCATCACCCACTCTCTCTCACTTAACTTATCTAACGGTTCTTCTCAGACACACTTAAATCAGGAAAAACAAGACGTGCACAAACAAGGAATACTTGGGTGTTATATACTTTACGTTGTTCTTATGCAACAAAGAATAGAGTCTTTCCAGCAGTGGACAAGGAACAAAGCAAACAAGGTTTCTCTCCCGCCAGCCATCAGAAGAATCTCTTCTCTGTCACGCTTCAAAAAGGATGCAAAACCTTCCTTATGGGTAAATTCCTCGTTTAAACTCTGCCTTCAACCACCACTGTTACCTTAATCTAACTCCGACCATTGCCACCCCTCGAAGTAACTACTCACCCCACCAAGAAACCTGGGGTCTTGTCTGGAGTATTTGTAAATGCAAATCGTACTTACTATCCCCTATGTACCCCTGCACGGGGGTCCTGTTGTGAGTATTTGTAAATGTAAACTGTACATACATGTTCCTTCCATCCCCCATGTATCCAGCACCCCGCCCTCTCCTAATCGACTGTATAGTCCTTTGTTTCCAAGCCTTTTGTACATTTCCTTGATTCCTGTAAAGCGCTCCGATACCCTAACGGGTCACGTTCGCGCTCTATAAAACACTAAATAAATAAATAAATAAATAAATAAATAAAGGTTGATCAGGTCTTACCTGTTGACAGCTCTGGACTTAAGTGCTTTGCTTAGAACTAGCGAGGGCGCAGACTGACGCCGCTGAGCCAAGCTCTTCATTTTCTGGAGAAAAAAAATTCAAAATTCAACATTAGGGAACAATGAAGAGCACGTGTGGACACATCAACTGGGCATGCATGACAATGTGGACCAGGCTATGATAGAGGAGGGCAGGCCTTGTAGTTCAGCAGTTCTACAGGGAGGTGACAAGCATATTTCATAGGTCCACAACACAAGTGATTAGTAGCTACAATCAGTTCATATCTCTACATCTCCATGCCAAGCTGTAAAACTGAGGCTTTTTAGCATATGGTGCCCTCTCTAATGCTGTACATAAATACCATAAACTACACCAGAGAGACATATGCCTCTCAAAAAGAGAGAAGACACCCACATTTTCATATATATATATAGGTTTTGCTTGAGCTATTCTTAAACCCTGGCGAATAAACAAATTGGGTATCTGTAGTAGAAGTTCAGTAGTCATAGTGTAGATTGTAAGAAGGTTTATTGGATCATAGTTACAGGTAAGTAAGTAGATAGGTAAGCCCAAATCTGAACTCTTAAGTAAGTTGTTCTGTACGCCCCACCAGGAGCAGCCTCCTTGCTGCTCAGCCCATACCTACAACTGACACTCTCTCTCTCTCACCAGACACCCAAGCATTCCATTACATCACCAAGCACTCCAGCATTCCACTACACCACATTCATACTTAATGAGCAGCAGGGACTTGAAATACTGGGGAGGATGCATTAAGTTACAACAGTATCCCAGAAATCAAGTATCATCCTAACAGTGGAATCTGGGATTGCTGAAGTCATGCACCCTCTAGACCAATGACGACCTTTCTATGCTGAAATCAGCAATGAAGAGTCGAGATGTTACAATTTATAGAGCAGCCAATGCTCCATCCTAAGAAAAGGAAGAATACAAAAAAATACATATTCTCAAGAATTGCCATTAAGACATTTAAATACGGATATTCCATTGATTTCAACAACGCCTTCCTGGCTCTTATTGGAGGATTTTAGCCCCAATACTTCAATGCTACCTGCCCATCAGGATAACATTTCAAACACTATGTGACAGTGGCTTCACTATGCCCTACAGAACCATAACACGTAAAGCTTCTTGGGAGCATCAGAGGAGCTGCAGCGGGATGGGGAAAGGTTCAGATGTTTTATCTAGTACTAGAAAGGCCTCCATTCCTCCCCATCCTCCTCCAGTATCAGCTAAGACGTCCGAAGCCGAATGAGCCTCAGCATAATTCCTTATCGGATGTCCATCCCACCAATAACACATTCCTATACAGACCATCCCAGATAAAGGGTCTTCACCTATAACAGGACACCTACTAAAAGCCATGGCAGACTGAGACTGTCGAGTTACTGTCGAGAATAAACCCAGAGGTCTGGAGGGATGCACGCCTTCAGTCCTTACAACTTCTCTTGGTATCCTTCCAGAGGCTTAAGCTTACTTCAAAACTCTGCCTAAGTATCTAGTGTGGACAGAAGTGCTCTCCTCATCTGGAAACAAATACCTGCCACAGACTGAAAGCTACTTCAGTGCCATGGCCGTGCTCACAGCCAGACTGCAGAGAGTGACTACAGCCTCTCAAACAGGTTACACAACAGCAGTAACTGTATATCCCCCAAAAACATTTTGGACGCTTCAGTGAAGGTTTATCAGAGCCGAAATTTTAGACATGGTTGGAAAATGTACAAATGTGCCAAGATCTGCATCAATATCTATTTTTAAAAAGCAATATAAATAAAAGGTAGAGCTTAACAAAAACAATCTCTGTTTTTCCGTCCAATAGATAATAGTAGTGTTTAACTATGCATGTTCCACTTATGCAATAAACAATAAGGTGTATACATGCATGAATGTAATGGAGTACTGTGCAAGGACAAGCAAAGAGGCGGGAGACCGGCCTCTTAGCAACAAACAGGGGAAGATGGGGGGGGCTGTCCTTCGATGCCGCCTCAGGTAAGGAGGGGCTACGCAGGGAAGCAGTGTTCCTGTTCCTTGGAGGGATTGGTCTCAGTTCCTTTCACAAGAGGGGTTGGGAGGGATCATAACGGACCGGGATAGTAAAGGCTCAGCTCTCTGCAAACGATAAGGCATGTTCTGCGCCACAATATCGAAAAGAGGGGTGCTTTGGCGATAGCCCATGAGATATTTCAGCTGTAGAATTGTGTCAATTCCAAGAGAGTCACAGTAAGGGGTAATTCAAAGCTGTCCTTCATCAAAAAGGATTTCACAACAAGGGCAGGTTGTTCTGCATTTCAAAAGGTTAACACGTCCAAGTATCCTACCGTAAATGAAGACGACCAAGGAACTAAAACAAAAAACCTCCTAACTGAGTGCCAACTAAAAGCAGCCCTTCCTGAAGCGGCTGATGAAGATGGCACACTGGTGGATGCCAGATATTGCTTTTGGAGAAAGAACTTGACCGAAGTTTTCACAATAGTTAGCCTCGTGCCCTGCACTTAAATGCAGGCAATCTTCCCATTCTCATAAGGAGCAGGAGAGAACCTATAGACGTCATTAGGACTTCGCGTCAAGGATGGAAATCGGTCAGATAGGTCTTTTGACATACAATTAACGTCTCAAACGTTAAGCATCTGTTGTTCATGTGTAGGCAAACCTAACTGGCGAATAAGGTTAACAAGGTAGCACATGGTAGAAGGGCTCGGGGGCACTTCTAGGCTGGTAGCGGGGTACGATAGTAGATGAACGATTCGGCATAGTGTTCAAGGTGCGGAGGGTGGGAGACATTCTCATGGGTGAGCGTATCAGACCCCAAGGTGCTTGAAGTTCTTATCGGTGACTAATGAAACTATCTTTCATGAGATGAGCACTTAGGTTTTTTCCATGAACGTCAGGAGTGATGCCGTAAACAATATGCCAAGGTGCAGGTACTGAAAATGCCTGTTGTCTTATCTTTTCTTTCTTGTATTTACACTTTTTTGTTCAGTCAAGTTTGACTTAGTTTTTTTAACCTCCGGAGGTGGTTAGTTTTTCATCTAGGTTGCTGATTTGCACCTATTAAAAAGAATGGGACGTGCTTAACCCCACATTTCACAATTTATGCCCCCAAAAAATAAAATGCATAAATATGATGGGAGGAATGGTGGACTTAATCTCAGCCACCTGTAATTACTAGGACTGTGTTCCAGTTGTGTTTTTTTTGCCCACCAGGTCAGGTTAGAAAGAAACCAGTCAAACACAAACCAGATTTACTGTTTTTATGGTCTAGCTAGTCAGCACAGCTGTTGCCAGACAATTATGTGAGAATAATCATTAGAGGGAATGGCTCCGCCTACATGTTGGGAGCAAGGAGTACAGAATTTAATTGGGCAGGTACTGTGTGCTCCCACTGAAAGAATGCTTGTATTGCACTCCTATTGGATGAATAAGGCAACTACGTGCAAATAGACTGACTAAGTGGCTTGTATCATACTTGGAGGCAGAAACTTTGAAGATTGCAATACAAAGCTTGAAAATAGCTGCAAGCGCCTCGAGCGCTGTACAGCAATGGGTTCTTGGGATCGTCTCTAGGTGCAGACGGTAGGAAATCTGCTCCAGAGCTGTAGGACTAAGGGATGGGGAGGCTCACTTCAGCCAACCCACTTCAGGTTGAGCAATAGCCCTGGAGGAGATTTGGCGTGTGACATACGCAGTGTTCAATGGAAATTTACCTCCTCTCTTCCCAAAGTATGGGGGTGGAAGAGGTCCAGAGGAAAGTGGGTCAGCAGGAAGCCAGGCGCTGTCGGTTGCTAGGACATTTCCCTGCATGCTCTAAACGCGCAGGAGGTGGTTTAAGAAGGGTGAGCAATAATCCCTGAGCCAACTTTGTGGAGGAGCCATATTGTGTACAGGTGGCGCGACATTGTGAGCCCCACCTTTGGTAATAAACAGAATCTTGATTCTCGTTTTAAGAGGAGGATTAGAAAGGGAATAGTGCAACCCATCGCTCGACATCAGAGTGGGCAAGGGGTGTCTGGTCCACAAAGCCGGAGGCATAAAACGGTGAGCACAGTTACAAGTTCCTGACCGATGGAGTAAATAAAATCCCTCTGCTCTTGCTTCAGACAAACTCACAAAACCTCCTCGACTTCTAAGCACCTGTGCTCTTGATCACTTGCAGTTGAGTTGGGATTACGGTTTTGTTACAGATGCGAAACTGAAACCAGCTGGCACAACTAGTCATTTGATTGAACATGTGAAGTGCAGATTTACAAGTCGAATGTCGTGCAAGCGCACGCAGGCAATCCATCCGAGCTCAGGCGAACTGAGGCTGTAAACCACAAACGTATTGCTTGCGTTTGAAAATATTTTCATCTCCGTATCTCCCAGTTTAATGAAAGCCATTCATTTGTCATATTTTTGTACTGCAACCTAAACTATACAAAATTGTAAATGATTTGCTCCGTGTCTTTTCAAACTAAAATCTATAGAATTCCTCTCTCCCGATCTTAAGAAAAGTATGATAATGATATTCCCAGCACCAAAACACAATCAATCAATCATCAATCAGTAACCTTGTAAAGCACGACTATTCACCCGTGAGGGTTTCGGGGTTCTGATGGTGGGGGGTCTGCGGTCCAGTTGAAGAGCCAGGTCTTGAGGTACTTCCTGAATTGCGGCAGCGATGGTGATTGCCTGAGGTGCAAAGGCAGGGAGTTCCAGGACTTCGCAGTGAGGTAGGAGAAGGAACTTCCTCTAGCCGTGGTCTTGTGGATCTGTGGAATGGTGGCCAGGGCCAGCTTGGCGGAGCTGTGATGTCTGGTGGGAGTGTAGAAGGAGGCGCAGTGGTTGAGGTGTGCAGGTCCGGCGTTGTGGAGGGATTTGTAGGCATGTGTGAGAAGCTTGAAGGGGATTCTCTTGTTGACAGGTAGTCCGTGAAGGTCTCTCAGGTGGCTGGTGATGTGGTTGCAGCATGGGAGGTTCAGAAGGAGTCTGGCAGATGAGTTCTGGATGGTCTGCAGTTTTGTATGGAGTTTCTAGGTGGTGCTGGTGTTAGTCGAGTCTGCTGCGGACGAGCGCATGGGTGACCGTTTTCCTGGACTCAGTGGGGTCCACTTGAAGATCTTGCAAAGGAGGCGGAGCGTGTGGAAGCAGGAGGATGAAACCGCATTGATTTGGCGGATCATTGAGAGCGAGGAGTCCAGGATGACGCTGAGGTTTGGTGCGTGGTCCGTGGGTGTGGGGGATTTAGAGCACTGGGGGCCACCAAGAGTCTTCTCAGGCTGAGACAATCAGAAATTTTCTTGAGATGTGCAATACAAAAGTAAACCATGTGCAACTTTCCATCAGTATATACCACACCGGAGCATCACCTCCCAACTGCATTAGAATATGATGCACAGCTGCGGCCCGTGCAGGTAAGAGCGGTGGGGCGGTAGGGCCGGGTGGGGGAGGATTTCGACAGACGACTATGAGGGAAAATTAATTATTTAATTTTCCCATGTGGTCTGTCAAAATGCCCCCCCCCCACCCAGCCCTACCGCCCCACCGCTCTTACCTGCACGGGCCGCGGCTGATGACGCACCTACTAGAACATATCTCTAGTCAGTGCTTTATGGGGGATGAAAAAGCTCCAGGGGAGTGTCTCAAAAAGGGGCATCCTCAAAGAAGTGTAACTAGCAATCTTTTCTAAGGAGAAAGCTTCATGTAATAATGGGTGTGACTTAAACATGTGGACTAAAATCATGTGCTTCACATAGCATGCCACCCTATAGGTACTTGGGTGCCTCTCCAAATGTTGTGCTATTTCATCCAGACATATCACACAATGGCAAACATGGGCCTAAAACAGGTCTGATCTATTGGCTTTGCCAATGCTTGTTTTTGATCAACCTTGAAAACTATAATTTAAAGAACGAAAGCACGTGTTTTTGCCATTTACATCATACTGTCTTGAACAAAATGCCTAAAACAATTACTCCCAACATCTTTCAACATCTGTTGCCTCACGTTTTCCATCATTTCAAACCCCTAGGATTTAAAATGTAAAAATATAATCTTTTTTTTTTTTTTTTTAAACAAGCAGGAATATTTCAGCTTTCAATTTCCCTGTATTTGGGATATTTTCACAGCGGGTGTTAGCTATTTGCTAGTGCTTGGATAGAATCTGCAGGATAGGTGGTGTATGGAGATAGTTCATCTTTTCTCTGTGCATCTTTCGATCCATTTCTAGGTCTCTTCTTTTTGCACCTCCAGGCATAAAAATGCACTCACTGCCTTTCAAATCTTTATGCACAGAAATATCCAAATAAATGCAAATTAACTGATTAAATATAAAGAATGGAGCGCAATTACTAGATGTATGTATGTATGTATGTACGGATGTATGTATGTGGTGTTTTTATAGTGGAAACCTAGCCAAAAGGCAAAGAAACGCTGTACAGGTCAAAGACAAGCATAAGGTCAACCAGTAATACGAGAGGTAGCTGGCTTGTGGACGGTTAATTACTCTGGGCTGCACTCCAGCCTATTGTTTCTGCCACCGTGCTACTACAGGCCAGGACAAACAAAAGGAATGAAAGGGGCAGTTCCTCCTTTGGGGCAAAAGAGCATCGCCCCCCCCGCCCCCCCTCCCCACCCCTCCTGTGATCTGAAATATACAATAATTCATAATATATATTCTTTACCTGTCGCAAATTAAAATGCCTTTCTCGAGTGTTTTGGAGGGCAGGGCTGGTCCATGGCTGCTGATTGACAGCAGGGAAAAGTAATGCCCTAAGGTTCGAAGTGAGCATTTCGGATTGGACGTCTGGCTTGTGATGGCCAGCCTGACATGTGCACTTTTGAGGCCTTTTCAACTGGAGCTGTGTTAAGAAGCTGTGGCAAAGCCCCCCTCTCCAAAGGAGCGCTGGGTTTGCCTGCCCAAACCAATCTGGGCACTGCTCTCAAGCTGTTGACTATTACAAACAACATGAGAGCAGGATCTACATTGGTTAGGTTAGCTGGCTGCAGTCTGTCTATGGGCCCATACTACGAAGGGTGCAAAAGTGAAAGCAGAGTTTTTTGCAGCAGTTCTCTGCACAGTAGCTGCCGCCGCACGCTGCTGTACTTCAATGGCACCGCTGCTGCAACAAGGATCCGAGCACTGGTATAAGAATTGCCGGCACAGGCAAAGAACTGGGGTAAGTACTCTGGAACTTGTGGTCTTCGCTGAATTATGAGGAAAACAACACCCAGAGCACCAGAATGAAAAGAAAAACACGTCCCTGTATGGAGAGCGGTACTAACAAGTAACAGCTCGAGATCTTGTGCACCGCATATGCATTGATTTTTTCCAGATTATTGTTAATTCGATTGAGACCGAGAAACTCAGAGCTAAAGTGATTTGCCGAGGATCACACACGTTTAATAATAGATGGAAACTGCAGTTATAGACTAGAACTTGGGATTTCTGCTCAGCAGTCACCAATTAACGAGCCCACATTTCCTTCTTCGGTGTGTCTTATTACACACTAACCTCAACAGTAATTGATGCACCGTGTGAGCTGCCGCATTGGTTTTCTGGTCTCTGTGCATTAGTCTACTTACCGCTGTGCTGCGTTGCCCTGTCTTTGGCATGAAGGCGAGGGATCGCCACAGATCCCAGAGGCCTCTTTATGTCTGTTTCATGCCCGGTAGCCTCCCATACCTCCAGTGCCGGGTCCTTGTGATGAGGCCACCGAAGCTTGCACCACACATTGCCCTGCCAGCGCTGCCAGTGACGGAACTTACACAACTACTAACCATCACACTGCTACAAGTCTGATAATTCAGACTGTTCAAGGCCCATAAAGCATTAAGAATGGTGTGGGTGGCAGGTAGTTGTTTTAAACTTGTATTGAATTAATAAACAACTATTTTTCTGCTCATCTTTAAATGAGCAGCTGTCCTAAGTGCTGGTGCGGAGCACCGGAAACCACCGGCTCAAATTAGGGACTGCCCACCTCCCTATGGTGGCTGCTACCAGCCCGAGTAAGCAGCCTGCATGCAGGCTGCTGGAGGATTCAGTGCTTTCATGCAGTACTTAATCACAAGTGACTCACTTGGAACTGGGCTGCGCGAGGTAAGTGCACATCTGCAGATTGGCTGGTGGAACAGAAATTTGTGCAGTAATTATTTTATATCATCACACTCTGCCCAAGAGCAGAGTGGAAAAAAAGGGAGTAATCAGAGGAAAAACGAGGAAGAGTCCGATTATTTTGACAAAGGAAATGCGCGGGGGAGGTCATTCATTTCCCTCAAGGAAGTAAAGTTTGGCATCCAGCTGTCAGACCTCTTATTATTTTTGGCTGGAATTTAGACACTGTAGTACGACCCGCCACTTTTAAAAGTCATCAGCCGTCTGAGGTATGATAAACCCCGGATGGAAGTAATCAGATTACTACTTAGTGATTACAAACCAGTCAATACAAAGTTTTTAATGCCTTCTCATTTAAAGGACGCAAGACCGTCACACTCCCAAGTAGCATGCTTCATCATTGGGTCTGCTCCTTACCCTGACACAGCGGTTTCATGTCACACTGGCCTCCCAACTACGAGGTCTTTTTCCAGGTTGCAATATATTAATGATGAAATGCTATGCTAACCAATGAAGTTATATAGGTAATGTGGGGACCCATCTGTAGTTAAAATTATGACCTATGCGTTAACCCTAGTTTTATTTTTCTCTCTCTATGGTAAGGATAAAAGCAATGAGGGATATAGAGGGTGGCAATCATCCCTTCTAACCAGGTGACATGTTTCAGCCACTTCATAAACTCCCAAGCAGAGAGTCTGGCTTTCTTCAGGACCAATGTCTTATTGCATGTACCCAGTGCTGTCAATGTAGGACTGAGATACAGTGTGGTATGTGTTGGTGCACACTGGGTGTT
The DNA here is from genome assembly GCA_963921515.1 of Calotriton arnoldi. Taxonomy (NCBI): domain Eukaryota; kingdom Metazoa; phylum Chordata; class Amphibia; order Caudata; family Salamandridae; genus Calotriton; species Calotriton arnoldi. The sequence goes on along the minus strand of CAWUFW010003106.1, from coordinate 1,074,075 downwards.
TTCTTTACAATTACCATTCATCGCATTACTATAAGTATTATGAATGATTCTTTAAAAAGAAGGGGTTACTTATATCCCTAGGTTCAAATGCCACACATTCCTAAGCTAGTAAACATTTATTCTGAAATCCCTTAGGCTACCCGAAACAATGTAGCCCTGTCTATAAAGGAGTGTGAGCAGTTTGCAATTAATCCTAATGGCACATTTGAACTCCTGTAAATATATTCTGGCTTTGTCAGGTGTGCGTCAGCATTGCTGTGAATACATGCTTGTGCATAGATTGTAGGGTACTGTGTGGATTACGCATTAATACTGAGCAGACAATTAAAATAGGCAAGCCAAGCTCAGAGCAAAGGTATTGCTCATCGAGATGCCTTAAATTTGAAGGTAAATCTTTTCTTCAAATTGGATGTTATATTTTTTGGGGCGCCAGGGTGCACATTCCATGATGAAAGGAATCTGTGATATTTATTCCCACTCAGTTCTGTACAGTAGTTCTTCGAGAACTTACAGGGTTGCTTCTAGAGGGATGCTAGTATACGAGGCTTCTATGTCTAACCTCAGTAGCATCACTAATGGTCAAAAGATAAGTTCTTAAGTCAATTTAGGACATCTTTTGAGCCCTTAGGAATGAGGTTATAGCTTTGACAAGTGATCTTGGAAAGAAAATGCCAAAAAATTGACAATGTCTCACGGGCCGAACCGCTGCTTGTGTAAGTAAGGAGGTGACTGCATGTCTGTGTATGCATGAGCACATATGAGGGATTAGGTGGGCTTTTGTTTAAGGATGGGTAATGGAATTACCTATATTTGTGAAGTCGGGAGTAGCTGGGAGATTTCACTGTGGCGACGTGGACAAATTTTCCCCGAGTATGCCAAACTTCAGCCAAGGCATAGTTCAACCCACCCAGACTCTGGTGCACCAGATTTCCTGGGGCAGGTCTGCCAAGAAATGCTGTGAAGAGCATCTGCAACACCTCCAACTGGGTAAGAAACTCAAAGAGGGGGAATGAGTATTGTCAGTGTTGGGAGCATAGGGTCACCAGACAGGCAGAAGCAACTCTGTTTGTGAGGCAGGGGAGCAAAGGAAGGACACGCAAGTAAAAGTGCAAAGGGTGGGTCACTCACAAACTGCCCCGTGCATACATCTGCATTAGCGGGTGCAGTTCCCCACTGCTGCAAAGGGCAGCTGGAACGCTTTTTAAAAAACGTTATGAGTTTTGCAAACATGGGTATTAGTGTTTCAAAGGGCATATATCACGACTGAGCACTTGGAGAACATGGACATATTGTGAGAGTATGCATATGAGGTGAGTTCCTAGCCATATGTTGTGCCTTGGCTGCTGAGGGAGTGCTAGCAGGAAGTGTCGAAGAACAGGGCCACCAGAGGCAAGAACGCAGGCAAGAAAATCCAACTGCGATTTTCATGCACAGCATGAAGAGAGCTTTTTTCCCACAACCAGTCCATGCCACTAGCAGGCTTCATTGAGCAGGTAGCGGTCCCTTGAGTGAGCGGCCATGCATTGGGCCTGTGGTTGCGGGTGGTGTTGCTCTCCCAGACCCTCTCCTTTCAAAATCATAATTAGCCCTACCAACACTCCTTGCTTCTTGTTATTTCTTTACAATGAGATGGGCTCATCTGGAGGTCCAAGGGCAAGTAATGGCGGTGATGTTGGTTGATTCTGTTGGTAGCATGTATGCATTTGGCGCCATTTTGTCAAGATCAGTGCTACAGGTAGCTTCAATTACAGCTGCTGCCGTAGAGAAGTACATGACTGGGTTGAGTTACTTTGAGTGTTTTTTCTTGCAATTATGGGGTTGGTGCTTTTATTTATTTATTTGAGTTTTATATAGCGCTGGCTAGACCCGGAGGTATCAGAGCGCTTTACATAAGGTTCCACAAAATTACATCAATTACAAGTTACATCAGTTACAAGAGAACATTTCAAGAGCGTCGGAAGATGTAATAAATAAATGTATATAAATAATTAAAACCTGTCTCTCCCCAGAGTGAACTTGTGCCCACTAACCTCGCTTTTGAGTCGCAGAGTTCTTAGAGTCAATAAGTCAAACAAAAGGTAGTAGCGGCTCGTCAAACAACTTCAACATACATCAGAAAATCTCATGCACCTGCACATCCTCCTCCTCCCTCTTCTGCAATTACGCCTGGCTTCAAGAGATTTCCACTGTAAACTTCGTCACTGACGTCTTATCAGTGACGTCATTGTGAATGATAAGAGTGATGGGTTTCATATTTTAATATTGTGAATTTACAGCGGTTATTAAAAAAAAACTAAAATGATTCATAAAAAAAAGTCTTCAAATTTAGAACTTAACTGCAATGTCTCGAAGAGTGTTCTACTCCATAAGTGTTTACAACTGTTGTGGGGATTAACCGGTCAGTTGCACCAAAGGGACCATTCGTGCTGGTTTCTGCATAGCAGAGCGGTGTCTTGTCATTTTACAGTTCAAGAGCACACTGTATAAATCCTGAGATAGGCTCAAATCCCTTGGTTAATTTGATGCTCAAAACAGTCATCAACAAATTAGAATGGTGCATGATGTGTTGTGTGCAAACAGAAATTATACTTTGTTAGAGCAGCACAAAAATCTACACACTTGAGATTTTGATGTCTTGTATCACAAATCAAAGAGCAGCAGTGGCACAATGCAATGGCTTCAGAGTGCCAGACTCCCCTCCGGTGGCAGTGGCACAAAGGCAAGGGTACAAAGTTACCTTTGAACATTACTGTCTTGCAGATCAAAATCAAATCAAAACCTAAGCTGAGAGTCTGAAATATGAATGACATATGCCCTGTGAGTGAAGCATTGTCTAGCCATCAAACATTGAAAGAGCAGAGTACTGCTGGTGATGTTGTGGGCAGGGTAAAAGCCTAATGTGCATCATTTTAAGCTCTTCAAGTAAAACATTTGGCTGAACTATCATTCATCAAAAATACCCTATTAAATAGAAAGGGATGTCACATATGTCAATTGTCTCGTGAATCTGAGAAATGCAGTCTAAAAGTGAAATCAATTACTATAATACATCATAACAGACATTTAATATTGTGCTGTAGGGCTTTCCGTAGCCATGTAAGCACTGTAAAGGAGTTATAATAACATGAAATCCATAAGCCAATTTAAGCCTGCAATTACATATACACTTTGCAACAGCTGCCTTCTGGGGGTAGTAATAGGTCAGCAGTCGGACACTGATGGCAACTAAGGCTATGGGCACCGAATAGCACTTGTTACTTAGCATGCGTTTAGTACGCATGCCATTACAACGCGGTCGTTAGAACGACCGCATTGTTAGTTCGCATACCTTTACTACGCAATTCGGAACAACGAATTGCAGTAGGGGGCGCTGGATGTTGGAATAGTATAATTTACTATTCCAACTCCAGTCTGTGCGGACACTAGGGAAGGTGTTGGATTTTAAATCCAACACCTTCTCCCCCCTAACGCAAGTCGTTGTTCCGACTTGCGTAGTAAAGGTATGCGAACTAACAACGCGGTCGTTGTAACGACCACGTTGTAATGGCATGCAAAGTATCGCATGCGAAGTAAACGCTGTTTACCATGGGCACCATGCCGATTAAATTCTTGGCCGCAACACAGGCCACACATCTAACCTAGTTCACCCATGCATTGTTGAAGTGGTTGTTGCAATGTGCCAGGTTCAACGTTCATGGGGGTGCGGAATGTAACCAATATCCTTGTTAAAGCCATTGTCCTTTAGGCCCAGCATATTGTGTGTTCGCAAAGTCCCCCTTCAATACAACATCCAAAGGGTCATTTTTGTGTGCCCGCCTTGCATGAAGTGGTTACCCACTGAAGTTTTTTGGGAGGGTAAACCTATGTTGCTGTATCCTTTTGTGTAGTGTCTGACACGACTCACAAACATATTGCCCTTGTAGACATTTCTTGCATTGAATGCTGGTGCACCTCTCGAACATGTGTGCTGTCAAGTTCTATGGAGTTGTTATGGCGAATTCTGCGGACATTTATTTCTTCACGGGCATGGTCGTTTCTAACATTTCAGGACATGTTTCAACTCTCCTTTTCTTGCTCCAACTGAAATTTGTTGTTGGTGCTCATTTGCAGCGGATTTTTAGGTTGCTTTTGTAAATTAATGAATGATTTTTGATTAAGTTCAATTGTGCCAATGCTCTATGACTCCCAGCCTCAAAAGATACTTGCTTTCTTTGTACTATAGCACCTTTTCTCTTGCTAGCCCTGATGCACAAATTCGGTCTTAGGGAAGCTGTTTGGCTATCAGCATTTTCTACCAAAGTGATGACCGCATTGTGCAGAGTGGTTGCCCTTAATTTACTCACCAGAACATACTAGGTGGCATGCATTTTCCTGCCTGAATATTAAAGATGATTTTGTGTGCTTCAGAAAGAAGTTTGTTCTATTCAGGTATTTGTTTCATTCTTTTAGTTTCTTGTATTTAGTGGCTCAGAAGAGACCGTGTCTACATACATATGTGGTACGATCTAGGAAATGGAACAAAAAGTATTTGTGCTTGAATATTTCATGGCTAATTTGTTGCAGTGGTGAAAGCTGTAGAGTGACTGATGGAATTGTTCATGAGACTACCATCATTCTGCCCCAATCATTTCAAAAGTTAGCTGCCGCGCCATTCTTGTGCCCATGGTGGTTCTCATCACTTGTCTGGAGATCATTTTTATTGAAACAAAGTTGTGTGTGCAAGTGTGAATCTAATAACATTTCAGAAAACCCCGACTAGGACTTCTATGGCATTTTTGTAGGAATTTCCGGCTGACAGCAATGCGATGGCCAACAGGGGAGCCACGAAAACACTGGGAGATGCCCACCACATCTGGTCTCTCTTCCTGAGGCAGTTTGTCATGTCTTGTACATACGGCAGTATATGGCATCAAAGGTTTGCAGATAGATTTGAAGTCCTCAGATATTACTTCAGTCAATATATTGACTGCAGTGATGATGATCAGACTGCTGGGGGTTCAGATTTGTGCATCTTTGGAAGCACATCGAATGTCCCATATAATGGGTTGTCCGGTGAAATAGATTGATATTCTTCAATACTGCCTGGCAGAGACTTGAGGCTTCATTTAAGAGTTTATTTTAGGGGATGGAGGGACTTCGCTTATTTAGTAGCAACGCCGGTTCAGGAATTGGCTGCATGTTTTGCTTTCTGTGTCCATGATCTTGTGTCACCTGGTCTGCCAGTATTAGGATTTCCTGGTTTGTTTTCAGCCCCTGGGTGGATTTTCACTTATAGGGAGTGTGGGTTTGCCTGTTGAGATGGTCTGATCATGCCTGCTTTTGGAGTAGGGCAAAGTGTGTTTAAAGTTCTAAGTTATGACAGCAGGGAGCGACCCCGCTAAGGATTTCATAAGCCAGGATATTAAGGAAAATAGAGACATTGCAATTGGAATTTTGAACTGAGACTTTGATTATGATGTTCAAAATACATGCCACCGCAACTCAAAAGGTCAGATGCTCGCATATCCCATCAGTAGAACATTAGGATTAGACATTCAAGAAAATATCTACATACATTAACTTTGTCTTGAGATCAAATTGAAAAAAGGGTAGTTTCAGAGGCTTAGTCAGTTTTCTTGATTTATAAACCCTTATTGGTCTGTGTTGGATTTCTTGGGTTGTGGCAGTGAACCCTTGAAACGTTTTTGTTCATTTTTCTAGAAGTAGGATTGCGGAATATTAATGGGCACAGCTCATGGTAATATGCTTACTGAGCATGGATTTTGTGAGCCGTTTAAAATGTTTTGGCCCCCCCTTTTTAGGAGTTTGTGTACGCTACAATCATGTCATATGTGCTGTGAACTATCCCTCACTTTTATGTATGGCTGGAGTGCTGCAGTAAACAACAAGAAAGACAGTGGTGCCTACTCGCAGCTCCTGCTCTCCTTCCTTAGTTAGGCTTCCAGCTACAGTAAGCGCTTTTCGGCGAGTAGCACGCTACTCCGGAACCCAAGGTGGATTAGTGGTGGATTAGTAGAGGGAAATATAAGTTGTTAATTGGAGTGGTAGGCATGTGAGTTTGCTAGTTGGATTTAATAGGATAGAGAAGGGAAGAGTCTAGAAAGGGTTGTTTGGGAGATCATAGTAGTAAAATGAGGTCCGGGATGAGTCTAAGGAGGAATAGAGGGGGGAAGAATCCACTGAAAAGAGCTTTTTTGACGTTTTAGTCACTATCCCATTAGTTGGACCAATGCTAGCAATGCAATGCTGCCACAAATACATGTATAAGCCTCACCTTCATAGGACTCTTCCTCTGATGCCACTGAGCTCAATCGGAGAAGAACATGCAGTTTACATCACCAGGGAAGGGCGCTGAAAGAGGACATGTGGCAGGCAATCTCTAAAGATTAGCAGGTAGGAGGGAATATAAAAATACTTTAAGAGTAATCAAATGATCAACTTTTCACCTATGTTGGGAGGGTGTTCTGTGTCTATAAATGATGCTTGTAGGCCCCCCTCCTGTCTCCGTCAAGGTTAAAAGGTTACATGAAAGAGAATGACTAAGTCCTCACTTGAGTGCTGGGTTACATGCCTCTGTCCATTGTGGTACAGTCATCGCAGGCCAAATGAGATGATTAAAATAAACTCGGATTCAGAAAATGGTTCATACGAGTGAGTATAACATGTCATTTCTGGAGTTGACCGTGTTATTCATTTTCAATCTATAAATCCATTAAATTTGGTCCCCATTGGGGAAATGATTCCCCAGTAGGTTGTGTCCTGTGTTGTGAATCTGTGCCTATTCATCCTGGGTTGTAAAGCTTGCTTGGTGATGTCCATATCTTTCCCGGAAGAGAATGTCTTGCATTATGTGAGGTACACTAACATTTTGGACTTGCAGTGGAACCATCCTTTAATTTGGACACTTACAATATGGATGTTTGACCACATACAAGTATGATCAGATTTGGGAGTCTAAAATACATTTACAGAGCTGTGCTGCTCCACGGTCTCTCTTCTTCCTACTGGATCCAACACAAAAGGCAAAATGCTCCCAGTACATAAACCTTCATTGCCACTAAGGCTGTACGTGAAATTCTGCTGCACGGAGTTTGCTGAGTTTTGCTAGAGCGCAGAGTTCTGAAAAACTCTGTGTAGTGGTGCGGAGCAGAGTTTTTCCTCCCCCACGGCTCGCCAATGTTAAGTTTTTACAGCGCGGGCCAAAGACCCGTTTGCTAAAAATCAGCGCGAGCTGCGTGATGTATCGGCGGAACTCTGTGTAGCGTGGTGGAGTTTTTGGTCGCTTCATGGAGTTCCGCATAGCAGAACTCCACGAAATCTGGCCAGGCCTAATCACCACCATCCAGGGCAGCAGCCACACCGACCCAGTAATTAAATCATCATTATCCTCAGGCCATTCCTGCCCCATCAGGTAAAGGATCATTGCCTTCATACCACCATGTCCTTAGTATGCAAACCTCCATTGACATTATCTATGCCAGCAGCCAGCCTCCTAGTATTTAAAGCACGTTTGCACAATGCCAGTATGCACATTATGTAAAGTGCTATTGTTAGTAGGCACACAATATGTAAAGAACAATTGCAATGATATCAGTAGGCTACCAGAACGACAAGCACCATTGCTGTTAGGCAAGTATGCCCCCAGATTCTGAAAGAGGAGTAATCGATATTGCCTCTAACATATAAATCGCAACTGTCATTCCAGACATTATCCACTCCATGACCCTGGCATTGACCCCTAGAATGCAACTTCAGAGATAGCTTTTCCCCCTCCCTAGCAGAGATAGAAAAAAAACATAAGCAGGGTATAGTTGCTTCTGGGGAGCAGTGCAGGGAGATAGGCAGCAATGTCCTATTTTTCGACTTCTTCCAGCCAGTGGTTAATTTGTAAAAAAAAAATTAAGTGCCGGGGCTCTCATCAGGAAGCAGCTTGCACCAGTCCATTTCTCCTATTAGCGCCTCCTAAAACAGAACCAAATACTAACCATGAAAGTGGGGAGAGGATGTGGCGTAATGACCAGAGCTGCCGACTTTGGCACTGGGGAACCAGGTTCGAGTCTCCGCGTCGGTTCAACATCCTGCGATTCTGGGCAAATCACTTAATCTCCCTACCATAAATGTCCTTAACTGGTTCTCATGAAAAGCGCAGTGTTGATGAGCACCGGAAACCACCGGCTCAAATTAAGCACTGCTTCCAGCGCATACACACAGGTCAAAGAGGAAGGATGCAAGTACCCTGACACAGCCCAGGTGGCTTTCGATATTCCTTGCCAGGGTTGTGCAATGCACTGCCAACGACCCGCTGCAATAAAAATCACCTCACTGTCACCAGATTCTGGAAATGCATCCGCTTCTGAATTAACTTCAAGCTCAATTCTCAAGGAAGTGCCTAGAAGTGACTCAATTCGCAATGCAGCGCTATTCAACTATAATTCCTTCTGTTACGCAGGGGTTAGTGTGCTTGTGTCATAAGCAGAGCTTCGTACGGCCAAAAACAGAACACGTAGTGATGTGCTGGACACTAAAAACGGACAGAGCCAACACATACTGCAGATGTATTTACCCCTCCGTCTTGGTGGCCATGTCCAGGCCTTCCAGAATCTGCCAGCTAGCTACAGCTGTCACTCCTCGTGATTCTCTTGGTGGTGACACTGTTAGTCAGTCCGTGCTTGCGGTCAGCCTGTTTACAGGCACCTACTGGGAAAGGAATGCTGGGGGAGGGGGGGAGGGAGGGGGGGGACCAGAGCACCCCAGCATGAAGTGCTGACATCACGTTATGATGAATGGCTGCTTTCACGTCCAGGTGACACTTCTCCTGCCAAGCTGCAAAGTCAAGGAGACAGTAGTGCAGCCCCAAGGCCGCGTGCGCACTCTGCACAGACCTGGCTCCCTGATGCTTTAAACGGGAAGGAGGCGGCCACCCTCGGAACAGAAAGGCTTCTGTGGGGACCAAGCTAGGGTGACCAGGCGTCCCGGAGTTGGCGGGACAGTCCCGGTTGTTCGCCAGCTAATTTCAGGAAATTTAGCTCATGTCCCGGTTTTTAGAGAGGGTCGGCTGGAAACGGTGGGAGCTAACATTTTATGTTTTGCAAAGTGGGATATTTAGCAGTTGTTATAAGAAAGCAATTTAAATTAACAGGGATGCTACTGGCTTTAAAAATGTCATTTTATTTATGTTCTTACTGCCTCTTCTGTAATTCTCTGCTAAGGAGCACCGTCATTCTGTGCCTGGGTTGAAGTAAAAGTGTAGTCCTTCTATTTTTGGGAAATGTCCCGGTTTTTGGCTTTAAAATTCTGGTCACCCTAGACTAAGCAAGCAACACAAAATATGTAAAAACAGGCCACAAATACACTCAACGTTTTAGTTTACTTTCGCAGTGTTGTGCATGATGGGTCACCGTGACATCCTAGGTGCGCCTTACCTGGCCCAGTCATAAAGCAAGCCATTTGCTTTCGAGCGTCTCTTCAGATGCCCAGAGGCGTGCATTAGACGATGTTCTGAATTTGGCATGTTATGCAGTCAGCAGAGAATCGGTTGCATTCCCCATTATTATGGGTGTCAAATACAGAGGCATGGCTCAAAACGCAAGCAGTCTAGCATCCACTTCAATAATGTCCGTGGTACATATAACAAGCATTGGCCAACCTCAGATCTTCCCCTTGGGACCTATTGGCTTTGCCAATGCCTTTTATAAATGCTCTACAGCGTCAGACTTTTTCTTCTGACACTGGGCGGCTTTATAAAAAATTATAAAATTATTTTTTTAAAGGTGCCATGATGCGACCACTGCTGGCAGTAGTATCATTCCTCTGGCGATTGCTTGCATGATAATGTATGCCGAATTTGCGTTAATTTTTTTATTTACTGATCCAAGATCGCAGACACTACTTGGATCGGTAAATCAAAAAAAAAAAAACACATTTTTAAATTTTTTTTAAAGTGAAGCACAAATTTAAAGTATTGTGGTTGTGCGAGGTGGGTAAGAGAAGCGAATTGGGTGGAGCGAGTGGGGCTGAGAAGGGAAAAACATTGCACAAAGGAGAAAGAAACACAAGGGTTGGGAAGAATCACAAGGAGAGATGAAGACATAGGGTAGGGTGGTTGGGGAGAGAAACACGGAGCATAGGGGCATGGGTGGGAGAAGCACAAGAGACAGTGAGAACCACACAAAAGTGACAGCACATCAGGGCGAAACCAACACACAGCACGCAGGGAATGAGGATAATTATACACAAGAGAGAAAGATGGATCATTGGAGTGGGCATTTGGGTGGTGCACTCTGGAGAGAGAAGAGAGCTAGAAAACACGTACTTTCATGGAGTGCTTAACCAAAAAGAAAAGAAATGTTCCCTAAAAAGGAGCAATGGAATGACAGAAGCCAGCCAGTCAGAGAGATGGTAAAGAGGCTATGCCCCAGACAGGGACAAACACAAGATGGACAAGCTGGGACAAGGAAAGCCATTGAATGAGAAGCAAGCAAACGAGCAACAATAAAGACAACAAATAGTAAGGAAGTGACAGTCTGTAAGCCCCTTTAAGTTCTTGGTAAGCCCACAATATTTCCCAAGCATTTGAAAAAAGCCTCAGTATTGCCACTCAAAGAAAACTAATCGATCCCTGGACACCATAATTATCGACCTATATTAAGTTTTCCTTTTCCAGCCAAATTGGTGGAAAAGGCTATGAATTCATAGCTGGTGTCTTTTATTTAACGGAATAATCATTAGGAAGCAACTCAGTTTGGTTTCCGGAGTGGCCATGGTATGGAGACAGCCCTTATTGTGGCCACTGAGAAAATCCGATCCACTCTGGACAAGGGCGACACAGTGGACCTTGTCCTGTTGGACCTATCTGCGACTTTCGATACGGTCGATCATACATGTTTGGTCGACCGGTTGGGGAAGCTAGATATTAAGGATTCTGCATTAGCACTGCTTCAGTCCTTTCTAACCTATAGGGTTCAACTGGTGCCTTTTGGTGATTTTACATCGGAATCTTACACTTTGCTATGTGGTGTTCCACAGAGTTCGTCATTAAGTCCATCCCTGTTCAATACATATGTCACCCCTCTGGCTGTGCTAATCAGATCCTTTGGGTTTTCGTTAGTGTCATACGCTGATGACATCCAAATTGTGGTGTATCCAACATCGATCATGGCACAGACAAATCTTTCCGAAATTGCATGTCTACTGTCAGTGACTGGATGGGCAAAAATTGCATCAAGTTAAATTCACCCAAGATAGAAGTGATGCTGTTTGGGCACAACACATCCTTCTGGTCTCCCACTGGTGTGGCCGCAAGAACTAGGAACTCTCCCAGTCCCAAAAAATAAAGTAAAAAACCTAGGTGTTACTCTGGATGACAGACTCACCTACAAAAACCAGGTTAATATAGTTATCTCTTCATCTTTTCTTGTTTTAAAAATGATAAAAGAAAATTGGTCACCTGATTCCATAGGATTTATTAAAGACAGTGGTCATTGCATTGGTTCTCTTTCGCTTGGACTACTGCAATGGACTTTATCTAAATTTGCAAAAAAACTGTTGTTGTCCAAGCTGAAGACTTTGCAAAACGTAGCAGCCAGAATGCTATTAAATCTACCTAAATTCCATTCTGCAACGTAGGCCCTGAATGAGCTTCATTGGCTCCCCATAAAGAAACAAGCCACCTTTAAAGCATTATGCATAGATTCTAAAGCCCTAACTGGAATAGGCCCGGACTATTTGAAAAATAATCTCAGATGGTATACCCCAAGCAGATCCCTTCGTTCCAGCTCTGCAAAAAATGTAGTTGTTCTCCCCCAAAAGCTAGTCTGTTGGGGAGATAGACTTTTATTAGAAGCGCTGCTTTACAATGGAATGATCTGCCCCAAGATATAAAATCCCCCCCACCCCTTTTAATTTTCAGAATTTTTTTAAAAACTTGGTGTTGGACTTGGCCCTTTTTGCAGGGGTATCCCCAAACTTTTTGCTTCTTCCTCCTATTTTTCCTGACCTGTTGTTGGCTATAGGACTCTGGGCACTTTACCACTGCTAATCAGTGCTAAAGTGCATATGCTCTCTGTGTAAATTGTGAACATGATTGGTTATCCGTGATTGGCATTTTGTTTTACTGGTAAGCCCCTAGTAAAGTGCACTAAGTGTGCCAGGGCCTGTAAATCATATGCTACTAGGCCTGCAGCACTGATTGTGCCACCCACATAAGTAGCCCTGAAAAGGTATCTCAGACCTGCCACTGCAGTGCCTGCGCGAAGTTGTTAACTGCCATGTCGACTTGGCAAGTACACCCACTTGCCAGGCCCCAACCTTCCCTTTTCTTACATGTAAGGCAACCCAATGGTAGGCCCAAGGTACCCCCATGGGCAGGGTGCAGTGTATGTGAAAGGTAGGGCATGTACTGGTGTGTGTGACATGTCCTGATAGTGAAATACTGCCAATTTCGCTTTTTAATATTGAAAGGCTATCTTGCCCCTTAGGATAGAATGGGAAATGCTTTGTAACATCTTATTTATTATTATTATTATTATTATTGCATCTTGTAAAGCGCACGGAGGTGTCCCGGCGCTGACAGCGATTGCGGGGTGGTAATACCTGGTGGGGGAGGCTCTAAGGGAGGCTGAAAAGCCAGGTTTTAAGAGTCTTCCTAAATAGAGGTTCTGAGTTAGCCTTTCGGAGATGCTCCGGCATGGAGTTCCAGAGAGAGGCGGTTTTATAAGCAAATGATCGACCGCCCAGTCTAGCTTTTTTGAAGCGGGGGATAGCTAGGAGTCCCTGGTGATTCGATCTCAGAGTCCTATTTTGATTATATTTGGGCAGTCTGAGCTTTAAGTATTTAGGGCCGGTGTCTCTGGAGGACCTATAGGCCAGGGTCAGAGCCTTAAACTGAATCCTCTTTTTCACAGGTAGCCAATGTAGGCTGCGCAAGTGTGGGGAAATGTGATGGCGGAGTGGTACATTCCTAATGAGCCTAGCGGCCGCATTTTGAATGATCTGCAGCTTTATGATGAGGTAGTCTGGGAGACCCAAGTATAGACTGTTGGTATAATCTAACTGTGAAGTGATCAGTGCGTGAACTACCGTTTTCCTACAGTCCATAGGTAGGAGATGTAGGAATCTCCTCAGGGTTTTCAGCTTCCAGAAGCATGAAGATGAAACTAGGCATATCTGGGCTTTCCCTGAGAGGGCGGAGTCAAATTTAAACCCTAGATTTCTCGCAGAGAGGACTGGCAGAGGAGGAGGATTAAGTTCCGTTGGCCACCAGAGTTCAGCTTTAGGTGGTGATGGCTGGTTGAAAAACAGAACTTCTGTTTTGTCCGTGTTTAATTTCAAACAGTTGTCTGTCATCCAGGATGAAATATTAATCAGACATTGTTTGAAGTTAGTGAAAACTGCCTCAGAGTAATGCCTGAAAGAAAACACCAGCTGGGTGTCGTCAGCGTACGAGACCACCTTGACACCGTGTTGTTCGATGATTGAGGCAAGTGGGGCGAGATAAACATTGAAAAGGGTCGGACTCAGGGCCGAGCCCTGAGGGACTCCACAGATCAGCGGGCGAGCGGAGGAGACATATGGGCGTAGAAAGATTTTCTGGGAGCGGCCCTCGAGAAAGGAGCAAAACCAGGTTAGAACGGAGCCCCCCACGCCCATCTGCTCAAGCCTCTCCAAAAGGATCGGGTGTGAGACAGTGTCAAATGCTGCGGACAAGTCCAGCAGCACCAACATTGCAGAATTACCATGGTCCAAGGTTTCTCGTATCGTTTCTGCCACTTCCAGTAGAGCTGTCTCAGTGCTATATCCTGACCTGAATCCTGATTGGGAGTCATGTAAAAGTTTGTTCGATTCTAGGTAAGCTGAGAGTTGCTTCTGCACTTCCTTCTCCAAGATCTTAGCCAGTGCTGGTAAGAGGGAGATCGGCCTGAAATTCTTTAATTCAGTCGGGTCAGCATCTTCTTTCTTAAGAATGGGTTGTACTAGTGCAGTTTTCCAGATAGATGGATAGGTGCCCGAGTTTAAGGATGCGTTCCAGATCTGGTTAAGTGAGGGGTTTAGTAATAGGGCAAGTGAAGTACAAAACTTAGCCGGACACGGGTCAATCAGGGATCCAGATTTGACTTTAATAAGTTGTTTAAGGGAGGCTTCAGAGCTGAACTGGTGAAATTCACACCAAGTGTCTGAGCAGTGAGGTTTAGGTGGGGGTGGGGTAGATGTTTTTGTTGGGGTAAATGCAGAGTATATGGTCTGTATTTTATCCTGGAAGAAGGTGGAGAGATCCTCACACAAGGTGGCAGTTGGTGCAATAGTACATTTCAAGGCCTCCGACTTGATAAATCCTTGGACAATCTTAAAAACTTCTTTGGCAGAGTTGTCAGAGGCTATAATTTGATCAGCCAGAAAGGCCCTAATAGTGTGGCATTTGAGTTTTTAAAATTGTTTTAATGCTGCTCTGTAAGCATTCTTAGTCTCAGTGTCATATGTTTTCCGCCATGTCCGTTCCAACTTTTTACAGAGACTTTTCTCCTTGCGGAGTTCATCTGTAAACCAGGGGGCGGATGGTTTGGTTCTAATTATTTTCGTGTTTTTAATCGGGGCTACTTTATCAAGAGCTGTGGTAACCCAGCCATTGAAGGAGGAAGCATCACAGCTAGGTTCCCCTGTGAGCAGCAGAGAGGTGTTTGAAAGTGCTGGTCCCATAGATTCCAATGAGACTTTCCTCCAATTCCTTTTATCTTCATATTTGGCTATTGCTGGATCTCTGTGACTTGGACCAGTGAAAGTAAAAGGTATTAGGCTGTGATCTGACCATGTGAGAGGGATGGGATCTGCCACATTTAAAGTAGGGACATTGGTAAAGATCAGGTCCAGTAGATGACGGGCTTTGTGAGTAGGAAGAGTAACCATTTGGGTAAGGTTTAAACCCTTGAGGGAGTCGGACAGCTGAGAGGCTAAGGGACAGTTGTTATTGTCCATATGGACATTGAAATTGCCCAGGACATGAACTTTGCGTGTCTCAGTGACAGATCAGCGATGAAATCGCAAATCTCCAACAGCTCAGACGACTGAGTCCGGGGGCCTATAGACCAGCAGTCCTGCCACAGCAGAGGTGGGGGAGATTTTGATACTAAAGGACATCGCTTCAATTTGTCTGGTCAGATCAATTCTTTTATATGAGATCTCCCAGTGGTCTCTTAGGATCACGGCAAGTCCACCCCCCATTCTGCTGCCTGTCCGGTTAACTGTGATTATTCTATAGCCTTCTGGAATGGCCAGCAGTATATCAGGGTTGGAGCTTTCCCTCAACCATGTTTCAGTGAGAAACAGGAGGTCAAGAGTTTTAGATTCAAGTGTTAGCCAGATTTCATCTCTGTGTTTGGGGAGAGATCGACAATTGATTAGACATGCGTTGATAATGGGCCCATCGGCTGGTGTCCATACTTTGAACAATGTTTCCGTACTAATGCCCTTATGTCTACATCCTTGGGTCTGTCCTTTACTAAGAGAAAAGGTGCATGCCTTACAATACCACTCTAGGCCATCACCACCTCTTACAAGTATAACTTTTCATTGGGACAAGATAGAGAAATAAAGTTTAGGTTCTCTGAACTCAGAATTTAATAACACATCTTTTAGTAAAGATGGCTTTTAAATTATTTGTTTGAAAATGCCACTTTTAGAAAGTAGGCATTTTCTTGTTTAACCATTTCGTGTGCCTCTGCCTTTTTGTGTATTGACTGTCTGGTTTTTAAGTGACAGGGGCTGGGGATGTGCATTCACTGTAGACAGCCACAGGGGGGGGGTGAGGTGTGCTGGCCGTTCCTGGATGACTCAGAGCTGAGCTGAATGGGGCTTGGCTGAATTTCAAGTAGTGGGAGGAGATTTCCTTGCACCTGAATAGGGCCTGTCTCACTTGCACAATGATATCTCCACCCCCTGTGGTCATACTGCACCAGTGAGGACAGAACTGGTTTGGACTGGGCTCAGAGACACTTGCAAAAAGAGAACAAATACATTTTGGGGTATAAGTATTAGACCTAAAACCCCAGAGCTTTAGACTTATTCTGGAATCAAGAGGAACCTTTGCCAAGGAGAAGAGCTGGAGAAACTGGAGGAGGAGTGTGCTGTCTGGGGTTGGACTGCAGTAGCTGTTTCTCCCAAGGAAAGGACAAGGACTTTGCTGTGTGCTGTGTCGCCCTGCTTGAGGCAGATCTCCAAGGGCTTGAGTAGAGCTTGACTCCTGTTCTGAAGTCTCAGGGACACAAAGACTTCACCCCAGCTCCCCTGAACTTCCTTGCTGGGAGTTTTGACCTGCCAACAGGTGCCTGTGACTGTTGAGCCTCTGGAGGTTGTTCCTGCTGTTGGGAGCTGGCAAAGCAGCGCAACTACCAGAAAATTGATGCATCGATCTTCTTGAGGCTGTTTTTGCGATGCAGCACCGCTGTGCGAGAAGAATCTCCACACATCGCCGTGCCACTGCCGAAACCGATGCAGTGCCTATTGCCGCTGCAAGAACCGGCGCATCGAGGGATCACAGCTGAAGAAACAAACGCAGCGCCACTCGATGCCGCCGCATCGATCGGCGACGCTTCCCGGATTTCCACACATTGTACCTTTATAGCAAGTTTTCCCAACGCATAACCCGCGTACCACAACCGTCTCGGAATCGACGCATCACTTCCCCCTACAGACCGGATTCGACGCATCACTTCTCCTGCGTACAGCAGAACTGTCACATCGCCTCCCCATGGTCTCAGGAACTTACGCATCTCTTTGTTTTTCGAATCTTCCCATCTCTGTGGCTGTTTGGCCTTGTGAATTTTGACCCACCTTCAGGTACTTTGTGAGAAATCACACATCCATAGTTTTCTATGGACCCAGTTGCTTGAAATGTCTTTAAAGTCATATTCTTATTACATATATGTTGGATTTTTGTTGTTTTGGTCTTGTTGAGTTTAGATAACGATACTTTATTTTTCTAAACTGGTGTGGTGTCCAATTGTGGTGTTATCACTGTATTACTGTGTGTTTTGAGTACAAATACTTTACACATTGCCCTTGGGATAAGTCTGTCTGCTCGTGCTAAGCTACCCAGGGGGTGAGCAGGGGTTATCTTAAGTGTGTATCCCCCTTACCCTGACTAGAAGCAAGGGTCTCTATTTGGACAAAGGTACCTACCCTCTGCCAACTAGAGACCCCCATTTCTAACACTTGGCTTTATAACAAGTATGCTCCACTTTGATCATAGGCTAGCGCCAAGATGCCTCAGGGCATAAGAGCACTCTATAAATCCCAAAAATCAAATCCCCCCAAAAATGTTTAAAAAAAAAAATTTAAAAAAATGAAGCAGGCTTCTGCAATCTGACAGCTTACCCTCTTTGGTAGGCTTGATCTAAAAACGAAAAAGTACAAAATACTCAATGGCAGTACTGTATACCCAGCGCTTCACCACAGATGTGAAATGAAATACACATTTATAGAGCGCATGGCTACCCGGAAGTATCCCAGCGCTAGGACTGAACACGGGAGGAGGCGGAGAGAACTACGCAAAGCTAAGGAAACAGAAAGGTCTTCAATTGTTTACGGAAGGCAGCATGGTTTGAAACTATGCGGAGATAAAGTGGAAGAGAGTTCCAGAGTTTAGTGGCGTTATAAGAGAAGAGACGTCCACCACTCCTGGCCTTCTTGATCTTTGGAACCTCGGCTAGATGAAGTTCATCTGATCGAAGTTTCCTATTGGCTTTGTAGGGGCGGATCATAAAGAGGAAACTACACATCCACTTCTTCAAACTACAACCTATGCCATTTGTAAATAAATCCATTTGCTCTGTTGTTTTTGTATGTGTGCAAGTAATTCCCCACATGACGCTAGATATCAAACTACAGACACTACACAGGAACAAAAAAAAAAGCTTCTGACAGGGCTGCCAAGCAGAAACCTCTGCTGCATAAGCACTCTCCACCCCAAATACACCACCCAGGCCTCCTAAACTGTGGACCAGCTTCTTACACACATCAGGCGACCCTGCTCGCTTCTGGCTACAGCCCACACACCTGTATTTCAGAGACCCCAAAAACCCCACTACGTCACTCTTACACCGTCTCGACATGCTCACCTTTCACACCTCCTTGACAGAAGCAGCACCGAACCTGCAGAAGATTACGTTTAAATTGTGCACGTTACACATACCATAAGCAGATGAAACAAAATGAAGGGGTCAGTATTTATGTGTTAGATGTTCAACAACATGACATGAGGCACGGATATATTGTATGCGGTGGTTCCTACCAAAGAGTGTCTCCATTACTGTTAGTGATATACCCAGAAGTCTCAGGGCAGAGTCAACATTTAGCTCAATGGGTTGATATAGACGAATCCTCTATAAGCAGCAATGATCACAAAAAGGGGGTGATTAACAAAATCTACGTCCTTAAATTGAAAATCTTAATCCCATTCTCGGTTTGCTGATTTTTCAGGACACTTCTATGCAGAGGGGAACCATTCTACAGAAAGTTGTGCCTGTCCCCGATTGTCAGGGTAAAAAACACGAGCAGCGCTATAGTGGGTTGGCATATGTGAATGAAGCCTTCAGAGGTTTCATGTCAGAAACGTATTTATTCTGGACTCCTAGCTGCACATCACTACTAAAATTGTGTATGTTGGCGAGTCGGTTGACACAGATTTCATTTTCACAGCTAGGTTTGGGAAGGGACTGAGCCCACATACCGGTAAGCGCAGTGCTTAATTTGAGCCTGTGGTTTCCGGTGCTCAGCACCGGCACTTAATCATCAACACTGGCGCTTTTCATGTGCACTAGTGAAGGGGTCATACATTTATGGTAGGCACGGGGAGATTATTTGTCCAGCATCACAGGATGATGAGCCGATGCCAAAACTCGAACCTGGTTCTCCAGCTCCGAAGTCGAAGCTCTGGCCATTACGCCACATCCTCTCCCCACTTTACTGGTTGGTAGTTGGTTCTGTTTTAGGCGGCGCTAACAGGAGAAATGGGCTGGTGCAAGCTGCCTCCTGACGAGAGCCCCGGCACTTATTTTTTTTACAAATTAACCACTGGGTAAGTGTCTTCACTCACTCGTCTGGTGTATGAGATACACTTGAAACAGACCTCTGGTCACAGCCTCCATAGCATTGGGTTGGATTCTTTTACATTTTCATCTTCTTCCTTGTTTTCGTTTTTTAAGTGTTTATTATATACAACACAGTGTCTGCGAAAGAATGAGAATAAAGGTGTCTTTGTAATTATGATACATTCATTACTATTATAATACAGTCATTACTATTAAAGACACACACAAGTATCTACCCTGCAGTTGGGGCTTGTGTCCTCTCCAACTGGGACTATCAGTTTTGCCTTGCCATTCTAAGGTAAGTCAGACACACACTACATTTTGAATGTAGCTAAATATATATTTGTAGGAATTACATTTCTTGTATAGAGCATAGGAATGGAACTGATGTAGGCACTCAAAGGTTTTGGCCGGCAAAGGAAGGACAAAGAAAGTTATAATGATTTGCCTGGGGTCACACAATTGAGTAAAGTAGGGAAGCCAGGATTCCAACATAGTCTCGTGTAACAACCCTGGCTCAGCTGCTTCATGTAAACTCCCATTATTACAATGCAAGCAGCTTCCTGTACGTCATCACTATGTTGTCATTTTGACAATGGACGTCTAAGAATTTCTTAAGTTATTTAGGAATTACTAAATCGGTGTAAGAGATACGAGCCACAGTCCAGACAAGAGAGGCAGTCATACCACCGGTGACAAATGACAAATAACCTCCAATGTTAATTTACCCCACATTCAAGACACGAGGACAATACAGCAGTAAAATATGGGTTGTTACATCACACCCCAAAACAAAACTGTGGCAAAGGCTAGTGCTAGTTGGATAATGTTGCTGGTAGTAATAGATCCACAGTAATAAGAAAATAGACAGTGGTAAGAATATACCACGAGTGGTAAATAGTTTGTCAGTGGCAAAAGCAACCCTGACAGTAAATAAAGTATTGCTGTTGTCCACATTACAGACACAGCACAGCCTAAACTGTCCCAAAATACAACTAAATACAGGAGTAGCCAAGCCCCTGACCAAAAAAAGAGACTTTGAAATACACAGTTGCTAACACATGCATAGCAGGCAAAAGTGGCGCACCAGCCGCTTAGCACACATACCCTGGAAGCACAATAGACTGGTGCTGATCTAGATGGTTATTGCTTCAATATTACTGTGGTTGGGGAGACAAAAAGCCACACAAAAACACACAGTTGTTCGTAATAGAGTCGATGGGGTAAGTTAGAGACGAATCTGTTTAGAAACATGGCCTCTTGCTCCACAAACGTGATACTTTCATTGCAGGTATGTAGAATATAAGTGGAATCTGTACTGTGAGAAGGCATGGCAAAATGCAGACTGCACTCTGTTTCAAATACAATGTAGGCAGCTTGATCAAGGTCTTGTTCAAAAACGCTGGTAGTTCAGGATGTCAGATAAAAGGCAGATCCACTCCTGCTTTCTTGAAGACTCACAGCACAACAAATAACCCCACTGCCATTAGTGTCACCTTACCAGATAATGATTGAATTGTCAGGGTAAATTGCTCAAAAGAAAGAACTGAAATGCTACAAATCCCTTCCACTCTTTAAACAACAGCTGAAATTCTGCTCAGTGACTTCCTTTTCATACTGCCTGCTGGCAGGCGGCTTTCTGGGGACACAACTCAGCTACTAAATTATCAAGAGCAGTGGTGATATTTCCTTACTACAGATGACTACCAATGTCTTAACCTTATTACATTAATATGGGAGTGGTATTTTCTTATTGCAGATGAGTATCAATGTCACAACAAGGCTGTCTTACATTAGAGTAGTGGTGGCATCAATATCACAACTAGACTGTGTTAACATAATTAGATGCACATTTTCATAGAGGTAATGCAGGGTTCCTTATATTATATATGTGATAAAATACCCCAGGCTGTATATTACATACATTTTGGAAGTCACCAGCGAGTTTGGTGACCGTATAGAGAAGCGGCAAGAGGGCCAAGTTCCCTGAAACTCTGTGGTGACTTTCAATATCCTATTAAGGTAAGACATAGGGAATTGTATTCCTTCCCATATGCTGTTAGATTGAAAGAGATGGTATATTTGCAGACATGAAGAGTAAAAGTATAATCTCTAGTGCACAATTAAAAACACAAAAAATATGTAATTTGCTGTACAAACATATTAGAATCAGTTTAACATGTCATGTAAATAAAACGGTTTCGCAGAATGTATAGTAAATTGTAGTGATTTTTTTATTTACGGTAATAACAGTGTGCAGTAACTAAACATATTGCTATAAATATCTTAACTGATCTCTGTTCCAGAACAGATAAATGAAAAGCCAGTTCTTGTTTTCCTTGTTTATACTGAAGCTGAAATTATGCTCTGTGACCTGCGTTTGACCTTGGCTGCTGGCTCTGACAGCAGGTATTATGATGTTGCAAGTCAACTGTAATAAATTATTACAATTAAGCAGCTATGTTATTTTGGTATTGCAGGGAATACAGACATCACAATTTGACCGTAATTTGGAAATTAGAGAAGTTTTTTTACAGGGATTTCAAGTTTCCATGTGTTATAGCAAATAACTAACTCTTTGTTGTATATTGCGCTTAATACCATAGTATTGCAGCTTTAAAGCATTATCCCTAACAAGTGTCGTTCATGTTCAATGCAATGATAGGAAATGTACTGACCATGGAAGGATGAAAGGCTGAAAAGGTTGTTAGAGTTTTTGTGCAGTTTATATTTCCGTGCATTATTAACAACGTGCAGAACGTGGATTTACTCTCAAATTAACATGTACACACTGACATGGTGCTAGTGCATTTGAAATACCTTTGCTTTGATGTATTAAAGTGCCTTTTTCTGGATTATTCTAACTAGGCATCAGTTAGGCCACAACATCATCTTCTTCAAAATGGATGTCTCCTTCTGCGTGTTTACTGTTCATTATTTCTGCAGCACACAGTCAAGAAGGGTTATGTTTGTTTATTTCCATGGACGTTGTTCTTGCTGCTCTCAAAGAAAACTTTCCAACATGGACAGTAATGTTGCGGTTTCTCAAGGCTCTTCCGCTAGCTTACTGTAAAGCATTCATTCACAGTAGCTTGCTATTGTTCTTGTAACTCGCTTTTCCTGCCATCTCCACATGATGTCAGCATACAGTGGGCAGAATCAGTATTCATGTAGTGGGATAGTGCTCAGATGGCAAGGAAATGTGACATTTAATAGAACTGTGCTCTAATTTGCTAAAAGTGTAATTCTTTTGCTCACATCATAATGATTTAGCAGAAATTAATGCTTTCCCATGCAAGAAACTAGTATATAAACCACAGATTTTGGTGGTGAGCCAGAAGACGTTCTGATGCTTCTAGTGATGCTGCCTGAATTCTTACTGATTTTGCTGCTCATTTAGGATTTAGAATTTTTTTGATTTTGCAGCTTATGTATTGCCCTATTTACTGAGAGCCTTCATGCATTTGCATTTACAATTTCTGTACCACACCTTTTACATTTCTAGAATAAATCTTTAACACTTCTATTCCTGCCCTAGAACTCAATTATTGAGTCTCTCCTTACTTAATTGACTATATTGTAATATGCTGTTTGGTGCCTTATCTTGGGGACACACAATTGAGGTTTAACACCATCTCCGATTCATCAACCCATTGGTGGGCTGTTAAGGTGCTATTTTAGGGGTTCCCCGTATCCATAAAGGTACTGTCAGGATTCCTCCTCGTGACTTTTCGAAAATAACCAGATGTTTCATTTGCTGTTACATTGATACGGCCGTGTATGGTATAAGAGACTATAACCAATAGAAATGTTACGTATGATAGCCCAAATCTATTTATGCGCCGTTAGCCAGAGGTTTAAATCTCACTGTGGCCAACTCAGCTTGGCATCCCTCCAGTGTTGATAAAATGAGCAAAAGTGAGTTGGGTAATGATTGCGCATGTGAGTTAAGCACTAAGACACAGTTCACCTTGTGGTGGTCGCTAGATCAATCAGGGATATTATGTGTTTTACCACATATTTATCGTTATTAAGAACCATCAGTCATAACTCAGGTTTTTCATTCAGAGCTCAGGCCGTTTAGTAATGGCAGCCTGCACAATACATCAGCACACATTACATGTTCAGGAGGCCCTATATCTGGCAGCGTATCTTTGAAATGTACGTGCAATCCCTTGCTTAACATAAAGTAATGATTGAGGCTAAACCTTAACGAGCAGCATTGAAAATGCCAACAGGTCTGGCTTTAAAGGAATGTTGTTTGGTAATGTGAAACAATACAAGTAAATAGCATGGGACTAGACATATATTTGCCTGGAAGCAAAGAACGGTAGAATAATATTAAGTGTAGGTTAAAAGGTCAGGTGACAGTTGCACTGTCAAACCAGTCCTAAAAATTCATGTAGGTTAATGATGGCCCTCCTCCCATCTGTGCTCCTGCCAGAGAAAACCAACATAAATTATCTAGTTATCTAAGACAGTTTTATAGCAATCCGATGTTGTGTGTGCTCCTGAAAATTCAAGCTCAGGCAGCTGGATAAATAAACAGAATGACCACAGCTGTGTGGAAGGTAAGCACTTTTTTGTGGAAGCACACAGCTTCTGCCCAATCAAAACATGTATTGCTGGTCCCTACATGTGGGCAGAGAAAAAGCCCCTCTCTAGTGATGCTCACATAATTGTCTGGCGACAGCTGTGGGGCCAGACCATAAAAAGGACCCGTGTCACTGTGAGCGAATAAAGCTGCGCCCCAAGCAAGGGTCTACTCTAGGCTGACACAGTGAAGCAAGCCACAGCAATGTCCTGGAAAAGGGACCAGCACACCATAATCTACACACAACGTTATGGTAAACCAGATTTATCAATAACTGAAAAATATATACAGAGAAGAATACGTATTCGGCGTGAACAAAAATGTTTTTTTTTTTTTATGAGAGCAAATTCTTGCTTAGTTGCCATTTATTAGGAAAGATACGTGTAATGTTTTTCCTTTCACCCAATAATGATATTTTGTATGTTTTTTGCCCGACAGATTGGTTGGTAAAACCGAAAAACATTTTCTGCTCGAACCAGTCCCCCGCCGGTATCTTGTGGGACATTTGCACTTGACATAAAATTAAACAGCGCACCTTGGGATGAACACCTTACAATACACCGCTTCCGGGGCGCTCTCTGGGTCAGCTTTTGTTTTCAAACCGCTTTTAGTTCGAGAAACAGTTCATAAAAAACGCGAGGAGGCGGTTTTTCAACAGAAGCTCGTCAGCAGTTCGGGTGTGTTTGAATGCGTTTGTCTGGCACGTGTATGTTCGTGGAGTGTTAATCTCATCTTCCTGCCTGGATCTGTTGCCACCCATCATTAGATCACACGCTCTCGCCAACACCTCCCACGCGCCCCCTACTGGGTCATTAGCACCCCGGCTCTCGAATGGGATTAATCTCGTGACCTGTGGAGGCTAAAAGCGACGAGATAAGAAGGGCGGGAAATTGGCCTAGCAGCTCCCATGTATAAAAAAAAAAAATGTGGCACTGCACCATGTCTGCGGCGCCGCAGGCTTTGGGAATAAACAAGGGTTGTGGAAACGAAATGCTGCACACGCCTAAATGGATGCGCTATCAATTCCACGCTTTGCAGCGCTTTCCATGCTACAGCAATGGCAGGATCACTGGGATTGTACTACACAGGAGGATCAAATTAGGTGGCGGAGGTTGACTGAATTATGTGGAAAGACAAGGAAAATTATGCGATGTAACGCTCCAGATTTTGTGACAGTATATAATTACATTATTTTATCTTTTTTTAACGCGTTAAAACTGTCTGGGCATTGGTTCCACCTCAGTAATAACAGTTTAGCACTCAAATACAGCAATGGGCAATTAAAAGGTGTCCAGTAGACTTTTGCGAAGCACCTTCCACACTCTGTGGCAACATGTGTTTGGGTAAAATCTGCAAGTTATTCATCAGATGATGGATTGTGTGGCAAATGTGGTAAGTTCATAATTATGCAGAAAACGCAGCAGCCGCATACTCAAATAATTCCAGAGGGGTGTCCGTCACGATTGTGTTGTGCTGAGCTTGAAGACTGGAAAAAGTACGAAGCTCAACTTAGTGCAGTATTGAATCATATGCAATTTTAAGTGCCACGCAGCTGCAGAATTCCATTAAACTGGGTATCGTCACGCTGAACGTGCATACACACTCAAGACTGCTTCAAAAAAAACAAAAAACCGGGAGCCTGGCAAATAATCAGAGAACATACGACCTCATGGGATGCTGCAAGGAAGGTAAACTATTGCGAGAAGAATGTGTGCCAAAGAAAAAAGGAGAGACAGTCAGTAGCCAAGACTAAGACAGGATATCCTTGCAGCTGAGGAAAAGTGGTTGATTGCAGTTTTGTGCTGATACAAATGCCAAGAACTTCAAATTTAACAAGGGGTGCTGGCAATGCCGCGCCCACCCCACCAGCAGAAGAGCGTGTTATCTCCACTGAGAGAGGAGAGAAACGTAAACCAGGAGAGGGCCAGGTCTTGTTGACTCTGCCTTTTCTATGCTAAGGATGATGAGAATGCTATATTGCATAAGAGCAGGAAGCGATGTGCGCCTTATGTAAGAGCTTCACCTATATATGTGTGAAATAGGTTTTTTATAACGCAAAAGTTTGTGAAAAGGGAATAAAAGTCAGCTTTTAGAGCAAAATGTGGTTTACCGATATCTCGCCCGACTGTTCTCTTTTTTCCTTTTTTTTTTTTAAAAACCCAAGGACATACTCCGGATAACAAAGCCATATAAGATTCAGGCAGGTGACCGGTTTGAGCAGAAAAATCTCTCAGCAAAACTGTTGTGGACATATTAAGTGAATTTGCAGGAAATTTGCTTGTGCAATTTAATTTTCTCCCAGAGTACCCACAACCACACTTAAACATATTTCGTCATATGCATGCGAGAGGCTCTGATCCACACTGCCTTGTAAACAGAGGACGTAGTTTAGCAGCCAGGGATTGCTGGCTCCTTTGGTACACAGCCAAGAGTGATTTAGCTCTAGTAGGTCACCAACTCTAAAAGGCGCAGAGGAGCTTAAATGAAAGCATGTAATGCAACTTCGAAGAATTTGCTCCCATCATTGAAAGGGACACAGTACTGCCCGATAAGGAACATAGCTGAAGCAAAAGGTATCCACTTCCCTTCTGACAACATCCTCTCAGAAGGAGTTAATTTTGACTTCTCGTTCCAACTTCATCCCCTCAACTACCGCCTTTTTCTACTACTACCTTTTCTTCACCTACCTGCCTCATGTCACAAATACCCTGATCAATATTTTGGTCCTCTGTTTGAAACCACTGCTCCTCCCTCCCAATAGATATGTACTGAACAGTACTACTTGTGTGCTCTTTAGCTTCTGGGGAATAACCCTCCCCCCTCCACCCCCCGTCCTGCTTCCAATGACCGCCAGCTATGCTTACAACACACTACAGGTCTCTTTTAAACCAAAACAGCCGGACTAATCCCATCCTCCCTTCCATCATCTCCAGATTCAGATTCGTTGCCCCCAAGATACCCATTCACTGGCCTGAAGGAAACAATATCTTTGCAGATCTTCTGGAGTGCCCTCAGCAACCATCGCTTCATCCTTTAATATCCCTCACACAGCAACAAAACGTCAAGCCTGGTCCTCATCTAAAACGCAAAAATATTTGAAGGCAGAGAAACTCTTAACCCTCCTGACATCCCCCAGGAGACAGCCCAACATTATCGTCAGCCACCTTCCAACCCATAAGGGTGGATGATATAGTCAAACTCACAAATACTATTAAAGTTTTAAATCTACCTGCAGATCTGCATCTTGTATCAAGGAATAGACAGCAGAGAGCATGTGACTTGGGACTCCATCCCTTGTGACAGCCGTACTCCCTAGCTCTCGGTGGCCCTCATTTAATGCCATCTCACGTTCTTAGCTTATTTAACACCTTCAATAAGCAAATTAAATTCTGCGAGGAAAAGTAGTCAAGCAACTTCAGAAGTATGTGCAGAACTTTACACTAAACCATGATCAGTAATCAGGGGTTAGAACACAAGACTACCGTACATTAGAGAGAAGACCCTCAACACCCTGGAAGATGCTTAAACACAGCATTCACACTGCTTTTCATTTTTGTAGCCTACACCATAAGCCATGACACATCCCCTAAAGGTGGGAGGGGTGGGGACTACCTGGCAGCGTCCTAGAACATGTCCAATCAGCCCCCCAAAAGGGAGCAAATAACTGAATCAGATCATTCATTGTCAAGACTTTGTGTGTCCTACATCATACCCAAGGACCACACATTTTTGGTTTAATGCTTCTATACATGAGCACAAGCTCTTTAGTAGCACAAGTTCACTACAGCTCCAAATGCAGTTCAGTCTCTTAACAGGCAATCACAATGTTGTGTGTATTCTTCAATAAGTGAATGGGTGGTCGGAGGGATGGGCGAATGAGTGAAAGAAAGAACGGGTGAATGAGTAGATGGGTGAATTAATGCAACAGGTTACATCATGCCTCAAACCTCAGTAGGGCTAATATTTTAAAAATGTTAAGATTTACCAGTCTTATGCCGGTACATGTAATATACCTGGGACAGCCATAAAGTAGAACAGAGCTCAAAGGTAAGCATCAGATAAGAGACGCTAAAATTACATTACTGGTACAGTGTAACTACCATAATGACAATTTAGTTAGATTCAATTTAAGATACAATAACATTCCTAATGAGGATTGCACATCATAATAAAAGCACAAATCTGGCCAACAGACTTATCTCAACCATCCTACAGTAATGATGGCAAAGCTGCAGGATGTTTCAGAAAGAGTTCAGATATTGCCTCGTCATCTGCTACCCTATGGATGCCACCTGAGAGGTGACCAGTTTAGTCCCCATTTAGTTCCTCTTTGAGAAGGGGGTGTCTCCACCTGCACACTCATCTATGCTTACATCCTAGCCTGGGGCTTCAGGTGTTCTTCCCTGGAGACATAATGCAGTCCCTGCCCCATCCAGGCTTGTGGCAGCACTGGAAGCTCCACCAGGGCAGCAGGGAAAAGCAGACATTTTAAGGCATTGCCAAAGTGGGCATTTGCCCAGGGCCCCCATCGTCCCTAGGCCCGCTTGGAAAGTGAACTGTTAGACCTGGCATCTTTTGGCTTATTTCCCCTGTCTTTTTGCTTTCGGACATCCTGGTGTGACCCGTTTTTGCTGGTTTAGTGTCTCTGCACACTTTCTCACTGCTGTCCAGTGTTAAAGTGCAAGTGCTCCTATTGTAAATTGTATTATAGATTGGTGTTTCCATGATTGGCATATTTGATTTACTGGTAAGTCCCTAGTAATGTGCACTAAGAGTGCCAGGGCCTGTAAATCAAATGCTGCTAGTGGGCCTGCCGCACTTATTGTGCTACCCACACAAGCAGCCTTTCAAAGGGTTCTCAGACCTGCAACTGCAGTGTCTGTGCGCAATCTCTACTGCCATGTCGACCGGGCAATTGAACCAACTTGCCAGGCCCTAACCTTCCCTTGTGTTACATGTGAGTCACCACTAAGGTAGGCCCATGGTACCCCTGTGGGCAGGGTGCAGTGTATGTGAAAGGTAAGACATGTACTGGTGTGTGTGAAATGTCCTGATAGTGACATACAGTTTATTTTGTTTTTCACTATTGAAAGGCTATCTGTTCCATAGAATAGAATGGGGAATACTTTGTAACATCTTACAAGTATAACTTCCCATTGGGACAAGATAGAGAACTGGACTTTAGTATGCCTGAACTCAAACCATGAAAATGCATCTTTTAGTAAAGATGATTTTTTATATTGTGTGTTTGAAAATACCAGTTTTAGAAAGTGGGCATTTTCTTGCTTAGCCATCCTGTGTGCCTCTGCTAGGTTGTGGATTGACTGTCTGGCTTTGGAGTGACAGGGGCTGGGGATGTGCATTCACTGTAGACAGCCACTGGGGGGGGTTGTGGGGGTTGTGGGGGTCGAGGTGTGTCCTGCCTTTCCTGGATGAGTCAGGGCTGGGCTGGGCTGCATAGACCTGGGCTGCATTTAGAGTAGTGGGAGGAGATTTCCTTGCACCTGAATGGGCCTGGTCTGCCTTGGACAATGCTGTCTCCACATCCTGCCAGTGAGGACAGAACTGGTTTGGGCTGAGCACAGACACTCTCTGCCCAAAAGAACAAAGATAAACTGAGTATATATATTGGGGCTCAGACCCCAGAACTTTAGGACTTGCTGGGATCAAGGAACCTTCCAAGGAGAAGAGCTGGAGAACTGCCAGGAGGAGTACTGCCCCTTTGCTGTTTTGGCCTGCAATTGCTGCTTCTGCCTTGGGCAGTGAAAGGACTGAAATTAACTTTTCTTCACTTGTTGCTGAGTATCTCCAAGGGCTTGAGATAGAGCTTGCCTCCTGTTCATGAAGTCTCAGGGACAGCAAAGACTTCACTTACCTCTGGGTTCAACCTCTGGGACCGCACGTTTCAGTTTCCACAGAGGGAAACCACAACCTGACGCTGTCACCAAGACTGCTGGCGGTTCTGTGACTGGAAGGCACCGCAGAGGGCACTGCCGCACTTCGCATTGCAACCCTAGTCTCATCGAAGACAACGATCGCCACCTCAACCGAGCCGCTGCTTGCACCGCGACCTGTGGGCACCGCACTCCACACCGCCTCGCTTTACTCCGCTACCCTGGTCTCACCGACAACGCCGTGACCAGCTGACATCGCTGCCATGGTCTGCACCGTGGTCTGGGGGCACCGCTTGTAAGCTACACACACCTCAGCCGCTGCCCACTGACACCAGCCCCATCGACCGCCGACCTCGACGGCTGCCGAAGCTTGCATCATGATGTCAGCACCGTAACGAGCATCGCCCCACTTCACACCACAGCCTTGGTCTCACTGACACCACCGGACGACCACCACCGAGCTGCTGCCTGCACCGCGACCGGAGAGCACCGCACGCCGCACCGCTCTGCTCACACTGCAGCCTCAACGACTGCCGCAACACACCGCCACAGTCGGCCGGAACAACAACAAGGCACTGT
Organism: Calotriton arnoldi; assembly: GCA_963921515.1. NCBI lineage: Eukaryota > Metazoa > Chordata > Amphibia > Caudata > Salamandridae > Calotriton > Calotriton arnoldi. The sequence goes on along the minus strand of CAWUFW010003106.1, from coordinate 1,043,929 downwards.
TTACAAGTCTTCTGACACCGACGCCGGTCCGAACCGACGCGGTCAACCGACCCGGTTGCAATTGGTTGTTTTCAGTACTGCGGTAGCACTGGCCGGAGCTATCGACTTCAAGGAACTACATTTTTAAGGTTATTCTTGCAGAGTACAGATTTTGATTATTGTATGGTGGACTTTTATTGTTTTGTTCTTGTTTGCACAGATAAAATATTGGTTATTTTTCTAAAGCTGGAGTGGTGTCCTTTTGTAGTGTTTTCACTGTATTACTGTATGTTATGTGCAAATGCTTCACACACTGCCTCTGAGATAAGCCTGACTGCACGTGTCAAGCTACCAAGGGGGTGAGCAGGGGTTATTTCAGTAGTGTATCCCCCTTATCCTGACTAGAAGGAAGGGTCACTATTTGGATAAAGGTGCAAACCATTGCCAACTAGAGACCCCCATTTCTAACATGAACTTTCTCTCTATTTGATCTCTGTCTATTATATTTCTCTATCTAAACTGCCATCCCTCTCTGCCTACTGCTACCAATAACTTGGTATTTCTACCCTGTGTAATCTTAAGGATTTCTGGGGTCCTGGGCAAGACATATTTCAACTATTACTGCGGGACCCTTTAAAAGTTTAACATATAAATTAGTATTGTTAGGCATCACGCTGGCGTGAATTAGCAGGAAATGGGTAACGAAAATAAATGTTTTTCTGTACAGGGGACCCCAAAAAATGTCTAGCTCTGGGCCCTTAAAATCCTTACCCCAGATGAAGTTTCAACCGCCCTGGTAAAGATCAAATCAGGTTCTCCAGTAGATCTGGTTTCACCCCGTTTCTTCTTAATTATTGCCCCCTTGCTCATCAGTAACCTTGCAGATTTATTTAATAGGTCACTAGCGCAAGCAGCAGTCCCTGTTAGATGGAAAGCAGCGTGGGTTAAGCCAATTCTAAAAAAACCTTCTGCTGACCCAAAGGTCAGCAGAACCGCCCAATATCTCTGCTTCCTTACTTTGGAAAGGTACTTGAGTTCCTGGTCAACAAGCAGTTTACCACCCACTTGGAGAGTTATGGACTGTTGGATCCTTCACAATCGGGGTTCAGGGCTGTTCACAGTCCTGAAACCTCGATAGTGGAGGTTGTAGACAACATTAGGCTTGCCTTGGACAACGGGCAGTCAGCCATGCTCGTCCTATTAGATCTGTCAGCCGCCTTCGACACCATCTCCCATAGCATTTTAGAACAATGCCTCTGGGAGATGGGTGTCAGGGGTGTGGCCTTGGATTGGTTCAGAAATTATCTAACTGACCGAACGACCACCGTACAAATGGGCACCCTGGCCTCTTGTAGCCGGCCAGTAAAAATAGGAGTCCCTCAAGGCTCCATTTTAAGTCCCATGCTTTTTAACCTGTACGTGACTCCCTTGGCCAAAGTGATCAGGTCCTACGGTTTTGACGTAGTGTCATATGCTGATGACACCCAGTTATTGATCACCCTAGGCCCTGATCCCACTGACACTAGGATCAGTTTAAAAAACTGCATGACCCGTGTTGACAGCTGGATACGCACCAACCACCTACAGCTTAACGGAAGTAAGACAGAGGTCATTCTTTTTGTTAAGGCGAACGAATTCTGGTCTAGTGACTGGTGGCCTCAGAATCTGGGGCCCTGTCCAGCTCCCAAACCTGTGGTGCGTAACCTCGGAGTGATGATTGACAATCAACTGTCAATGAAAAACCACATAATCGGCATCTGTTATGGCATTATGCGTAATCTACGCAAAATTTTTCAATGGATCCCTATTGAATCCAGGAAACCACTTGTCCAAGGACTAATCATAAGTCGTATCGACTATGGAAATACCCTGCTGGCCTCCGTAAACGAGGAGCTCTATTCTAAGCTTCAAGTTTTTCAAAATACTGCTGCCAGACTTGTGCTAAACCTTCCATCGAGAGCTCCTTCAGTGCCCAGTCTGAAAACTCTTCATTGGCTCCCTATAAGGAAGCGAATCCGCTTCAAAATCCTCTGTCTGGTTCACAAGAACATGTTTGGTAATGGGCCAAGCTACTTTGCCAAAAAACGTAGCTGGTATCAACTGAGCAGGACGCTTAGGTCAAGTACCAAATGTCTCCTTACCCCTCGCAGAGTCCGCACCGCCAGGAATGGCGGTAGATCTTTCCCTTTCCTTGCACCTGCTTTCTGGAACAAGCTTCCATCACATCTCCTATCCATCGTCGACCATAAGCCATTCCGCAGGGAACTAAAAACCTGGCTATTCGACCATCTATAAGGACCGTACATCTGACCTCCAGTCCCTTGGAGTTTACGCTAGCGCCATGAGAAGCGCCATGAGACCCCGGGTGATATGTGCGCTCAATAAATTCCTCTGACTTGACTTTACTTAAGATGACCCTGGCTAGACAGCTTGATAAAAACCCTTGGGTACTTATGTCTCAGCCCTTGGCATGAGTCTGCTACTCTCCACCAGCCAGGGTGCGATCATCAGGGAGGGAATGTTTAACTGGCAGAAAGATCCTCTACTATGTATGCAGATTCTGTTTCCAAGAGCTGCACAGACTGAGATATGTGAGTGGTGCATTGCTTAACTGGCATGCATGAAGCAAAAGGTGTAAGTGGTTGGAGTGGTTTCAATCTTACAAGTGGTGTGAGAGATACGAATGATGTAGGTGGAAGTGGTCAATGATGTGTGCACTATGAGTTGTAGAAGACATGTTAATCATGTGAGTGTCTTGCACTGGTCTGGGACCCTGCAATGAAGGGATGTGATCAAGAGACATAGGTGTATGTGTGCACATATGAAGCGGGAGAGCAGGTCTGTTAATATCAGCTGTAATTGGACTTTTGTTTGCAAATCAGTAATGCAAAATGTACACGAAAAATCTGGCGTGCCTGAATGTGCTCATATAAAGTGAGGAAAGGGGATCTGTGAGGATGAACTTCAGTTGCAAAGAATAAATACTTTGTTTCAAGGCAAGATCTACATATTAAATGTAGACATCCCCAAATGCTGTAGGTGGATCGAAATCCCACAGATACAGGAGATAAGTAATGTCTGGAAGGTCTGACCCAAATAAGCGAATGGCTGAAGAGGTCTGACCCAAAGCACTCTTTACATTGTTGCTATAGCTGTGTTTATATGAGCCTGGCAGACTCCCAAAGCTGTCTGTGGCCACATCAAAAAAGATATTGCTTTGTTTACATACAGGAATTATAGAACATTTAGCATGGGGAACAAAATAAACAACATCAGAAGGGTCTCACTTTTGTGGCTGGTGGGGTAACATTTTACAATACAAACAATATGGTTGTCTGTGCACAATGTTATCCTAAAAGGAAAATACTTGAGTTCTTGGCTACCCAGGGAAGCCTTTGGGTCTCAACCTCTTGCATTTTTTTTACTTTCACAGACCACAATCAATGGTACAAATGTGCCAGGCAGAAAGTATATGCTATAATATATTTGGCCGTTTTAACAAACTCAGCAGCTCTGGGCGCATGGAGAAACAACTCTCTGGGTTTAAGCCAAGCCTGCTTGGAATCTGCAAAAACGTCAAAAAACCAAAATACTGTAAACATCCAAAAACCCACCACCCAAAGCTGAATAAGAAATCCCAATCACAGAAACAAAATATGAGGTCTGGACTGCCAAAATACACCAGTGAACAACAGCTAGTTCTAGCACCAACTCATCTACAAAATCAATAGTTTCAACAGAAACACTGAAGGTACAGGAGAAAGGCCTATTTTGACAATGATTTTCCACTGTGAAAATATTAGGGTTGCGAGGATACTCGTTAGATCTTACCCATGTATAGAAAAATGCTCAAAAACTTCAGAAATCAGAGTAGCCAGTTTCAGCTAACTGGACACTACCATAAGTCCCATGGTGAAATGGAAACCTTACATCATGTCCCTTTCAGGTTATGAAAGAAGCGATATGCTAAGGCGTCCCCTTATAGGGGGAGCCACGCCTATAGTGGGATGCCGGACCTGCCCGGGGGTGGGGGGCTGGAGGTTGCGGCATATGGTGCCGCTGCCACCAGCCAACAGGGGCTACGGCGAGTGACCTGTCGAGCACGGTGACCCAGAAGCAGTTGGAAACGCTTCCGGGTCGCCTCTGTTTGTTGGCCACCTTGGGGCCCTCCAGGGGGTGCTTGCAGCAAGTCGGTTAGAGGGTGCAGGGGTGTGGGAGTGCACGCTGCCAACAGGCCCTTATGGCCAATCCCCGTACGGGTGCGTGGGAGCCAAGCTAGCAGCACAGGCCCTTGGGGGGTTAATGAGGGCGTACGGGGTGACTGAGGTAGGCAGACGGGCCCCCGGCGCAAGCTTACTCCAGGGTGGGAGGCAAGGGGATGGTCCCCCTCTCCTTAGAGAGGGCCCCTCATATGTTGACCAGTCATGATTTCACTCGTAGGCTCAATGCTGGATACACAGGGACAAGGCGAGATATGGTTAGGAAAGGCTATGTACTAGAGTCTATGTTAAGGTTAGCCATCTATCAAAATTTTAAATAATACTGTATGGGTTTTATGGGGTTTCTGTGTATTAATTTTGTAAATTGATATTGGAAACTATTTGATTTTGTGATGCTTCTTCTGTTTGTCATAATAAATATGGCCAGGGGATCACGACCCCTAACCCAAAAGGTTACAGAAGTTGCGGTGTGCTGTCTTTGTGCGGGATGATAGTGGCACGGGGAGGAGGACCTGGTGTGTAAATTAATCACAGGGGCGGGTCTCGGCGATACCTGGCCATATAAGCCGCAACAAGGTCATGGATGGTGCAAGTCTGTTCAGCAAGATGCAGCGGACCCACACTTACAGTCATGGAGAGCCTCAAGTAGGCACCTAAACTGTTGCAAAGCAGATCTATTTGGTTCAGCTCTGGGCAGATGGGCTGCAAGGCCTTGTAGTCACTAGGGTGCTAAGTCCCTCAAGATGACCTCCGCACAGTCCTCTCACAGCGGGGACTTTAGAAGTCCAGATGAAAACAACTGACTGGTCTAACAGCAATTCTTATCCAGTTCAGTGATACACTGAAGAAAAGCTAGGATCAATACAAAGTGTGTACAACTAACACATATTGTAGCCATGCTCCATCAACCCAGCATTGGCTTTGAAGCAATACTTCTTGACTTCAGCCATATTCTATCAAACCAGCATTAGCTTTGAAGCAATGCTTCTTGACTTTATTAGCCATATTCTATCAAACCAGCATTGGCTTTGAAGCAATGCTTCTTGACTTTATTAGCCATACCCCACTCTCTAATCTCCTCTGTATTGTGGAACTTACAATTGTATCTTTTGCAGTTTATCTGCTGTGTGAGAAGTTGGCCTGGTATATGCTGTCCACTAATTATAGTGGGCACCTTGCACCAGTCCAAACCACCCCTTATTGGAGATAGGTTAAAGACAACCTTTATTGAAAGCTATCCTAGTGGTAGCTATGGAGAACAGCCTTCAGGCTAAGTCTTGAAGGAATGTAAAGCAGCTTGTTTTACCAGTCTATAATCTCTTGAGTGACCAAATGAAAGAGGACCACACCAGGTATAGGTATAGGTATAGGTATTATATATATATATATATATATATATATATATCTATATATATATATAATATGTATTTAGTCTTAAACACACCCCTCTAGTCTCTTTATGAGGCTAGAGTTAGAAGTACATACTTTACAAGTCAAATATCAACAGTAATAGCACAAATACACGTTTGAGCCCTAGGGGCGTACCAAACCATATACTAAAATAGTGGTATAAGAACCACGACTGAGCTAGACACAAGGCCTAGAGCCTGTAGAAGTGCTTGGACCACAAGGAACCACCCAAGGTAGTGACACAGGGGACCCACGGGGGACGCGTGCAGTGTGAGAACACAGCCGCGAATCGCCGTTAACTTCTATGGGGAAAGTCGCGGTTCGTATTTTACAAGGAAAGGACACTTAGAAGAGGACTTGGAGCAAATCCCTTTAGAACTAGGCAGTTCGAGGGTCAATACCCACGGGAGCACCGGAGTACTCGAGTTACCTCACCCAGGGAAGCCGGGTGCATAGGTGTCTTTTGTCGTCGGGTTTCGTCGTCGTTTTCAATGGCGATCTGCTGCAGCAGGCTGCTGGCGGCCAAGTCGAAAGTGTCCAGGCGGATCCAAGGGTGGATCGAAGATCTGAAGATCCTGAAAGCAGAGGGGACAGAGTCTGGGTCACTAGCCAGTGACCAGGAAGGCGATGAGCAGATGCCCACCGATGTCGGGTGCTTCAGGTAGGTTGACAGTCGTCTTGACTCTGCAGCCACGAGGTCCAGGAGGCGTCAACGACGACCAGAAGCTGGATTCGTGCTGTCACACAATGTCTGTCGATTGCTGAGGTGTTAGCGACCGGATTGGACCCAACAAGCCTTGGCAACGGCAAGTCACGTGGAAATAAAGAAAGGACGTTGATGCAGACCAGCAAGGTCTGAGGGACTCACCCAGCGAGGGTAAGTCAGGGCACATCTGGAGCAACCAGGAAAGCCCAAACAGAAGAAGAGTTGCCTTCGGGAGGGCCCACTAGCCAACGGACTAACGACCGCAAAGGAGCCTCGAGTGGACGCACTTGGAGCTGGCTCACAGGACACTCGTGGAGTGGAGGCCAGTGATCTTCAGTGCAGTTGGTGCTGGAGGCAGGGGCTACTCAGAGCCCAAAGCACAACTTCGTGGGAGACCAGGAAGAGGATGCACTTGCAAAAGGTCTCGGTGACCAGGGGTCACAGTTCCACATTACCCATGACAGCTACAGGACTCAGCTTTGCTGGGAACTCAGGGCAGCCTCGGGGAAGTCTGGAAATCCACCTCTGGTGTTGCAAAGACTTCGGCGTCCGGCGGGAGCTTCAGCGATGCAGACCGGACAATTGCTTCTTAGGTGCCTGCCAAGCAGGGGAGTCACTCCTTGACCCCAAGGGAGATTCTTCAGTCCTCTAATCTTGAAGTAGAGCGTCGAAGGTCCATGATTCAGTGTCAGAGTTTCATCCAGGGTAATCTAAAGTCCTAAGGACTGGGGTCCCATACTTATACCAAGTTAGGGGGTTGGACATACTCTGGGGACCCACCTATGGGAGGGTCAGGGAAGAGGGGTGGTTACACCCATTTCCCTTTGTCCAGTTTCGCACCAGAGCAGGGGCTGGAAGCCCCTGAACCGGTTTGAACTGGGGTATGCACAGGGACACCAAATGTGCCCCCAGTGCAGGACTTCAAAGCACCAGAGAGTGCTCCCACCCAGCCCCAATACACATTATCCTGTCTGGGGAGGTGGTTACACCTCCCTTGGACAGGAAACCTATTGTCCAGGCCTCCCCTGCCGGAGTTTGTCAGCAGCAGGAGGCCAGACCCGTGTCTGTGGCATGGGCATCCATTTTGTGATGCCAGGGCTCTGTAAAGAAGTTACCGGGTGGGCCGGTGTGTACATGTCTCTCCCTCTAGAAGGGTGGAATGCTACCCCCGCCGCCAGAACTGGCGGGGTAGTATTCCAAGATGTTTGACATCAAACACAACATGTTTTGGTGCAGCCAGTCCAAAGTTAGCATTCTACCGAGAGGATATAATGCACTTAAGAGTATATGGTCCAGCTGTACCACAAACCGCATCAGAGGAGGGACTCCGAATGCTGCAGAGGGGCTCTGCTCATGCAGGGGCACTCTCTCACATAAGAACCAAGCACTCTGCCTTCAGGATTGATAAGGCCTGCCATAGGAGTGACTTATAGGTTTATATGTGTGTATATATGTAGTGATATAGGTAACCTATATCACAGTAAGGGGTGCATGCACCACCTGACCAAGGCTGCAGTAGCAGACCTGTGGTGTCATTTTGGCTGGCCTTCCAGGGGTGGCATAATACATGCTTCAGCCCCTGGCAGGCCTCTGGGGTACCTATGCCCTGGGTACATAGTATACCATATACTAGGGACTTATAAGGGCACTCCAGATTCCAATCAGAGATGTACCTAAGGTACATGGAAACCATTTTAGAGAGGAAGCAGCTAGGCTGGGGTTCTGATTAGCAGGGCCCCAGCCAGACTAAAGTCAAAAAACAGTGAAGCATCAGCAAAAAGTGGGGGTACCCATGTGAAGCAGATCCTACTGTCCTACACAACCCCCCCAAACGTAGGGACATTAAACTAACCTTGTCCAGTTGAGTCTTCATGTTCCAAGTGGAAGTACCTAGAGAGTCCATCTGCATTGGCATGGTTACTCCCAGGTCTATGTTCCACTGTAAAGTCCATCCCCTGTAGGGAAATGGACCACCTAAGCAGTTTGGGGTTTTCACCCTTCATTTGTTTTAGTCATAAGAGGGGCTTATGGTCTGTTTGAACAAGGAAGTGAGTACCAAACAAGTATGGCCTCAACTTCTTCAGAGCCCAGACCACAGCAAAGACCTCCCTCTCAATGGCTGACCAACGTTTCTCTCTAGGGGTCAGCCTTCTGCTAATAAAAGATACTGGTTGATCCTGATCTTCTTCATTCAATTGTGACAGTACAGCCCCTACCCCCAATTCAGATGCATCTGTTTGGACAATGAACTGCTTGGAGTAATCAGGACTCTGTAGAATGGGAGCAGTGCACATGGCCTGCTTCAGGTCATCAAATGCCTTTTGACAGCTAACTGTCCACTGAACCTTTTTGGGCATTTTCTTGGAAGTTAAGTCATTCAGGGGTGTCGCTATTGAGCCATACCCCTCGACAAATCTCCTATAGTACCCAGTCAGGCCTAAAAAGGCTCTCACCTGAGTCTGGGTAGTCGGAGCAGTCCAGTCCATGATGGTCTGGATCTTGCTCTGCAATGGTTGAACCTGGCCTCCACCCACAAGGTGGCCCAGGTACACAACCTGACTCTGCCCTATCTGGCACTTTGTGGCCTTGATAGCGAGGCCTGCTTTCTGCAGGGCCTGTAAAACATTTCTGAGGTGGACCAGGTGATCCTCCCAGGTGGAGCTAAAGACAGAAATATCATCTAGATATGCTACACTATAGGCTTCCAGACCTGTAAGGACTGTATTCACCAACCTCTGAAAAGTGGCAGGTGCATTCTTCAAACCAAAGGGCATTACCACAAATTGATAATGCCCACTAGGGGTTGAGAATGCTGTTTTTGGCTTTGCATCATCAGCTAGCCTGATCTGCCAGTAGCCAGCTGTTAGGTCAAATGTGCTTAGATACTTGGCTGATGCCAAAGTGTCTATTAGCTCATCTGCCCTGGGTATTGGATGGGCATCAGTCCTAGTGACTGCATTGAGACCCCTGTAGTCCACACAAAACCTCATCTCTCTTTTCCCACCACTGGTGTGAGGTTTTGGCAAAAGGACCACTGGACTAGCCCAAGGGCTATCTGAGGGTTCAATAACTCCCAAATCCAACATCTTCTGGACTTCTGTCCTGATACAGTCCCTGACATGGTCAGGTTGCCTATAAATCTTATTTTTAATAGGCAGACTGTCCCCAGTGTCCACTTCATGAGTGCACCAGGTGGTCTGACTTGGTGTCAGAGAGAACATATGCCTGAACTGATTGAGCACCTGTCTGCAATCAGTTTGCTGCTGGGTAGTGAGGCTGCCTGCCAAGGCTACACCATCCACTGACCCATCATCAGGGTTCTGTGAGAGCAGGTCAGGGAGTGGGTCACTCTCTTCCTCCTGTCCCTCATCAGTAGCCATGAGCAAGCCCATGTCTGCCCTGTCCACATATGGTTTCAATCTGTTGACATGGAGAACCCTGTGGGGACTCCTGGGTGTTCCTAGGTCTACTAAATAGGTAACCTCACCCTTCTGTTCTACAATGGTATGGGGTCCACTCCATTTGTCTTGGAGAGCTGCTGGGGCCACTGGCTCCAACACCCACACCTTCTGCCCTGGCTGGTAAACAGTCAGTACAGCCTTTTGGTCATGCCAGGCTTTTGGAGTTCCTGGCTAGCCTCAAGGTTTTTAGTTGCCTTTTTCATGTACTCAGCCATCCTGGAGCGGAGACCAAGTACATAGTCCACTATGTCCTGCTTTGGGGGCTTGAGAGGTAACTCCCATCCTTCCTTCACCAGGCACAATGGACCCTTGACAGTGTGACCAAACAAAAGTTCAAAAGGGCTGTAGCCAACCCCTTTTGAGGCACCTCCCTGTATGCAAATAAAAGGCAGGGCAAGAGTATGTCCCATCTTCGCCTAAGCTGCTCTGGGAGCCCTTTAATCATGCCCTTCAAGGTTTTGTTGAATCTCTCAACTAAACCATTGCATTGTGGGTGATAGGGTGTGGTGAACTTGTAAGTCACTCCACACTCCTTCCACATTGCCTTCAAGTACCCAGACATAAAGTTTGCATCCCTGTCTGATACAACCTCCTTAGGGAAGCCCACTCTTGAGAAAATTCCCAGGAGGGCTCTTGCCACTACAGGTGCTGTAGTGGTCCTAAGGGGAATAGCCTCTGGGTACCTGGTGGCATGGTCTACCACCACCAGGATAAACCTGTGCCCAGATGCTGTTTGGGGATCCATGGGACCAACAATGTCAATCCCCACCCTTTCAAAGGGAACCCCCACCACAGGTAGTGGTATCAGGGGGCCTTTGTAGTGCCACCTGCCTTGCCACTGGCCTGGCAGGTTACACAGGAGTGACAAAACTCCTTGGTGTCTTCAGACATGTGGGGCCAGTGAAAGTGAGGGACAATTCTGTCCCAAGTCTTGTTCTGGCCCAGGTGACCTGCTAAAGGAATGTCATGGGCTAGGGTCAATAGGAAGCCCCGGAACTTCAGAGGTATAACCAACCTCCTGGTGGCACCAGGCTTGGGGTCTCTAGACTGAGTACAAGAGTCCATCATCCCAATACACTGTATGGGGACCACTAGCTTTCCCAGCAGCCTCAGCATCAGCTTGCTGTCTGAGGTGTTCAAGAGAGGGGCAGCTCTGCTGCTCCTGGCTCAGATCTGCCCTGGAAGGGCCCCCTGTCCCCAAGAACTCAACCTGATCAGGCTCAAGCTCCTCTGGGACAGTTCCTTCCTCAGGACTGAGATCATCTCCCTGAAGAGACTGATCTTCCTTCTGAGCCAAGGGGGAAGGCACTGCCTTTACCCTACTACTCCTCCTCTTGGATGGCACTTGGTCCATTGTTCCAGGATCCAAGGCCTGTTCAGTGTTAGGCATTTTGCTCTGTGGCCTGGTCACAGCAAACACATCTGCAGGGATGCCCAGCATTTCTGCATGGGTCCTGAGCTCCACTTCTGCCCAAGCTGAAGTTTCTAGATCATTGCCAAGCAAGCATTCAACTGGTAGGTCTGCACTTACCACAACCTTCTTAAGGCCAGTTACCCCTCCCTAGGAGAAGTTAACAACTGCCAGAGTATGGTCTGTTCTGACATTGCTAGCATTGGTCACTTGGTACATTTCACCAAGTATAATCTGCCCAGGATCCACAAGATCTTGTGTCACCATGGTGACACTTGCTCCTGTGTCCCTAAATGCCAAAGCCTCTTTTCCATTTATTAATGGCTGTTGCCTGTACTTGCCCAGATTACTGGGACTCACAGATGAGGTCACATCCATGCCTCCATCACAGACTAGGACAGCCTGAGTGAGTTCTCTGACTAGGTCAGAGCCCATCTCCTTACCCAGGGTCAAACCTACTAAACCCTTGGCCTGTGTAGGCCCACCACCAATTGTAACTGCACTAGGGGGAACAGGTGCCTTAGGGGCATTGGTGGGGGCTGGAACAGAGTCTTTGGACTTGGTGCAATCACTGGTCCAGTGTGTCTTTTGCTTACGGACTTTGCACCATGGTTTCTTTTGGCCTTTCCCTTTGTTAGACTGTGAATCCTCACCTGAAGAAGATTTTTGGGGGCCTTGTGAAGACTTCTGGTCTTTACCCTTCTCCCCACCCTTGTCAGAGTTCTTAGAATCTTGCTTCTTTGGGTCACCACCTTGGTTCTGTACCTTCTGCCTCACCCTGGTTCTGACCCATTTGTCTGCCTTCTTTCCCAATTCTTGGGGAGAGGTCAGATCAGAGTCCACCAGGTACTGATGCAACAGCTGATTTTGACAGTTATTAAGAATCTGCTCCCTCATGATAAGATTGTACAATCCTTTGAAGTCACATACCTTACTGCCCACTAACCAACCTTCCAGAGCCGTAGCAGAACAATCAACAAAGTCCATCCAGTCTTGAGTCTGTGCCTTTTGGGTATCTCTGAACTTTAACCTGTATTGTTCAGTTGTTAGGCCAAACCCATCAATCAATGCACTTTTTAAGACTGGATAATTATCAGCATCCTCTTAGCTAACAGAGAGGAGCTTGTCTCTACCTTTGTCTGCAAAGGAGAGCCACAAGATTGCTGCCCACTGCTCCTGAGGGACCCTCTGTACTTTACAGGCCCTCTCCAGTGCAGAAATCCATTTGTGGATGTCATCCCCACTCTGGTAGGGAGGGACAATCTTGCTCAGGTTTCTATGGTCATTAGACCTTTCCCTACCACTAGGGAAGTTCCTGCCACCATGGGACTCTAGTCCCAACTTTTTCTTTGCCTTTCAAGCTCTAGGGACTCCCTGTCTATAGCCAACTGCTCTCTTCTGAGTCGCAACTGAGCTTCTCCATACTTGAGCAGTCTCTCTTTCCTCTCACTGGAGGATTCCCTCCTATGAGAGGAAACAGAGGTCCCTATTAAGGTGTCAGAGTGGTTAGACTCCTGAGAAGGAGATCTAGGCCTTCTGGGCACACTCACAACTCTTCCTGGGGGACAAAGGGGAGGTCAGTCTGATCCTCCTCCTCATCCTCAGGAATAGCTGCTTCTTCCAGGTCAGGATCATTGTCATCCTCCTGGCCAGTTTCAGAGGGCAGGTCCTGGGATGGTTCACCCCTGGCCCCTTCCTCATCTTCTGCCCCACCCTCTCTGCCTACCCCTTCAGGCCCAAAGGGTCTTCTGAGATCATCCAGCAGTAGCATCTCCATGAGACGTTGGGTGTTGGCACTTTTGCCTGTCTTCAGCTTCCTAATCTTGCGTAACTCTCTCAATTCCAATGGGAGATTATCATACTTGGAGGGAAGAAGCCCATTGGCTTCTGGCAGGGACCCACTGGTTCCTGGCCTTGAAGACATTACTAGTGTGGTGTGGTGTATGCACTACCTACTCTAGTGTGGCCTACTAAACTCTCTTGAGTTGTAGAAAGGGTATGCTAGCCCTTAACACACAACTCTAAGTTCAGTAGAACTTACTGTATACTAAGCTTGTATTTATATGTACCTAAGGTACCTTTAGTGGTTTTCAGTTGATCAATTCAATTGAGATGATCTGGTAAAACAATAGCAAGCTGGAATCCCACCGCTGCACACCAATGTGAGAAGTTGGCCTGGTATATGCTGTCCACTAATTAAAGTGAGCACCTTGCACCAGTCCAAACCACCCCTTATTGGAGATAGGTTAAAGACAACCTTTATTGAAAGCTATCCTAGTGGTAGCTATGGAGAGCAGCCTTCAGGCTAAGTCTTGAAGAAATGTAAAGCAGCTTGTTTTACCAGTCTATAATCCCTTGAGTGACCAAATGAAAGAGGACCACACCAGGTATATATATAAAATATATGTATTTAGTCTTAAACACACTCCTCTAGTCTCTTTATGAGGCTAGAGTTCGAAGTACATACTTTACAAGTCAAATATCAACAGTAATAGCACAAATACACGTTTGAGCCCTGAGGCGTACCAAACCATATACTAAAATAGTGGTATAAGAACCACGACTGAGCTAGACACAAGGCCTAGAGCCTGTAAAAGTGCTTGGACCACAAGGAACCACCCAAGGTAGGGACACAGGGGACCCACGGGGACGCGTGCAGTGTGAGAACACAGCCGCTGAATCGCCGTTAACCTCTATGGGGAAAGTTGCGGTTCGTATTTTACAAGGAAAGTGACACTTAGAAGAGGACTTGGAGCAAATCCCTTTAGAACTAGGCAGTTCGAGGTCAATACCCACGGGAGCACCGGAGTACTCGAGTTACCTCACCCAGGGAAGCCGGGTGCATAGGTGTCTTGTCGTCGGGTTTCGTCGTCGTTTTCATTGGCGATCTGCTGCAGCAGGCTGCTGGCGGCCAAGTCGAAAGTGTCCGGGCGGATCCAAGGGTGGATCGAAGATCTGAAGAACCTGAAAGCAGAGGGGACAGAGTCTGGGTCACTAGCCAGTGACCAGGAAGGCGATGAGCAGATGCCCACCGATGTCGGGTGCTTCAGGTAGGTTGACGGTCGTCTTGACTCTTCAGCCACGAGGTCCAGGAGGCGTCGGCGACGACCAGGAGCTGGATTCGAGCTGTCCCACGACGTCTGTTGATTGCTGAGGTGTCGGCGACCGGATTGGACCCAACAAGCCTTGGCAACGGCAAGTCACGTGGAAATAAAGGACGTTGATGCAGACCAGCAAGGTCTGAGGGACTCACCCAGCGAGGGTAAGTCAGGGCACGTCTGGAGCAACCAGGAAAGCCCAAACAGAAGAAGAGTTGCCTTCGCGGTCGCTAGTCCGTTGGCTAGTTGGCCCTCCCGAAGGCAACTCTTCTTCTGTTTGGGCTTTCCTGGTTGCTCCAGACGTGCCCTGACTTACCCTCGCTGGGTGAGTCCCTCAGACCTTGCTGGTCTGCATCAACGTCCTTTCTTTATTTCCACATGACTTGCCGTTGCCAAGGCTTGTTTGGTCCAATCCGGTCGCCGACACCTCAGCAATCGACAGACGTCGTGGGACAGCTCGAATCCAGCTCCTGGTCGTCGTCGACGCCTCCTGGACCTCGTGGCTGAAGAGTCAAGACGACCATCAACCTACCTGAAGCACCCGACATCGGTGGGCATCTGCTCATCGCCTTCCTGGTCACTGGCTAGTGACCCAGACTATGTCCCCTCTGCTTTCAGGTTCTTCAGATCTCGATCCACCCTTGGATCCGCCCGGACACTTTCGACTTGGCCGCCAGCAGCCTGCTGCAGCAGATCGCCATTGAAAACGACTGACGAAACTCCGACAAAAGACACCTATGCACCCGGCTTCCTGGGTGAGGTAACTCGAGTACTCCGGTGCTCCCGTGGGTATTGACCCTCGAACTGCCTAGTTCTAAAGGGATTTGTTCCAAGTCCTCTTCTAAGTGTCCTTTCCTTGTAATATACGAACCACGACTTTCCCCATAGAAGTTAACGGCGCTTCGCGGCTGTGTTCTCACACTGCACGCGTCCCCCATGGGTCCCCTGTGTCACTACCTTGGGTGGTTCCTTGTGGTCCAAGCACTTCTACAGGCTCTAGGCCTTGTGTCTAGCTCAGTCGTAGTTCTTGTACCACTATTTTAGTATATGGTTTGGTACGCCCCTAGGGCTCAAACGTGTATTTGTGCTATTACTGTTGATATTTGACTTGTAAAGTATGACTTCGAACTCTAGCCTCATAAAGAGACTAGAGGGGTGTGCTTAAGACTAAATACATATATTTTATATATATACACCTGGTGTGGTCCTCTTTCATTTGGTCACTCAAGAGATTATAGACTGGTAAAACAAGCTGCTTTACATTCCTTCAAGACAGCCTGAAGGCTGCTCTCCATAGCTACCACTAGGATAGCTTTCAATAAAGGTTGTCTTTAACCTATCTCCAATAAGGGGTGGTTTGGACTGGTGCAAGGTGCCCACTATAATTAGTGGACAGCATATACCAGGCCAACTTCTCACATGCTGCATCACACTTGCTTCCAGCCTTTGGCTTGATAGTCCAAATTCTTAAGTCTCAATGCATTATGGCCTTTGTATTTGTCCATGTGATAGTCCACTTTCTCACAGTGCTACTCTTTCCTGTCACTATAGATATGCATGTCTCAATAGGGTTTCTTGCATGGTGCTTCAACACAACTATCTGGAGAGCACCAAAGAAGTAACTAAGTGACCATCTGTAAGCAGTCAGCCTTTCACAGCATAATGCTTCATTACCGGTTCAGTAATAAACCATGTCATTTTGGAAGACATCATTCCAGCGTACACAATTGCATGCACTATAGCGGGGACAAGGGGGTCCTTGCATGCGGGTGCAGTCACTTACTGCACCTTCCTGCAAGGGGATCTCCCCCCCTCTTAAAAGTGCATGTGGATTTCCGCCTGCATAATGAAGCACAGAGCAGCTTTGAAGCAGGCGCTCCAAATTTCACTTGAATGCGCTGCTGCACCCCCCACACTCCTCCCCCCCTTCCCGGCTTCACGAGTTTGCAGCTGTCCTAAGGGCAGCACTTTCTTCATAACGACGCATACTTGCCCTTTTTGCGCATGGTGCACCTAATTTAAAGGTGCAGCGTGTGCACAAACAGGAAAAGTGCCCCCTATCGGTTAGAGGGCCCCAGGTGTGGTTTGAGCTTGGAAAGTGGATTGCGTGGCCATGTCATTATATCTCTTAAAAAGTAAGTGAATGTTTCTAAATATGCCTACACTTTGTGTTATTAAAGGGCACAGAAAAGGACTAGTCTAAACGATGAAATACTGCTCGGTTTCATGTCACTCATTTATATCTTTATAGTGGCTATGTACAGAACTGAGAATGTATATTATTTGTATGTTTTTTTTAATGATCTACTAAGATGCCCCAAACATGGTAAATGATGGGTACTACGTCACCACCAGACTAGGGGGGAGGTTGATAGTTGGTAGAAGGTGAGTTTCTCGTGAGGGATACGTATGAAAAGCGCGAGGCCTTAGTGAGCGCGCCCTTAGGGCCCGGCCCCACCGGTCCCACGCCACACCCCGCCCATAGCCCGGACCAGTAGCCCTATTGGCTACTGGCCGAATGAAGTACTTCCAGGTCGGCCGTGACGTGTTTCCGGCCTGCCCGAGGAGCGGAAGGGGGAGCCAGGGGTGGCTATTTAGGCCCCGGGTCCCCTTGTGGGCATCCTCTTTGCCTGGACTTGACCCCCGGGAGCAGCAGAGTTCCGGAATCTCGGACATCGCTGGAATCCTGGGCATCGTTGGAATCGCGGGCGTCGCGGTATCGGGGATCCACTTTCGGAGGACGCGCCGTCGTGGGACTTGGGGGCGCGTAGCTGTGTTGGCACGGAGGATATCGTTGGGCGACGCGGATACCGAGGTGAGGTGTCGGGGCTTTGGGGAGCGCGGGGGTCGCTGGTAGCCGGTGGGCGAGATAAGTTGTAGCTTGAAGAGACTGTTTCCCCCGCTGGACGCTGGTGGCCGCCCGTGGTCTCCCTTGCGGTGCTAGCACGTCTCGGGAGTGCTTTGTGTGGGACACCTCCCTCGGGTGATCCGGTGTCCGTAGGTGGTGAGAGCGAAGGCGAGGACGGGTGGTATTGTGCTTCGCTGTTGTTAGGCGCCAGGAATTGGATAACGAGTGGGGGCGGAGAGCGGGTTATTGAGGTTTTTTGGCGAGTGCTGCCGGTTTCGATTTTGCGTGCTTCCCCGGTGGTGGGGTGCCTTGTTGACTACGCAGGGGTACGGTTCTCTGCGGAGAGCGGGCAAAATTTGGTGTGGGGCTACCACTAGACACCCTGCGTTTGGGGTCCCATGAGGTTGGTGAGTCTGCCGGTTTTTCGTTTGGCGTGCTTCCCGGGGGGGGGGGCCTTGTTTATTGCTCAGCGGTACGGAGTGCAGCGGAGAAGGCGGCACCAGGAATCCAGGGGACCGCGCTTGTGCTAGGCGGCGGGCAGACTACAGAGTGCACGTGCGAGGTCCTGCGCACCCGTAGAAGGAGGGTTCGAGAGCGCTTTCGCTGGATGTGAGGTCTTTCAGTGTGCTAGCCGACTGATTCCACGCGCTCAGGGGGATATCGGCATTGAGGGGAAGCTCAGGGGTCGGAGTAAACGCGCCTGCATTAGCGCTGGGTCGGAGCCAAAAGGGCTCACCGAGTAGAAAAAGGGATGCCGCCAAAGCGCAACCAAAAACGAAAGGAGGGGGAGTCGGAAATAACGCAGCTGTTGAAGCTGGTGTTGGCGAAACTGGGCAGGGATGAGGAAGAGGATGAGGGGGAACAGGGGGGCGAGGCGCCAATCTCGGATAGTGAAGAGGTCCCGGAACCAGTCGAGAGGGCCCGCCCCCGTAGGACCATAGTCCCGCCCAAGGCGGCCTTCCCTCCATTAGTGAAGAGGCCCAGGGTGAGCAGGAGAGGGAGGGGGGCAGGGGACTGGAGGAACAACTACCTGCACCGGCTTCTCCTGCAATGCCTCCACAACCAGTACCCCAGCCGCCTAGTGGGCCCCAGGGCCAGTGCCTTGTGTACCCGAGCCATTGCCCCCTGTGCCTGCGGGGATCCCGGCGCCGCCGGGTGTACCCGAAATACCGGTTCCCAGCATGGAGCCGTCACCTCCGCCGGGGGTACCGCCGCAGGCAGTCAACGAGACACTAGGAGAGGGAAGGGAGGATGTGAGTACGATACTGGCTGAGATCAGGGGGTTTTGAAGGCCTTAATGCCAGCTCCTGCTCCCCCATCGTTGTATTACCAGAGGTAGTGCCAGTGGCAGCCCCAATCCCGCAGGGGGCAGCGAGTGGGGTACTGCCTCCCAGCTTAAGGCAACCAATGGCAGCAGCGGAGGGGGGCCAAGCGGCCCCAGCTACCATGTGGGCGACGGTGGCATCTCTTTGGCGCAATTAGGCGCACCGGCAGGGGGAGCCCGAATGGCAGCGCGACGGTAGCACCATGGGCGCCATCAGCAGGCACGGGAGGCGTGCTCAGCGATATAAGTAAACAAGTGGCCCTCTTGGGCAAGGCGCAAGAAAAAGAGGCGTGTACGCCCCTACAGGCGGTGGGTCAAGCGGCCCCCGCGCAAGCAGCGACAACTGGGGTTGCGGCAGGTAAGGCAGTAGAGTGTTCAAGCAAAGAAGTAGATAACGGGCCAAAGGTAATTGGTGGTCACGATTCAGTGTTATCTAAAAGGGGCAAATTGGCAACACATGTTACGCAGGACACAAGAGAGAAGATTTGGAAGGGGGATTTTATTGACATATTCTCCTTAATTAGACCAAAGAGGAGAGAAGTAGATTCTAAAGAGAAAGACGGGAAAGAAGGTTCCTTCAGAGACAGGAAACCAAGGGTAGAAGAGTCAATTACTAACTGGTTGTTCGGTTTCAATGTTTTTTCCATAGTAATGCTAGAAAAGAAGCCAGAATTGGCGATACCCCTGATTTGCTATTCAAATAAGATTTTAAAGGCACAGACGATGTACGGGGGTGGCCTGGCTGGATTATGATAGAGACTTTAGATGGGCCAAAGTGGACGACCCAGATATGGGCTGGGACCAAACAGAGGTAAATGTGTGGTTGGAGAGTGTCAATAACAAGACACCCATGAAGCAGCCCTTTCGGACGTCCCAGGGGGCACAGGGGAGAAGAGAGGGACCTGTTGGGCTTTTAACCGGAAAATTTGTACATGGCCCACTGGGGCATGTAAGTTCAAACACGCATGTGCCTACTGTGGCCACCCTTCACATCCCGAGTTTAAGTGTATTAAGAAGTCTAAAGAGAAGGGGAGGGAGGTTAAACCTCCCCAACAGTAAGCTTCCCACGCCAGTAGACATAGGTAGACTGATTTTCTGGCTGAATCAGTACCCGGATAGGAAGGCAGCCAAGACATTGTATGATGGTTTCTCCTCAGGTTTTCGCATCCCAGCACAAGGGGTGCCCCCAATAGGGTATTGCCATAACCTACTGTCGGCACGCATGCAGCCCACAGTGGTGGCTCAGAAGGTTGGTAAGGAAAGGGCGCTGGGGCGGGTGGCCGGCCCGTTTACTGCTCCCCCATTGCCAGGGTATGTGTGCTCACCTCTGGGCGTGGTTCCCAAAAAAGAGCCAGGTCAGTTCAGGATGATCCATAACTTGTCAGCGCCAAGGGGGGCGTCAGTGAATGATGTCATAGATCCGTCCCTTTGCTCAGTGACATACGCTTCCTTGGACACAGCATTACAGAGGCTGCGTGACTTAGGCCCCAGCGCCCTCATGGCGAAGACGGATATTGAGTCAGCATTCAGGCTATTGCCGGTTCATCCGGATGACTATCACCTGCTAGGTTTCCAGTTGAATTCCGAATTCTACTATGACAGGTGTATGCCAATGGGTTGCGCAGTGTCATGCAAGTATTTTGAGTTGTTCAGCACAATGCTTCAGTGGATGTTTGTATTCAGAACAAGTCACAAAGATGTAGTACACTACCTGGATGACTTTATGATCATGGGCCCCCCAGCATCAGGAGAGTGTGGCCAGGCCTTGAACAGGCTAGTAGACATGTGGGGGGAACTGGGGGTGCCACTGGCTCCCGGCAAGACGGTGGGCCCGGCCACATGTCTGTCTTTCCTGGGCATTGAGATAGACACGGTGAGGGGGGAATGCAGGTTGCCACTGGACAAGGTACAGGCTTTCTCGCAAGCGATTGATTCGGCCCTGGCCGGTCCCAAAGTCACGCTGCACCAGCTCCAGGTCTTAGTGGGCCAGCTGAATTTTGCATTACGGATCATCCCGATGGGACGCCCCTTTCTAGGTCAATTGCACGGGCGATGGTGGGGTTGACCCAAAAGCACCATCACGTGCGCTTACAGGCAGATGTGAGGGAGGACCTGAGGGTGTGGCGAAGTTTCCTGAAGGAGTTCAATGGTAAGGTAATCTGGCCAGAGCCGCCAATATCTAGCGCAGAATTAGGATTGCTCACTGACTCCGCAGGTAGCATTGGCTTTGGAGCAGTATTGGGGTCCCATTGGTGTAGGGGCGATTGGCCGGCATCCTGGCAGGTGAGTGGTTTGACCAGAAACATAGCCTTTCTGGAACTTTTTCCTATCATAGTGGCAGTGGACATCTGGGCGGGATCCTTTAGAAACAAATCGGTGATCTTTTGGTCGGACAACATGGCAGTGGTGGAAGCGATCAATAGGCAGGGAGCTACTTGTAAGCATGTTTTGAGGTTGTTAAAACATTTAGTGTTGGCCTGTTTAAAGCTCAATCTGCTGTTCAAAGCGGCAGGCTGCTGATGCTTTGTCTCGCTCCAAGTTGCAGGATTTCCGGCGGTATCATCCTCAAGCAGAAGAGCAGATGACTGGGTTCCCGACATCACTGTGGAGGATTGGAGCCCCGCCCTAGCAGGGCTGGTGGGAGCGTCATTGAGCGAGCGCACTAGAAGAACTTATCAGCAACAGTTCAAAGCTTACAGGATATTTGCTGAGCGCACTGGCCGGTTGGCCCTTTTTTCTACAGGGGCGCTATGCGAATTCTTACTAGCTCTGAAGGAGCAAGGAAGGCCAGCGTCATATGCTAGGGCACATGTGTCAGCAATAGGCTTCTTTGCGAAACTAGCAGGGGAATGTGACCCCAGCGCAGCTTTTGTAGTGAGGAGAGCACTATCAGGATGGGCCAGGCTAGAAGGGGTCAAGAAAGACAGTAGAAGGCCGTTAGATATAAAAACTCTGGGCGACATGTTGGGGGTATTACAGACGATTTGCTCTTCTTATTACGAGAGCGTGTTATTTGGGGCGGTATTTACCTTAGCCTTTTACGGGGCTTTTAGAGTGTGGGAATTGGTGGGGGTCTCCAAATTAGATCACGCAGGAGGACTCCAGTGGCAGGATACAAAGCTAGTCCAAGGGGACCTGGTGGTGGTTTTGAGGAAATCCAAGACAGATCCATTGGGAAGGGGGGTGACAATTCGTTTGGGCCCGGCGCCAGGGGAGGATATTTGCCCAGTAAACAGAATGAAAGCCTACTTGGCGATTCGTCCAGTAGGGAGTGGGCAGGCACTGTTCATACATGAGCAGGGCGCTTGCGTGTCGCAGTACCAATTCAGGGCGGTGTTTGGGCAGGCGCGGGCATGTCTGGGTCTGGATGCCAAGGGGTACTCCTCACACTCATTTAGAATTGGGGCGGCAACATTGGCAGCAGGCGCAGGCTTCCCAGCCGAAGCGGTCAAGAAGGTGGGGCGCTGGTCATCAACTTGCTTTAAGCGCTATGTGCGACCTGAATTGCTGGAAAACACAGGACCGAGATGTTGATTTGACCATGCTGACGTTTCCATTTCTCTTCCTACTATTAGTATGTCCTCAAAGTTGATATGGGTGTTGGGACACTCGTTCGTGCGGCGGGCCACAGTTCGGCTAAGGCAGAAGCGAGTGTCGAAACCACCGGGTTTAAGGAGGGCGTCGTTCCTATGGCGCGGCGTGGGCGGTCTGCGACTCGGCAGCTGCGGCAGCTGGTGGAGGAGACTAGGGCGCACGAGGGACAGCAGTCCCCGGATTTGGTGATCCTACACTTGGGCGGCAACGACATGGTGGAGTTGGGACGCATGGCAGTCAGGGAAGCCTTACTGACCGAATTCGCCTGGATCGGGAGAGAATTTCCTCATGCTCGGATTGCATGGTCGTGCATGATACCTCGCCGGACATGGGCCACTGGAGTCAGATCTCGGGCATTGAACGTATCAGTGAGACGGCTCAACCGTGAATTGGCCAGGTTGTGCTCAGGGCCGGGCCGCTTGTGTCACATTCCGCATAGACTGATCACAGGGGACATGATGTTCCACAAAGAAGGCGTGCACTTATCAGACATTGGCACAGACGTATGGATAAAGGGGATCTGGTCTTTTGTGCAGAACTTATTGGCAGGTGGTGAGGGTGAAGGACCGGTAGGCCCTGGTCACCCTAGTGGCGGAAAAGAGACCACAGAACAGTGATTTTCAGGGTTAACGGGAGGCCCGCTTACATACTCCCGAGGCCAGCACTGAGGGGAGAGACGGTAAGCTCTCCGCAGGGAGAATGGGGACACCGGCTGGGGAGGCAAGGGCGCCAGGTCACACGTGCCTCCTTGGCAGCCTGGTGGTAGAGGGGTGGGCCCCTCGAAGGACGGACAAGGACCAAGGGCTGGGGGCTCACCGCTCAAGGACGCAGGTGGGTTGCGCCTTGCGTGGTTCTCAGTTAGGAGAGGCGAGCCAGAGGGCCCCTTGGTGCTGGAGTAAGTAGATAGTGCATAACCGGTGGTTATGATCAGTGATAAGGCTTGTAAATAATAAAGGTGTAAATATTGATTTTAAATATGAATTGTATAAATGTTTTTGTCATGTTTATGAATGTTTGAAGTTGATTAAACATGGCCGTTTTTACCCACACGCCTGGACTGGCAAAGTGTTTGTGGGACTGCATGAGGTTGGGGCGGGGGACTCCCTGGGGGGTCCGGGCTCTATGAAAAGCGCGAGGCCTTAGTGAGCGCGCCCTTAGGGCCCGGCCCCACCGGTCCCACGCCACACCCCGCCCATAGCCCGGACCAGTAGCCCTATTGGCTACTGGCCGAATGAAGTACTTCCAGGTCGGCCGTGACGTGTTTCCGGCCTGCCCGAGGAGCGGAAGGGGGAGCCAGGGGTGGCTATTTAGGCCCCGGGTCCCCTTGTGGGCATCCTCTTTGCCTGGACTTGACCCCCGGGAGCAGCAGAGTTCCGGAATCTCCCACCCACCCGTCCCTTAGATTGGGGGTTTGGGTTAGAATAGGAGTGAGGGTCGGCGGAAAAGAGACCACAGAACAGTGATTTTCAGGGTTAACGGGAGGCCCGCTTACATACTCCCGAGGCCAGCACTGAGGGGAGAGACGGTAAGCTCTCCGCAGGGAGAATGGGGACACCGGCTGGGGAGGCAAGGGCGCCAGGTCACACGTGCCTCCTTGGCAGCCTGGTGGTAGAGGGGTGGGCCCCTCGAAGGACGGACAAGGACCAAGGGCTGGGGGCTCACCGCTCAAGGACGCAGGTGGGTTGCGCCTTGCGTGGTTCTCAGTTAGGAGAGGCGAGCCAGAGGGCCCCTTGGTGCTGGAGTAAGTAGATAGTGCATAACCGGTGGTTATGATCAGTGATAAGGCTTGTAAATAATAAAGGTGTAAATATTGATTTTAAATATGAATTGTATAAATGTTTTTGTCATGTTTATGAATGTTTGAAGTTGATTAAACATGGCCGTTTTTACCCACACGCCTGGACTGGCAAAGTGTTTGTGGGACTGCATGAGGTTGGGGCGGGGGACTCCCTGGGGGGGTCCGGGCTCTATGGTTTTTACCAGTACCCCTGAGAAACTAGTCTGTCGCCCATCTCCGCTGGCATCCATAATACGCCGCAGGAACAGAGGTAAAGAGATTCCCTCATTTGCATGGGGCCACGCCCCTATGCAAATGAGGGAACGCCCTCTTGAAATAGCTATCTGTATTATGGAAAGGGCTTCACAACGTCGGAGGGACCTTCTGTAATACCAAAGTGCCCCGGGGGCACACAAAGCAGGCGCACATGCCCGTTTTGCGCCAATGCACTTTCAGTAATAAGGCCCCAGGTGTGTGCTGAAAGTAGCTTGGGATTCAAACAGGTCCATGCAGAAGTGGAAAAATGCCTCCCACAGCCCCATGAAAGGATTCAGTGTAACGTGCTGTAGATTTAGAATTCATTTGGGTGTGACCTTGTACAAGTGGATAAACTCCTGATGACCAGCAAAATATTTTAACCCTTTAGCGTACCCTTGCTTCTCTGTATCCTGCAACGCTGCCTGTCCCTCCTCTTCACATGTGTAGCCCTCTTGCTCGGTGTGGAATGAAGACCCCTTTGGAGTGCTCATCATACATCTTTGACTTTTAAACCCATCAAGGGGGAGGGCTGAGGGGTTGATTGTCTTTTTCCCGATGCTGTGTTTGCAACAGTTTCCACTGCAATCATGTTTGCGCTTTAATTGTGGGACACCAAATATTCATCAGCCCAATTTCCTTACCAATAAACCGCAATCACATTTATTTTGAATAACGAGAGTCATACTTTATTTGTGTGCTTCTCCGCTTAAAACAATTTTTGCAACAAGAAACTGATACAAAAGCAGGCAGTGTATCCCCCTTCAAGTTGTTGCAAAGCTGCACAGTTGTGTGCTTAAACCATTTGACATGTTGTAGTACAGTTTTCTACAGAAGGATATTGTGAAGAAGGTTTGTAACACTTAGAGAGAACCTTCCCCATCATGCCCAAGTCTTGTGCGTCACCTCAAGTACCTCCGTTTACTTCACTTGGTTTCGTCACAAAAAAAAAAAAAAAAAAAAAAAAAAAGTCAAGTTTCTCTCTTGTCACCGTGGGCTCAAGAACACCCGTCGCTCGTACAGTGCGCACGGACCCGGTCACCTCGAACCTGTACTTCCAAAGCCCCCGACCACGAGCACCAAGGACGGGGGAATGGAACGTGCCCCGCGTGGTGACGTGGGGTGAACTCCAGGCAGGTACAGAAATATCTGTGGCGTCGGCCACGTGACCTGCTGCTAAGCCTATTCTGTGAAGGTGACGGATGACAACAGGGAGATGGGCGGCACGTCCACGCTCTTCCAAGAGGGGGGACAGGCGCTGCCACCGTGCTCTGTAAGTGGTTCCCTTTTTTCGGGGGCTGGGCTGAGCTTTCCATGAGCTTCCTCGACCGTCTGCCTATCCGAGAATAATCATGGGCTGAGCCTTTTTGTGTAGGACTAAGGCATTTCACGGTTCATTTTTTTTTTTTTTAAATAACCCCACTATATATGTATATACACACACACATCCTGTGTTTTCTCAGGATTCCTTAAATAAATGATACTTAATTTCATATAAAGAGTTTTACACAGCTCACTGACGTGTTTCAGCTGCACACAGCCTAGCAAGGCGGTATTCAACTGGAATGTGACCAGAAGTGACCCACATACAGTCCAAACAGCCCAACTAGGCAGAAGTCTAGGGCCCACATCAGCACCAGCGGCAAAAGCTTTTCCAACTTTTTTTTGTTGCGAATATCTTTCTCATCTGGAGGCTGGTGTAAGATCTCAGCCGCTAGAGACGGGCCTTAGTCTAATTACCACCAGCATCAAATGTCAAAGATGGGGCTATGGGAATCGCAAATTCAACATCCGAGTTTGTTTTTCGCCTTTGACTTCCAATCCATTGCAACCCATAAAGGTAGTATGTGCTCCCCTCACCTATGCTGGAATGATCCATCAAGAACGGTGACAAACCCTAAGGAGCTTCTTTTCTCGCACACTATGCAAGAAAACATCAGTCCATTCCAATTTCCCTTAGGCTGGTCTTCACATGTACGGGTCTCGCTAGCCCGTACGATGCTACTGAATAAGCTTGTTCACCACATAGTGAGAACACATGAATGCTGCAGCTATTTTTCCAGTACAACGGGGTGCCAGCACAGCCTGCAAAAGCCCTTTTCCGAAGATCCGAACAACCTTCATGACAAACACCCCAGTTACGATACCACACAGTGAGTTCAGTTGAATACCAATAACAGAGGGTCTGGCAAAGACACAGGAGAAAAAGAATTCATAACAAAGGCCAAGAAGCTAAATAAATGTCTTTTGTTGTCGCAAAAGGAGGCAGATGTTCCACACTTGGCCCATGACCCAGAAGCAACATCCAACAGAGCTCATCGCTTATTTATTTAAAGCTATCATCCTAACACTGACGACTTGTGTATGACAGTAGTAGAAAGAAAAAAAACACAGAATAATATAAGGAATGGCAAAATGCACAATTCAACAACAATGGTGTTTATGTGGTAGATGAGGCAATAGTGAAGATCATCGCTTTCGGAGTGCAATAGTAGTGACATCCAGAGTCAGAAAGTATCAGACACAACCAACCACACCCCGCGTTCAAATCATCCCCTAAAACAGATACATGTCCGAATCTGAAAATACAGGAATGGAGGACAATTCAGTGGGGATTGAAATGCTCAAGATGGATACTTAACAGTGTCCTGGATAGAGTTCGGTACCTGGGTTGCTTCATCCCAAACTCTAACCCCCTCTCTCATAATGCAAGTATAACCATAGGTCAGACATACGCTACTATGTGTTAGACTCAACAAACATGACTCAGTTTTACAACCTACTTGCAGGAGGTTGTGCAAAGTTTGCTCCTACAGGTAGCAGGAGTCCCTTTTGTTACCAGTTTTAACTACAGACCTTCACCCCCTTATAAATAAAGCAACATGCCATGGAGCTCTAGCCGCCGTGAGATGAACTGAGCCAAAAGTATGCCATGCCACCTTGAGAAACCACTTAGGTTTAGAGAAGCTGGGCATAGGTCAAATCTGGTCACAAATTAAGGCGATTCAAATAATAGTGTGCGGGTGGTAGGGCTCGCGTGGTAGGAAAATGGAATGCTCCAAATGAGAGATTGTTGCAGTCTTTCCGGCCATGCCACTGTCTCACCTCCCATGCACCCACGGTCTGAAATTGCGCAAATGATAAGATGTACTGGCACAGCTACCTAAAAATCTAAGATCCTGTATTAGTCACCTTCAACAAACTGAAGTTCTGTGGTCTAGAAAGTAACAACCTGGAAAGATTAAATCACACCTGCGGTTAAAAGCACAGCTGTGCCAGATTACATAGAAAAAGAAAAGACTAGTCAGCATAGTGACTCTAGTAGAGCTCGGGGACCTGTCAGATGAGAGAGGGAAGCTAATCTTGGGAGGAAAAGAACAGTAATTGTATACCTGGCTTTGAAATGTGTGAGGTCGTGGAACCACACGTGCATCCTCCCACGGGATTTGATTTGTACATTTATAAAGCGCACAACTGCCCGTGGGCGTCTAGGCGCTAGTAACTGGCTGTTCGGCAAGGTTCCAAGAGATATGATTGACCCTCCCATCACCTCTCATACATCCCTCTGCAACTGAAATTCTCTTTTAATAACTTAACTGACCGGTTGCAGGAGTCCTATTTCAAGGAGGCCTCTCCCCCACCCCCCTCAACACAGACCCTGTGTTCATTGTCTGTGATGTGTGCTTGGCAATCATTTAACATGGAGAACCTGAAACTAGCTCCTAATTACGAATCAGCAAAGAACCGGTGCTAAAAATACACAGTAGTAAAACTAGTACATATAAAACAAGAGAGCAGAAGACCGTCAAACGCGGTCACTTTATCTCCGTAAAACACAAAGTGAATACCAGTGTATTTATCATCATTAGCAATTCCTGCATTTACAATTACTAGGTACACTCCAGTCATAGGCTTCTGTTCCAGGATCACTGGCCTGGATTATTTTTAATTATGACTTCCACCATTGCTCCACTGTTGTCTCACACTCCTCTGTTTTCTGCCCTACCCACCTTCCTATGTTCCCTCGGTTTCACTCCTGTTATCGCCCTTCCTGCTTTTCAACTCTTCTTCTTCCCCTCCCAGTAATCCTCACCCTCTCCTTCTCCCTAGTTAGGAAATCGAGAGCTCCATTGTCAATGTTAAACCAAGCATTTCTCTACTTTGGGTGGTGGTTGGTTGCCTTTTGGTAAGCTGGACAGGGCGTCCTTTACCTATCCTTCACAGTCCAGGTAGAAAATTGTGATGAGCTATTTTGTGCATCTGGGGTGAGAGGTGTGTGCTGAAATGATCAGAGTGATTTAATAGTATAGGTAACTGACATGTAGGAGAATACTGTTGGTTGGGCAGAGTTTGTCAGCTGCATGGCTATGGTACAGTGTTGTGTTGGTGATGGTGTAACAGTCATGTCTAACCAATGCTGTTTGAGGATGACATATGTAGGCGTGCTTGTATGGTGTGTGATGACGTTAAGTGTAGAGTGCTGTCGGGAATCTGATGTAAACCGGATTACTGACCATCAGATTCAACTAACTTTTCTATCAAGAAGTAGTAATCACATCGAGAAGGGCTAGCGAGGCTATCAGAATACGTGGATAGACCCCAGACCTAGAATATTTCATTTTGGGTCAGGGATAGGTGCAGGCAAATTTAAGTATTCATACTCTATAAAATAACATTACAATGGGGAGAGAGAACATTTTCTATAGCCCCTACTACCACCGTTTTTGATAATCCTATGTGCTGGGGAAAACAAGTGTTAGCCTTGCAGAATTTATCCACCATGGAAGGAGGAAAGGCTGAGATGACCCTGTTGGGCTTTGAAGTTATAACCTGCAGTTCACTCCAGATGTTAGGAGTGAGCATTTACTCGCTGAATCACCTTGTGACCATAAAAGAAATATATACATCTCAATTTACTGCATTTACAACAGAACTGATAGATCCATTCCCATAACTGTATAGAATTAAATAAATTATTTGTAAACAGTATTAATAAAATTGTGGAATTGTAGTCCTCTTTGTGTGCGAGGATTGTATTTACGTAAATATACACGCCCTTGGTGTGGGAGTGTACACTGTATGACAGATTAATAGTAGGCAAGTCTTAAACCAGTGTGAAACACCTTTTCTAACATGCTGGAAGGTGAAATAAAGTGTTTTAAGACTAACGTTCCCACCTGACAGGGAGAGTGTACCCCCGAGTGTGTTCCACATTGCCTTCTGGCAGTTAACCTGTCAGGGACTTTGCCAGCTGGAATAGCAGGGGAGATTATGAAAACCCACCTGTCACTCAACTGGTGGCCCTACAAAAAGGGAGGGTGCTTGAAATTCTGAGATCACGGAAATTATGTCTCCTAAGGAGAACATGGCATCGCAAATCTCTTCTCACTCAACACTTGCTGTGCTTTCCTTTGGGTATAAATTATAGATGTCTTTTCACTCACTGTAAAAAATGCCTGAGAAATGTTTTACAATGAGCACGGAGGCGGTAGGACATGAGGCAGGACGTGTTCTGCTAGCCCAATTACCAGGCTATCTATGCTTTCCAAAAATTCACTTGCATTTCAAAATAAAGCAAAGCCTTTTCCGAGAAATTGCAGAGACAAACCCCTCCACTTGTTCCCAGCCTCCGACAGATTGTCAGACACCTTGTGGCAGTAAACAGACAGTTTGTCATCATTTTATTTAGCGATGTGTTTTTTCCATTCCTTCAATCGCCTACTGTCATAGAACCAGTCTATTCTGTCCAGGGTTTCAGCCTGCAACATGGGGAGCCGCTTTGACACCTGAGCCGCATAACAAACTGAAGTACAAAAGTTGGTATTTTTTGCTGCGAGATTTCATGTTATGTGATGTGCCTTTGGGATGGGGGGGTGGGAGACTGACGCTAGGCCGGGGGTTGGCATGGAACCCTACCCCACTCCTCCAGTCAATCAATCAGATAATCAATTTTGTTGTATGATTACTTAAATTCTTTGCAAAGCCTCATTTCCAACGCACATTAAAATATTGCAATAAGATCGCTGTTGAGGTGAAGCAGGAAGTGGCAAGGAGGCGGCTTGTTAAATTCTAAAATGCCACTTACCATCGATCAAGTACAAACAAGACCTTACCAAAGAATACAACCAATAAAATACAAGATAAATAACCTGTGCTCGCAGACAGCTTAATAAAAATCACGTGGACAGCCATACACCACAAGGAGTTTAAAAAGATAAAAACAGCCGAGTTAGCACTTTATGACTTACAATGTGCAGGATGCCAGGTTATCAAGACAGCAGCTGGGAAGTAAAGGTGCAAATGCTCTAAAGTGCAGATTCGACAACCGAGAGTTTAAATGGGCATACATTTCAATATAGTCACTCCTTCGGTCTTGCAATTCTTTGGCCAGGGCAGAGGTAGTGATCACACAAGCAGGTAGGGTCTTGCTCCCTTGCTCTTGCAGTAGGGTCACCCAAGCCCTGGCCTGTATGAGCAGGTGGGCAGGAAGCACACTGCGAGAATGGCGATATCCCGGGCGGGGTAACAATTTTGTAGGCAAAGGCCAGGTTGTCCTTTGTATTTTCTTCTTTTTTTTGGAGGGGTGGGGTTATATAGCTCGAACTCGCCCACAGGTATTAGAACGCTTTACATGAGCACCAGTTGCATTACAGAGGGACACATTCACCAGAGATTAAGTGATTCGCCCAGAATCACAGGATGTTGAGCGTCCCCTGTGAAGACTCGAACCCTGTTCCCCAGCTTTGAGGTCGACCGCTCTAGCCGTTAGGCCACACGTCTTTGACAAGATGCTGCTGCCTCTTTAGCCGCTACTGAAAGACCCGCTTCTCTGTTATTGAGGCACGGATGGTTGACAGTGGCGGCTGGTGACATTTGAAAGTGGTGAGGCGTAAAATGAATGTTGTGCTGCACTGCGGCGAGCGAGCCCGAACAACCTACTGGGGGGCTCGGGGAGGGGGGGGGGTTCTCCCCCGAGAAAATGTTGAAAAAAGAATGGACAAATGGTGCATTTTCAAGCAAATTTGAGAAAGCAGGAAGGTTAATAAAGCAATTGTGAAAGTGCAGTTATTACATTAATAAAGAGATGTCACTCAACAACATAGGTAGCTGCTTATTCAGTATACCCAAGGTCATGCCGCCCGCTTCTCCGAGCATACGTGCTTGTGTTTCTAAAACTAAAATGCTGTAAAATGTGTGTGACGTGCAGCCTCACATACAGTCAATTGCTCACTGTACTATCTGTGTAATGTGCTTAGTGCAGCAATACAGATAAATACATAAGGAAGTCATCCACACAGACTGAAAACCGTTCCCTTATAAGTTATATGTATCATGTGATTGGGGTAAGCAAGATTCAGAGCTAACAGTGCACTATTAATGCATTTTTTTAACATAACTGTCCCTTCAATACCTGGTATGGGGTAGTAAAGGCTATATATATATATATATATATATATATATATATATATATATATATATATATATATACATATATACACAATTACAATTAAAAGCACACACTTACTTTACAGCTCAGTTGTTAACTCTTTGCACTGATGCTCAAAAACAATAAATATTTGCCACAAACCTTGGAGTGATTTGATCAATTAATGCCAATTTCCCAATATCCAGCTCCCAACCACCCTTTACACTTGCAGATTAGCCTTAACAATTGCAGATTAACTCGTTGTAGTGTACATTTGAATTTCTTTCAGGCCAGCAGGTACCCTGGGAGGAAGGCTTGATTTTGATTAGCTCAGCTGTCTGTCTGGCGTTCGTTTCACAGAACAGGAAACACACTTAATGACACTATGAAGTATTTAATTTAAGCTATTGAAATTCAGCGTCCCGCAGTGATTGTCACTAATGCTGCTACTAGAGAGGACTAACCAAAAAACAAATTAACGTTAATATCTGCATATTGTTTGGCGTCCCTGCTGTTCTAAATCCCTGTTCTGCATTGCAGCCCGTGTCTGTTTCACCCAGAAGCAAGCGGGTGAGAAAGCAGGTTGGCGGGTGAGAGGGTGTAAGACATCGAGAGGGGATGTCACTCCCTAAAGAGGGTGAGTTTGCAGCTGTGAAGGCTGCATTGCCGAGGCAAAGGTTTGCACAGCCTTGTGTGTGAATATGAAGCACAAGCCTTCCTCAGAGTATGTTGAATGACAGACTTCAATTCTGCTGGACCGGTAAATATGCATTACGACACTCACTCCATGATGCCTTTCACACACAATGCAGCACCCACAATCTGGTCCATAGTCGAAGATGGCCCTTTGTTGCAAACCATCTTTGAAAAGCCCAAACACGTAGCCCAATCAACCGGAGCCTTTGCTTCCATATTGCAGACCATGTTTATGAAGAGCTGATAGGTAGCTGAATCACCTGCTCCCCATCATTAACCAAAGTAATGGAGGAAAGTGCTGAGCCTTCCCTGATAGAAAATTGATTAGGCAAAGTTCCGGCTGGTAAATCGGCGCACAATAAGGCTACCTTTTTCCATCTTCCTACCATCCTTTGTAAAGAGAGTGTGTTGGGGAGAGAAAACAGCGGGTGAAAATGAGAGAGCGACAGACAGGTCAAGGGCAGTGCAGGGTAGGAAGAAAAAAGACAGGATGAAAGATTAAAGTGAGCCCGACACTACAGCAAGTAAATAAAACAACACTGACCCCCAGGAGTCTTCCAATCAGTGCACTTCAACAGTCCACGGTGGCATTTTCAACGACTAGGCCCAGCTGCTGCAGCAGCTCATAAAAATCATCTCTCTGGCCATCTCTGCTGGCGCTAGAAAATATTGCTCAAAACAGAATACACACGAGGCGCAGAAGCATGCGCTGTGTAACTGTTCGGAGCATGCTCAGGATGAATCCACGGTGATGTGTGAAATTAGTTTGGGCATGTGGATTTAGATGAAAGTTGCTTGGACTACAGCAGTAAATTTCGCCTCCAGGGCCAGACTCGCATCAAAGTTCAGCCTCAGATTTTTAACAATGTTAAGCAAGATTGGTGGCTTTTCCTTAACACTGAAGTCCTTCCTTGACCCTGGATTACTGTTCGACGATTTATTTCATGTAGGTTATGCAGGTATCCTTTTTAATTTTAAAAATACAAACCGGGTGCATTCCTAGACTTTGATGCTGATAAACATGACTGACTAAAACAAAGTTAATCATACAGTAGCTTTACTGCTGATCTCTGCTGTGTTTTGTTGTGAAACATAAATCTCCCCACTCCCTATTTCTGTCTCTGAACGCAGCGCTTCGCTTCTTTTATTTTCTCTGGCTGTCTGCCCTTTCAAATGAACAATGACACCTAAACATTCAGAGCTCTTAATTTAGGTTCCCCTTAAGAAGCCCTTATTCTTTTTAAGCTCCACTATCGCATAGCAGGCGACATATTTTGTTCTGAAAAGCAGGCGTATGGTTGGCAAATCCCCGGTGCACCGAGACCCCTCGGGTGGCTAGCAGTCCTCAAGCTGTCAAATTCCACGCTGTTCAAATAGCCCTGTCCTCTCCTTCGCTGACGTCAGAGATGCTAATGCATTTAGGATGCAAAGCAAAAGCCCCCTCACTATTTTCGCTCTTCTTAAACAGGTTGGGAGACAACTCCAGGGCAAGCTCTTTGTTAGGGGCCCGATTTCCTTGACTGTAGGCACTTTCATCTAGGTGCACGAAATGTGCCCGGAGAATCGTGAAGTAAGGAAACCCAGCTTCGGACAGCGAGTAAATGAGCCTGAGACGCTTGGAACTGGAAATGCACTTTCAAAAGCCATGGAGGTATTTACAGAAAGACTAAATTAAAATTAGTGAAGCATATTTTTTTGTGCTTCGTTGTCAGGAAACTCGGCAGCAGCACCCTTCGTGTTTCCCTGAGTAAGCGGGAAAAATGAGCACGCCCAGCCGGAAGGATGGTGAACTCGCTGGCCAAAAGGTTCAACCCGAGTGCTGTACAACTCCAGGGGCCTACCACAACAACAGATGAGGCTCTCGGCCTGTGCTTGGAGGTGCCTGCACTCTCTAGGGCTCAAATTAAAGTGCGGGTACATGTCCATTTAAAGCTGTTTTATAGAGAACTATGGTGCTTTAGAGCGGTGTTATCTAACACAACGCCTCACTCCGGAGCGTTTCTTATAGCATAGAAGTTCGAATTCAGGTTTATCGAGAAAAAAATCATTGCAGTCCTGACAAGCAATCTTGTAAAACCAGTCGCGGCAGGGGGGGGGGGGGGGGGGGTTCGCGGGACAGTAATGAAAATAAAATTAAAACTAAACTTACCTTACTACCTCCCTCCCACTGCTTCCTCCGGATCACGCGCCACCGCTCCTGCTGCTCCCGGCCGGGCCGGTGTAAACCTAGGCAGCCTCCTTCCCGTTCCCCTAAGCCAGCAGCGTTGTGATTGGAGGCGGGCGGCGCCCGGCCGGGCACCTGTAGGCCAGGGGCCATTTTCTCTATGTAGGCTGAGAACAAGCGAGAGTGCGCAACTGCGCATGACTGGTTTGGTCGGCCCTGGGGCCGAACAAACCGTCAGCACCAAAGACAGTGGGCTAGCCACGCCTCCCCTGCACTCGAGAATGAACGCCCGCCCCCAACCAGGCACTCCAGGCACTTCTGCTTTCCCGCCGTGCGAGAAGCAGAAACATGAAATGGTAGTTTTACCATTTCATGTTTCTGCTTCTCGCACTGCGAGGAAGCAGTGGGGCAACGCCCCCACGCCCCAATGGAGGAGCCGCCACTGATGGTTAATGGGCCAACCGCCTAACCCCACCCCCCCACACCCCACTCCGAAACTCTAGCGTGATGTCTTCAGGCCTTCCTGGGGGCCGCGGGGCGCGGATGGGAAGGCAGGGGGGCACCTGGTGGGCACGCTTTCTCGCCTTCGGTCTATGAACAATTTTCCTTGGGTGAAGTCTCCATGTATCCCCCACTGCTTTCCTCCCCAGGGGTGGGGGCTGCCACAATTTTCTCCATGTGAGTGGTTTTGCCTTCGTGAATGGATGGAGTGGAAATTAGTACCCTAGTGCTGTGAAAAATGAATATGAAATCAGTGAGCCTTTTTTGATGTATATAGTGTGTTTGTCTATTTTAGGACCAAAACGAAATTTCTAATGTTTAGTCATGTGAAGAGGTTATGATTGTATTGTTTTTAAGAACAGTTGTGATTGATTAGCAAATGTTTTGTTGAGTTTTGAGTAAACATGATCCGTGTGATGAAATAAATAGATAAGTTCTGTATGGTTGCTGACTTGGCTGAGCTGGAGTGTGGGGGGCGGGGCAGGATATAAACTGGGTGCCACCCTGGCCTATTTCAATCTAAATACATTTCAGCAATGAGAATTGTAGGTTCCACTCAGGGTTACAAACAGGTAATACAAGGGGCGGGCATAAGTACCGTCGGAGCCTTCCATTTCTGGAATCTCTCCCGAATGAGAAACACGTGTAATAAAGTGGGCAGACAAAACATGCAAACGAGCCAGGCATAGGCAGACCTGGAGCTGACCAATCACACCTGCGGGAATCTAGTGTTCTAAATTACATAGGCACCCATTGCTAAATTTGAGCTCCTGTCAGCTTCTTTACCTCTGCGTCCACGTCCAGAAGATGGTGTGGGCGCAGACGTAAAGTGATTTTCATTTGCATTGGCCATGCCACCATGCCAATGAGGAAACGCCCTCCTGAGATAGCACTGGCGCAACATGTATATCAGCGCTATCTGTATTAAAATATCAAAATATCAAAGTGCCCTGGGGCACACAAAGCGGGCGCAAACACTTGTTGCGCCCACGGGCACTTCTGTAATACAGGCCTAGGTGTGTTGCTAGAGACCCATAAAATAGGCTTCTACATATAGGTTGGTGCTCGAAGGGTTATTTTTAATACATTACCTATTTCAGCGCAGCATATTTGAAGAACATGTGCATATGTAGCATGATTCCATCGAAGTGCTCCTATTATGTTACGTAGAGACTTACACCTGTGTTATGAGGTCATCCCAATCCCGCCAGTTCTTTAACAAAAATACATCAGTAATAGTAGGATGTTTGGCATTTGGAGCAAAAAGCACGTATATAAATATATTATGTATCATGCATGACATTATTTGGGATAAGATGGCGAGTTGGACAGAAACTCGCTGTGCATTGTTCATTAAAAGTTCTGTTTACACTGCTCAGTCAGTAAATATTAAAACCGGTAAAACTCCGTATTACCCCCGACTGACACGGTTACCCAGGTATACCTGCAATGTTGGTTCCAGAAGGTTAGTCCTGGGTGGACTGCAAAATGCATTTCCCTGGCTGCCTGTAACCAGTACATTCCTGTGAGTTGTTCCTTTTAGCTCCTGGGTGGCCTGTGTACCGCTTTCCAATGGCTGTCTGTTGGAACTGGCACTTTCTGGTTGGCTTAGGCGATGCCCTAGCCAGGCAGGATCTACCCCACCCATCGGGGCAGGTGATTATACGCACTGTTTAAGCTGAGCTTGCTCATCCTTGGGTAGCTTGGCAATGAGCAGTCAGGTTTCTCACAGAGGCAATGTGTAAAGCATTGGCACAGCACTCCCTCACGATAAATACACTGAGCATCACAAAAGAGACTTCACACGGGATGTATGTAAACGTTTGTATTCAACACACACAATCAACACAACATGAACATCGTGTATTTCAGAGCATAAATCACACTTGGAAATATTACTAGCGGCACTAGACCAAACCGTGTTGAAATGACAGCAATAATATGCACACTTGAGACAGCTGATTTTGCAGCGCGGGACAAGCTCCCGGAGCTAAAAGTCAGAGCGATGTGCCGAATTCCACCCTCTCATTGAGCTCTGTGGAATCTTGCTGAGTTTTTATGTAACTCCACACAATTCCACAGAGTGAAACTGCCCATGTTTTTCTGCCCACCCCTGGTGGACTCAATACTAAGCGCATTCCTGTGCTATGGGACGCTCCGTTGTTACTTCAGTGTGGACTCCACAGTGAGTGCAATCTTGCGCTGTGTGTTGCTTTGGTGCTCCTGGGTGGACACTTCATGGCTTTCCAATAGATACCTGTAACCAGTGCAATCCTGTGGTTGCTTCTTGATGGACTGTTTGGGGCTTGTCAATAGCTGTCTGTAAGCAGTGCATTCCTGTGGGTGCGACTCTGCTGCTCATGGGTAGACTCTGAAGAGCATGTCCCTGGCTGCCAGTGACTGGTTGATTTCTATAGGTTACTTCTCTGTTGCTCCTGGGTAGGCTCTGGAGTGCATTCCCCCAGCTGCTTGTAACCAGTCCATCCCAATACTCGTCACGCATGACTTTTAAACACTTAACACTTCTCACAAAGGCCACCCTCATTACCCACACCTTTCCAACCAGATAAAAAATTCAAATAAATGTAAAGCGCATGCGTGCTATCCCTCACTCCTCTTCATTCAACTACACAGTTCGGCACAGTGTCCAGCGTCAAGACCACTCGGGTCATCCCACGAGGCACCGCAGCGCTTCCTACGTAGGACACACTAAAATGCAACACTTGCAAGCAAGCAGTGCTACCCATTGGCTAATGTCCTTCACCTCCTCGTCAGAGGCATGAACAACTATAAATGCCAGTGCAATACAGTAAATCAAGGCTGGGCCTTTCCTACGCTCGCTGTTCTTTCCTCCTTCCTTCTCGTGACTCTCCTGTCGTCTCCAGTTCGCTCTCGCTGAATAGGGCTACATCAGAGGCGCAACTAGAGCCACATTTCGGGGGGGGGGGCCTACTAAAATTTTTTTTGGGGGGGGGGGGGGTAATTCTTCCAGCGATAGTCAGACTGGAGATGCAGGGGCTCTAAGAAGGGGTGAAAAAACAACAAAGCCTTGTTAGCAAGTAAATGGTCTTTTAAAGACCTGTGAATTACTCGGGTGCGGCTGTGTGTGCTCGGGAAGCTGTCTCAGCCCAGGCTGCCACACACGACGGGGAGAGGGGGGGGGGGGGGGCTAAAGCCCTTTCAGCCCAACGGGCGTTGCGCGCCTGGGCTACATAAACGCTATAAAAACAATCTACGGCAAGCAAGACTCTGGGCCCTCCTCTGCAGCACCCCACAATATTAGGGGGAGCAGATACTGTCCGCCGGAAGAGCCCAAACCCAGCGCAATAAGGTACCTACGAATCCCAACCACTAGGGCTGGACGAGGCAGTAACACGGTGGTCTCTGAAGGTGCTAATCTCCGCTGCGATAGCGCCTCAGGGCTCTAATGATATGTATCATCACTCACAATGTCCTCATCTCCAGGGCTCAGTGTGGCTCCAAGATGCGGTGTAAAAGTAGACTCGCTCCCCCCCTCCCCCCCCAAAAAAACCCCCCATAAAAAACAGAGTAGTCTCTTCTCAATCTGCACGAACTGACTGCAATCACATTACAGAGAGATCCGGCGGCATGTCGTACACGCAGGGAGCGCCACGAGGCAGCCGCCGAGCCCGTGTGTGGTTTCTATGGCACCCATCGCCCGGGCACCTTGTCTGCCCAGAATGCTGGCCATAGCTGCTTCACCCAGCCGGTACATACCAACAGCAAACACACAATGAACTGCCCTACAAACAAATGCACAAGCCAAACCCCATGCACACAGGACGCATAGAGAGCTAAGACTATATACATAGCCACTACATGCCCAGCACACAAACACCCCACGCTCTCTGCATACCCCCAGACACAATTCTACACGCAGTTTCTAAAAAATGCACAGTAAGCATATACCGACACTCACAATAAACAAATAGAAATACATACAAACACTATACACACACAAATGAACATTACACACACCCTCTGCTCTGCACACAAAAAGTATTCAGCACATGTTATACATACCAAAACACAAAATTTAACTTTAACACGCACTACATACACACCCACAACACAAGATAAACTATAATCATGCACACAAGAACTCACAGCAAACACACGCCATACACAAGCGAGGGTAAATCAGTGTATCGTGAGTAGCGGGAAGTAATCTAAGCATTACAGCTGAAAAAATGGCGTCCACATTTTTAATCTCATGAACTACTGGATGTCAAACTGTTGAATACTTTTTAATATAATATAGCAAATTTTGCACTTGATATTTTATTTTAAATTCGATATGATTGCAATGATCTTAATTAATTGTGCCATAAAAACTATCTAAGCATTACATCCTTTTCACTTCTTCCTCCTAGTCTTTATCACATGGCGTAAGACTGGGACGAGGGCGTAGAGTCCGAGTCTTGGGGTTACCAGTAAGTAATTGAGTCATTCCAGAGCATCGCTGTGCATTTTAAATACATTGATGACGCACAGAGTCCACGCAGGGGCCTTCTACGGTGTGATTGGTGCACAGGGACGAGCTGTTCTGTGGGTTTCCTGACACACTTTGTCAAGAGTCATCACTTCACACGGAGGGGTAGCGGCTACCAAGCGGGTGTGTGCCCTCAAGCAGGCAACGAGAATGCCCACCCCTGCCACCCAGTTGGGTATTGAAAGACAACCATAACTGAGGTGCAGCGAGATCCCCTCCATCCCCAGGGCCGGTGCCACTGCACCAGCTGCACACATGATACGTAGTAACCTTCAGAAGGCGGGTGCTACATTTTCTCTCAGCCCAGGTGCAACCCCTTAGACATGGCTCGTGATGTGCCCAGAGCGCCCCCTGCCTTGTAATCTACTTAACGGAATCCCCTGACAGAACGGAACACAACGTGACAGCGTCAGCATGTCACGAGTCACGACAGCCTTTGACACCGGCACGTCATCCGTGGCCTGTTAACAAGTCATTGTTTGGGTTGATTAACAAGAAACGCAATCAACCTCAACCTGAAGAGCCAGGCCTGATTTCCAATCAGAAACGTGAACGTTAGAGCGCTGGCTGCTCGTCTTCCGAAGACATGGCGTAACCACTTATCAGGTGATGCGGTTGTTGGCCTCGGACAATACAACTATGCATACATTAACACTGCACACCTGGAAATAAAACAGTGCCTGCACTGCACACCTTCAAATATTGCGTACTTTAAAAAAACATTGATTTAATGCTCACCTAACACACTGAAATGAAGTGTGCATGTTCTCATGAAATACACCGACACAATGCACAGAGAACACACTGAAATAAAACATGCATTAAATACGTTGATAGGTTCCGCTGCACAGGAGTACACGGTGTGCATATGGCGCAGAGAGCGGAGTTCGGCTGCTGGGCATAAAGTGCGCGCATAGCTGGGGTCCGCACCACACACAGGCTCTGCTGGGAGACCAGAGCCACGGCACAGATACGACTATGGACGGGACCCCATCAACCTGCCAGTTCTCAGAAGCGGGGCACACACCGGACCTTTTTCTGTGGTTCCGAAGGTGGGCGCCCTACCTTAGCACAAGATTTCACCAACACGTTTGGGGGTGTGATAGGTTCCCCAAAATTAAAATAGTCCTCCTCCATCCTGGAGAAGATTTGATATTACCTACGAATATGCGCGATATATTTGTGAAAACAATGCACGGGATGTGATGTGTGAGTACCACACTCTGCCGAAAGCATTGTGTGGCCCCCACCGCGACGAGGCTGTCACCTCGCTGCGGCCCGGACATGCACTCAGACACCCGGCTCCAGCACGACACCTCGGACCTGCACCCAGACACCCGGCTCCAGCAGAACACCTCGGAGCCGCTCCCGGACCCCCGGCTCCAGCAGAACACCTCGGAGCCGCTCCCGGACCCCCGGCTCCAGCAGAACACCTCGGAGCCGCTCCCGGACGCCCGGCTCCAGCAGAACACCTCGGAGCCGCTCCCGGACGCCCGGCTCCAGCAGAACACCTCGGAGCCGCTCCCGGACGCCCGGCTCCAGCAGAACACCTCGGAGCCGCTCCCGGACGCCCGGCTCCAGCAGAACACCTCGGAGCCGCTCCCAGACGCCCGGCTCCAGCAGAACACCTCGGAGCCGCTCCCAGACGCCCGGCTCCAGCAGAACACCTCGGAGCCGCTCCCAGACGCCCGGCTCCAGCAGAACACCTCGGAGCTACATTCAGACACCCGGCTCCAACACGACACCTCGGACCTGCACTGAGACACCCGGCTCGAGCAGAGCACCTCTACCGCCCTAAGAATACAGCGCAGAGAGCCCAAGCTATGCAAGGAGAATCAGTCTGCCAGTCCCCTGCCAAGTACGGAGA
The DNA here is from genome assembly GCA_963921515.1 of Calotriton arnoldi. Taxonomy (NCBI): domain Eukaryota; kingdom Metazoa; phylum Chordata; class Amphibia; order Caudata; family Salamandridae; genus Calotriton; species Calotriton arnoldi. The sequence goes on along the minus strand of CAWUFW010003106.1, from coordinate 1,002,679 downwards.
GCGTCTCCGCCGCAGTGAAGGCAGCGCTGGCGCAGCCCCGGGCACACACTCCGAGGGACCGCAGGCTGAAACGACCCTCCTGGAAGGACTGTGCCCGCTGCGACCCGTGCCAGAGGAGAGGCAACCGCCTGCTTAGAGGGGCTACTCACTGGAGGGCTGTGCCCACAGTAAGGGCATTTGTCAGCTAGGGGGTGTGCCCGCAGTAAACGCATTTGTAAACAGGGGATTGCGCCCACAGTAAGCGGAGACCTAAACAGGAAACTGTGCCCGCTGGCTGCAAGGGCAGCTCTAAGGGGGGGAGCGGGGGAGGAACTGTGCTCACTGCAAGCACAGCTCTAACTGGGGGTCTGTGTGCCCACACAATAAGCGCAGTTCTATATACGAGCCTGTGCCCAATCTAAAGGCAGCTCTAAACGGCAGACTGTACAAAGTGACCGCATCTAAGGAACACCAATGACAGATCACGAGGACAAAGATCAGACTGGCCACTGCAAGGGCACTGCCAGGGGCAAGAATGCGCCCACCTCAGGCACGGCAGGGGTCTTGGTCCACCGCAAGCGCAGGTCCACTCAGGACGGACTGTAGCAAAGAGTGCCCCAGAAACAAGACCGCGCGCGCATCGCTAGCTAAAAGTGTATGCACAGTAAGGGCACAACTCAGTGCTTTAAATGGGAAAAAATAAGTGCAGGTACTGCATTAAAAGGAGCTAGAGGTGTGTCAAGTGGGCGGGGCTAGGGGCACGACCTGATGATATATAACAGTAAATACAAGCATAAATCATTCAATCACTTCAAAAGTGCAAAAGTATTTCCGTATACATACATATATTTATAAACGATAATGAAAGTTAAGAAATACAGCAGATTTTGAACTCTGCACTCATTTGTATTAAAATGCCATTTTTAAGCCCCGATTTCAGAACTGAACAAATATCTGGTACTTTTAACTGGGAAAAAAGTGCCAATCCTAACTTTAGCTGTCACCTCACCTTTTTACATCCCTCCCTCCCCTTCCTTCTATGTTCAGCATCCCCCCCCTCCCCCGCCAGATCCCTTGCTAGTTGTCACGGGAGGTTATTTCTGGAGGGCTGCAACGTTCCCTGCTATGCATTGCTCTTTGGGCAGGGCTCCTTTCACACCTATGGATCCCTCGCTGTTATGTAAATGCAGCTTTTAGTTGATGGGGCACACAAAGGGAAGCAGCTCCTGCGTTGTAAAAAAACAAACATGAAAAGAAAAGGTCGATGATTATGTTGAACTGCCACTCGCTTAAGTGTGACCAGTGCAGCACCAGCCCAGGCTATTTCATGCACCTGGCGGAGAGGGAGCTAGGGGGGGGGGGGCTTAAGCATTTGTAGCTGAATGATCATTACACGCTTAATCAACAGTGCAAGGTCTGGCTAGACCCTTCTCTGTTAATCACAGCATGTGACGCAAGCCCTCTCAAACCCCTGCAGTGTGAGGAATTGCAAAGGGGCGCCTCTGGACTTTACCAGCGTCACTGCAAAAGTCGGCTTCATGGCTCAGTGCGATTGTGAGATCCGGAAGCAGAGCGGCATCTGTCCTGCGTTGTAGGGGATATGGAACCTGAGCCTGCCCTGCCACTAATCACGGTACCGGTACTCTCCCTGACAAAAGAAAAGTGCCGGCACTGAGGGCTAGAAAATTTGGAAGTGCCGGTACTCAGTACCGGTGAGTACCGGCCCATTTAAAGCACTGGGCACAACACCCACGAGGGCACAGTCTACAAGAGTGTACCTACTGCCAGGAGCCACCAACTAGCAGCCTTTTCACACTGAAGGTACCACCAGCCAGGAGGCTGTACCACTGCAAGAGCACCACCAAGAACGGGACTGTACCCCGCCATTACACCCTCATGTGAGACAATGTGCCTCTGCCATTACACCCTCATGTGAGTGCATGCACCCTGCCATTACTCCCTCATGTGAACGCATCCGAGAGAACGTACCACCGCCAAGCCACTCTCATATGAGATAAATCAAGGCAACCCCATGTGAGAGAATGTACACTCGCTATGCAACCCTCATGCATAGGGAATGTATCCATGTCACGACACACTCATGCAAGAGAATGTTTCCATGCCACGACACACTCATGCAAGAAATTGGACTCCTGCCAATGCACCCTCGGATGAGTACCCACCTCTACCATTACAGCATCATGTGATAGAATGTACCGCTGCCATTCCCTCCTCAGGTGAGGAAACTCACCCCTGCCAATGTACCTTCGTGCAAGAGAATGTACGCCCTGCCAGGGCACCGAAATCAGATGCTTGCACGCCCGCTAGGGGTACTACTATTCAAGAGAATGTACGCGCTGCCAGTGACCCCTCGTATAGGATGATTCAGCGCTGCCCGGGTACCACAAGCAAGAGACGGTGCCCCCTGCCAGGGCATCGCCAAGCAAGAGATGTTGTCACCGCTTCCAAGGCAAACCCACCGACAGACAGACCCATTTTGAAGGCAGACATCATGAAAGTGACAGACGCCGGGTTTAGCCATCCTGCCCACGCCTACATACCCCTCAGGCTTACCTTCCTGCCCACGCCTACATACCCCTCAGGCTTACCTTCCTGCCCTCGGGCAGCGCCTGCACGTTGCTGTCCCCGGTGAGGGAGGCGGAACGCGCCTGCTGGCCCACGCTGTCCTGCTGCGGAGACATCGCGTCCATGAAGAGAGGGGTCCCAGGACAGGCCGCGGAGTCACTGCAGAGGCATGTCCGGTGGGGGCGAGGAGAGGACGGGGCTCCCTGAAGCGAGGCAGGAGGGCGAGCTTCATGCAGGAGAGGGAGTCCAGCAGCACGAGCCCCGCAGGTGCTGCCAGCCTCAGCAGCGAGCACACACGGGCACTGCAGCAGCGAGCACACACGGGCACTGCAGCAGCGAGCACACACGGGCACTGCAGCAGCGAGCACACACGGGCACTGCAGCAGCGAGCACACACGGGCACTGCAGCGGCGAGCACACACGGGCACTGCAGCGGCGAGCACACACGGGCACTGCAGCGGCGAGCACACACGGGCACTGCAGCGGCGAGCACACACGGGCACTGCAGCGGCGAGAACACACGGGCACTGCAGCGGCGAGAACACACGGGCACTGCAGCAACCAGCCGCAGCAGCGAACACAGCGAGAACCCTGCAGCACTGTGGCTAATCTCAGCACTGAGCAGCGTGAGGAGGGGGAGGCGGAGACTCGCCGAGGAGGGGCGGCCAGACCTGAAGGAGGAGGGCGCAGGCGGCCTGGTGAGAAGGAGCTACCTGCAGGAGGAGCCACCCAGACCCGGAGCGGTCACGTGCAGGAGGCGGGGTTCGGACCTGCAGAAGGATAAGTGTGCAGACTTGATGAAGAGGGTCACCTGAAAGAGGAGGGCGCAGAGCACCGACTAGGGGGGAATCAGGAGGAGGGCGGGGGGAATCAGGAGGAGGGCGGGCGGAATCAGGAGGAGGGCGGGCGGTCCAGACCGCACGAGGAGGGGTAACTTGCAGGAGGAGTGGCCGAGACCTGCTGAGGAGAGGGTGAGTGCTAGAGAAGATGCGTCCCCCACCTGAAGGTTGAGGGACCTGGAGGCAGTCAGTGTGTCTTGGCTCCTAGTGCAAGCCGGAGGAAATGCCCCCCCGCTGCTGGTTGAATGATAAAATACAGCAATGATCAGGGTGCAGTGGGCCCCGGTGCCACTGCACTTGCTGCATCCATTGAAGCTACGCCCCTGGCTGGAGGTGGAAGAGCGGCTCACGCCTGCGAGGACGGCAGCCGGCAGCCGGAGGGGTGCAGATCTGTAGCGGAAGGGGCTAGGCCCTGGTGACCGAGGACCCCTGCAGGTGGAGCTGTGCAGACCCGCCGGGCTCCAAGGAGTAGTGCCATGTCAAGCTAGAGCAGTCTAGGCGCAGCTGTCGGAAGCGCTTCAGAACAGGCCTGAGGCCTCTCAGCCCCGGAGTAGAGACCAAGACACGCAGGAGGAGGAAAACCGCTTTGGGTCCGGAGGAGCTTTCAAACCCAAGGACTGAATGTACCCATCTGGGTGGGGGTGCAGCGCGCGAATACACATATATATGAGGGGGTCCATGCGCATTGCGCACGCGGGTACGCGGAAGCTAATTCTTCATACCTTGCATCAGGCGCAGCACGAGGACTCCGGCTGAAGAGGCGCCCAGGAGGAGGAGCGCGCTGACAGACGAGCATCCCCATATGACAGGGATATTTAACTCCACATCACATGCCCCCTTCGTGCTGCTCCAATTTCACCAATAATCCACACTTACCGAACCGGTGCTTCGAAGTAACGCTCTCCAATAGCGGTAGGGTTGAATGGAAGGATTGGGAGGGAAGGCGGGGGAGGTGGTGGAGCGTGGTTTAGGTTTGCCTAGCGCGTGTGGGAGGGGGAACCAGGGCCAACATTGGTTTGCGAGAATGGATCGAGCGATGCATTTCTCTTCTGCAGCCGTGCACGCATCTACGTGCCTAATACACTGTACGCATGTTAAAAACATTTGATGCACGCTGGGGATTTGTGTGCCTTGGGAGGATCAGTCCTTCTGATACAGATTGTCGAAAAAGAAACATAAGAAATTTTGAGACAGAATGCACACCCTTCTTTGTTCAAACTTCGTTTAACCGCTGTTTTAAAGAAGGTGCTCCGAGGCAAGAAAAGGCTGGCGTGCAACCCGAGGTGTGTGCAATCGCCCCAGGCACACTGACTATTAGAACAATATAAGTGACCCAGGATCTGGAACACAGGAACTCCGGTGCACAGCCATGGAATTGGCCCGTAGGCCACTCTAAATTCATACAATTTTATAAACGTCCATTTTTGTTCACAATATTTTTCACCATTACTTTCTCTCTTATATCAATAAATCCATCATGTACTCTAAATTTAAATCAATTAAAAAGATGAAACACAGTATTCAGATCGTCCGTGTTTTATTCTTCATACAATGATTCCAACAGATTACAATCCACGTTGTCTTGGGGTTCATCATTAAAATCCCATATTCAACCATGATGTCACACACCCAATGCATTTCGAGATTAAAATCTCTTCTTCAGGGGTTAGCTGAAATCGGAAATTTAAAGCATGTATTCAGAATCAAGGTCAAGTTACATGTTTCACCCACCCACGCACTAAAAATAATTCCCTACTACAAATACTAACTCATTATGGTGACCGCATAAAACAATCCCTGAAAAACAATACAGAGTGAAAATTAATTGAACAATAATTGCTGTTTGATCAATGGTGGTTTGGGAACAAGGGCTGTTCGGGTTTGGTTTGAGCAACAGAATAGGATTGCATGGGGGTGGGTTGGAATACGTGGTAAGAGGAGGGCGTCAGCAATTATTGTTCAATGATGATGATGAATGGGCTGCTACTCTCACCAATCCATATGAAAGCTGCTAAAACTTAAAGGAAATTTAGCCCTAGGAGTTGTTTATAGTTCAGCAAACATGCTCACCAAATTGAGAGTATAGTGCCATGTTGGCAGCCTCTTTTCCACAAATCAGATCTAACCTCCATGGCAGGGGGGAGGCTTCAGGAGAAAAACCGTAATGCCAGGTCCTCCATCTCCACTGTGGAGAAAACAGGAGCTATGCTACCAAATCCCATAGAAACAACAGAACCAACAATATCAACTTTGACTTGTTTATGCAACGGCCAAGAGACAGAACGCCCACCAGATCTAAGCGTTTCCAAAACATGCGCAGAGGACAAAGAAAAAGAAAGGATCAGCAAAAATTTGAGGAGCAAAAACAAAACGTAGTAATTAATATATTGTACGTGGCATTAACAACTCAGCAATTAGCGGTTCTAAAATGGTTTCTCGGTCCGTTCCGTTCTTACAACACACACTACAATGGTCTTAGTACTTTTCAATGGCATTGTTCAGTCGGATTTCTTCTATTTAAGATATCATTTTTTCATTGCTCAAATTTTTTATTGCTAGTTTTTACGATGACAGCACAGTGATGCACGCACTTCCGCAGAAACAGTGCAAATATGGCGGTCACTTGCTCCATTGAGCGTCCGATCGCAAAGTCAGCCCTATTTTTATTTTTACACGTGGAAGACGCCGACTTCACGCGGCGGCCGGATAAGGCGCAGTAAGCGACCAGTAGAGTTTTCATGCGTTTTTTTATTGAAACGTACAGTTGGATGCGGATAAGGGGGTTTTGGAGGGCAGCCGAAGCCCTTGAGGTCTGCCCCCCGGGGAAATTGGGAGGGGGTGGGGCTGGCCGAGTAGCAGCCATGTTGTGTGCATTTTGGGCTGTTTGATGGTGTAGCCCAAATGTAGCCCAATGATATATAAGGGGGATCACACCATTCCCAGCCACCATTTTAGGTTTGGTGTCCTGGTGGCTGGGAGTAGCGTAGCATATTGTAGTTTTTGTGGAGTAGCAGTAGTCTAGTGAGTGAAGGTTAGTGCTAGTGGGGTTAGGTGAGGCAAGTGTAGGTTTAATAGAAAGATGGAAGATTACCGCGTGCTGGAAGCGGTGCGGCTCCTCAGCGAGGCGGGGTGCCTCGATCTCCTTATGCCGGAGGTTGCTGGAGGGTCGCGCCCCACATGGCGCGCATCGGCTGGTGTGGCGGCCGCCGTCGAGGCGTGCACCTCACCGAAGAGAGCGCGTAGTAGTGAGGTGAGTGCACGGGACCTCTCGTACACCAGGAGAGCGGCCCCCCTTAAAGGAAAAAAGCAAAGCCTCGCGTTAGCGCAAAGGCTTTACAGGGTACTGCGGCCTTGTCCCTGGTTGAGGAGCCGGAGCCTCGCGCATGCGTGGAGGCTCCGGCAAAGGTCACGGGGGGCGGGGCTCGCCGGAGGAGCGCGTCACGCGGTCCTCCAGCGGAGGGCCGACAAGAGGTCTTGCCTGCTCAGGGGAAGGGTTCAAATGAGCTCGCGTCCCCCAGAGCAGGGAAGTCACGCGGAGGTGGGAAGGCGGGGAGGGACGGGGAGAGGGGGAAACGAATAGAGGGTGAGGCCCCAACGGAGAAACAGCTAGGGAACTCTCCAAGCCCCCCTATATTGGAAAAGGGAGGGAGCAGCAGGAGCCAGCTAGCGCAAGGGGGAGTGAGGGGGCAAAGGGGTCCAGGGGGCTTGGGGGTTTTCATTGAGGATTCGGGGGATGAGCTGGACCCCGGATGGGGCCAGCAGGGACAAGATAGTACATCGTGGGAGGAAGGGGTTTCTTCCGACAGAGGGGACGGGGAAGCTGGGTGGGAGGGGGAGCCAGGGTCGCTAGAGTGGGAGGGGCAGGGGAGGAGGCACTGGGAGAGTTGGAACCGGCAGGAGATAGCCAGGATTGGGAAGGGCTCGATATCTTTACTTCCTGGAACGAGGAAGTGAGGGGCAGGGACCTTAGGGGCCAAATAGATGCCTACATGGCGCAGGGTGGGTCAGCTGGGCTAGACTGTCGGGGAGGGGCACGGGAGGGGGGCTATGAGGGTAGGAAGGCGGGGGGGTAGGGCAGAGTAGCGGGTTCGACGGGTTGGGGGGCGCAACGGGGCACACAGGCAGGGTACATGACTGGTATGGAATGGAGTGAAGGGGAGGAAGGGGGGGTTAGTGGGCACGAGTTGGAGGATCTATGCAAGGTGGGAAGGGGTTGGGCAGAGAACACATTAGGGGTTGGTAAGAAGAGGAGAAGGGAGGTAGGGGGGAGGCCGGTAAGGCCCAGTACACCATACCAATCCTTTCTGTTTCAGGTGAGGGAACAGCACCAGGGAGCAGACTTGGCAGAGCTGCGAGCGGCTCACAGGTGCCGAGGAGAAGGGAGGGCGGAGACTCGCGCGGCGTGCCCAGTACCGGCGGGGGATCCCGTCGCGGCTGGCAGAAGTAGGCCCCGAGCGGTTTCGCTGGCCCCAACACCTGACGGACCTCCACGGTCTACAGGGCAACAAGGACACAGGAACATGATGTCGAAGGGTGCCGGGGAGTACCGACGGGTGCAGTCGGCTCCTCCTAACAGAGGGAATTGGGGGCCAGTTGGGGGCCACCAAACGGAGGGTAGCGAGTGGCGGGAAGAACTGGACTATGATGAGGATAGTTTAGAAGAGGGCGAACTGAGAGATGGAGAAGATGGGGACACGGGGGGGCAAATTAATGTGTCTATCAGTATGTTGCAGGTTAAGCGGCGGGCGTCGGAGCCGGAAGAAGGGACCAACAAGGCGGCTCGGAACAGGACCCACATGGCAAGGCGGACTGCAGCATCACGGGCACCCTCCTTGGAGCCAGGTAAAGAACGAAGAATTGGGGAGGGGCCTAAAATGATCTCGGTGGGCGTTGGGGGGAGATAGGGAAGGGGAGGCGGGCACACTGCGGAAGGGCAAGTACGTATTGGATATAGGTGTGGGTACCGAGGATAATGGTAAGTCGGGTACGCCGAAAAAGGAGGATAGTACAAATCCGGGTAAGTCGGTTTAAGGGGAGGAGACCGTTCCAGAGACCAAAGAGAAACTAGAGAGCAAGGAATTCAAAATTAAAAGATTGCCGTACATGGGGGTAACCAAGCCGCTGGGCGCGCATTTGATGGCAACAACAAAGGAGCGCATTTGGAAAGGTGAATATGTCGAAATGCTTAAATTATTACACAGGGAGGTGCGCGCAAAAGAGGGTTCAAAAGAGGAGGAATATGAGCTAGCCAAGAGGCCATGGGTGCCCCTCACGATAGAAAACTGGACAGCGGCATTCTTAATATTCGCAAGTGTGTACTGCGAGAAGTACCCGGAACGCTGTGTGGCACTGTTTAAATATATGGATGTGATCCAGAAGGCGCAGATCACGGGGGGGGGGTATGCATGGGCACAGCACGATGAGGAATTTAGGGCTCGTATGGCATGGGACCCAGAAGCAAAGTGGGGGGAGTTAGACACAGACTTGTGGCAACACACGATGGAAGCTGCTAGGACGGGTGTTAGACTTGGCATCTTTTGGCGTGTTTCCCCTGACTTTTTCTTTCTGACCTCCCGGTTTTGACTCTGTTTTTGCTGGTGTAATGATTCTGCGCACTTTCCTCACTGCTATCCAGTGGGCAAGTGCTCCTGTATAAAATGTGTTATGGATTGGTGTTTCCATGATTGGCCTATTTGGTTTATGTGTCAGTCCCTTGTAAAGTGCACTACGAGTGCCAGGGCCTATAGATCAAATGCTGTTGGTGGGCTGCAGCACTGGATTGTGCCACCCACGCAAACAGCCCGTAAAGTGTAACTCGGGCCTGCCATTGCAGAGCCTGTGCGCAGCCTGGGGCTGCCATGTCGACTTGGCAAGTGCGCACACTTGCAAGTCCCTAAACCTTCCCTTTTCTACATGTTAGTCACCCCTAAGGTAGGCCCAAGGTACCCCTGTGGGCAGGATGCGTTGTATGCGAAAGGTAGGACATGCCCTGGTGTGTGTGGCATGTCCTGATAGTGAATTACAGCCTAGTTCGTTTTTCACTATTGCAAGGCTACCTGTTCCCCATAGGCCAGAACGGGCAGTTTTGATTATTACAGCTTATAATCCTAACTGACCCCGGGAACATGGTAGAAATTCGAGTTTAGTATGCCTGGACTCAGAATGATAAAATGCATCTTTTAGTGAAGTTGGTTTTAACATTCTGTGTTTGAAAATACCACTTTTAGAAAGTGGGTATTTTCTTGTCTAACCATCCAAGCCTGCCTCTGCGAGGTTGTGTATTCCTTGTCTGGAGTGTGAGTGACAGGGGCTGGGGGATGCCAGGAGACAGGGTGAGTCAGCACAGGGCTGAATAGCAAGATCTACATGTAGATGGGTGGGAGGAGTTGCACCTGGGCCCTGAATAGGACAGTGCCTTCCCTCCACAATGCTGGCTCCACCTCCTGTGGTGCGTCTGATGTCCCTGGCCTACTCTCTGAAAGAAGGGACGGAGACTTGTCAACAAAGTGCTCCAGAACTGGTTTGGACTAGGCAAAGGCCTCTCTGCCTTCAGAGAACAAAGGAATTTGGGATATAAATATTGGGGCCCTGACCCCATGAATTTAGATCTCGCTGGAATCAAGGAACCTGTCAAGAAGAAGAGCTGGAGAGCTGCTAGGAGGAGTACTGCCCCTTTGCTGAGTTATTGCCTTGTTGGGTTGGCCTGCAGTGGCTGCTTCTGTCTTGGGCAGTGAAAGGATTGAACTTTCTACAAACTTGTGCTGAGTATCTCCAAGGGCCTGAAACCGAGCTGGCCTCCTGTTAAGAAGTCTCAGGGACTACAAAGACTTCACAAGCCTCTGGGTACCGCTTCTGGAACGCTGTTTCAGTTGCCACAGAGGAAGGGAACTGCAACCGACTCCGTCAACCGAATCCATCCCTGACCGGTGACCTGTGTGCACCGCAGACCGCATCGCCCCGCTTCGCATCGCAACCCTGGTCTCACCGTAGGCGACGTCCGACGCCGTCAACACCGAGCCGCTGCTTGCACCGTGACCTGTGGGCACCGCAGTTCACATCGCATCGCTTCACTGAACCAGCCGGACCCGACCGACGCGGACGCTGCAACTGGCTCAACAGTTGTGACCGCATCGCATTTGGGGCACCGCTCGCACGTTTGCGACGCACCGCTCCGACTCGCACCGCTGTCCGACGCCAGCTCCCGCACTCCGGCTTGGTCGCCTGCATTGCAACCTGTCAGCACCGCATCGTACACCGTCTCGCCCTGCACCGCACGCCTTGGACTCACCGACTCCGTCTGCACGACGCTCATCGAGCCGCTGCCTGCACCGCATCGAGGACACCGCACCTTGCATCGCTCCGTCTTGCACCGCAACCGCGACGAACGCCCGACCGGCTCGTACACTCCGTACCAGCCACAACGAGAAAGGTACTGTGACCGAGTCTGTTCACGACTCTGCTGGCCCGTAGCGACGCGGTCGGCTGGAACTGTTGGACTCTGTGTAATTCAGCATCGCAGTAGACCCGGACGGGGCTACCGACTCGTACGAACTTTGCTTTTGTGTTATTCCTGCAAAGAAGAAGTTACCTTATCAAGCATTCATTTTTAAAGTATGGTATTGTGGATTTTTGTCGTAATTGGTCTTGTCTTGAGTATATAAAAATATTGGTTATTTTTCTAAACTGGTGTGGTGTCCGTTTGTAGTGCTTACACTGTATTACTGTTGGTTATGTGCAAATGCTTTACACACTGCCTCTAGAATAAGCCTGACTGCTCGTGCCAAGCTACCAAGGGGGTGAGCAGGGGTTATTTTAGGAGTGTAACTCCCTTACCCTGACTAGGAAGAAGGGTCCCTACTTGGACAAAGGTGCAAGCCCTTGCCAACTAGAGATCCCATTTCTAACATTGGTTGTCAGCGGTGAGGATAGGACTTGTGTTTGCACTTGACTTACAGTGATTGGTGTGCACTACTACCATATCGCAGACCATTACGTACCACATACTGGTTCTTTTTCTTTGGCCTATTTTTGATCTTGCCAGTTTTCAACTCACTACTTTTGTCATGCCTGAATCAACTGCATCATCCGTTGCATCTCTGGAAGTTATCTTTGAGGAGGATAGGTTGGAATCCTACGCTGTAAAGGAGCTACGAGCGATTTGTAAAAAGCTGAAAGTCCAAATTAAAGGCCTCACAAGGAAGGAGGAGCTACAGAAGGCGCTGAGGGCCTGGGTAGCAGCCAGACATGCCAGTGGGCAGCCTGGTAATCTCAGTGAGGAGGTGGAGGAGCCTATTTCCAGGGTGGATGTGCTTTTGGGTGAGGGGGAACCCGCCAGGTCAGGCAGCAGCAGTCTGTCCCCAGAGGAGCTGGAGGACAGGCGGGAGGCAAGGCAGTTTGAGCTGCAGAAGCTCAGGCTGGAGAGTGAGCGGGAGGAGAAGAGATTGGCCATGGAGGAGAAGAAGATGCTCTTAGAGCATGAGAGAGAACTGAAGGAGCTAGAACTTAGGAGTAAGTCAGGCTCAGATGGTGGCAGCAATTCGTCCAGAAAGGCAGACAGGATTGTGCACATTCCCAAGAATGTAGGCAAGGAGTTCAAGAAGGGGGATGACATACAAAGGTGGTTCCAGGGTTATGAGGCAGCCATACACATGAATGGGGTCCCTGAGGAAAATTGGGGAGCAGGATTGTGGCCACTTTTCCCTGAAGAAGCAAGGGATGCTCTGATAGCTTTGGGTAAGGGGTATCACCTCACCTATGCTGACATGAAGGATGCCCTTCTCACTAAGTATGGTCTTACTCCTGAAAAGTACAGGGATCAGTTCAGGTCCAGTAAGAAGTCTGATGCCAACACTTGGTTGGAATGTGTGGATGTGTTCTGCAGGTCGCTGGATGGTTGGGTGAAGGGCAGTAGTGTAACAGATTTTCAGGGGCTCTACAACTTGATTGCATGGGAGCACTTGTCTAGTCTATGTTTTGCAGATCTGCGCCAGCACCTAGTGGATAGTAAGCTAACTGACCCCAGGAAGCTTGCTATGGAAGCGGACCGCTGGGTGAGTACCAGGGTCCACAAGAAAGCGTTTGGGGGAGACTCAGCCAAAGGTGGGCAGGGTCCCCAGCAGAAAGGTGGGGGGACAAGGGTAAAGCACAGGAGTTCTCTAAAGGGCCCCAAACTAGTACCCAGGGTAAAGGTTCCCAGCCCCCGGTGATAAGAAGAAAGGGGTCTCTACAGGGAAGCCTGTTGAGACCGGCCCCCGCAAGTGTTATGCATGTGACCAGGTAGGTCACTTTAAGGGGGACCCCAAGTGCCCAAAGGGGACACAGCCACCCACCGGTGGACAGTCCAAAGTGTTGGCTAGTGTAGCGCTTTGGGAGGAGGGGTGCCCACAGGAGGGTGGGGATCCCGCAGAAATGACCCTTGTCTCACTAGGGGACAGTGAGATGGTCCCAGGAAACCAGGTGCCCCCTAACACAAAGAAATATAGCACCTGGGTGACCATCAATGGGAACAGGGTAGAGGCTCTCAGAGATACTGGAGCCAGTGTGACCTCAGTCCGGTGTCACCTGGTCTTTGAGAAGCAGGTAGTCCCAGGGGCATTCCACCAAGTAGTTGCTGTAGACAACTCTGAGCGCCAGTGTATGGTGGCGCAGGTTCCCTTTGAATGGGGGGTCTCAGGTCCCTTGAGGGTGGTTGTGAGCCCTACCATGCCTGTAGATTGTCTGCTAGGTAACGACCTGGAGCAGTCCTTATGGAAGGAGGTTGAGCTCAGGTCTTACTTGGAGATGCTTGGGTTGCCAGAGAGGGCATGCGTGTCTACTCGGTCAATGGCAGCCAGAAAGGGTGATCAAGAGGACTTGGAGCCTGGAACAGTGGCCCAAGTCCCTGCCAAGAGAAAGGGCAGGGGGCGCGGGAAACCGGCCCCCGAAGTTCCCACGGACTGGGAGGAGGCGGACCTCGAGGGGACGCCCGGTGCCTACAGGGGAGCAGGTAGCCGAACTGGGAGACATCTCTGAGCTGACCCATTGGCAGCAAGAAGGGGGTCCCGCCAGGGAGGAGTTCTGCAGGGAGCAGAACGAGTGCCCTACTCTGGAGGGTCTGCGGCGGCAGGCTGCAGACCAGGCAGCTGGTAATCAGTCCGGGTCACATCTGATCTACTGGGAGAGTGGTCTCCTATACAGTGAGCCTAAGGTTGCTGAGCCTGGGTCAGCCCGTGTGCTGGTGGTACCCCAGCGCTTCAGGACCTTCCTACTGGGTCTGGCTCATGACGTGCCTTTGGCAGGACATTTGGGGCAGGACAAGACCTTTGACAGGCTTGTCACCCACTTCTTTGGCCCCAAATGCGAAGGAAGTCAGATGCACACTGTAGGTCTTGCCAAACTTGCCAGGCAAGTGGTAAGAGTGGGAGGAAGGTCAAAGCTCCTCTCCAACCTTTTCCTGGTGTTGGTACACCCTTTGAAAGGGTAGGGATGGATATTGTGGGGCCACTGGATCCCAAGACAGCCATGGGCAACAGGTACATCCTGGTCTTGGTGGACCATGCCACCCGGTACCCGGAGGCAATCCCTCTCAGGACAACGACGGCGCCAGTGGTGGGCCGGGCGTTAATGGGGATCTTTTCCCGTGTGGGATTCCCCAGAGAGGTGGTTTCTGATAGGGGGACCAATTTCATATCCAAGTATATGACATCCCTGTGGAAGGAGTGTGGTGTAACCTACAAGTTCACCACTCCTTACCACCCACAAGGAAACGGTCTGGTGGAGAGATTCAACCAGACCTTGAAAGGCATGATCAAGGGTCTAACAGAACCCATGAGGTGTAAGTGGGACGTCCTCTTGCCATGCCTACTCTTTGCATACAGGGAGGTGCCTCAGAAGTCTCTTGGGTACAGCCCCTTTGAGCTCCTGTTTGGCCACCCTGTCAGAGGACCTCTGAGTTTGGTAAAGGAAGGCTGGGAGGCAGCTCCCAGGAAAACTCCCCAGGATGTGTTTAGCTACATGCTGGCCTTTAGAAACCAAACTGCCCGCTTCAGGAAACTCGCTCAGGCGAACCTAGAAGCAAGCCAGGAAGAAATGAAGAGATGGTATGACCAGAATGCCACTCTGGTCGAATTTCAACCTGGGCAAAAAGTGTGGGTCATGGCCCCAGTGGCACCTTGTGCCTTGCAGGACAAGTGGACTGGGCCATATGAGGTGGTGGAGCGCAAAAGTGACGTCACCTACCTGGTGGATTTGCAAGCTCCAAGGAACCCTTTGAGGGTCCTTCACATGAACCGCCTCAAGCCCCACTTCGAGAGGTCCGAAGTGAGTATGCTCTTGGCGACAGATGATGGGGCGGAAGAGGAGAGTGAGCCTCTCCCTGACCTCCTGTCTACCAAGGAGCATGATGGGTCAGTAGAAGGTGTGATCCTCTCCCCTACTCTGACTCAGGAGCAGCAGGGGGACTGTCACCAGTTGTTGGGACAGTTGGCCCACTGTTCTCTCTGACCCCCGGTGTTACTCACTGGTGTACCCATGACGTGGACACTGGTAACAGCCCTCCTGTGAAGCACAAGATTTACAGGTTGACTGACCGGGTCAGAGCCAGCATCAAGGAGGAGGTCTCTAAGATGTTGGCGTTAGGGGTGATTGAGCCCTCCCACAGTCCTTGGGCCAGCCCAGTGGTCTTGGTCCCAAAGGCTGCTGCGCCCGGTGCCACTCCAGAACTCCGGTTTTGTGTGGACTACATTGGGCTCAATGCCGTCACCAGGACTGACGCGCACCCCATCCCCAGAGCTGATGAGCTCATTGATCGGTTGGGAGCTGCCCGGTTCCTCAGCACGTTTGATTTGACGTCTGGGTACTGGCAGATTGCCTTAACCGATGGGGCCAAGGAGAGATCAGCATTCTCAACCCCAGAAGGTCATTACCAATTCCGGGTGATGCCCTTTGGGTTGAAGAATGCCCCTGCCACCTTTCATAGGTTGGTCAATCAGGTGTTGGCTGGGCTGGAGGATTTCAGTGCCGCCTACCTGGATGACATTGCTGTGTTCAGTTCCTGCTGGGAAGAACATTTACAGCACCTTGAGAAAGTGTTGAGGGCCCTGCAAGGTGCAGGCCTCACGATCAAGGCCAGTAAGTGCCAGATCGGGCAGGGTTAGGTGGCGCCCCTACAACCCAAGATTGACACCATTCTGGCTTGGGAGCCCCCCAAGACCCAGACAGAGGTGAGAGCCTTCTTAGGTCTCACCGGCTACTATAGGAGATTTGTTAAGGGCTATGGCACCATCGTTGCCCCCTTAACAGAGCTGACTTCTAAGAAGCAGCCCAGGAAAGTGATCTGGACTGAGTCCTGCCAGAAAGCTTTTGATGCCCTGAAGGCAGCCATGTGCACGGCGCCCGTGCTCAAGGCACCTGACTTCTCCAAGGAATTCGTCGTGCAGACTGACGCTTCAGAGCAGGGTGTGGGAGCGGTGCTCTCACAACTGAACGAAGAGGGCCTGGATCAGACTGTAGTCTTCCTTAGCAGGAGACTACTCCCCAGGGAACAGAGGTGGAGTGCCATAGAAAGGGAAGCTTTTGCTGTGGTCTGGGCGCTTAAGAAGTTGAGACCATACCTGTTTGGGACTCCCTTCCGGGTTCAGACAGACCCCAGGCCCCTCAGATGGTTGATGCAAATGAGGGGTGAGAATCCAAAACTGCTGAGGTGGTCCATCTCCCTACAGGGAATGGACTTTACGGTGGAACACCGTCCTGGTACAGAACACGCCAACGCAGATGGTCTGTCCAGGTTCTTCCGCCTTAGTGAAGAGAACTCCAATGGGGTTGGGTAGTTCTCCCTACTTTCAGCTGGAGGGGACATGTGTTAGACTTGGCATCTTTTGGCGTGTTTCCCCTGACTTTTTGCTTTCTGACCTCCCGGTTTTGACTCTGTTTTTGCTGGTGTAATGATTCTGCGCGCTTTCCTCACTGCTATCCAGTGGGAAAGTGCAAGTGCTCCTGTATAAAATGTGTTATGGATTGGTGTTTCCATGATTGGCCTATTTGGTTTATGTGTCAGTCCCTTGTAAAGTGCACTACGAGTGCCAGGGCCTATAGATCAAATGCTGTTGGTGGGCTGCAGCACTGGATTGTGCCACCCACGCAAACAGCCCATAAAGTGTAACTCGGGCCTGCCATTGCAGAGCCTGTGCGCAGCCTGGGGCTGCCATGTCGACTTGGCAAGTGCGCACACTTGCAAGTCCCTAAACCTTCCCTTTTCTACATGTTAGTCACCCCTAAGGTAGGCCCAAGGTACCCCTGTGGGCAGGGTGCATTGTATGCGAAAGGTAGGACATGCCCTGGTGTGTGTGGCATGTCCTGATAGTGAATTACAGCCTAGTTCGTTTTTCACTATTGCAAGGCTACCTGTTCCCCATAGGCCAGAACGGGCAGTTTTGATTATTACAGCTAATAATCCTAACTGACCCCGGGAACATGGTAGAAATTCGAGTTTAGTATGCCTGGACTCAGAATGATAAAATGCATCTTTTAGTGAAGTTGGTTTTAACATTCTGTGTTTGAAAATACCACTTTTAGAAAGTGGGTATTTTCTTGTCTAACCATCCAAGCCTGCCTCTGCGAGGTTGTGTATTCCTTGTCTGGAGTGTGAGTGACAGGGGCTGGGGGATGCCAGGAGACAGGGTGAGTCAGCACAGGGCTGAATAGCAAGATCTACATGTAGATGGGTGGGAGGAGTTGCACCTGGGCCCTGAATAGGACAGTGCCTTCCCTCCACAATGCTGGCTCCACCTCCTGTGGTGCGACTGATGTCCCTGGCCTACTCTCTGAAAGAAGGGATGGAGACTTGTCAACAAAGTGCTCCAGAACTGGTTTGGACTAGACAAAGGCCTCTCTGCCTTCAGAAAACAAAGGAATTTGGGATATAAATATTGGGGCCCTGACCCCATGAATTTAGATCTCGCTGGAAT
This sequence comes from Calotriton arnoldi, assembly GCA_963921515.1. Taxonomy (NCBI): domain Eukaryota; kingdom Metazoa; phylum Chordata; class Amphibia; order Caudata; family Salamandridae; genus Calotriton; species Calotriton arnoldi. The sequence goes on along the minus strand of CAWUFW010003106.1, from coordinate 985,332 downwards.
CAAGGAACCTGTCAAGAAGAAGAGCTGGAGAGCTGCTAGGAGGAGTACTGCCCCTTTGCTGAGTTATTGCCTTGTTGGGTTGGCCTGCAGTGGCTGCTTCTGTCTTGGGCAGTGAAAGGACTGAACTTTCTACAAACTTGTGCTGAGTATCTCCAAGGGCCTGAAACCGAGCTGGCCTCCTGTTAAGAAGTCTCAGGGACTACAAAGACTTCACAAGCCTCTGGGTACCACTTCTGGAACGCTGTTTCAGTTGCCACAGAGGAAGGGAACTGCAACCGACTCCGTCAACCGAATCCATCCCTGACCGGTGACCTGTGTGTACCGCAGTCCGCATCGCCCCGCTTCGCATCGCAACCCTGGTCTCACCGTAGGCAACGTCCGACGCCGTCAACACCGAGCCGCTGCTTGCACCGTGACCTGTGGGCACCGCAGTTCGCATCGCTTCACTAAACCAGCCGGACCCGACCGACGCGGATGCTGCAACTGGCTCAACAGTCGTGACCGCATCGCATTTGGGGCACCGCTCTCACGTTTGCGACGCACCGCTCCGACTCGCACCGCTGTCCGACGCCAGCTCCCGCACTCCGGCTTGGTCGCCTGCATCGCAACCTGTCAGCACCGCATCGTACACCGTCTCGCCCTGCACCGCACGCCTTGGACTCACCGACTCCGTCTGCACGACGCTCATCGAGCCGCTGCCTGTACCGCATCGAGGGACACCGCACCTTGCATCGCTCCGTCTTGCACCGCAACCGCGACGAACGCCGACCGGTTCGTACACTCCGTACCAGCCACAACGAGAAAGGTACTGTGACCGAGTCTGTTCACGACTCTGCTGGCCCGTAGCGACGCGGTCGGCTGGAACTGTTGGACTCTGTGTAATTCAGCATCGCAGTAGACCCGGACGGGGCTACCGACTCGTACGAACTTTGCTTTTGTGTTATTCCTGCAAAGAAGAAGTTACCTTATCAAGCATTCATTTTTAAAGTATGGTATTGTGGATTTTTGTCGTAATTGGTCTTGTCTTAAGTATATAAAAATATTGGTTATTTTTCTAAACTGGTGTGGTGTCCGTTTGTAGTGCATACACTGTATTACTGTTGGTTATGTGCAAATGCTTTACACACTGCCTCTAGAATAAGCCTGACTGCTCGTGCCAAGCTACCAAGGGGGTGAGCAGGGGTTATTTTAGGAGTGTAACTCCCTTACCCTGACTAGGAAGAAGGGTCCCTACTTGGACAAAGGTGCAAGCCCTTGCCAACTAGAGATCCCATTTCTAACAACGGGGAAAACCATTTTCACTGCTAGCGGTCTCCCGTTGGTCTACTGGCCCTTTCAGGGAAAGCCCACCCGGGGAGGGGTGGGAGGAACAGGTAGGGGACAAAAAAGGTCTGGGAGGGTCCTGCTGGGACTTTAATAAGGGATTTTGCATTCGAGAATTCTGTAAATTCAAACACAAGTGTTCAAAATGCGGAGGGAGACATGCGTTGGTCAATTGTAGGGGGGGGCCCCGGGACACCAACAAGGGGGTCAGCAGTGGCAGCAAGGGGGGGAACACAGGGGGTCAACAGGCACAGCATTTTGCAGGAATGCGAGGGGCAAAGGGGACTGGGCCCAAGGGCTCTTACACCGGTTAAAGCAGGCAAGGTAGAGGTGGCCTTACAGGGTTATGGCAATCAGAAGGCTGTTGAGGTGCTGAGGGAGGTTTTCAAATGGGGGTTTAGACTAGGGTATAGGGGACCGCGAGGCAGAAGGTGGGCGGAGAATTTGCAATCAGCAAAGGAACATCCTACCATAGTTCAGGAGAAATTAGACAAAGAGGTGCGCGAAGGAAGGATGGCGGGCCCCTTCATGGATTGGCCTTTTGAAAATTTGATCGTCTCCCAATTGGGGTGGTTCCAAAGAAGGAATAAGGGCAGTTTCGCCTTATACAACATTTGTCATGGCCAGAAGGGAGCTCAGTGAATGATTTTATTGATGAAAAAGAGGCTACTGTTTCATATTAGTCAGTTGACGTGGCCATGTCACTAGTGGTGACGGCGGGCGCAACAGCGGAAATGGCAAAATGAGACATAAAATCGGCTTTCCGTTTGCTTCCAGTCCATCCAGATGATTGGGATCTTCTGGGTATCCACTTCAATGGAAGATGGTACGTGGACAAAGCATTACCGATGGGCTGTTCTATGTCTTGTGCATTATTTGAGTGCTTTAGCACATTTCTACAGTGGCTGTTTACCAAGAGGACGGGTCACCAATTGGTGATGCATTATCTGGACGATTTCTTTTTTGTGGGCACCTCAGGCTCCACGGAGTGCCAGGCGGCTATGGAAAACTTCAAAGAGTTGATGAGGGAGTTGGGGGTGCCTTTGGCACCTGAGAAGACAATGGGGCCTAGCACGGCTCTTTCCTTTTTGGGTATAGAAATCGATTCCAGGACAATGCAGGCGCGTTTACCAGCAGACAAAAATGTAGGGATGTTGGAGCTGCTTGGAGCAATGCTAGCTCGTGACAAGGTAACAGTTAAAGAGATACAAGTACTGTTAGGGCATCTTAATTTTGCCTGCAGAGTGGTGAGAGTAGGGAGGACCTTTGGTAGGAGGCTAGGTAGGGCGCTTGCGGGACAGAGATCACTGCACCACCATGTGAGACTTTGAGCGGGTGTGAAGGAGGACCTGAGAATGTGGAGTGTATTTTTGAAAGACTTTAATGGCATTCCATTGGCAAGAGAAGAGGATCTAGTCTGGGACGTTCAAATCTTTTCAGATGCGGCAGGCAGTGAAGGTGTTGGCCTTTTCTGGCAAGGGAAATGGTGTGCCGAACAATGGCCAGCGGACTGGGCGGGAAGGGGGAGGAGTATCGCGTTTTTGGAATTCTTTCCGCTGGTAGTAGCGGTGACATTGTGGGGGGAACAGCTGACACACAAGAAAGTGATTTTTCGAATTGATAACATGGCAGTGGTGGAGATAGTGAACCGTCAATCAGCCAAGGACCAGCAGGTTTTGAAGCTGTTGCGAGTGTTTGTATTGGGCTGTTGTCGCCACGATATAGTTTTTAGAGCATTGCGCGTGCCAGGAGTGGGCAATGACATAGCGGATGCTTTGTCTCGTTCACAGTGGGGGAGATTCCGTGGGCTAGCCAAGGACGCCGACAGAACCCCGACGCCCATGCCCCAGCAGTTGTGGTACGTAGGCAACACAGGATGCTATAACTGGTGGTAGGGTCACTGGTCACATCTACGAGGGTTGCGTACAGTTTAGCATGGGAGGAATTTTTGCTCTCGGGAGTCCAGCGGCATTCCAACTTAGAGCATAGAAGAGAAGATGGTGTACAATTCATATTAGATATGATCAACAGAGGCTTATCTCGGATTACGATTACAGGGAAGCTGACGGGTATAGCTTTTGTGGGTAAACTGTTATGGGGTTATGCTCCGTCCGCGGGGGAGATAGGCACGCAAATGTTGGAGGGCTGGGCCAGGGAACGGGGTCAGTCCTAGCGGGTTAGGAAACCTGTGTCGTGGCATCTGTTGGGGAGAATTTTACAAGTATTGCCGCAGGTGTGCACAAATGAATTCGAGGCATGTCTATTTTCCACAGTGATGGTGTGGATGTTTTTCGAGGCTTTTTGGGTGTCGGAATTGCTGGGGGACAAAGGGGGCGGGGGGATTTGCTGAGAGGATGTGGTTCCGAGGGGGGGACAGGATTTGCATTTGGTTGCATATGTCGAAAACGGATCAAAGGGGTTTGGGAAAGTGGGTGTTGCTGCAGGCTTTTTCTCCTCGGGCCACTTGCCCCTGCAGGTGGGGGGCGAAATGGAGGGAGGTCTCCAAGGCGTCTGTGGGGCTAGTTTTTGTACATGAAAAGGGGAACAGAGTGACGGCGTTCCAACTGCTGTCAGTGTTGCGGAAAGCATTAGGAGACCTAGGAATTGATGGGGCTGATTTTGGTACTCATTCTTTCAGTATTGGTGCGGCTTCTGAAGCCAGGAACAGGGGGTGGGGGCGGGGGGACATTATGCAGCTCGGGAGGTGGTCATCTGACTGTTATAAGCGCTATTTGGGCACTGCGAAGGGGGCGGCCAACGCGGTCGGTACGATTGCTTAAGTTCACGCAGTTTTTCTCGTTACAGGTTCTGTAGCCGGCCCCCTCTCCAGGGAGATGATCATTTGGATTGTGGGGCATTCGTTCGTGAAGTGGGCCCAGATCCAAGCTCGGCAAAGTTATTTTGGAGAAAATTTGGGTTTTAATAAAAAACATTTCAATGTGTTTTGGAGGGGAAAGGGGGGCATGCTTTGGAAGGATCTTATGCGATGCTTAAATGGTTTGTTGAGAGCAGGGAGGTGCCCGGACATCTTGGTCCTTCACTTAGGTGAAAACAATTTGGTTAAGGAAAAAGGGATAGTCTTAATGAGGAACATGAAGAAGGATTTGGCACTTATCAAGGAACAGTGGTCTGGGTGCTTGGTCATTTGGACAGAGTTCGTTCCCCGCAGGGTGTGGTGGGGTGCAGTGAATCCGGGAGCTGTAGATAGAGCCAGGAGGAATTTAAACACAGAAATGGTGCGTTTTTGTAGGGAGCTGGAGTTTGGCAGGATTGCCCATAAAGAGATACGTTTTGACACTGCGGAGTTTTTTAGGGGGGATGGCGTGCACTTTTCACGCTTGGGCATGGACCTGTATCTTTAGAAATCAGGGAGGTTTTAGCCAGGTCTTTGAATTTTCAGAAACCCTGAAACAATTGTTGCTAGGAGGCAGGGGCAGGAAAAGAGGGGGAACCGGCATAGTGGCTCCTCTCCCTCTTTTTCCTGGGTGGCGGGGTCTTTAAAAGTTGGCCAGGGTTGGCAGAAGTTTTTGGTTAAGTGTTGGAAGTTTGTGAGCAGGGGTAGGGAAAGGGTAGGCAGGTAGGCTAAGTTTTAGGGTATACATTGGTTAGTTACAGTTGCAGAAAGGCAGGTAGGAGATTTGGGTTTCATTGCAGGGTATGAATTTTATATGCAATACTGTGTAAGGTTGTTGTTATGTTAACGGCGGGTTAGGGGAACTGATGAGGGGATCATAGGGGTGGTGGGAGACCAAGGGGCCAGTTATTTGATGTATAGTGAGGTTTTAGTTTTGTAACGCGGTTGCCAGTGTTTTTAATTGTGATATGCACCTGTTTTAATAAAGCTGCCTTTTACACACACAAATTTGGTCTCGGTTTGGCTTGCCCCCCTCCCTCCCAAGGGGGATTTGGGGGGCAGCCGAAGCCCTCAAGGTCTGCCCCCTGGGCAGATTGGGAAGGGGTGGGGCTGGCCGAGTAGCGGCCATGTTGTGTGCATTTTGGGCTGTTTGACGATGTAGCCCAAATGTAGCCCAATGATCTATAAGGGGAATCACGCCATTCCCAGCCACCATTTTAGGTTTGGTGACCTGGTGGCTGGGAGTAGCGTAGCATACTGTAGTTTTTTCCCGCCCTCCCATCCCTCTTCATGGGGGGTTTTTCTGATTGTTCTGGTGGGGAATTATATTAATATATCTGTGGCTGGGTTTGTTGATTTCAGGTGCATAGGGAAGTGGTTTGTTCAATCTGTCGCTTGGAACAGGTGCTGGCGGGGTCTTTAAAAGTTGGCCAGGGTTGGCAGAAGTTTTTGGTTAAGTGTTGGAAGTTTGTGAGCAGGGGTAGGGAAAGGGTAGGCAGGTAGGCTAAGTTTTAGGGTATATGTTGGTTAGTTACAGTTGCAGAAAGGCAGGTAGGAGATTTGGGTTTCATTGCAGGGTATGAATTCTATATGCAATACTGTGTAAGGTTGTTGTTATGTTAACGGGTGGGGGAACTGATGAGGGGATCGTAGGGGTGGGGGGGGGACCAAGGGGTCAGTTATTTGATGTATAGTGAGGTTTTAGTTTTGTAAGGCGGTTGCCAGTGTTTTTAATTGTGATATGCACCTGTTTCAATAAAGTGGCCTTTTACACACACAAATTTGGTCTCGGTTTGGCTTGCCCCTCCCAATGAATAATCTGCGGTAAGCATTTCCTGACAGCTGGATATAGGGAGACTTTTCCTGTTTATATTTTCATTACCCTAACAGGCGCTTGTAATTTTCTTGCTTCACACCGCTTACCACAAATTCCTCCGAAACAAGTTTTAGATGATGTTGTATTACGCATTATATAAGGTGTTCATCGCAGGTATGTGCATATAGGGGCCACATTTCAGACTTGGCTGAAGTGTTTTTTCTCCTGTGTGTCTCACGGTTGGTTATCACTTACAGTGTTTATTTAGAAGGTACTTTGGTCGTGATACTTAGGAAGAAGGTGACATGATACGCACTCCATCCGCGTTTTGAGTAATTAGGAGTTGACCAGGATACTCATTCTAGCTATTTTTTAACAGGGCATTTCAATTAAAGACAAGGATCACGTGTAAAGTGTCAGAATAGTGCACGTCCTTTTTCTCATTTGGCTATCTTCACTTTCATTCTATTTTCTAAGCTGACACTGTCATGACATTAAATATTCTTTTTATTTTGGGGTGATAACACTGCTTTTTATTTGAGGCACGGGAATCGCTCTTATTATGCACAAGACTTTCCCATAACTAAGCATAAGAATTTTCTGGAGTTTTCTTTACTTGTTCATCTTGAACAGCTGAACTGAACTATATATTTGACCTGTGATACTTCCTCCTTCCTTATTGTTGTTTATATTTTCCACAGTGGACCCTGAAGAAGGGACAGAGATCCTGAAATACATTGGGCAACAAATACACGTTTGGAAATGAAACCTTCAATTTTTAAATAGGCCACTTTATCTCTTCTAAGTGTTTGGTTCGTATTTATCACACAGTACATTGTTGTAAACTCTAACATCTATGAATGTTTAGTAGTGACATATATCATGGATGAATTGTCACATTAAAAAGGAAAACTGTTTATATTGTTAAACAAATTCATAGCGACATTGTATTATTTTGTACAAAAGCAATCATTGATAGATTCATGTGCTGTGCGGCCTGGTAACAAGTGACCAGTGACACTTGGAGTAACGAGCAGTATGGTGGACCTGCCATCAGTTACATTATTTTTGAAGTCAGAACCCCCAAAGAGGGAATCTAAATTCTAAAACAATTTATCTAATGTACCCATGTCTTCTGAATCTACTCCCTGAACCTGGGGGTATTTCTAGAATTTTCCTCCCCAGGCCTGCAAAAGTTGACATGGTGGTCTCGGATAGAAAAGTTACCGGCAGGAATTGGGTTGGCTTTATGTATGGTAATAAAATATTACTTTACGTAAAAAAACCTGAAAATTGATGGAAAAAAAACAAAGGTTAAAGTGATGTTATAGTTAGGTGAAAATTTCAGTGACAGCATAATGTTTTAAACTCAAAAAACCACTGAACTTCACCAGTTACAGTTATCTCTAGTAAGAATAACTTGTACCCTAAGGTAACTGTAACTCACTCCCTCTCATGCACAGCTGATTACCCCACATATTACAGCACTCATGGCATGCTCTATATAACACCATTGTTAACATTACTGCAACATTTGAAATTAAATCGTTGCAGACCGGACTGTGCATGGTGGGGGCGCGAGTTATAGTTACCTTAGGGCACACATTATAGTTAGTAGAGATAACTATAACTGGTGAATTTCAGCATTTTTTTGAGTTTAAAACATTGTCACTGATGTTTTCACCTAACTATAACATCACTTTAACCTTTGTTTTTTCACTTATATATATATATATATATATATATATATATATATATATATATATATATATATCCTGGCGAGGAGAAAGCCGCAGCAGCCCCTGGACAGCAAAAGCAGCCACCGACAGAGGATAACGGCGGGACCCGGGTCGGAGGACGCGAGCCACACCAACAATTCCTCAAGTTAGGCAAGCAGAGAGTGTCCGGTGAGAGGTGTGCGCAGTACGAGTGTTACAAGTTGTCCAAACACTCCAACGCTAAGTTTCATTGCTAATTAGTATCATGTCTGCCGACGCGCTACGTAATAGAAAGGAAGCAGCGGACGAAATGTTTTGTGATGCCCGAAGAAATGACTTGCTAGTACAGGCAACCAGTAATCCTGCCCACCGAGGCTCCGTGAGCATCAAAGACATTTTAAAAAAACTTGAAAACCTCATGAAACTCGAGCAAGCCAAGTGGTGGGAACACAAGTCATTGTCCAGATACTTAGATGTGGGGAGGATACCACGTGGCTTGAGAATCATGATCGCGCCCAGCTTTGAAAACCCCAACCCCAACATGCTAAAAGAATGGGCTGAATGCAACTTGGACTCTTCCAGGAAACTAGTACAAATACTAGTAAAGTATGCAGAAATCGACAGAAATGAGCTACAGATACAGATAGATCAGCTCAATGAACAGATCAGTAAAATGGATGCAACAGACATAGTAACAAAATGGCGTGAGGAAATGACAATTAGGCTACAAAGAGAGGAAGACATCATCAAAAAAAGAAAAGCTTTCAAATTCCAACGCGATAAGCAAGAATATGAAACTGGCCAATCCTTTACCTTTTCGAAAAAATATGATTCACTCAAGGCTTCTAAAAAGGGTGTCCGGTCTGCAAACCAACAGAAGGCTGGCCCAAGCAATGAACTACACACAGCAACATCAGCGTCAGACTTAAGCTCAGCAATAGAAAGTGAGTCAGACACAGAAGTCAACAAGGAGAGAGTGGGACAACCTGTGTCAAAACTCTCCTTGGCGGAAGAAGTAGATTTTTTACGGCAAGACAGGCGTCAAACATTACGCCCCAGGACACAAAATTACAATCTAGAAAAAGGAGGAATGAAAAGCGGAGAGAAAGACGTAAGCAACGGCGCAAACGGCAAACCGAGATACAACAAGAAACCCGCAAACAATTGGAAACGCAAGTAGATGACTTAACGACCAATGCAAATACCATAATCAATCTATCCAACATTACTCTCAGCGAGGCAGAAACACAGTTACTTGCATTAGGGTTATCTTTTTGCCCGGAAAGCAATTTTAATTATTCTCAAACGAGAATAGATGTCTACAAATTCATTAGAAAACTAAAATTACAGAAATATCATCTCCTCCGCAAAAAGAGCGGCAATCAAGAGACTATTACCGAAACAAGTTTACTCTTAAGCCCCAGCATCATGACGGCAATGGATGTTCAACTTATGTGTCATCTACAGGATCTGCAGAATGAACATATTGGTCATGATTCGGATGTTTCTACTCAAGCAGTCATTGAGCAGCAAGAAATCAATACCTTTTGCACTGTACGCACTGAGTTCAAACCAAAGTCAACCTTTCAACCAATAATGGCACAAGACATTATAGATATCTTTAATGAGCAAGTAACTACTCAAATTAAGAAATTAAATCATCAGATCCAAAGAACCCCTAATCAAATGAGGCCACATAACCAAAGGTATTATCAACTGATGAAAAAACTACGCAGCAATGACCAAATAATCATAAGGAACTCCGATAATGGCGGAAACATAGTGATCTGGCCAAAAGCACAATATATGGAGGAAGCTATGCTGCAATTGAATGACTGAGACTGTTACAGGAGGATCAATGTTCAAACAACACAGGCTACCAAAATGGAATTTTATTCTAAATTACTTGCCTGGAAAAGTGCAGGACTTTTAAGTTCCTATGAACACAAATTTCTCAAAAATGATCATTCAGTTATGCCCACAATTTACTTTATCCCCAAAATACATAAAAACGCGGAAAACCGCCAGGAAGACCTATAATATCAGCACAGAAGGGCCTACTAGAGAACGTGTCGCAATACATTGACTTCTTTCTTCAAGACCATGTACACTCACTGCCATCCTATATACAAGACACCAGTGATTTTCTTAGACAGATAAACAACTGCCAATGGGAGGAAGATTGTTGGCTAATGACGCTGGATGTCACCTCGTTGTACACGAGTATCAACCATCAGGATGGCATGAGGGCTTTGGAACATTTTTTAGGCACAAGATCGATTCATCTATACCAACATAATAAGATGTTACTGTCTATGATCACTTTTTGCCTAGAAAATAACCACTTTATGTTCCAAAACATGATTTTTCAACAGATTAGAGGTGTCGCAATGGGGGCCAGCTTCTCCCCCAGTTATGCGTGTCTTCATATGGAATGGTGGGAGGAGTTGGTCCTCAAAGCAGACTTTAAGGAGATACTTGACACACATGTAAGGAAATGGGTAAGATATATTGATGACTTATTTGTGATCTGGCAGGGTACAAAAGAAAGCGCCATGAATTTCATATCACAAATCAACATCAACAACATTAACTTACAGTTTACAGCTAACCTAAGCCAGGAATCAGTCTGCTTTCTAGATGTAGAGGTTTATATTCTAAACAAGAAAATAGAAACAAAACTACATCGCAAACCCACTGCGGGAAACTCCGTATTACATGCCAGGAGTTTCCACCCAAAGCACCTCATACACAACATCCCCTGTGGTGAGATGCTTAGAATTAGAAGAATATGCAGTAACGACACAGACTTAATTATAGCCCGAAGGGAGAGTAAGTTAAGATTTTTAGCCAGAGGGTATTCAGAAAAAACTATCAACACAGCCATCTCAAGAACTCAAGCACTGTGTCGATCTGAATTACTGTTCAAAACAAAGGCCAATGTAACGACATCTGTATATACTAAACACAAAGGGGCCGATTCCGATCTCGGTCGGAGGCGCACCCAATAGCATTCGGTCGGGAAAAAAGCCATGCGAAAGCCTGTTTCCCGACCGATCCGTACAGCACACCGAACGAGTAAGTACGATGCGCACAACAGCACAGAATCCGGCCGAGCAGTACTCACCCAAACCAGGTCCTGTTCCCCGACCGAGGCGAATCCGGAAACGCCGAATCGAGTCGCACGGAAGGAAAAATGCAGCTCAGTCCGGCCGAACGAGTACGATGCGCTTTCCGTAAGCGCCGAACCCGTCGCTACGCACGGCACGTCAAAGCATCCGGGAGAGGCGCACATAAGCTCCGATTCGCGCCACAACACGATCCACGGCTACGAGACAAACACGCCAGCGACGAGGACGAGGCGAAGCGACGAGGACGACGCGAAGCGACGAGGACGACGCGAAGCAACGAGAAGGACGAACGACACGAACCAACCATGAATCCCTTCGTCCCGATCATACCAATATTCTACATTTACTACCGGAACAGGCACGGACGCGTACGGCGCAGAAGGTAAGCCAGACACCAACCACAAAACACATACAACACGTACACGACACATCACACACACACAGAGGGATGCAGAATATACTTACACCAGCAACAGCAGCACCATAGGGGCGGGATGCCCATCACCAATGCCACATATGCACACAGGGGCCTGAATGCGCACCACCACCCCTACCCATGGTGGGCAGGATGCCTACCACTACTACCACCCTCACCCAGGGGGGGCTGGATGCCTACCACTACTACCACCCTTAGCCAGGGGGGGCTGGATGCCTACCACTACTACCACCCTCACCCAGGGGGGCTGGATGCCTACCACCACTACCACCCTCACCCAGGGGGGCTGGATGCCTACCACTACTACCACCCTTAGCCAGGGGGCTGGATGCCTACCACTACTACCACCCTCACACAGGGGGCTGGATGCCAACCACCACCCTTAGCCAGGGGGCTGGATGCCTACCACTACTACCACCCTCACCCGGGGGGCTGGATGCCTACCACTACTACCACCCTTAGCCAGGGGCTGGATGCCTACCACTACTACCACCCTCACCCAGGGGGGCTGGATGCCTACCACCACTACCACCCTCACCCAGGGGGTCTGGATGCCTACCACTACTACCACCCTTAGCCAGGGGGGGCTGGATGCCTACCACTACTACCACCCTCACCCAGGGGGGGCTGGATGCCTACCACTACTACCACCCTCACCCAGGGGGGGGCTGGATGCCTACCACCACCCTTAGCCAGGGGGGGCTGGATGCCTACCACTACTACCACCCTCACCGAGGGGGGCTGGATGCCTACCACCACTACCACCCTCACCCAGGGGGGCTGGATGCCTACCACTACTACCACCCTTAGCCAGGGGGGCTGGATGCCTACCACTACTCCCACCCTCACCCAGGGGGCTGGATGCCTACCACCACCCTTAGCCAGGGGGGCTGGATGCCTACCACCACTACCACCCTCACCCAGGGGGGCTGGATGCCTACCACTACTACCACCCTCAGCCAGGGGGGCTGGATGCCTACCACCACTACCACCCTCACCCAGGGGGGCTGGATGCCAACCACCACCCTTAGCCAGGGGGGCTGGATGCCTACCACTACTACCACCCTCACCCAGGGGGCTGGATGCCTACCACTACTACCACCCTTAGCCAGGGGGCTGGATGCCTACCACTACTACCACCCTCACCCAGGGGGCTGGATGCCTACCACCACTACCACCCTCACCCAGGGGGGCTGGATGCCTACCACTACTACCACCCTTAGCCAGGGGGGCTGGATGCCTACCACTACTACTACCCTCACCCAGGGGGCTGGATGCCTACCACCACCCTTAGCCAGGGGGGCTGGATGCCTACCACCACTACCACCCTCACCCAGGGGGCTGGATGCCTACCACTACTACCACCCTCAGTCAGGGGGCTGGATGCCTACCACCACTACCACCCTCAGCCAGGGGGCTGGATGCCAACCACCACCCTTAGCCAGGGGGCTTGATGCCTACCACTACTACCACCCTCACCCAGGGGGGCTGGATGCCTACCACTACTACCACCCTCAGCCAGGGGGCTGGATGCCTACCACTACTACCACCCTCACCCAGGGGGGCTGGATGCCTACCACCACTACCACCCTCACCCAGGGGGCTGGATGCCTACCACTACTACCACCCTTAGCCGGGGGGCTGGATGCCTACCACTACTACCACCCTCACCCAGGGGGCTGGATGCCTACCACCACCCTTAGCCAGGGGGGCTGGATGCCTACCACTACTACCACCCTCACCCAGGGGGGCTGGATGCCTACCACCACTACCACCCTCACCCAGGGGGGCTGGATGCCTACCACTACTACCACCCTTAGCCAGGGGGGCTGGATGCCTACCACTACTCCCACCCTCACCCAGGGGGGCTGGATGCCTACCACCACTACCACCCTCACCCAGGGGGGCTGGATGCCTACCACTACTACCACCCTCAGCCAGGGGGCTGGATGCCTACCACCACTACCACCCTCACCCAGGGAGGGCTGGATGCCAACCACCACCCTTAGCCAGGGGGCTGGATGCCTACCACCACTACCACCCTAACCCAAGGGGGCTGGATGCCTACCACTACTACCACCCTCAGCCAGGGGGGCTGGATGCCTACCACCACCCTTAGCCAGGGGGCTGGATGCCTACCACCACTACCACCCTCACCCAGGGGGGCTGGATGCCTACCACTACTACCACCCTTAGCCAGGGGGGCTGGATGCCTACCACTACTACCACCCTCACCCAGGGGGGGCTGGATGCCTACCACCACCCTTAGCCAGGGGGGCTGGATGCCTACCACTACTACCACCCTCATCCAGGGGGGGCTGGATGCGTACCACTACTACCACCCCCACTCATAGGATGGACAATGCATGACACAACCAGCACACCACAACCTAGGGAATGCAAGAAGAAGACATCCCCCCAACACCATGACAAGCGTGTGTAGACTGTGTCAAATGCCTACAACACCGAACATGACTTTGAACATACAATGTGAGCCCCTAGCACATGTGCCACACATATATGTGTGTGGCACCCACAATGCAAGCAGGCCATGACCATTGTGGCAATGGGGTCCAAACCCCCATCATCACAGTGACCAAAATGTAAGTGTGGGGTCCATAGCTGAAGCACATTTTGAACATTTTGGCAATGGGGTCCAAACCCACATCATCACAGTGACCAAAATGTAAGTGTGGGGTCCATAGCTGAAGCACATTTTGAACATTGTGGCAATGGGGTCCAAACCCACATCATCACAGTGACCAAAATGTAAGTGTGGGGTCCATAGCTGAAGCACATTTTGAACATTGTGGCAATGGGGTCTAAACCCCCATCACCACAGTGACCAAAAGGTAAGTGTGGGGTCCATAGCTGAAGCACATTTTGAACATTGTGGCAATGGGGTCCAAACCCCCATCATCACAGTGACCAAAATGTAAGTGTGGGGTCCATAGCTGAAGCACATTTTGAACATTGTGGCAATGGGGTCCAAACCCCCATCATCACAGTGACCAAAATGTAAGTGTGGGGTCCATAGCTGAAGCACATTTTGAACATTGTGGCAATGGGGTCTAAACCCCAATCACCACAGTGACCAAAAGGTAAGTGTGGGGTCCATAGCTGAAGCACATTTCGAACATTGTGGCAATGGGGTCCAAACCCCCATCATCACAGTGACCAAAATGTAAGTATGGGGTCCATAGCTGAAGCACATTTTGAACATTGTGGCAATGGGGTCCAAACCCCCATCATCACAGTGACCAAAAGGTAAGTGTTGACAAAGAAAGAGGTGCAACTGCCAAACTGCATGGATGATTCCTGGTCACAGAACAACAAACACATCAGTGGCAAAGTAGTGTATGTGTCCCATTGCAACATAAATTGGGGAGCCAAATACTGCAGTGCAAATAAGACATACCTTTGGCCATGTGCAGACAAACAACACCCATGGGGGCTGACACCGTCAACAATCATCAATGACACAATGACAGAAGTGACCATCAGAATGCAGACCCACATATTTGCACCAATGGGCACACAAATGCAGATACCCTGTGGAGACTGCAGATGTGAGGTGAACAGATACCATACCATGGCAGCAATGGGACACACAAACCATGATCATTGTGCTGACCGATGACCTAGGAGTCCCAGGGACAGCAGGGGAAACCCACCAAACTACATACAGCCAATGGCACACCCAAGATATGCCAATGCAGTGGTGCAGATGCACAAACACAAACAGGCAGACCCACACTGCACATCATACACAACAGGTGAGGGGGGTGCCAGTGTCCCCAGGCAACCACACAACACATGAGGAGACCTGAATACCAATCATACAGATGTGCATACAGTGCCACACAAAGGTAACTCATGGATCCAAATCCCCTATGTGGGCAAGCAGGCATTGTCAGATGAGAGGGAGCACAACTCACACATGTCACACAGGCACGTAGGGACAGCAACTGACACAGCAAGACACAGACACACCACAGCACCACCCCCAGGGCCCCCACAATGTGGTGACCCTGGGCTGCATTACAATACCACTGTGATGACAAAGCTAAATGTCGTTCACACTGTGAACCACAGTCATGTGTCCTGAGCAACTAACTACCATCACACCTACACAAGCACAAATCAAACAGCATGGCCAGTAAGCCAAGGCCAACATGGAGGCAGGGGCCTAGCCGGGCAACAACTCTCATCTGCACACACTCAACACCACACCCCTCGACCTCCAACAATGTGCAGCAGTGAAGCACACATGCACTGGTGACATTGCACATGCACCCATGACTATTCCAGGGTGGTGGGTGGGAACCAAGGTGCAGAAACACATCACACATGGCCACTCAACAAGACTCCTGAATGTCTGACACACTGCACACTACGCTGTACATGGACATGACGGCAATACCACACCAACCAATGGGATCCCATCCACAGTCACACACCAATGAAGAAGCCAAGGTCACCCACAAAGAACACACATAGACAACAACCAACATTGCAGCCCGGACCCTGAGGAGTGCCAGCAGTCACACACACAACGTGTCACAATCACTGAAAGATAACACAAACTGGAAATCACATGACAGGGGCAAACAACAAGTGCCAAGGGGAAACCTGACTGTGACCCATCTGCGTCTGCACACAAACTCAGCCCTGACAGCAAACACACCTATGGGTGACACCCTGATGACCAGTAATGTGCCATGCACCCACATCACAGAGAACCCAGGGCGAAGACTTTGGGGGAACATAGGTCAACTCAGCTAGCATCACAAACAGGTACAACACTAGGGATCACAGCATGCACAGCTAAACGGAAGTGAACACACAGACATGCACATACAACACACACCCTGGGCGCAGGCAATGTCCCAGGAGTACACACTGCCATGAGGGGACTCCACTCCTGTGTGAGGAAAGCTGTGCCATATGTTGCCTCAGTAGGGCCCCATCATGTCAGCTGAGCACTTGGTCACACAATCAACAATTAGCACCAAATGAGGGCTCCCGTAACATCAGCCTGGTCATGGAAGTGCCAACGGAATCATCAGCACAGATCCAACACACTTGTATAGCAATGTTGCACTGACAACACAGATGAGTCCTTCCCCATTGATGCCCAAACCTGCATGTCCACTGGAGATGGCCACACGGTCAGGGAAGTAGACGAATTGAACAATGGCAGGCACAACAGATGTGCAGGGGTGGAAGCCACAGATGTGAAATAGGAAATCTAAGTAGGAAATCCCATTGCCAAATACTGAACACATGACACCCTCAGATGCTGCTATGGATGACATGGATACACCACAGGATAGGACACATTCCCCCTGGACCACATGGGTTCCTGCGCAGTAACACTTCATTATCATGAGACCAAATATCACCATCACTGCAGCAAGGGCATGGTTAGCATCATCAACATCATGTACATCAGAAGCAAAAGCACTAGAGAACAGAAAGTTGCTTTATTCAGCATTTGTGGCATTAAAAGTAGAAGTCCGGTAGAAAATAAACAAAGGCCAATGGCCAGTCCATCAACAAAGTCACAAGTGGGTGACAGTGGCAGATGCCACCCTACACATGCCTGCACAAAACCAGGGACAATCCACTAGGAGGGGCAACCGTGGGGGTAGGCCAGGCACCGCAGGGACAGGATCAGGGCTCACCAGGAGGAAGCAGGGAAGGGGTGGTGGGTGCTGGAGAGCCACTGACAACTGCAGTGGAGGTGTCTGACATGGTGTGTGCCGGCACAACTGGGGGCATGGCTCAGATGTTGTGGGTGCCGGCACGACTGCAGTGGACCCTGCAGATGGAGTAGACAGGTCCGCCACTGCAGTGCCCAAGTCAGACAGGGTGGTAGTGGACTCCACTGCAGTGCCTACCACCAGGGGAGGAGAATGGGGAACAGGCAAGGTGGGCTGGACAGAGGGGAGAACACCCTCACCACATCAGTGGCACAGACAAGCGCAGCGGGGGGTGTGGTGCCGGGAGAGCAAGTGGCAGGGGAGAAGGCCGGATCCTCTTGGGGATGGTATATCTGTGGGTGGGGGAACCTGGGGCAGGGTGTGGTGGGGGCACCTGTGGAGTGGGGGCCTGAGGGATGGAGGAAGGAGACCTGGTGCTTGAGCTGCAGGGCGGCGGCGGGGTCTTGCTCTTACCACTCCGGGGGGACTTGCGGGTGGGGGCCTCAGTCTGTCTGCGCCTGGGGGAGGGTGTCCGGGGGCGAGGGGCACTCTGCTCCATGTGGGGGCTTCCTCTTCCCCCTGGATGCTGGAGCAGCTGGATTGGAGGGAAGAGGCCGAGGTCACTGAGGAAGAGGCGCTGGGTCTTTGGGGTTGCAGGTGAGGCAAGGGAGGGTGTTTTGGAGGGAGAGGCAACTGAGGACTGCGCAGTGCCCGTGGATGCGTGTGTGTGTACCAGGGCCCCATCCCCTGTGAGTCTGGTTTCAGTCCCCTGACTGTGCGTGCGTGTGCGTTTTGTTTGTGGCGTGTGTGTCTGTGTGCTGGACGTGTGTGTGCTGGTGTGTGCCTGTGCCGGTGTGTGTGTGCTTGGGACGGGTAAGGTGCTGGGGAGTGTGGATGGAGCAGAGGCAGGAGGGGTGAGGGACTGTCTGAGGAGGGACACTGCTGCCGTCAGGGAGGAGTCCATGGACCTATTGCCCCTCTGTAGGTCAGACATGCCCGATGAGATGCCCTCCATGAACGACACCAGCTGAGTCAACAGAGCGGTGTGCGCATGGAGGACACTCAGCATGGCTGTCTGCCCTACATGGAGCTGGCGAAGGAGGTACACAGACTCCTCACTCAGGGCAGCAGGGGACACAGAGGCAGGGGGTGCGGTGCCTGGCCCAAAGGAGACACGCTCCCGAACATGGGAGCCTCCACGGACCTGGGGAATGGGAGCCGATGGGAGGGCGGTGGTGGTGCTGGTGGTGGCGGGGACAGCAACACTAGCTGGGGTGTGGTGGCTGCTGACACCCGCCTCCATAAGGGAGTCATCCTCCGAGTTGCTCTGGTCCTCAGCTGAGGTGGATGGTGCTGAGGACTCCTCGGTGTGGCTCCCCTCGCCCTCCGTGCCACTGGGTCCCTCCGACCACTCCTCGGCTGCTGACCCAGTCTGGCTCTCTGGCTCCTCCTGGTCCATGGAGCTGTCCCCTTCCGTGGCCGTGGATGTATCTGCAAACAATGGGGAAACAGACAGACATCAGTCACCTGCACCAAACTCACACACCACTGTGAGCACAGCACATTACAGAGCAAGCCCTGGCATCATTAGTTGTACATTGCTAAAAGTGCCCTAACTGAACAGGAGAAGCCAATTGTCAGTCTGATGCCAAGCATGGCACTCACATCCCACATGGCCTTGCACCCATCTGTCTGGTGTCTGTTGGATTGCAACACCCCAGTGTGGACACATGCACCAAGTACACAGTAGTTGGACAGTGCAGAGGACACGGTGTGGCATGTGGACATGCACACATCACAGCTCTTGCCACTGAGTCAGAACAGGTTTTCGGATGAAAGGGATGCCCAGAGTCAAATAGGAAATGCATGTGATGCATACCAGTGACAGACACCATGATGCACCCATGTCCTGATAGCCATCGCCACAATGGTGTGCATGTAGCACATGTCACTCCCCTGCAGGACCACCAATAAGTTGACACATGCCATGGCAGAGGCATGACTGCTAAGTCATACATCACTGTCTCAGTGATGTATGACTTGGCAGCCAGACAACAACACTATGCACTGTGTCACAATAGTAGGTCATGGGGAATGCAAGTCCTGGAGCTGCACAAGTGCACATGTACATCCCCCACACAACACATCATCTTAACCCTCATCTGTCCAGGTCATACCTATTGGACATATGGGAGACCTGTGACACTACCCTCTGAACCTGAGCCCCTCACAATCTGCTGTGAATGGGGAACATCTGCCTGAACTTCACATTCGCATACCCCAGTCTGCACGGGCAGCTGATCAAACACCTATGTGACACACAAGTATCGTCTCCTATGGTCACATCTCCAGGGGCATGCTGAGCCCCTACCAAGAAACACCCCAGCAGTCCTGGCAAGTAATCCACAGCACACTGACACAGAGGCAGACACCTGAGGGGTCAAATCACTGCGCACAATGTGTCAGCTGATACACGGGAGTGGGAGTACAGAGTGCATTGCATGGCCTGGAGTAGGCATGACTGTCCTGCTCCACATGAATGAGGGATGAGCCCTGGACAGTGGATAGCTGGCTATGTATGTGTGACACACGTAATCTGCACACTCCTGGGGCCCAAACATTGTTCCCACCCGCTGCATGGACGTGTGCCACATACCCCAGGCACATGTGGTGGCTCAGCTCAGCAAGTGGACCGCATATCAAAGCAACACGCAGATTACATGTCCGAACACAGGCGTTGTGTGAACAATGGACCCACCCATGATGCCCACAACAGAGTTAGGGAAACAGATGCTGTCCCCCACCTTTAGTGAAGCAAACTGCAAGGACACAGTCCCAAGTGACACAATTCCCTGAATGTAAGGGCCACACCTGGGTATCAGATGAGCAGTGATCAGTGCACAATAGAGGGACATGGCTCCTGGACAACATGACTGCTGCACTGTGGCAGTTGAACCAGGCCAGAGGAGGGCACAAAGCATGTAATACAGAGTTCACAGTGCAGTCTTTGACTCACCCCTCCTTGCTGCTGTCTGGCCTTCAGCTGCCCATCCAGGTCTGGAAACACCACCGCCAGGATCTGGAGCATGTGGGGGTCAGGGTCCGTGTTCCGCCCCTCCTGCGAGGAGGCGACAGCTTCAGCTGGACCCGTGCAATCCTCCGGGTCCAGCCCCGAAGGTCCTGCCACCTCTTCTGGCAGTTGCGGATCCGGCGCTTGTAGACCCCCACGGACCGGACGGCCCGGACGATGTCCTTCCAGATCTCCTGCTTCCGATGGGCATTAACCTGTCAGGATGACAAAGTGAAAAGGCCATTACTACACATGCAACATATCCGTGCATGACACAGTTGTATATACATGTCTCAATCACAGGGGCACATGATGTACACAGGCAGTGCAAAGCTACCCATGGACAGTTTGCCAGACGTCACTACATGGTATCATTGCATGGGAAGTAAAACCTTGTTCAAATGCACTGTCACTGCACCATACCTATCCAGTGCATGTCACTACACACTATGGGGGTGACAACTACTCAGTGAGCCTGCTAGCCAGTGGCGTGCAGACTTCCAGCCTTGCTAGTCAGACAAAATGCCCATTCAGAAAGGCAGTGCACAGAACACTCACCTGCTCCCCTGGTGTCCCATACAGCTTGCTGTACTGTGGAAGTGAGGCTGTCCAGCAGGGCCTGGTTCTCCTCAAGGCTGAAGGCTGGGGCTCTCTCCACAGTACGTGCCATTGCAGGGTCCAGAGGGGCAGAGACAGCAGCAGTGCAGTGGCAGATGTCGTCCTGGAGCATGTAGTGCAGGCAAGTGAGCTCTCAGGGGAACAGCCAGCAATATATATGTGCTGGAGAGGCAGATACTGTCCCTTGTGTCCAAAGTGATAGGTCCAAGTCGTTTGCATCTTCTGAATCTGGCCAATCCATGGAATAGCAGCACCAAAACACGCCCACAGCATCCTTCAAATCTTCAACTTCATGACATCCATGATTTTGCAACATTGTTGTGGGTGACCAACTGATTTTCCAGCAACCGACTCGTTCGAAATTCGAAAACGCGTCCGTTGCCAGGCAAGCCCATTGTCAATGGGTGCGCACCGATCGGTCCATTGCGGTACAACGCGTACAGGGGTACAGCGCGTACCCGCACACATTGAATGCAATGGGCCGGCTGGGGCACCGATCGGTCCATTGCAGTACAACGCGTACAGGGGTACAACGCGTACCCGCACATTGAATGCAATGGGCCGGCCGGGGGCACCGATCGGTCCATTGCAGTACAACGCGTACAGGGGTACAACGCGTACAGGGGTACAACGCGTACCCGCACACATTGAATGCAATGGGCGGCCGGGGCACCGATTGGTCCATTGCAGTTCAACGCGTACAGGGGTACAACGCGTACCGCACACATTGAATGCAATGGGCCGGCCGGGGGCACCGATCGGTCCATTGCAGTACAACGCGTACAGGGGTACAACGCGTACCCGCACACATTGAATGCAATGGGCCGGCCGGGGGCACCGATCGGTCCATTGCAGTTCAACGCGTACAGGGGTACAACGCGTACCCGCACACATTGAATGCAATGGGCCGGCCGGGGGCACCGATCGGTCCATTGCAGTACAACGCGTACAGGGTACAACGCGTACAGGGGTACAACGCGTACCCGCACACATTGAATGCAATGGGCCGGCCGGGGCACCGATCGGTCCATTGCAGTTCAACGCGTACAGGGGTACAATGCGTACCCGCACACATTGAATGCAATGGGCCGGTCGGGGCACCGATCGGTCCATTGCAGTACAACGCGTACAGGGTACAACGCATACAGGGGTACAACGCGTACCCGCACATTGAATGCAATGGGCCGGCCGGGGCACCGATCGGTCCATTGCAGTTCAACGCATACAGGGGTACAACGCGTACCCGCACACATTGAATGCAATGGGCCGGCCGGGGCACCGATCGGTCCATTGCAGTACAACGCGTACAGGGGTACAACGCGTACCCGCACACATTGAATGCAATGGGCCGGCCGGGGCACCGATCGGTCCATTGCAGTTCAACGCGTACAGGGGTACAACGCGTACCCGCACACATTGAATGCAATGGGCCGGCCGGGGCACCGATCGGTCCATTGCAGTGCAACGCGTACAGGGGTACAACGCGTACCCGCACACATTGAATGCAATGGGCCGGCCGGGAGCACCGATCGGTCCATTGCAGTTCAACGCGTACAGGGGTACAATGCGTACCCGACACATTGAATGCAATGGGCCGGCCGGGGCACCGATCGGTCCATTGCAGTACAACGCGTACAGGGGTACAACGCGTACCCGCACACATTGAATGCAATGGGCCGGCCGGGGGCACCGATCGGTCCATTGCTGTTCAACGCATCACTGTACATGTGACTGGCATATGTCAGCATGCCTGTCTCAGATGGACATATGCCAGCCACAGATAGCTCCCAGGGAGTGAGGGGCACACCTACATCACGACAGCCTGTCCAAACTTTATCATAAGGCATGTAAGGCTGCATTTCCTATTGTGTGTATGTTGGTGTACATGTTGTCCTGTGGGTGTCACCTGTGGGCAGCCACCCCCAGGCTGTGCACGTGTTAATGGGGACAGGTTCCTGGGTGTTACGTGTACATGACCACTGTGATGTGCAACTGTTCATATCTGTGCATGTGCCATGGTCACATTTCACGGTGGTGTATGTGTATGTCATGTCACATACCCCGTGAGTCCCATGTGGGACGGTATGTTTGAGCCAGGGTGTCCCAGTGGCACAATAGTGATGGTCCTCCACAGTCTTTGTGCATGTAGTGTTTACAATGTCTCTGATTTCATGTGCACAATGGGAGACAGTCTCCACATCCAGGTTGTGTGTGCATGGACTTTGATGTTGTGCGTGTGTGTGTCACAGACGTCCATGTCTGTCCTGCCGTGGCAAGTGGGACCACTACCTGTGGGGGTCATGGTTGTTTTGCTGTGGTGTATACATGATACTCCATGTAATGCCAGTGTCCATGTGGCAATACAGGGGCTTTGGGAATGTACCTGTCGTTGAGCTGTGGTGCCTGGGGCACATCTGTCCTCACATGTCACTGTGGGGGGTGATTGTGACACGGCAGCAGGAGATGGGAACTGTGACACGGCCTCATGATATCCAATGGGCCAACCTGGGACTAATTGATGCCACCTGTTGGACCGTGTTGACAGATGTTGGCCATGTATGTACCATACATGTCCTTACGGAACTGCACACTTCATGTAGTTGTGCCTCATAATGATGTATGTTGGGATATTGAGTGTGTTCAATGCCGCATATGTGGGGTGACTGACAATCTTGCTTACTTCTCCTCTGCACTGCAGGGCTCCTGCTGTCCATCGACCATTCCCAGACCTGGCAACGATGGTGGAACGGGACAGCATCCGACGGTACCGCTTCACCAGGCAGCTGATTGAGGATTTGGCAGTGCAGTTGTCCCCACATTTGCAGCCTGGCCGGCCGTATCCTACAGCGCTGACCCCCAAGGTGAAGGTGATGGCAGCCCTACACTTCTTTGCCACCGGTACCTTCCAACATACTGTGGCGACTGCTGTTGGGATGTCACAGACCATGTTGAGCCGTGTGCTCCGCGATGTTTTGGCGGCAATGTTGCTATTCCTGAACCGGTACATCTATTTCCCTAGACTGCGACGACTCACTGACGTGAAGAGTGACTTTTATGCCCTGGGGAGGATGCTGCATGTCATTGGCTCCATTGATGGGACACATGTGGCTTTGGTACCACCACAGGCCCAGGAGCAGGCCTACAGGAACCGCAAGCACTACCACTCGGTCAATGCACTGGTGGTGTGTCTTGCAGACATGACCATCACACACGTGTGTGCCCGTTTCCCTGGTTCAGCACACGATGCCTTTGTGATGAGGAGTAGTCGCATCCCCAGGATGATGGCACAGATGCAGAACCAGCGTGCCTGGCTTGTCGGTGTGTACTGACTTTGTGCCATTGTGTGTGATCTGATCTGTAGTATTCCGCCCACTTTTCCAAGTCAGCTAATGTGCACTTGTCTGTCCGTAGGTGACTCGGGATACCCCAACATGCCGTGGTTGCTGACACCCCTCAGGAACCCTGTGACACCAGCCCAGATGCGCTACAATGAGGCACATGGTCGGACCAGGAGAGTGATTGAGCGGACATTTGGTCTCCTGAAGAGCCGCTTCCACTGCCTGGACAAGACCGGAGGGTCCCTCCCATATGCCCCTGCGAAAGTGTGCAAGATTATTATCGTCTGCTGCATGCTCCACAACCTGGCAGTGCGGAAGGAGTTGCCTCTCATCCAGGATGACAATGACCAACATCCGCCACCTGTGGAGGATCCTGGCCTGGACCACGATGCCAGTGACGATGATGATGATGATGATGGTGATGTCCGCACACAGCTCATCACCAACTTCTTTAGCTGAATGTGAGTATCCTGAGGTGTCATGTCAATGATGTGAGTTGGCATGATGTGTAGGGGGTGCTCTGGTGCTGTTGGAGTGTGTCCATGGGCTACTTGACTGGATGTGTGTTGCGATGTGTGCTTACAGGTGGGCTGTACTCCCCAACAGTGTTGACATGCTAACTTGGTTCTGGGTGGGTATCTTGTAACATGTATTGTGCATGAGTTTTGCTGTTCTGTCCTGTACTCCATTGCTTTTGACTGTGTGTCATTTCTGTCCTTCACAGGGTACTTTCAGATTCGTTTGGTCAACTGTGTCCACCGACGACGTGATTGCACTTCCAGGCTGGTAGCTGTTGTGTCCCTACAGGTGATGTGCGCCACACCCATGGACTTCCTTCCGTCTACAGTTGTTGACTGTGTGCCCGCTGCCAGGTGGGATTACCTTGCATCTGTAGTGGTTACGACATGTTGCAACTGTGTAATAAACCTGTGCTTCACTTTGTGATGTGCGTTGTCTGTGGTCACACATTTGACTGCCATTTGCTTACTGCACCTGTGGGCTACTTGACTACAACTGGGAATGGGTGTGGTGTCTGTGCATTGCACCGTCTTCCCTGGCAACATCAGTGTAGGCAATGAGTCAGATGGCCTAGGTGTGTATGTGTTGTGTAGCCCTGGTGGTGTGTCTCCCTCATATGTGTCACGTTGCCTTTACTCACATGCCTGTGTTGTCCTTGCTGTTGCAGTTTGCATACACAGTGTAATTTTGCAGTTCATCATCCCCATAACAGCACCCACGTTGGAATCACAACAGAGGCAAGTATGGTGTATTAGTGTGTTTATTGTGATACATTTGTGTGAATAGTGCATAGGATGGGTAGTGCTGTACATAAATCTTGCAATCCGAAGTTCCTAGGTGAATTGAAAGTCCTGGTAGACAGAATCCCCAGTATCGGGGCCACAGTTGTCTGACACATTGGTCCAACTTGTACTCCCCATGCAATGTGTGGGAGTAGTGTTGCCGTCAACAGGGTGAACAGTCTGTGCACAAAGGTGAACATCCAGAACAGGTTCAGGCTTCCTGGGAGTTGCGCTTGGCCATCGGCCTCTCACTTGCCCCTCCTCGGACGACCCCTCTTCTTGGGGGGGGCCCCTCAAGTACAAGCTGCTGCGGTGCAAGGGACTCTCCGCCAGAGTCATCCTCCCACCCTGTGGCAGTTGCAGTTTGTTCGGCACCAGATGTTGTTGGCACACAGGGAGGTGTGGACTGGTTGCTGTTCATCTGGCGGAGGCATTGTAAAATGTCCCTGTGCACCGCCGTCATCTCATGCAGTGCATCCCACTTGGACTCCACGCGGGACATGTGTGAGTCCACGCGGGACATGTGTGACTCCACGTGGGACATGTGGGAGTCCAAGCGGGCATGATGGGCAGCCTGCTGCTGTTTCATGTCTCTGAGGAGCCCCACTACCTGGCTGAGGTCTCCGGTGCTGGACTGGTACGCATCAGCTATGCGTACCAGTTGTGGGTCATCATGCACACCAGCAACCTCTGCAAGCAGCGACCTCTGTCTCCCACCCCTCCCACCACCCCTGCTGACATGTGCAGTGTGTGCAGTGGCACGCACAGATGACCCTGGTCCACCTTGGGGGTTGGTGGTGGTGGTGGTGGTGTCCATGGCCCCAGGTTGGTCCAGGGTCCCTGTGCTGGTGTTGCTCCTTGTTCTGTCCATGTCGGCAGGGATGGTATTTGTGGTGACAGTCGTTGGAGGGGTGGGTGCAGGGGTGCAGCTGGTGGTCCTGCTGGTGCTGCAGCTGGTGGTCCTGCTGGTGCTGCATGTAGACTTGCACCGGATGTGCCAGGTTGGTCTTCTTCGTCCGAGGAGGACAGAGGCTGTACGACGCCAGTGAGCTCCGCATCCTCTTGAGCCTGGGACTGGGACTCCTCAGCGTCTGCTGCTGTGTCCCCATCATCACCTGTTTTTGGGAGACACACACAATGTATGTTATGTTTCTGCAGGCATCAATGGTTGACACACATGACAGTTGTGACTGTGCTTCTGGGTGCGGGCCTGTACATTGCATTGTCCTAAGTCGTCACAGTCAGGGGTTGATATTGGTGTGGCACATTGTCCTGCATTATTTGGGCATTTCTATGTATTTTTTGGGGTGTGAACATGGTCTGCATTGGTTGTGTTTGGTTGACAGCCGGCCCTCCTTCCCACCCACCCAGCCAGTCAGTTATCCCACCATGGACTGTGCTTGCATTGCAGGGAGTGTAAGTTGTCTCTCAGGATGTCAGTCAGTGGTGTCCTGCTGTTTGTTGGTGCACAGTTGCCAGCAGGGCCTTGTGCTCCCCACAGCAGTAGCCAGTGTCAGCCATCTTGTGAGTCCTTCTCCACTCCCTGTGATGTGAGCATGGTTCAGGGTGGTGTTGATGGGACAGTTGTGGGGGTGAGCTATGTCTGTGACTACGACTCCCATCATGCTATTGCCTCCACCCCACTTCCCAGCATTCCCATACTTACTTGCTTTTGTGGGGAGTTCAGTGTGTGTGGGTGTGAGAGCAATGTCAAGATGGCTGACAGTGGTGTCCTGCTGTTGGTTGGTGTGCAGTTCCCAGCATGCCCTTGTGCTCCCCACGACACAGCAACAGTGTCAGACATCTTTGATGGGCCTTATCACTCTCTGTAGGATGTGCATGCGTGTGTGTGAGCTTGCTGGGCCATGTGGTGGGGGATGTGGAGCTGTGACTACGACTCCCATCATGCTATTGCCTCCACCCCCCTTCCCAGCATGCCCATGCTTCCTTCCTTTTGATTCTGCTTCCCTGTGGGGTGGGCTGGCTGTGCTGACAGGATGGCTGGGAGTGTTGTCCTGGCAGTTGTTTGGCTAAGAGTCCCAAGAGTGTCCCTGTGCTTCACACAACATAACCCAGGGTGGTGGTTCTTTGTGGGATCTTGTGTTAGGATGGGGGCATTGCATTCTACCAGGTGGGTTCTGTGGAGTTTGTGTTGGGGTGTGTGTGAGGGAGGTGCTTGTGACTATGGTCAGTGCTGCAAGTCCTCCTTCCCACCCAGCCAGCCAGATATCCCACCATGGAACGTGCTTGCATTGCAGGGAGTGGAAGTTGTCTCTCAGGATGTCAGTCAGTGGTGTCCTGCTGTTTGTTGGTGCACAGTTGCCAGCAGGGCCTTGTGCTCCCCACAGCAGTAGCCAGTGTCAGCCATCTTGTGAGTCCTTCTCCACTCCCTGTGATGTGAGCATGGTTCAGGGTGGTGTTGATGGGACAGTTGTGGGGGTGACCAAAATCAGTGACTACGACTCCCATCATGCTATTGCCTCCACCCCCCTTCCCAGCATGCCCATGCTTCCTTCCTTTTGATTCTGCTTCCCTGTGGGGTGGGCTGGCTGTGCTGACAGGATGGCTGGGAGTGTTGTCCTGGCAGTTGTTTGGCTAAAAGTCCCAAGAGTGGCCCTGTGCTTCACACAACATAACCCAGGGTGGTGGTTCTTTGTGGGATCTTGTGTTAGGATGGGGGCATTGCATTCTACCAGGTGGGTTCTGTGGAGTTTGTGTTGGGGGTGTGTGAGGGGAGGTGCTTGTGACTATGGTTAGTGCTGCAAGTCCTCCTTCCCACCCACCCAGCCAGCCAGTTATCCCACCATGGAACGTGCTTGCATTGCAGGGAGTGGAAGTTGTCTCTCAGGATGTCAGTCAGTGGTGTCCTGCTGTTTGTTGGTGCACAGTTGCCAGCAGGGCCTTGTGCTCCCCACAGCAGTAGCCAGTGTCAGCCATCTTGTGAGTCCTTCTCCACTCCCTGTGATGTGAGCATGGTTCAGGGTGGTGTTGATGGGACAGTTGTGGGGGTGACCAATATCAGTGACTACGACTCCCATCATGCTATTGCCTCCACCCCCTTCCCAGCATGCCCATGCTTCCTTCCTTTTGATTCTGCTTCCCTGTGGGGTGGGCTGGCTGTGCTGACAGGATGGCTGGGAGTGTTGTCCTGGCAGTTGTTTGGCTAAGAGTCCCAAGAGTGTCCCTGTGCTTCACACAACATAACCCAGGGTGGTGGTTCTTTGTGGGATCTTGTGTTAGGATGGGGGCATTGCATTCTACCAGGTGGGTTCTGTGGAGTTTGTGTTGGGGTGTGTGTGAGGGGAGGTGCTTGTGACTATGGTCAGTGCTGCAAGTCCTCCTTCCCACCCAGCCAGCCAGATATCCCACCATGGAACGTGCTTGCATTGCAGGGAGTGGAAGTTGTCTCTCAGGATGTCAGTCAGTGGTGTCCTGCTGTTTGTTGGTGCACAGTTGCCAGCAGGGCCTTGTGCTCCCCACAGCAGTAGCCAGTGTCAGCCATCTTGTGAGTCCTTCTCCACTCCCTGTGATGTGAGCATGGTTCAGGGTGGTGTTGATGGGACAGTTGTGGGGGTGACCAATATCAGTGACTACGACTCCCATCATGCTATTGCCTCCACCCCCTTCCCAGCATGCCCAAGCTTCCTTCCTTTTGATTCTGCTTCCCTGTGGGGTGGGCTGGCTGTGCTGACAGGATGGCTGGGAGTGTTGTCCTGGCAGTTGTTTGGCTAAGAGTCCCAAGAGTGTCCCTGTGCTTCACACAACATAACCCAGGGTGGTGGTTCTTTGTGGGATCTTGTGTTAGGATTGGGGGCATTGCATTCTACCAGGTGGGTTCTGTGGAGTTTGTGTTGGGGGGTGTGTGAGGGGAGGTGCTTGTGACTATGGTCAGTGCTGCAAGTCCTCCTTCCCACCCAGCCAGCCAGATATCCCACCATGGAACGTGCTTGCATTGCAGGGAGTGGAAGTTGTCTCTCAGGATGTCAGTCAGTGGTGTCCTGCTGTTTGTTGGTGCACAGTTGCCAGCAGGGCCTTGTGCTCCCCACAGCAGTTGCCAGTGTCAGCCATCTTGTGAGTCCTTCTCCACTCCCTGTGATGTGCGCATGGTTCATGGTGGTGTTGATGGGACAGTTGTGGGGGGGCAATATGTGTGACTGCGACTCCCATGATGCTATTGGCTACACTGACTTGGCCAGCATACACAGAATTCCTTCCTTTGAGTGGTCTTCACTGTGTGTTGGTGTTGTTGTGGTGGCTACATGTCTGGATGTGTTTGTTAGTTCTATTTGTGCCACTGCCTAGCTGTAGTTGTAGTTGTGTTTGTACATGTGATGGCACAGTTGGATGTGACTTTTTGATGGCATGTGTTGTGTTTATCTGACTGACATACACATTTTGGGATGATTCTGTTCTGGTTGCTGTGTAATTGCTATGAGTGCATGGTTTGACTCTCCCCTTGACAGTGATGTGTGTGTGTTTGGTGGCAGTATATTGTGTACATTTGTTGTGTACTCACCAGGCTCTGGGATGTCCTCTAGTCCATATACGCTCACTGGCGGAAGGATGGCCCGCACCTTCTCCTCCCAGGGCCTGAGGTATATTGGCTTGGCAGGAGGGCCACTGCCGGTGTATTGGCTGTTGATGTAGTCTTTTTGAGCAGGTCCCGTACCCTCCTGCGCACGTCATACCACCTGTTCTGGATGTCGCTCTTTGTGCGCCGACATGGTGATTGTGCGTTCACCCTGTTGATGATCCTCTCCCACATCTTGGTTTTCTGGGAGATGGGGGTCTGTTGGACCAGTGTGCCAAACAGCTGTGGCTCTACCCTGAGGATCTCGTCTACCATGACTTCCAATTCACAATCTAGGAACTTGGGATTCTTCTTGGGGGGCATGGTGATGGGTGGTGATGGTGAGTGATGTGTGTGTTGGTGTGCAGGTGAGGGTGTGTGAGTGTGTGTTTTGCTGGGTGTATGTGAGGTAGGTATTTGTTGGTGTGCTGATGGTGTGTGGCTTGTGTGAGGGATGAGCTGTGGGTGTGTGGTTGCATTCTCTTGGGTGCTGGCAGTGGAATGGCATTTGCAAAGGGTCATGGTTGTGATTTGTGTCCTTTATATGGGTGGAGTTGTGGGTGTGTCTTTGTTCTCTGTCCCCACCCCCCAGTATTTATTGGCTTGGTAATTGCTTGTTTGGCCTTTTTTGGGTGATTTTTCCTTTGTACTGTCTGTGTATGTTGGAAACGTTCTTGTGACCGAGTCGAACCCTGCATTTGTCTCGTACGGTCTTCTCCGTTTCGTTCACGCTGTGTATGTGCAGTTTTCTATGCTGCGTACGCGTCGGTCGCGGTGTTTTGTGTTGCTTCGGCTCGGTTTTGTATGCGTGTCGGTCGTGCGGCTTGGCCTCCGTCCGACTCGCTCGTGGATTTCGCGCCTTGCATCGTACTTTGCGGTTTGGAGTTCGCGTGTACGTTTCGGTCGGATTTGTTCCGGGTGCGTGTCGGTCGGTTGGATTCGCGTGTTTTTCCGACCGGATTGCTGTTTTCCGTGCGGCTCGGTCGGTCGACTTGGGTTCGGTACGTGTCGGTCAGATTTTGCACGCCTTGCATCGTACTTGGCGTGTCGGGCGCCACAGGTACGTGTCGGTCGGTATAATTTCCGGATCCGAGTCGGTCGGTGCTTTTTCCGGCCCGAATCGGAATCGACCCCAAAGTAGAGACGAATGAGAATGCACGTCTAATTTCGACTTTTAACAAACAAAAGGATAGGCTCTGCAGTATAATTATGAAAAATTGGCCATTTGTCCTCAAGGATCCAGTGATAGGGGACACACTACCCAAACGACCTGCCATTACTTTCAGGAAGGCCAAGTCAATGAGAGACATGATAGTCAGTTGTAGTCCATCAACCATCAACACAGCCATCTCAAGAACTCAAGCACTGTGTCGATCTGAGTTACTGTTCAAAACAAAGGCCAATGTAACGACATCTGTATATACTAAACACAAAGTAGAGACGAATGAGAATGCACGTCTAATTTTGACTTTTAACAAACAAAAGGATAGGCTCTGCAGTATAATTATGAAAAATTGGCCATTTGTCCTCAAGCATCCAGTGATAGGGGACACACTACCCAAACGACCTGCCATTACTTTCAGGAAGGCCAAGTCAATGAGAGACATGATAGTCAGTTGTAGTCCTGAGATTACAATCAAATCTAACTGGCTAACAAAGAGAAAGGGTTTTACAAAATGCATGTCATGTTGTGCATGCAAATTTGGGACCAACAAAACTTCATACACTACTCCCTTCAGTGAGCAGCCCATCCCTATCCACATGTCTCTAACATGTAGAACAGCCTATGCCGTATATGTGTTGGAGTGCTCTTGTGGGCTATGCAATGTAGGTAGCACAAAGCTACAGGTCCACAAGAGGATTCTCCAACACATCAGAGCCATTACAAACTCTGATGCCACGTACCCAGTGGCGCAGCATTTCAAAGAAGTCCATGGGAACAAGTTAGAGCATCTTAGATACTATGTTCTGGATTCAGTTTTGAACTCAAGACGTGGAGGGAATAGGGAGGCCAAACTGAGAAAACTGGAAACACATTACATCATAGAACTTGATACCAAAAGCCCACATGGGCTCAATGCAAATGAAGATTTCTTCACATGTTTGTAACAATGTTATGTAGTGGCACACAAAGACATACCATCTCTAGATACATCCATACATGTAGATGGACCATTATAATATGTTTAGTATTAAACATGTATGGGTGTCACACTTACATAATTCGCATGCTCCCTCTTTGCACAATAATTTTAAATATTTTATAATTAGTTTTAACATATGGGTGATTCACAGGGTAGTTAGTTTTAGCACTATGCACTTTACTTATGCACTTTCATTATGCAGTAGACAAGGCCCACTTGGGCAGTATTATGGCAGCTAAGCGAAAATTAATTGCAAAGATGTTGAAAAAGGTTGGCAGGCTTATCAACCTATTCAACATAATAATCCAACGGGCTATACACACACAGACTCAAGCAAATAAAAGCTAACAGTATTAATTTGTTTTAGATACTGTAGATGGCAATTTTAGGTACTTTTAGACATTCCAATGTTTTAAATACTTTTACATCAGCCTGACATCATTTTAGTGTTTTTTTGCAAATGTATTTATTCATTATTGTATCTATACATGTAAATTTAATGTATAATTATCACCTGCAAACAAAACAAATATTTATGTAAATTATTTATGGAAGTTTCGCAAATGCTGAGCTAACCCCATTATGGATCTGTCTTCTGCTGAGACCCTGTGAAGAACAACATGAGTCTGTTTTCCATATCTATATTGCACTCGTCACTTTAAATGTTGAGCACTGAAACATAGCCGAGTCATGTGATCAAGGCCTGCATAGGCCGAAACGCGTCATGGCAGAGCACTAAGCAATTAAAATATATATCGCACCAGCAAAAGTGGAGTCCGTGTCCTGTTGTTTCCACGAGTACGGAGGGAAAGCGACTAAACAAGGAATTGAAATCATATATATATATATATATATATATATATATATATATATATATATATATATATATCTTCACCCAAATTGCCCAAGCAAACAAAGACGCACTCCTCCAGCTGGTAAGTACACACCTTTATTTTTCACAGGAACAGGGTTCCAGCTCCGCTTTGCTGTCCATTAGCCTTACGCGTTTCAGAGCGTTCACGCTCTTTCATCAGAGGCTTTTAAAAGCACTTGCATTTTCAGGCTCCCACAGTTCCCTGCGTGCTGTATTCAGTATTTGTGGCCTCCGGTGTGCCATTTTAGATAACTTCTATTCCGATGCACGCCGGAACTTGTAGTTTCATTCACGCCCAATTTCACACCTCCAGTGGTTTAAGTGCATTTTAATTAGTTCCATGGACCACTATGGAAGAGGAAAATACGAACGTGCTCAGCATCATGGCCCACTGGAGGGCAATAAAAGATTAAAATGAAATATACGAAGCAGAGCCTACTGAAGGTTTTTAATGTACTCTGATTTGGACTACAAGTCCTAGCATGCAAGGGAACAATCACGCACTGAGCAAGGCCCACTGGGGGTATTTAAATCAGGCATGCTGTGAAGGAGGTAATCAGAGCCATCTGCGGAGCATATGCTAATGATCCATGACTAAGAGGCAGGAGCCTCGAAACGCGTCGGAGAAGAATGTAAGATGAATGCTGATGCTCGTTTTCCCTGTGAATAAACCGGATGGTTTTTCCAAAGTCGAGTGCGCTCTCATTGCTTTGGGCAACTTGGTTAAAAAAAAAAAAAAAAAAAATATATATATATATATATATATATATATATATATTTCAGTTATATATATTTTCTATATATTACCCAGTGATGGTCACCACTGGGTAATTAAAGTTAGGAACGTGTTTTAATAGGAGATGCAATTTTTGGTTTGCTTATATCTTTGGTGCCGTTTGGCAAATCTTCATGAAACTTTAAGAAAAAAAGAATGTTTTCACCTCAGATCCTTCCTGGAAAGTTTCAGAGTGATTTGTCAAGCGGGAGCCAAAAGGAGGGTCCCAAAGTGTGTTTTCCCTACTCATTTTTCCATAGGAACTTTAGGCACAGCTACAGCTCAAACCGCTGAATGGATTTACACCAAATCTGACAGAAAGCTAGATCTTGGTCTAGGAAGAGTGCTGTTTGTGATTTGGTGTAAATCTGTTTAGTAGTTTTTGAGCAATTAAGGCCAAAATATAATTGCATATCTGAGGCTGTGGAGGATCCGCAGGGTGAACAGATCTCATGGTGAGATCTAATTGGCTGCCACCACATCATCAAGGATGAGGTTGGCAGCCATTTTAGGACTCGGAACTCAACCCTGCATCCTAAGAAAAAGGTTAAAAAAAGACATAACAGGGTAGGCATACCCTGACCACCTAGGCCTGCTGGTGGGTCCCAGAGGTACCCCGCCTGGGGCCAAAAATGCTTAAAAAATATTTTTGACACAAATTCACAGAGGATCCGCATATCCTTGAAAAAATATTTTTTTAAAACAACACAGGCTCCAGAACTATTAATATAAAAAAAAACCTGGGTCGACCCAGGCCCCGGCAGTCATTGTTTTAGGTTTATTGGGCAAAGGGGCATGTGGCTCCCTCCCTGAGCCTTGAGGAGGCTTCTAGACCCCATTTACTAGAGCCTTTCTATTTATTAAGAGGAAGGGGATGTGTGGCCCCCATCCCTGAGCCCCAATAGGCCCTGGTAACCACACCCCTGGGCCCAAATGTTTTACAAAGGGGAAGTGGGGTCACACAGCACCCCTCCCTGAGCCTCCTAAGTCCCCAGGGGAGGGCTCAAAAATGGTGTCCCAGGGAACTCACCTCTGTGACATAGTTGTTTACCTCCCCTGAGAATGCAGGCAGGGAAACAGAAGTCTGCTCCCACCATGCGGCAGCTTTGAAAATGCTCTCGCTGGATGGGAGCAGACGTACATTTCTCTGACCTTGACTCTGCAATTACTATTGATAAAGCAATGGAGATTTCTGAGGTCTACTTTAAAGAATTATCTTCCCCAGTGATAGTGCTCAGTGCAGTGAAATAACTGGCCAGCAATGCAAGAGTTCAACTAAGGATCACAAGAATTAGGTTGTAGAATCTAAACTTAGTGATGGAATGCATATAAAGAACAATGTGGCATGTTGTAGGTATGGTAGTAAAAGCCACACTTCTTCAGCAAAGAGTTGTCCAGCCACATCTCAAGTTTCCTTTAAGTGTAACAAAAGGGTCACTTTTCCAGGGTTTGTCGCTTCTCGAGCTGAAGCATGGTATCTATCATAAAGGGGGGGAATGACATAGAAGTGGATGTCAATGTAGTTTTGAGTGTCACACGTTTTGATGATGTGACTGTTGTTGAAAACACTACTGACTTGAATATGGTATACAATGTCAAGGAAATCTTCTACTTGTGACATGCGTGTGAATTGTATTGTAGTTCAAGTAATGGTGGATTCTGGTTTTCCATATACAACAATTGAAGCTGATGTGTTCAAGAAATCCCATTCTCTCAAATTGAGACCTTTTAATTTGAAGATTTTTGCTTATGGAAGAGTGAGAATTGAGGATTGTGGGTGAGTTTGATGATCATCTTGAATTTGAAAAATGTAGGACAACGACCATGGTATATGTAGCCAAGGATGGATTGAATTTGTTAGGATGGACTGGCCAAGGGAAACTAGATATAATATAAGACCCTAATCATCCTCATAGGGTGTGGCTAAATCCCAATCAACCAGAGGTAGGTGTGAGTTCTGCATGAATGTATCCATTGGTGAGCATTGGATTCAAATGTTCTCTGAGGTATTCAGCAGTAAACTTGGAAGATACTTGGATGTCAACACAAAATTGTATTAAAGGGCAATGCCTTACCTATCATTCACAGAGTTTGGATGGTACCACTATGTTTAAGGAGGGAGTTGCAAGTTGAATTAAACCATTCGTGTAATCTTGGAATCATAGAGCCATTTAAGGTTATTAATGGTAATCCCCTGTGGTGTTGTCCTGTAAGAGAGATCAGACTTTGAGACTATGTGTGGGTTTGCATGATTTTAATCACACAATTTGGGTGGACCATGAGTCATGGCCAAATATTATTGAAATGTTTTGCACTTTGAAGGGTGTCTCAGTGTTTACCACACTAGACGTATCTGCAGCTTGCCACCAGATAATACTATCTGATGATTCCAAACACCTAACTTTATCACCTTTGACGGCTTTTCACTACAAACATATTCCTTTTGGCATGGCATCAGCTTTGCCTGTTTTCCAAAGACTTATGGGGCTGATGTTCCAGGATCACAAGGGTATTCTGTACTTCCAGGATGACATTTTAGCATTTGGGAGTGGTGTGAGGTAACATAATGAGTGACTGACCCACCAACTGTCGAGAAGATTACGCTCTGTCTCCCTTTTACTTGCCTATACTTCCTGCATCTACCGAAGCTGAAGTAGAGGATGCTCCTTCTCCCACATTGCAGCAAAGACCTGGAACATCCTCCCCACGCACCTCTGGACCATCACCTCACTTTGGGAATTCCAAATGGCCCTCAAGACCTGGCTGTTCGAATAAGCTTCCAGGACCTGCAAGCGCTTGGATACCCTATCGGGTGATTAGATGGCTTTATAAATCCTGATTGATTGACTAAAGTATTATCCGTGCTTAAGGATAAAGGTTTAACCCTGTGCTCTGACAAGTGCAAGTTTGAAGCAAGTTGGGTAGATTACTTGGAAGACCATATTAGCGTCAAAGGTATTGATCCAAAAATTAAAATATTAAAATCCATTATTATTTATATAAGTAAAAGTCGCTAATATTAAAGACCTATTTATGTATTTAATTTTATTTATTTTATGTATGTATAAATGTGTATAATATATATACACATACAGATGTACATATCTCCAAAACTCTATATAGATAGAGTCACGTGCACTCAGGAGAATTAATGATGAAACCGATTTATTCAAAGGTTCTTCAGCCCCTGCAATACGTCTCGGCCCACGGCCTTGCTCACGCATAAGGGTCACATGATACCAATCAATACTTATACAGAAAAACACAATGCTGCAACATAAACATAGAAGAGGGCTAGCAGAAAGCATGTGTTATGCAGAACGGCTTCTTCCGTCTTGGAGTGTAGTCCACCATAGTACTCAATAGCACATATACAGCAAAATAAGTGCCCAAACCAACACATTATGACATCATACAGTACAACATATTGGCAGTGTGAGACAATGTTGTATACAGGACAATAAACCTTCTGTTCACTCATAAATGAAAATACATAAAATCCTGTAGGGAAGAACAGAGCCTCAGTGGGCTAACCACACACACAGGTCCCACTCGGAGGGGGAAGGACAATTAGGGCTAAGGCATCAGTGTTCCAGACACTCCAATAAAGCCCAAGTGGGCTGTATAGCACCAGGTAAATACCATCAAAGGGTAGTTATAGTTAGGATTGTGTTTCCATGGGAAATGCATTTTTTCTGTTGCTAATAACTTTGGCCCCATTTGACTAATCTCCATGAAACTGTCTAAAAAAGTGCAACGTTTTGACTAGTTTGTGCATTCAAATTTTCAGGGTGATTTGTCAAGCGGGGGCTGAGAAAAACAAAAGCTCACAAAAATAATTTTCTCCATTAATTTTTCCAGAAGGAATTTAGACACAGCTACAGCCCAAACCATTGAACAGATTTACACCAAATTTGGCAGAAAGCTAGATCTTAGTCCATAAAGAGTGCTTGTTGTAATTTGGTGTACATCTGTTTAGTAGTTTTTGAGCAATTGATGCTCAAAAACTTTGTATATATAGGGACGCAGAGGGTCCATGAAGCTGACAGATCTCCAGCTGAGATCTGATTGGCTGCCACCTCAACCCAGAAGTGGTCGTAGCCATCTTAGGACTTGGGACAATGCAAAAAAACGCATAAGGTGGCAGGATAGGGATACCCTGATCTCCTAGGCCTGGTGGTTGGTTCTCAGAGGGACCCCGCCTGGGGCCAAAAACATTATTTAAAAAAAGAAATGTTGCAGCAAATTCGTGAAGGATCCACAAATCCATGGCTAAAGTTTAAAATAAAAAGAAGTGGGGGGCGTGGCTTGCCAACACCCAGGATGGCCGCACATTACTGAGGCTCTGAGCCTTTGAACCACTTTTAATCCCCCAAAATCCGTTCAATTATCCGACCGGCCGCCTCTAATGTTTAGACCTGGGAGCCGCTGACTTCAGCACTCACCCGATCCTTTCCTGGCGAC
The DNA here is from genome assembly GCA_963921515.1 of Calotriton arnoldi. Taxonomy (NCBI): domain Eukaryota; kingdom Metazoa; phylum Chordata; class Amphibia; order Caudata; family Salamandridae; genus Calotriton; species Calotriton arnoldi. The sequence goes on along the minus strand of CAWUFW010003106.1, from coordinate 947,195 downwards.
GATCCGCTCCTTGGGCCCAGAGATATCGTGTCCCGGCTCCGGACTGAGGCCGCGAGGACGCGCAGGCAGTGACGTCGTCCGGAGCCGATTCACGCGAGCGCCGCTGAAGCTGCCGGGCCTGTGGTGCAAAAGTACGAACACAGGCTGAACCATCACCGCGATCGTGTCCCTGGTATGGCTGGGGGGTGGCGTTGACAGCCGGATGCGGCGCTGTGCCGGGTGGGCTCCGGTGCACGCTTGAGCTTAATCCACCGTGGGCGCCATTGCTTCTTTGACTCCACGACCCCGGGAGCAGTAATTACGGTACAGCGCTGTGCCGGGTGGGCTCCGGTGCGCGCCTGGGCCTCAATCAGCATGGGTGCCATTGTTTCTTCACCTCCTCGGCCCCGGGAGCAGTAACTGAGATGCAACGCTGTACCGGGTGGGCTCCGGTGCGCGCCTGAGTGGGCGTCCAGTCTGGGGGTCATTGTCTGCGCACCTCCTCGACTCCGGGAGTGGGGATTGACGCGAGGGGCTCCCTTCCCCACCCCCCTCTCCTCCCGGACTATGTTATATTGATGACATCGCACTTGGATGCTCAAGGCACTGGGAGCTGGATTATCTGTACCATATTCTGAGTGGCGTCCCTCCCTCATCAGGCTATCGTCTATACTGGTGTTTCCTCCTGGTCAATGAGCCTGTGCTAAGGAACATTCTTACGTACAGAAGGCATCGGATGGTCTGGGCTCCAGGCACTGTGTGGCCCCGGTGGGGAGCGGTTGCGGCGATTCTTCTTTGTGTCCCCGGCACAGGCGCATAACCTTTGTCAGATTTGCCCAGTGACGCAGTTCAGTTTTCTCTCCCTCCATATTGAGCTGCTGGACCCAGAGTAGATTCGTGGTAGGTTTTGGTCCTGAGCTGAGTGGGGAGCCGGTGCCCCTTGATACAGCGTAAACTGGTACTGATTGTCGGCTCTCCCCATCACTCGCTGTCTGGGCATCATGGCTACCAATAAGGGAACCAGGCAATCTGGCCTGGCTAAATTGTCCAAGTACGCTAACTCTAACACTGATGCGGCAGAGGATAGGCCGGCTGAGTCTGGGGCGAAGCAAATGGCGCCGGCTGAGGGCCCATCCCTCGTCGACGTAATGGAGGCCATCTAAGGAGTTCGCACAGCGTGTGAGGCCAAAATTGATACAACCATGACTGAGATAACTTTTATCCGTGCTGACCTTCATAAAATGGGAGATAGGGTAAAGGAAACCGAGGATTCTGTTAATACTCTGCAGACTTCCGTAAAGTCCCTTGAAGTCTCAGTCAAACGCCTGCAATCCCAAGCGTCAGACTTTGAAGCGAAGCTGGAGGATTACGAGGGGCGCGCACGGAGAAACAACGTCGGTATTTTGGGGGTTCCGGAGAAATCGGAGGGGCAGACCGCAGACTTGTTCGTGGAGGAGTTAATACAGAAACATCTGCGTCCTCGGTCCCTCTCCAAGTATTTCTCCGTGGAACGGGCGCATCGTGTGCCAGGAGGTCCCCCACGACCCGGTGCTCCTCCGAGACCCCTGCTGGCGCGGATCTTTAATTTCCGAGACATAATCCTTCAGATGGCTAGGTCTGCCCCGCCACTGAAATGTGAAAATGCTCCCATCACCTTTTTCCCGGATTTCACCTTCAAAGTGCAGCAAAAGCGCAGATCCTTCCTGGAAGTCAAACGTGCCCTCCGTGATGAAGGCCTCAAATATGCCATGATGTTTCCGGCGAAGCTGCGAGTCCAGGCAGACGGTAAGACTTGGTTTTTTCAGACTCCTGATGAGACTTGGGACTGGCTTGAGACCTGGCGTGCCTCCAATGCCCGTCAACGATCGTCCCCTTTTCATGGGCATGGCCTGGAAAGTCAGCAAGAATGTTCAGGAGGCAACTGGAGCGGATGATGGTGGACTCGATCCAACTGCAGTGGAGACTTGAGCTGTTCGATGGAACTGGGTTGATCCCAGACCAAGACCTGGTTACGATGAGTATTGATGTGCATGCTTGGGAGCTGGATGGTTAATTTTCTTTATTTACAATTGCTCCACGGACTTAAATCCAGTTGGGACTGATGTCAGTTTGATGTTCTGCTTGGTTTATTTAGACAGGGCCGGGGTGGGAATATATTCACCTGTATAACATGGCAGGGCCTCAGGTTTTGTTCCCACTGTGTTCAGGGGCTGGTTCATTCTTCAGATTCGGGGGTCAGCTAAGTAGCTACTTGGGTGGTTTGGCCGAGTGACGCTCCCTCCATAAAGTAGTTCAATGGGGTTTACAGGCGCTCTGCAAATTGGGGGGTGGGCAGTTTTGAGTCCACGTTGCAGGGAGGCAGGGTGGGGGGGGATCCAGGGTTGTTGTTGGGAGCTTTTGTGTTTTTTGTGTGTGTTTTTTTATATATTGTTTTTTCTTTGGTGCAGCTTATTGGGCAGTCCTCTTTACAGCATTATTTGGGTCTTTAGTATGGTGTTTCTGTATTCTCCCATGACTGATGGTACTTTCTTTTCATTATGGTGTTCACTGTGTTGGGGCAGAGTGAATTATTGGGTCGCCTTTTTCGCCGAAGGAGGGGAACTTCCACATTATTGTTTTAATGAGTTTAGACTCTAATTCTGTTCCATCTAGGGGTCGCCTAAAATTACTCTCGTGGAATGTAAATGGGTTAGGCGACCGTATCAAGAGGGGCATAGTGCTGCAATATTTAAAACGACAGTCCCCTGACTTGGTCCTGCTTCAAGAGACGCATATTCAAGGCAACTCCTACTGTGCACTCAATAGATGGGGCTATAAATTGATAGGGCACGCGGGCTATACTCGAGGGTCCAGAGGGGTGAGTATTCTGGTGTGCACCTCCCTCCCATTCCAGGTACATAAAGTCACTAGCGACCCGTTGGGTAGATTTGTCACAATCTCCGGGCAGTGGGAGGGTAGGTCCTTAAATGTGACCTCTGTCTACGTGCCCCCCAAGCTCCACTCTTCCACTCTGCCTGACTTTGGCTCGCACTTGCTTAGCCTACCCGAGGGCGATATGTTGGTGGGAGGAGACTGCAACGCTGCCCTTAATGGCGATCTTGATCGCTTACCGTCAAAACGGGGGGAGCCATCTTGTAAACTTCTGACGGACTTTCTAGAAGCCATGGGACTGATTGACATATGGCGTGTCTGTAACCCCATGATTAGACAATACACTTTTCACTCTGGGGTACATGGGAGTATGTCTCGCATTGACTATCTCTTCAGTAAAGCAACCCAACTTCCACAGTTTGGTGAGATTACTTTCCTCCCCAGGGGTATTTCCGACCATTCTCCGGTTGTGACCCATTACGGTGGTATATTGCCTCCCACTACTCGCGAAATGGTGCTCCCTCCTTGGTACCTTCGTGTGCCTGTGGTGCGCACCAAACTGCTTGCGGCTACTCAGAACTACTTTACTGACAATGATGGCTCAGTAGACTCGGACGTAATATTGTGGGAGGCGTACAAGACTGTGATCCGGGGTTGCGGAGTGGCAGCAGTGGCAGGGCATAAGAGGGAGAAGGGTAAACAGCTTGAGGACATAGAGAGGGAGGTGGCATCGTTGGAGGCCGAGATGGTCACTTCTCCATCCTCGGATGCCTCACATAAATTGGCTATAAAGCAGAAGGACTATCGAGATATAGCAGAAGACGCCACCAGAACACAGTATCGGGCCACCCAACATCGCATTTACGACATCGGCGCTAAAGCTAGTAAGTTGTTAGCATGGTTGGATAAGAGGGATTTGGCCAATAGATGGGTAGCTGAGATTTTAGACCTGCAGGGTGTCCGCCACCACGACAAAATTGGAATCGCGGAAGCATTTGCTAGCCACTTCAAAATCGTTTATGCTCCCTCGTCCACATCCACTCAAGACACGGCAGCGGAATTGCTCTCCACGTTGCCTTTACCACAATTAGATCCACAAGAGGCGTCAGATCTTGGCGCTGATCGGACCTCGGAAGAGGTATCCAAGGCCATTGGCGCGTTGCAATCCGGAAAGGCTATGGGCCCAAGCGGCCTCCCGATTGAGCTTTATAAAATTACTGCCACGGTTATTGCCCCCTTTTTGGTCCGTATGTATGACAAGAGTGTATCCCGGGGCACCCTGCCTGAAACACAGAGATTAGCCAATATTGTTGTCATACATAAAAAAGGCAAACCTCTGGATCGTTGCTCCTCGTACAGAACGATCTCTCTCTTGGACCCAGAGGTCAAGATACTGGCTAAACTTCTGGCCCTTCGCCTTTCCCCCTGTCTTAACAAATTGATTCATCCGGGCCGATCTGGTTTTATGCCGGCCAGAAACACTGCGCTTAATCTTTGTCGCCTGTTCGGAGTGTTGGGCTGAGCCTCCACTATTCAGGAGGACTCGGTAATTATGTCCCTAGACGCAAAAATGGCTTTCGATATGATTGAGTGGCCTTTTTTGTTTGCCGTGTTGGAGAGATACGGATTGGAGTACGGTTTTTATCCTGGGTACGTCTGCTTTACTCACGCCCCCTGGCCCGGCTTACGGTAAATGGCGGCCGATCGGCAATTTTCGAGCTCAGTAAGGGTACGCGACAGGGTTGCCCCTTGTCGCCTCTTCTTTTTGCCCTGGCCCTTGAACCTCTCGCCATATGGATAAGAGGTGACCCTTTGATTCGTGGTCTTAATTGGTCTGTGGATTGGTCAGATAAAATCTCCCTCTACGCCGACGACATTTTACTCTATTTGGCCCGGCCTCAGTTTTCGATCCGGAGAGTGCTCCACATTTTTGCCCTTTTTCAAAAATACTCGGGGTACACGATCATCTGGGACAAATCCCTCGTCTACGTTCTGAGTGGGGAGCACCCATGCCTCCCCTTGGGATGTCAGGCTCAGATAGTTACTGAAGGCTTTCAGTATCTGGGCATCTATATTACCAGGGACGCGGGGGCTTTCCACCAACAAAATCTTGTTCCTCCTCTTCATCGTTTCCGGGCCAATGTGCAGCACTGGAAATCACTACCTCTTACACTCCTGGGGAGAGCCGCTCTCTATAAAATGATGGCGCTTCCCCGCTTTCTCTACGCCCTGCAGAATGCGCCTTTTTTGGTCCCACCTCAATACTTTCAATCTATTGACTCCGAGGTACGCCCTTTATTATGGAACAATGGTACGCCCCGGATTGCCCTTGCCAAGCTTACCAACAGTTGGTATGATGGTGGAATTGCTTTGCCAGCTATCAAATATTATTACTGGGCCTCGCAGCTTGTGGTTCTTCATCACTGGATGCACTGCCCCATCACTGACCCGGCATATAGAATGGATAGATACAACATGTCTCCGGGCAATTATCTTAGGGTTCTGATTGGCGGGAAAAATCACACACCTAAATATGCTCCGACCTCCACCACGGTTTCTTTATGGCACACGGCAAATGCTGCGTTAGGTTGGAAAGGCAAGATTACTCAGGCCACCCCGCTGCTCGAGTCCAGTCAATTAGGTATGCTCTCACAATATCCAGGGTTCGACAGATGGGACTTAATTGGCCTCTCGAAAGTGGGTGACCTATGGACAAAGGGGGGGGTTGTCCCGTTCGGTGACTTACAAATTCAATATCATCTTCAAACGGGGGAAACTTTCTGGTACCTCAAGGCACGAAGTGCTCTACATAAAGCCCTACCTAAAGGTTCTGATCTGCCAGTCTCCTCCCCATTAGAAGATAGACTATTGGATGATTATCTCCCAGACAGAGCGATTTCATTGACAAATAGTAAGATTCACAATAACATGCCTGACTCCCTGTGCAAAATACGGGCAAAATGGACTGAGGAGGTGGGCGACCTTGACGACGAGGATTGGAGGGAGGCTTTGGCATCACCCCGGGAGGTGGCTATCCGTTCCCGCTTCAAGCTCATACAGCTCAAAATACTCCACAGAGCGTATTACACCAGTTCTGCGCTTGTCAAAATGGGCCTCTTAGCTTCTCCGGCTTGTCCCCGGGGATGTGGACAAACGGGCCCTTTTTTACATCAATGGTGGGAATGCCCCAATCTCCAGACATATTGGGGAAGTGTGGTGCCAGCCCTGTCTCGAATATGCCACAAATCTATTGAAGCCTCCCCACGTCTTTGTCTATTAAATATCTGGGAAGCCACGGATTTAACTAGGTTTGAACGACTTTGGGTCACATTGGGATGCATGGTAACAAAACGCAATATTGCCAGATCATGGAAGGGTGAGGTTGAACTAAGATTCACTGATTGGGAATCAGACATGGACTGGTGTATGCAGACGGAGAGGGCGGTCTATGAAAGCAGAGGGTGCCCGGGCAAATGGACTAAGATTTGGGGCCCCTGGAATGAGAGTAGAGGTTTTATTTGTACCCCATTTAATGATGCGTTTTCAAACACTGTCAAGAATGAATCACCATAGTTTCCTCTTGTCTCATGGGTTGATGATACAGTTGACTTACCTTTAGACCCAATGTACTGTTTTGTTCTGAGTATTATTTTGGTTTTCTTCAGTAATTTTTCATTGCTTGAAATTGCACCTGTATTGTTTGTTGTTGATTTATTTTAATTTCTTTAATAAAAAGATTTAAAAAATAAATAAAATAAAAAGAAGTGTTGTCTCACGCCTCGTATTTTCTAACCCCCCCTGGGGTGCGCCAGCACCCAGGGGGACGATGGTTTCATTTTTTTGGGATGGGGGTGAGCATGGTTCCCCTCCCCAGGCCGTTTTCAGCCACGGGTACCCCATCTCATAGCAATAGTTACTTTAAGGGCACGAGTTATAGTTACTTGAGATAACTATATATGGTTAATTTCAGTAGTTTTGTTAATTTAAAACAGTATGTTTTAACTGACATTTTCACCTAACTATAACGTCCCTTTAACCTTTGTTTTTCTCAGTGAATTGCTATGTTTTGTTCAATGAAAAGTAAGATATTGTTACCGTACCTAGCTATAACATCACTTTAAACATTTTTTTCGGTTAATTTCTTTGTTTTTTTAATGTAAAGTATGATATCCATCACCATGTGTGGAGTGGAGTTGGACACAGGGCCTGTCCGCCAGGCCCAAACCTATCTGGCACCCAACTCCATGTTGCGCAATGTCTTTCCCCTTGTGCGGTGTGGGGTCAGGCTCTGAGCCCAAGTCCTGTTGGTGGCCAACCCCCTGCTGCGCATGGCCAAAGTTAGGCACTTCGGAGAGCTGGGCGCAGGCCCTCATAGCTAGGAGTTGGACGCAGGGCCTGGTCGAGTGCCTGCGCATGGCGACTATGTGTAACAATTGTAATAACTGTATTTCTAAATGTTGCCGTGTATGACCTACATCTTGCTCACAAAACGCTTTCTTGACCTTTCACAAGATTGTCTCCTACGTGACCCTGTGTTGGTGCCCTGGGCCGGTTTCTACTGCACCCACGCATTTATCTCTGGAACTTGTATAGGCAACAGAACAGGTCTGTCCCTGCCAACGGCCTAACACCTGGCCAGGTCACGAAACCCTCCTCAGCTGCAAGGCATGAAAGCTGCCCCCAAACAGGAATATGTCCAGCGCACTCCTGAACTCCTGCATTCCTCGGAGTTTTCTTTGGCCCAACACCTGAAAATCTGCTCCACACACCTGAATTCCTGCATACCAACTGACTTTCTGTCATCCTCCTACACCCGAGGGGAGTGTCTACATCCTATAAAAAATGCTGCATGCCAAGGACATTTTGAACAGTCTCCTGACACCTACGCAATCCGTGGGTCTCGGACACTCTTCCATCTCTAGAGATTATCTTTTGTTGTACTAAATAAATCTTTTGTTTCCTTGCTTCCAGAAGTGTGGTCTCCTTTCTTTGGAATGACATTTGGCGCACCAACGTGGAACCCATCAGAGACTCGGTGGCCCAGGCTTGACGACCCGGAGAGGAGGGAAATATCGGTAACTTAGGAGCGCACCTACGGAAAAGCAGATTCAAGTCCCCAGTAGCCAACGTCGCCAGTATCTCCTTCCCTCAACGGTGTCCTCTACAACAGTAGCCCCGGTCCTGACTGGGGATCCCTTCTTTGGTCCACCTGATTTGTTTTCGAAAAAGAAGAGACCCCGCTGGAAACAGGACACATCAGTATTCTGGTAAGGTCGTCTTGAGCGACATGTTTTTTCTATTCTGAACGTCATATTGAGCATGCCTTTGACTATTCTGGTTTTGGATTAATTATTCGGTCTTTGCAAACACCGAAGAGCAGGTAATGTGTTCTCAATTTTGAACAAAACTGCAGTCATAAGAGAATATCCTTGTTGATACCCATATCTTAGACATGCCTGTCTCTAACAGATTAAGGAAATTATGTTGCTGTTTTTATGGCCAAGATACTCTCGAAGACAGTCAGCCGAGCTCCTCCGGAAGGGACCCCTAATAAGGAAATGTACATAAAGTATGGTAATTCCGGCATTATTCACACAAAATCGTGGCGGAAATACACAAAATCAAATATAGAATTACAATGGCCAAAGTTTGGGTCATTTGAAATTCCGCAGATAACGTACCTAGAAGAACAACTTCACCGGCGGAAGGTTAGAGCAAGTATGTTTGATTCTTTCAGCCTTTGGAAGAAAGAAATACATGAGAGAATTAGGAAGGCCCAGGCTAAAGAAAATAACCAGAAAAAGAGAACACCCCAATCAGACATAGCAGCCCTTAAAGGGAAGGAAATAGAGCGGAATAAAGAGAGACATGACAGAGAATTTAGGTTAAATGTAACAGGTCAATATCCGGTACTACCAACTAAACAAGATGAAGAGGATACACTATTGTATTCAAGACCTCCTGCTTATCAACCACAATTGTTAATGCAACCGCCACAGCCTCCACCTGTCATTCCTAATGTACTCCCAAACCCGCAACATCAACCTGTTCAGCCATCTGAAGCAACTGCCCCGATTCCCCCGGTTAGCGAATCAGATTCCGTGCCTCTTACCGCTAACGAACCAGTGGTGAGATTAAAAATAAAAAAAACAAAGAAGCGAGCCCCGTCTGCTGCAGATTCAGACTCCGAGTCAGAATCCCTGGTACTAGGTCATGAATCAGATACTAGTGAATATAGACAAAACCATCCCCCACGATTAAGAAGCCACGACAGGAAAAGAATAAATCTCAGAGCCCAGCAGCTAATATACAAAGGTGCCACCCCAGCAGATATACACAGTGCAACCAATGAGCAGATCCAAGTAGCAGGAAAGAACTATCTACTAGAGAGGATGGCTTATCACCTAATGGCTAAAAATGATGATACATATGTAGATACACCTACAGCATTTCGCAAACTCTATCGTTTGGTAGAAAGTGGTGGGTCAACAAAAGATGAAAGAGATACTTTATTGACAATGATTAAAACAGCTTTACATAAAGAAAGTCTTTCCAATGAGGTAGAACCTATTGAAAGGATACAGCAAATGCCTGTTAAAGAAGCAGCACCCGTTTTTGTCCCACCTCGGGGCGATGGGTCTAATGTTACTAACCCTAATGATCCCAATGCGTGTTCTAGATGGCTGTTTAATTTTGTATACACCCCCTGGACCAAAGCAGAAATGTTGCAACTGCGGAAGGACATCCCTGATATCCGAAAGAATCCCACAGGATTCTATGAAAGCGTCCAACAGGTTCTGAGTTCATATACACTGACTCTAACAGACATAATGCAGTTTTTTGGACTTATACTTTCAGCCGAACTGTGGAAACCCCTACGGTTTACAGATGACCAGGCAGCCCTTGGGGATACATGGGAAGAATTAGCACTCAAAGATACAAATAGGAAACCAGGCGAAAAGCCACACGACCATATTTTAAAATTGCCCCAAAGATTGTTGACAAAATTGAAAACAATGGCACCTGAGAGGAAAATAGACTGGACATTACTTGCTGCCTGTAAACAGAACCAGGATGAGTCAGTCTCTGACTATTTCACAAGGCTGGGAAAAGCATACGCTGACTTCAGTGGTCAGGATGTGACCACTGAAACTGGCAGACATCTCTTAATTCAAACTTTTGTAAAGGGTCTGTTACCTTCAGTAGGGAACAGACTAACATCTAGTGAAAGTAGTTGGCCAGCGGCCACTCCGGCCACTATTCTGACTATGGCTCAATATTACGAGACACAGAATAAAACAGCGGAGGATGAGAAAGAGAACAAAAAGAAGAAATTAAAAGAACAAGTGTTGCTTAGTCAAATAGATACGCTGTCGCACAAACAGCCATATGCCCAGACCAACGGTCTCATACCCCGAACCCAGACCATATACCTCAGATACCCCACGCCAACTACCCAGACTAGGCCCCCAACCTACTGACATCTGCGCTTATTGTAAAAAACCAGGACACTGGAAAGGTGATTGTAGGATTCTAGCAGCCAACATCGCTTCGGGGAAAACTCAACCCAGAACACATAATACCCAGACACGAGCTACACCACTTTTTACTTGGAGAATAGATTTGATAGAGGCCCAAGACATCAGGAACTTCGAGCTACCCTTCAGGACTATACCGTGGATGATCCTGAAATGTCATCCCTGTATTGGGCAGCATAGGACAGTCTAGGATGGGGGAAGGAACCAGTGGAAGTACCTGTAGATCAACAGGGACCATATGTTACAGCATCAGTTGCAGGGTCAGCGGGACCTTTTCTAATAGACACAGGAGCATCCCGTAGCACTCTAACCACACCACTGATTCCGAGGGCTCCTCCATCCGGCAAACTCATTACATCGACTGGATTCGATGGTCAGCCCTCTGTCAATTCCTTGTCCTACCCAACACCATTCTCAATGCAAGGTGAACAAATTTCAGCTACCTTTTTACTGTCTTCCCAATGCCCAGAGAACTTACTAGGCCTAGATCTGTTAAAACACTATAGAGCTACCATTCGGTGTTCACCGAATAACGTTCGGTTAATACTGTACGATAACAATGCTCCTTCTGCTCCTACCCAGCTTTTACAGTTATCACACATACAAGATGATTTGGCGACTATTTCCCCTGTCTATGGGCGACCTCAGACACGGATGTTGGATCCATCCAAATGCCTCCAGTGCATATCACCGTAAAACCAGGAGCAACTCTGCCAAGGATCCCACAGTATAAAATATCTAAAGAGGGAGAGGTCGCCCTTCAAACCATTGTTCAGGACCTCATACTCGCTGGTGTAGTGGAACAGGTATCAGGAAATATCTGTAACAGTCCTATTCTCCCAGTTCTTAAACGTTCCCCTACAGGACAAAAGATATATAGATTTGTGATCGATCTGCGAGCTATTAACAAAATAGTGCAGCCTCAATTTCCTGTAGTTTCTGACATTACCACCATTCTCACCATGATCCCACCAACAGCTAGAGTATTCACAGTTATAGACCTTAAAAATGCATATTTCTCTATTCCTATACACAAGGATTCCCGCTTTCTCTTTGGATTTACATTATTGAATGTCTCATATAGATTCTGTAGAGCACCTCAAGGCTACACTGAAAGTCCCAGCATCTATGGCCAGGCTTTAAAAACACAACTGGATCAGATCCAGCTTCCACAAGGAGTAGTATTAATTCAATACGTTGACGACATTCTTTTAGCAGCAGACACAACACAACTTGCCCGCAAAGCATCCATGATCACACTCCAGTTTCTTGCTACTAAGGGACACAAGGTCTCTAAAGACAAACTACAGTATTGTAAACAACAAGTGACCTACTTGGGTCACTTGTTGTCTGAGGAGGGACGCACTCTTACACCAGATAGGATTCAAACTATTCTGAATTTTCCAACTCCTGTCACCCAACGAGATGTCAGAGCACTCATAGGACTGACTTCCTTTTGTAGACAATGGGTCCCTAATTTCTCCCTCATCATTAAACCATTTCTTTCTCTAGTCACCAGAGATGTATCTGACCCCGTCCCCTGGACCACCCAACACACAGAAGCATTCACGACACTACGCCAGGCCCTGTGCTCTGCTCCCGTACTAGGTACTCCTGACTATCACAAACAATTTTTCTTTTTGTACACGAGCGATCTGGATGCAGCCTCTCGCTCCTCTGTCAGACACATGGCACACACAAGCGACCATGTGCGTACTTTTCTGCAGTCCTGGACCCTGTTGCTTCTGCTTTGCCCACCTGTCTACGCGCTGTAGCGGCCACTGCAGTGGCGGTGCGACAGACGGAGGGCATTGTTTTGGGATCCCCCTGACGGTTTTTGTCCCACACTCAGTGGACATATTGCTCAACAAAACCAAGACACAACATCTCACCAGTGCCCGACTACATGGATATGAACTCACCCTTCTTAACCCGCATATCACAATACAACGTTGTACCACCCTCAACCCAGCCACACTCTTACCCTTACCAACTACTGATCCCTCACACAACCAGCCCACCATGACTGTGTATTCCATACTGAAGCTGAAACAAAAGTCGGTGGATCTGAAAGATACAGCTTTTCCAGAGGCAGAAGGCCACTTATGGGTGGATGGGTCATGTCTAAAAATACCGGACGGTACTACTTCCGCTGCCTATGCAGTCACTACAGCCCTTACAGTGATAGAAACAGCTAGAATTCTCCATAAATCAGCCCAGGCAGCAGAAATAACAGCCCTTACACGAGCATGCATCCTTAGTACCAATATGTCAGTCAATATATATACCGACAGTCAATATGCCTTTGGCGTGGTACATAATTTTGCACTACTATGGAAAGAACGAGGTTTCCTTACTTCACATGGCACCCCTATTCAGCATGGCGACCTTATCAATGCCCTTTTGGAAGCAATCACTTTACCAACCAAACTGGCAGTAATCAAATGTGCAGCTCACAAAAGGGTGACAGATGAAGTAGGGCAAGGGAATGCCTTAGCAGATAAGATAGCAAGACAAACAGCATTGGGGGAAGTACCAGCTAGAGTATACGTCCTAAAGTCACAAGCTGAGAAATGGCATGACGCTAGACAGCAGATAATTGACATACAGCGTTCAGTCACTCCTGAAGAAAAGGCCCAGTGGGAAACAGAGGGAACAATGGATGAAGAGGGGTGCTGGAGGTCCCAAGATATGCTAAAATGGAAATTACCACAGGCTTACGTAATCCCCTTGCTCACTATGACTCACTTACCTGCACATATTGGTTCCCAGGCCATGTGTACCATGCTCAAGGAAGTATGGGATTAACACCGACTCCGCCCAGCAGCAGAGCGGTTTGTCAAACAGTGTCTCACATGTCTCAGACACAACATAGGTCAGGGAACTAAAGTCCCAATGGCAGGATTCGCCCTTCCTACTGCACCATTTGAAGTACTTCAGATAGACTATATACAGTTAAACAGAGTCAATCACTACAAATATGCATTGGTGGTAGTCTGTGCCTTTAGCAAATGGGTTGAGGCATACCCCACAAAGGATAACACTGCCATCACTACAGCTAAAGTCTTATTGAAAGAATTTTTCCCTAGATATGGCCTTTGTAGATTAATGCAAAGTGTCAGGGGGTCCCATTTCATTGGACAGACAGTCAAGAACATCCTGGGAGGGCTTGGGGTCAAACAAAAATTTCATGCAGCATTCCACCCACAGGCAGCAGGGCTGGTGGAGAGGTACAATGGGATCCTTAAAGAAAAGCTGGCTAAAATAACAACAGAAACAGGACTGAATTGGGTCAATGCTCTTCCATTGGCACTACTATCTATTAGATCAGTCCCACATTCCAAATCCCATCTTACCCCATACGAGGTAGTTTTTGGCAGGCCCATGAATATCTGGAATGCACCCTCTCCAAAGTCCATTTCACACCTACCACAGGAAATATTGACTGATTATTTGTATGAACTTACTGAGACCCTGTCTTTAATCCATGAACAGGTGCGGGCCACTACTGAGGACAGATCCCAGGGTCCAGGCCATCACATCCTCCCTGGCGAATTTGTCCTGGTGAAAACTTCGCCCGCACCCAATCCCTACAACCACGCTGGAAGGGGACTCTGCAGGTACTCCTGGCCACAAGGACAGCCATCAGAGTGGAGGGAAGAAAGTCGTGGGTACATGCGTCCCACTGCAGGAAAGTGGACCCCGTCACCAAAGAACAACTACAAACCCAGAAAGAAGTCTTAAGGCACGAAAAATCAGCATCACCACGCCTTGAGTCGGACACTGAGTTGGAACTTTGTGACGAAGGAACAGACGGATACTACCTCCGGTCCAAGGCTAAGCTAAAGAACAAGTCTAGCTCCAAGGCTGAAGAAAGCTAAAATGAGAACTTGTAGTACCCGGACAATAGTACTGTTTATCCTGACTGCCATTTTTGTCCTGTTCAGCATAGTGTTCTGGATCCTCGAAGAAATAGTCCCCGCCAAACATACTGTATTACCCCAAGCAACAGTTCCACCAACGCCACCTGAACATTCTCATGTACCTTGGCCAGACACACATCTCAACAGACACTTGGAGTTTCATAATAATACTTTTATTCAAATGTTACACCAGTTTAATCAGGTTTCCAATGCGACAGACTGTTATGTTTGTGGACTCCTACCTCATGCAGTTCAGCACACTATCTCATTGTTGGTGTTTCCCGCCACTCCGGCCTACACTTGTGCTCTGATGTACAATTTGACGAACGTTTTTCCATCATGTTATGACAAAGGCAACCTTACAACATTCCAACCCTTTCTTTGGACTCTTCATAAAAAAAACAATACTCTCTGCAATGCCTTTGACCCGCCACAAATGCACGCTATTATGTCCACCCCTATGCAGGACACCTGGGGTTACACTTTCTTTCCTACTCAAGAGAAAGAAGTTGCCATTTCAGTTACATCACGTCCTGGTACATTGTGTCTGCAAGGTCAAGGAACAATACCTATAGGAGCCAGTCTGTGCAATACTACCATAACCTACAACAACTTCACCCCATACCTCAGCCTTCCATCAGGACTGCACTTTGTATGTGGAAACAAAGCTTACACCTGGCTGCCTTCTGACTGGAGTGGCACATGCTATATTGCATTCCTGCTGCCACCCACATTTAACAGGAACAACTTGTACCACAGACAGAGGAGACGGGTACCAGATATAGACCAGACCGACACCAGCAACCAGCAATTCGGCGATGCCCTGAAGGGCCTTCTACCTTTTGGGGTCCCATGTCCAACAGTCTCAACACCAGGCGACTCACCAGAGTCCTGGAAGCTACTGCCAACATCACTGCAGGAATACTGACCCAGCACACGGCCGAAATCGATGCTACACGGATGGTTTCTCTTCAGAATCGCATGGTGCTCGACGTCATCCTGGCAGATTGAGAAGGGGCCTGTCGCATCATCGGGGCTAGCTGCTGTGTGTATATTCCTGATTCATCACCCTCCGTCTATGAAGCAATCTCCAAACTATACCGGATTGCCACCGAAATACAACCAGACAATGGGACCCCTTGGACCTGGACAACTGGCTTATGGAACAGTCTGATCACCTGGGGATGGAAGATACTGGCGCTCCTCACGATCCCCTTGGGTACCATCTTCTTCTGTTGCCTGTGCGTCCATTGTGGCCCAGCACTCTGTTCTCTGTGTGCATCTACCTGCAGATCCACACCTATGACCAGTCAGACTGAAAACAGCAAAATACTATATCATCAGACATTTGAAGAACTCTGTAAAATTGACATTTACTAATGACGTTGCACACGGCAAGAGGAGGTACTGTAATAACTGTATTTCTAAATGTTGCCGTGTATGACCTACATCTTGCTCACAAAACGCTTTCTTGACCTTTCACAAGATTGTCTCCTACGTGACCCTGTGTTGGTGCCCTGGGCCGGTTTCTACTGCACCCACGCATTTATCTCTGGAACTTGTATAGGCAACAGAACAGTTCTGTCCCTGCCAATGGCCTAACACCTGGCCAGGTCACGAAACCCTCCTCAGCTGCAAGGCATGAAAGCTGCCCCCAAACAGGAATATGTCCAGCGCACTCCTGAACTCCTGCATTCCTCGGAGTTTCCTTTGGCCCAACACCTGAAAATCTGCTCCACACACCTGAATTCCTGCATACCAACTGACTTTCTGTCATCCTCCTACACCCGAGGGGAGTGTCTACATCCTATAAAAAATGCTGCATGCCAAGGACATTTTGAACAGTCTCCTGACACCTACGCAATCCGTGGGTCTCGGACACTCTTCCATCTCTAGAGATTATCTTTTGTTGTACTAAATAAATCTTTTGTTTCCTTGCTTCCAGAAGTGTGGTCTCCCTTTCTTTGGAATGACACAATATATAGGGTGTCATTTAATGTAAAGGAAACCTACTGGCTCTGCCAAATAGTCACGGATAGCTATAATAAGGCTCCCTGTTTTCTGTTTTTACTGATTTGTACAGATAAATACAGACAGAAAACCATTTATTTTCCTGTCTGTCTGTATTTATTTTTAAATGTGGATAAAAACAGAAATTGGGTTGTTTTCGAGTGATTCTAAATGTTGTCAATCATGACTGCCAGGCCAATAGCTGTGCGGATTGACAGGCAAGGGGATTAAAAAACTATAGGGATTTTAGTAAAGAGCCCTAAACAGCAGTTGATTTGCACAACCTTTACTTTACATATTTCCTTACAAGTGCATATTTTACCATCTGAGTGTATATATGTCATTGAAACCTGTCAGGCGTTCAGGCACGAGTGAACACTAACTGGTTAAATGAATGCAGAAATATACACATTTCAGCTTCATTTTTCACAAAACCTAAAATAAATATGGATAAATACAGGTAAAATTAGCAAAAAATAAATATGGATAAATACAGACGGAAATGACAAAAATATAAATACCATAAAACCGGGAGCCCTAACTATAATTAAATGTATATTTCATAAATTCACACATTACAATGTTTCACAACAGTGATTGTCATAAAATATTGTGAAAAAGACTTAAAAAACA
The DNA here is from genome assembly GCA_963921515.1 of Calotriton arnoldi. Lineage (NCBI taxonomy): Eukaryota > Metazoa > Chordata > Amphibia > Caudata > Salamandridae > Calotriton > Calotriton arnoldi. Next base: position 930,241 of record CAWUFW010003106.1, on the reverse strand, counting down.
TTAACATGTCTTTGAGTCTTTCTTTTAATATTTTCCAAAGCACAAAGTTAAACTATAGAAACAACCAGTTAAAGAGCATACAGTTCCAGCTTGGAGTGATTTAAAAAACTATAGTAACCTTTCCTGGGGTCATGGATTTAATGACCCAGAAGACTTACTATTTATTTATGTTGCTAGGGGGCTGCTGCACTCCCTGCAGTCCCCCATAACACTAAGAATTGTTTGGTGGTACCCCTGCCTCTTCTAGGTGCACCAACAGCAAAAGAATATGTGCTTGAAAAAAGCCCAAGGGCAGTATGATGCGCTCCTTGTTAGGAGCATTGAATAACAAATGAGTGGATCTTGCCACCCATTTATTATTCATTTTTCCTGGTATTTTTAATTTTTTTTATCATTATTGTGTGTTCAGGGCCCTCCCGGGACACCCATTGCCTTTTATTTTCATTGGGTGCAGCATCCCCCTGGCAATGTTGAACAAAATACAGGGAGGCTCCTGAATCCATGATCCCAGGAATGCTTACCATATTTTTTTTAAAGCACTCCACTCTGGAGTTGTATGCTCATCAGCTGGAGTGCAGGAACCCCTGATGGTTGATTTTATGGCAGCATTTTTGTCAACTGAAAAGTGTTAAAGAATGACTCAAACACATGTCTATTGTTGTTTTGAATAAAAATCCTTTAAATAACTTTGTGACTATTTATAAGCATTGCCATGCATGTATTATGATGAATGGATTGGTTTATAATTATTGATAAATTATTTTGGTGACCTTTTGACAAAGCATGAATAGGTCTGCTTTATTTATGTTGATATTCTTACCCCTGACAACACCAATAGGTCTGCCTTTTATATTTTTGTGTTCTGACCCTTTCACAAAGCCATTAGTTTTGCCTTCCTTAAAATTTCACCCTTTTATATAGTTAATTTACATTAAAAAATGTAGACATTCCATGAAAAATACAAAGGTTAAAGTGATGTTATAGTTAGGTACAGTTATAATATCTTACTTTACCTTAAAAAAAACTTCAGAAATTTACTGAAAAAACAAAGGTTAAAATGATTGTTGTGTTGTGGATAGGTGACAATGTGACTTAAAATGTAATGCTCTAAACTCAAAAAACAACTGAAATCCTCCAGTTATAATAACTATAATTTGCACCCAAACCCTCACTGCTCATGGCGAGGAATCTCTTATTTTATGTTAACAAAATGATAGAAATTCATTGGGGAAAAAATGTTAAAGTGAAGTTATAGTTGCAATTTTAATAATATCTTACTTTAAATTAAAAAAGGTTTTAGAAATTCCCTGAAAAAATAAAGGTTAAAGAGACGTTACAGTTAAGTCAAAATGTCATTGTGTGCCTATAAAATGCACCTTTCATAGAGAGTACTACTAATCAGCCTTTATCTTTCCTCTTTTCAAGAGAACAAAATGGAACCAAGGGAAAGAAAATGACAACCTTCTTGTCCAGGGCAATGGAATGTAGACTCACAACATGTAGGTTGACCGGAGGATTAATTGAGCAGGCTGACAATTATACAGGAGCATAAATCATAATGGATGTCAACAGAATGTTGTACACAGCTCACCCCAGATCTAACTTTCGCTGTGCCGACTCTATGGAATACCCCATCATAATGCTGATGCCATGAAAGAGCAGCATGGCAGGATATCAATGCCATACATCCTTTCCATTCCCTCTCCTTTCATCACTGGTTTTTATCCTTTCCTAGTCATTTCCCTCCAAATGTATTTTTTGTGTACTAAGTTGAATTATTGATTACTTGATCTTTAAAATGTCAAATAAACCATTGAAAGTGATGCTTTGGATGGCTATATCTTCACATTATTTAAGTTAGGTTTGTGTTTTAATTTGTGCATAATACTTTGGTTGGTAATGATATTCAACATATGTGCATTATATTTTTGACTATGTCCTTGAGTACTCCAGGCTGCTTCTGGAGAGGCAGTAGCAGCTCCTGGGACTACTTGTAAGTTACCTTCCTTTCTCAATGATAACTGTGGCCTTTGTTAAGGTATTACTTCCTTGCTTCCAAGCACAGATACCAATCCTTTAATAAATTATCTAGCTTCCTATGTTTCTGTCTCAGTCTCTATACCATTGAAATTAATCGATAGAAGAAAAGGTGTACCACCCAGTGCCCACTCATACCTACCACCTTCTTCATTCAGTTCCCGCCAGCCCACAAATTGCAGTCTCATCTCATCATGTGCCACATTTCTCCCCTAGTTTTTGCCTGAGAATCTACTTTTCATGGCTTCCATTATTGTTCCATCCTCTACCTTCCATTAACCACATGACTAAGCCTACTATATGATTGATCACCGAATTTGTCCATAGACAAACTTAAAACAGGCCCATAACAAGATGTTTATTTAGGACTTACCTTAACCAACCCTTATTGCTCCCTAGCCTGGTATAAACTATCTGTTGTACATTTAATATATTTAGGCTGGAGGATGTAGTGTGGGACTCATTCTAGACTCCGCCCATTGGAATTTATGACATGTTGTTAGCTGTCCCAAAAACCAGGCTGCCCTGCCAGGTTACTTCTATTAATGTAGTACAATATACAAATATGCTAACATGAATTGTGCAGCATAAATTTAGTGCACCATATTTTTCAGTGGCACTGTGTATTTATATTTTGAAGTTCAGTAATTCTTTAATAACACATTAAGGGGCCGATTCTGATGCGGGTTGGAAAAGCTTCCCGACCGAATCGGTTGGGAAATGGTGTCCGACCCACTCGGATCGGGAAAGTCCGACCGGCGGAGTAGGATGCATCCGGATGCTTCCAGATACGATTTGGTTGAACTCCCATTGACTTCAATGGGAACATTTGTTCCTAACCGCATCAGAATTGGGCCCTCGGTCGGGAAGACACGTTCCCGATCCGATTTGGAAGGAGCAAATGCCGTTAGGAGGCCTTCCTAACCGCATCAGAATCAGGCCCTCGGTCGGGAAGCTTTTCCAACCCGCATCAGAATCGGCCCCTTAGTGTGTCGTGAAAGTAGCAGTCACCCCATGATTTAATATGATCTTTTTTGCCGTTTTAGAAAAAAAACTATTTTTGATTATGGCATGGTCATAGATTAATACATATCACAAACTGCATTGTGTGAATTATGTATAGATAGGCTTTCCTGTTTTCAGTTTCAATTTTTGGTAAATTCAGGCAGGTTTTTTTCAGTGTTTTCAATAACTTAAAAAAACAATGGTTATCAGCGGTTAGACATTTTCGTGCCATTAAAAACAACAGAAACAGTGTTTTCCGGTGTTTATGAAATGTTTTGCTTTTATTATGGCTTGCTTTCTGCACTGATAGTGCATGTGTAGAGGCAGGTTATGCACAGGGTATATGAGGTCCAAATACATTTTTACAAATCAAACTTATTGTAGTACACTATAAAAATACTTCTTTAGTGAGTCTTTGGTCATGAGCGCTCGCTCTTTCTTTCCCATATAAATGTTAAGCTATGAAAAGGCCTCTCAACATTGGAACGTGAGACGGGCAACACCAAAACAGCCACTACACAATTTTCTAACTCTGGCCACTGACATAGCTTTCCATGCAAATACTGGTGTACCTAAACATTGCGATTCTCTGGGAAAGGTTCTGCAACATATGAGTTGCACTGGGCACATATGCCCTCATTATTGAAGCAGTCTAAAATGAAGCAGTACTTTTCAAAGTCTGGAGAAAATTCCCCTTTACAGAAGGTATCTAGAACTTGTGCAGAGTACCTTTGTGAGGATTAATTGACTTCAAATGCCATGGTTGGTGAAGGGACATTTCTATGCATCATTGCAAGCAGTTTCTCATGCATTATAAAATAAATTTTCCTGAATTGCTCCTCAACATTTCTTTGCTTACCAAGTGGCAAGAATTCTAACATGGAACATGTTGCAGTGCCAAAGTCATTAAAAGTGTCACCCAGCCTAACGACAAGGAGATGTTTCATATCTACACCAATTACGCTAAACACTTAGTAGACAAGGGTGTTTTCAGACTCTAGTTTTTTTATTATGTCCTTGACAGCAGTCATGTTTTCCTGAAAAATTAACCCTGGGCGGAGTTCGCGGAGTTGCACTACGCGGAACACCGCGAAGTGCAAAAAGACTCCTCCGCACTACGCGGAGCTCCGCAAGCGGTGGAGTACGATAGAAATGCAGTTCACGGTGATTGCACAGTGCCGGATGCTTGTCCGCACTGTGCAATCATCGCGAACGGCACAATGCACAGCGAAAGCGGTCCCTGCTTTCCTTTCCTGCTGCTCGAGTAGATTTTTACTCGAGCAGCAGCTTTCTCAACGCGAACGGGCTGTTTCTCAACGCGAGCGGTCGCGAGCATACGCGACCACTCACAATGAGAAACCTGACCCCCCCCGCGTTGAGAAATCTCGCCGGGAGGTTGATTTTCCATGCTCGCGCTCGCCAACTTGATGTTGGCGATCGCAAACGAGGAAAAATCTCGCCGGGAGGTTGATTTTCCTCGCTGCGGTCGCCAACTTGACGTTGACGAACGCGAGCGAGGTAAAAAACTCCGCTCCGCTATGCGGGGCGGAGTTTTTCAGCACTCCGCGATCTCCGCGTAACGCAGAGTGCTGAAAACTCCGCAAACTCCGCGAGCGGAGTGGAGTTCACCGCCCAAGGTTAGTAAAAATCTAAGAATGCAGCAGAGTGTACTGTTTTTCACATCACTATCAATATGCAACCTAAGATCCTCACATTTCTTGCCTTTGGCATCATCACTAAGCAAAAACTCTGTAAACGATCGCCACATGGATAATGTGGCATTCACGGCCTCTAGGACTGAGAGCCACCGGCTAAATGACACAGTTGGGATGACTCTTTCTTTGATGCCACACAAAGCAAAAAATGAGTTTGCATTTTAGTTCCTGCGCATAACAAAACAGTGCACCCGAATGGACTACAAAGTTAATAGCATCCTTCATTAACTCTGAAGATTGTAAAGATGCTTTCAGCATAACATCTAGCAAGTGGCAAGGTTCTCTTACAGGGAGGCACTTCAGCTCAGGTATCAATTTTGACAGGTCATCACACAACCTTTTCATATACATAGCTGAATTACTGCAAATGCAAACAACATCACTCCAATCTTTGTTGAACTTGGCAAGAACTTTTTGCAGCAGCATTCCAAGTGACACTGCATTCCAGGTTTTCCAAACATCTGGTGTCCTGTTTTCACCACTATCTCAGATCTTGGTGATGGCACTCTTTTCACATATACCTGTCACTACGCCTTGCATTGAATGTTTAAAGCTTGGGGTGTTTGGCAATTCACCTACTATCAATTCTGATAGTAGAAAAAAGGGTGATGTATCAAAAGGTTTGACCCATTCTCTGTCTGTGGGTAAATGTGATGATAACTATTGGGAAAGATTCTTATGAAACCAGGCATTTTACCTATCAGTGAATGAATCCAACGTAGCCAAAATACCAAATATGATGTTGATATTTCTGGATTCTCTACAGTTTATAAAATAATTAAATAAGATCTAAAACATAATTCTAAACCCTGCATCTTTAGACCAAAGACCACAAAACTGAAAAAGGCAAAAGGCAGAAGAAACTATATTTTAGTGACATCCCTAAACAACAAAACTCAAGCAGAATAGTAATAGCCCAGTCTTTCTTGCTGCTGCCCTGTATAAAAATTGTATATACATTGTATTGGCCCCTTCAGGAAGAAATAAAAATTACTCTTTCACTCACCTTTTCCTTTTTTTGAATGGCATTTAGTTTGTGGTTGTGAAGGTGTTTTTTCAGTGTTTATATGTTAACACTGGTGAGGGCTATTTTCCTTTCGGTGGAGGCTATTATAGGTTTAAACCTAAAACAGGATAACCTATGTATAGAGAAAAAAGGCCCTGTGATAAAAAGTCCCATGAAAAAAATTCCAGTGACCCTAGGGGACCTGCAGGGTTATTGTCTGCCTACAAAAACAAGTCCTTGCGTTAAGTACTACAATTCATGTTCTTCTTTTCTTGGGTCATCCAGGTGTTCCTGTTGGATACTGTGCCATGGAGCCCCGGTGGGAGATTGCCTTTTGGCTGCACCTACAAAAATTGAGACAATTGTGATTGAGTACTGCTGGTTAGTGGAAGACAGAGGAGGAGGCTACCACCACTGCCTTTAGGTCCCAGTCGGAGGGAAGCTGGCAATGCCATTGCTGCCTCAGTAGGCAGCCTAGGTCACAAGCCAGCACCCACCTAGCCACAGATGCCCTACTCCATCAACTCATTAATTCGCTAGGAGGAAGTGTAGGAGAGACACGCCCAATGCCAAGAAAACCAGCCCGACATTTTATGGAGGCTGGAGGCCATGAAGGCGCATTTGTTTTTGGGAAGTGTGGCTTGTTGTTGAAGAAGGTGGGAAGGGCAGTTGGGGATGTGGCTTTTAGGGTTTAGGGAGATGGGGTGGCCCTGGTGCATGAGATTTTACATTTTTAACTAATATAGGGGGTGTATTTTTTCACTCAATATGCATTGTTATTTTTGTTAATTTACTAGTAGATATTACGGGTTAATTTTGCATCACCATTAATTAAACGAGAAGCACCAACAACATAGTGACGACAAAGGCTGAACCCTGCACCTGACCCATAATAAACCAATTGTCCAACTGTGTTCATTCCATAAGTCCTAACTTTAGTCTGCCCCTACCTGAGTTCGCTTGCTACATTAAGTAGTTTACTTTCATTACCTCATCCAGTCCACCTACCTGCAATCAGTGTTAGAAATCTGAGGGTGATCATAGTCCCCCTCCTTGATCTAACTGACTAGCACCCATCCTCTCACCAGTCATAGCTGTATAGTTCCTGCCATTGTCTAATTTTCTTTAACTATTGGCCACTAATGATGTCTGCCAACACAGGAACAAAACAACAATCCCTCCTTCCCGTCTTTAGAAACTATTTTTCTTACCTGAGTAGAAAAAGTGATGTCTGCTACCTATATGCCCAATACCTTAACGCAGGGCGTTCTCAGGTGGCCCACTGCTAACAGTGAAGACATCACAGGAAAAACAAGGTTCTTCTTTTTTGGAATGATGCTAGTGAACCATGCATAGGATTTTCATTCTGCAATCTGTATTACAAGCAGCCAGACTAAAGGAAAACACAGAGTGATTGAAGAATCCAAGACAGAGACCATCATGATAAACCAATAATTATCAACATAGTGTAGAGCTATTTAGTAAAGTAAGCCTAATGAAGCCCTCGAGCCTCAGGATTCAGGAGAAGGTTACTTCAGTAGAATCCATGGAGCATAGATTTGTTAAAAAACACTAAGTGCATATTACACTACCTAACCTTGCACAACCATTGTTGCAATTTATACTGTGCACTATGTTTTCCTTTCTTGCCTGAGTTGAACATAGGAGTGCTGGCATGGACAAATTTGCTATTTTTCATAACCTCCTTCTCCGGTAGCAATTGGCATGGCTTTAACCATATCCACCTCACCAAGTGTAAGATCTGTTGATGGTGCAAATTAACAGCACAACAGATCGTACAACCTGGGGGAAGAGGGCTAAGGTTTTCATGAATTGATGGGTAGGGAGAATAAGGGAAAAGTGAAAGATAGACAAACACAACCTTCATCAAGACTATGTGCAGCACATGATGTAGCATCTGTCGAGCAAACAATCTTTTTCTTTCTCAGCCCCAAGACTCTTAAGTTAGCTATTTGTTACATAGGTTGGAAAAATGCAATTCTTATAGCTCAAAAAAACTTTTATAATGAAAGAAAAAATATACTGTTTACAAATGGACTGTGCATCTCCATTCTTCTGGCATTATCCTTCTTGGGTGCAGGCTGGGCAGACTGCTGAGCAGGATCAACATTAACGTTCCAATCCTTGCATAAGATAAAGCCTGTGGAATGCAAAAAGAAAATGACAATATTGGAGAGTCAAGGTAAGCATGGTTCATGAGAAATCACGGTAAAAGTGCTTAGCATATGCTGACTTAGGGCCCGATTCTGATGCGGGTGGGAAAAGCTTCCCGACCGAGGGCCTGATTCTGATGCGGTTAGGAAGGCCTCCTAACGGCATTTGCTCCTTCCAAATCGGATCGGGAACGTGTCTTCCCGACCGAGGGCCCAATTCTGATGCGGTTAGGAACAAATGTTCCCATTGAAGTCAATGGGAGTTCAACCAAATCGTATCTGGAAGCATCCGGATGCATCCTACTCCGCCGGTCGGACTTTCCCGATCCGAGTGGGTCGGACACCATTTCCCAACCGATTCGGTCGGGAAGCTTTTCCAACCCGCATCAGAATCGGCCCCTTAGTGTTGGAACATTACCACAGAGCCAATTTTGTTTCAATCCCTGATCCCAGACAACAAGACAGACAACAAGCTGCATATACCTGGCTGATTAGTGATTACATAATCAATGAGAAAAATTTGTGGTGCTCATCATGTGACATGTCCAGACCACAACCACTTTATTACAGTTTGCCACATGAGCCACTAGTCTGTATTTTCCTATTCAACACATCTCTTGCTAGTCCACAGGGGTAGGCCTCATTGCGACCTGCTGTTTTCCATTGAATTAGATAGGCAGTGGTCCTTCTTCTGGATGTTGTCAATGGTACTTTAAGATTACATCCAAAAAGAGATCGACCTGTTGAACAAGAAAATTAAAAGAAATTGAGTATTAGTTTAGTCTAGGTAAACAGAGTTGTTCCCAAAAGAACCTAGTGATAGTGGATTTAATTTAACGAAAGAACAACCAATTATTGTAGCTATCCCAGTGACAAGTGGTGATCACCCATAATTGCGTATCAAGTTTCGCCCAACAGGTCCTCCCAGCCATCACATAAATCATCATCATGTATGAATATCTACTACCATAACTGTTTAAGTTTGCTTGTATGTTCATTGGCGCATCACAGTATCTACAACATCTATGTTTCTTACAAAGTATAGAGACAATGTCTCACAAATAAACTTCAAACATTCAGGTAAGTGATGTTTTCATTTTACTTCAAATCAGTATAAAACAAGGAGTATACATCATATATCAATCTCAGTTGTTTATCAGTCCCTTAGTTACAGGTATAATTGTTTAGTGAAGGTGGTCAGTGATTTCTTTGTACCTTTGATCCAGTATTGTGGTGCAGATGTACTCATGGGAGAACTTTTCGTTTTGAGGCTTTTACCGTAAAAACAGGAGAAGGTCAAGCACTAACATTTTTGACAGCTTCCCATTATATAAATGGGTGGTACGGCGACTCGTTGATAAGCATAGTGTGGTATCTGGTTCTTCTCCTCGTGGCCTAGTGCTGCTGACTTTGTGGAATGCAGACACTTGAACCTTGCTATGTCAACAAGGGGTTTAGAATGTATTGGGATGAAACACTCACAGTTTGTACAGGACCCTGGTGGGCTGTGGATGGGATCTTCTCTGGAGAATAAAGTACAAGCTGCACCTCTATCTACTTGAAGTCCTGCCTGTTTCTTGCCACGAGTACTACACTGGCGTAGTCGGCAGCTCCTAATCTCTGGAAGATCCCAACAAACAGCTGCACTGAGGACTACCTTTCAACCCTACCTCAAGGGATGATCTAAGGTTAGTACCAGCCATCCCTCTCTTCAGTACAGGGTGTGGTTACCCTTTTGACTATTCGCACTGGGCCCCCTCTGTTGACTGTCCTACCAGCGCGTGCCGGCCCTTTCGGACTCCACTTATTGCTCTGGACATTCATCAGTGCGTGTTTCAGTGTTTGGGCTAACCATTATTTAAGTCTGCTGTTGGACTTGGCCCTTTTTGCAGGGTCATCCCTGAACTTTTTGCCTTCCTCCAAGCCTTTTTTCTGACATGGTGTTGGTGGTTTTAGGACTGTGGGCACTTTAGCACTGCTGTTCAGTGTAAAGTGCATGTGCTCTCTGTGTTAAATATGGTAAGGATTGGTCTACACCTGTTTGGCATATTTAATTTACCTGTCAGTCCCTTGTAAAGTGGTATCTCATATACCCGGGGCTGGTAAATTAAATGCTACTGGTGGGCTTGCAGCGCTGATTGCGCCACCCACCAAAGTAGCCTTTCAAACCTGTCTCAGGCCTCTGCCATTGCAGGGCCTGTGCACGCAGTGTTACTGCCGCTGTGACGTGGCACCTAAAGTGTGTGCCATGTCTGTGACCCCCCTTTTTACTACATGTCAGTCACCCCTAAGGTAGGCCCTAGCTAGCCCTATGGGCAGGGTGCATTGTAGGTAAAAGGTAGGACATGTACCTTAAGTGTGTGACATGTCCTCGTAGTGACAAACAGCCATTTTGGTTTCTCACTACTGTGAGGCTGCCCTCCCATAGGAATGCATTGGGGATTCCCTGATAAGTGTTTCAGTGGTAATTCCTGATATGAGAGGAGCAGCGTGGTCAAGTTTGGTACATTTGGAATAGTGATAATAAATGTTATGCAATGGTGTGCGCAGATTTATTATAACTATTTTAGAAATGCCACTTTTAGAAGTTGGCATTTCTGTGTGCTATGTGTCTACCTGCCTGATGTGGATTGCATGTCTGGCTTTGGAGTGACAGGGGCTGGTGAGGTGAGTGTGGCTCCAGGAGGGGCAGGGTGAGTCAGCGCTAGGCTGAATAGGGCATCTGAATTTGGAGTAGTGGGAGGAGTAGTCCCCTGACCCTGAATAGGGCTGTGCCTGCCTATGTGAATGCTGGCTCTGCCCCCCTGTGGTGTGTCTGATGACGAGTCCCCACCTGACAAAGGGGAAGAGGAGCCTTGTCAACAAAGTGCTCCAAAACCCCCCAGAACCAGTCTAGGCTGGTTCCCCCAAGCCCTGTGCCAGGGCAGACAAAGAGAATATTGGTATAAATATTGGGGCTGTGACCCCATGAAAATGTTGTGCTTTTTGTGCTTCTGGGGACTTGCTGCTGCTGGGCTCCAGGAGGTACCGCCACGAGGGACTGCCTCTCTGCTGGAGGGCCCTGTGAGCTGGCCTGCCTGGGCCCAGCTGTGCCCCTTTCCAAATCCTGGACTCTAGCGCCTCGAAGAGCGCTATCTCTTTATTGCTGGATCCCCAGGGAGGGGGACTCCAGCCTCTGCCAGGAGAAGAGGGCGTTCGTGCCTGCAGCGCTGGGCTGCAACGTGTGCGCCGAGGGAACCCCGGCGTGGGGATTTCCCTGCATTGCGTAGGCGTGGAGCGGGAGCCCACCCCGCTTTGGTGTTGATTTGCGGCGGGAGCCCACCCGCATTGCCGCTGTTTTGGTGTTCTTGCCGGCGGGTGCCCACCCCGCATTTGGGATTATTCACCAGCGGGAGCCCACCCCGCATTTTTGTGTAGTTTGCAGGCGGGTTCCCACCCTGCATTTCGCCGCCGAGAAACGGCACCGCCGCGGCCTGGAAGCCAGGCATCTTGCCTGGTCGTGGGCGGAGCTGCTTCTTAGAGGAGGGCGGGAGCCTACCCCACCTCTGAGACCCGAAGCGCCCACGGAGATCCAGGCAGGAGCCTACCCCGCGCTGGTGCACGCCAGGAAGAAGAAAACGGAGACTTCGCTCCATGAGAGCCTGAGACCGGCGGAAGCCCACTCCGCCGTTGCAGCCTGGTCCACCGTAAGAGTCCCGGTGAGTGAGGCTGAATGTGAAGAGCCCCGAGGGGAGGGGCTCGGCCGGAGCCTTGCGAGCTCCATTGCCGCCTTCCCCAGTCTCCGAGAGGGAAGTGGGACCCGAGAGGCCCCAGGAGAGGGGCCAGGTCGAGGCACATTGTCGGTGCCTGTTCTACCTCCACAGCGAGACCGCCGAGGAGTCCGGCAGAGCCCCCGGTGAGTGGGGGTGGAGCGTGAAGCTGTGTGGGCACTCCAGAGGCACTGTGAGTGCCAGTGTATTCTCACAGCTGCACCGCAGTTGCGTGCAGCTGCAACGTTGGGGTCAATTTGGTATTCAGGAAGTCCCGGAGTGGGGCTTCAAGGGCACAGTGGTGCCCGGGCTAAGGTTGCTGCACAGCTGCCCCGCCGGACAGTGGGCAGCTGCAACGTTGTGGCAATATTACTCTTAGAGTCCCAGTGGGGCTCAGGAGGCACAGTTGGTGCCGATTTTGGAAGAAGTTAGCTGCACCGCGAGAGTGCGGGCAGCTACAGCAAAGGGGGCCTGTTTATTTTTACCTCCAGGAAGGGGTGAGATTCACCCAGCTGGGCGCACAGTGATTTTACTGCCAAGACAGCCAGAGGGCCAGTAAGGCCCTACAATTTAGCGCCCTGGCATTTTGGACATAGGGCATTTGAGCCCCAGAGAGAAGGCCAGTTGGCCTGGGGTCAGTTTTATGATTGGTAGGGTGCAAGACCCTAATGTGATGCCCCTTACCCAATGTGTTTATGCTGATGATTTATGCACCATGTGTTGATGCGTAAAATTATGCACCGTGATTTATGCATAATGTGTTTATGCTAGTGAGGCCTATTGCGTAATGTTTATGCTTATGAGGTTATTGCATAATGTGTTTATGTTGGTGAGGCCTATTGCGTAATGTGTTTATGCTAATGAGGTGGGCATATTGGGTTTATGCCTAATGTGATAATGCTGAGGTCATTATTGTACCAGTAGTCACTGGTTGTGTTTTATATTTCCTACCTGCATTTTGATGGTTCTGACCGTGGCCCGATTGGCCTGGTCCTGTATATAATCACCTGTGAATATTGCCTCGTGCCAGTTGGCACAGTGTATATTGTGTGACTATGATTCTAATGTGTTTTGGATAATACAAAGGCTATTTTTGATATAACCTTGTGTGGAGTTTCTTTTGTGGTGTGCCTCGTGTGTTGCTGCTGTCTGTGTGTGTTGCACAAACGCTTTACACATTGCCTCTGGGATAAGCCTGACTGCTCGTGCCAAGCTACCAAGGGGGTGAGCAGGGGTTATCTTCAGCGTGTAACTCCCTTGCCCTGACTAGAGTGGTGGTTTCTGCCTGGCTTAGGCGCATGCCCTAGCCAACCAGAAATCCCATTTCTAACAACTGCCATTCATCATATTTTGGTGTCTCCTTTGGCTGCTTCACTGCTTGAGCTGGGTATCATTAGGGTGTTTCGAGTATGTTGGGCTGGTTACTATTGGGGTGCGCACCGGCTTCAGCGCGTGCATTCAATTCTCACCACCTGCTCTCTCTCGCGCCCGTGCCACCCCTCAGCACGTGCATCCAACTCTACCCACCGGCTGTCTTCTCTCCTGTGACATTCTTCTTCGTCCCTCGCGAGCTAACTCGAGGCTTGGCATGTTCGTCGACTCTGCTCCTATGCTCCCTCGCGCCTGACTCCACGAGAGAGAGAGACTCTTGCTTGAGACAATCTTCATGGCCCTTCCTGTCCTCTGTGACGTTGGCTGGAACCTCTATAAGAGTTGGTACGCGTCTCTACGTCTCTTTCGACGTAAAGTCATCCATGGCTGTGGCTCTTTGCGGTTCTTTGAGATGTCGGCTGTGTCTTCCTGAAGGCTGGTGCGCGTCCCTGCAGTGTGTCACGGTGGCAATCTCCTCGTAGGATTTACCGATGATACGAACATCCTTGTGTGTCCTCAACCAGCTGGTCTTCTTTTCTCTCACGCTCTTACCCACCAAAGATACGCACGTCTGTGCGTATCGTATTCCAGCGGGGCTTTTCAGAGTTGCCAACCATGACTTTCAGTGTTGCCAGCCACGCTCCAGTTCAACGACGATACGCACATCTATGCGTATTGTGAACCAGGCTCATTCAATCTGGTACTGTTCCTAGGTCAACGGTGATACGCACGCCGACAGGAAATGTATGACCACCTTCCAGACCTTCGCGATTCGGAAGCTGATGGCTTGAATGAATTTGATATTTGCCTAAAGAAATTAGATAAGCGTTTTCTCCGGAAGGTCAGCACAATACTTGAGAGATACCATTTTGCCAAAAGGATGCAAAAGGAGGGTCAGTCGGTTGAAGCTTATATTACCCAGTTGAGGAAGCTTGCATCGTCTTGCAAATTTGCAGAACTTGTTGACGAATGGATAAGAGATCAGTTCATGTTAGGCAGCGATATGGAAAGAGTGAGAGAAGAGTTGTGGATGAGGGATGAGCCGTCACTGGATGAGGTCATTCAGGTGGCAAAAAGGGTAGAGCACTCACTTAAATGTGTTGCCACGATAAAAAAGGATAAGGAGCAATCTGTTTAGGTGGTCAGGGAGAATTTCAAAAGAGCTCCCATCAAAGTTGAAGGGAGTGTGTTGAGAGGCAAGTCGATGGTGCGCAGGTGTTTTAGGTGTAATAGGACTGACCACTTGGTGAATGACAAAGCATGTCCAGCGCTTAAAGTGTTTTGTTCCAAATGTAAGAAAAAGGGTCACTTTGCTAGTGTATGTAAAGCAAAGTTGCGAACTTCTAATGTCAAATCTGTAGAAGTTGAGGATGAACAGGTCAATGAAGATTTTGAATGCAGCCAAATTCTCCTGCAGGTATCTGGCATTACTGACAAGAATAACACCAACTCCCCTATTGACAGCATATTGATTGAAGGTGAAACCACCAAGGTGTTGTTTGATTCTGGAGCTAGAATCACGATCATTTCTAGGAAATTCTTCGAGGACAAATTGAAAAACAGTACCGTTTTGTCAAAACCTAACATTAATCCCTGTGCGTATGGGGGTGAACCCATAAGATTGAAGGGTTACTTTACCGGTCCATATAATATAAGGGACGGTACACCTCGGGAAAGGTATATGTTTCATAAAAGGGTGACAGCATTCTAAGCTGGATCCACCTAGCTGATCTAGGTGTCAGGCTGGAATCGAGTGGTAATCCCTCTATTTTGTTGAAGGAAAGAGTGGGTGAGGTTCTTGATGCCAACCCCTCTTGCCAGGATGTTGAGGGGAAGATAAGAAAGGAGTTCCCCAATGTCTTCAGAGACGAATTAGGATGTTTGAAAGGCTTTCAGCATGAGATACGACTCGCCTCTGGTGAGGAATGTTCCCATTACTCTTAGGGCTGAGTTGCAGGCTGAAATCGAAAAGCTAAAAAAGGGAGGTATAATTGAAGAAGTTGAGGGCACTGAGTGGCTCGCTCCGGTTGTTGCAGCGTGCAACTCTAATGGCAGTTTACGCCTATGTGTGGACCTGAGGAATTTGAATAAGTGTGTCATCGTTCACAGGTACCCTCTTCCTAATATTTCAGAGTTGCTGCTGATGATTGGTGGGGCCAGAATATTTAGTACAATCGACCTCACAGCAGCATATCATCAGGTAGCTCTGAAAGAATCCTCTAGGGACTACACAGCATTCATCACTCCTTTTGGAACCTTTAGGTATGTTCGGATGCCTTTCGGTCTCATATCTGCGGCCTCAGTTTTCCAGCGGGCCATTGGAAAAGGTTTTAAAAGGTATTGAGAGTGTGTGTGCGTGTACCAAGACGACATCCTTGTCTATGGGAAAGATGGTGAGGAATATGAGGTCCGCCTCCGCAATGTTTTGAGGAAACTTGAGGAGTTCAATTTAACAATTAAAGCTGAAAAGTGTTGTTTCGCTACCACCACGATCAATTACCTTGGCCACATCATCACAGGGGATGGCATCATGCCCAAGGATGAGTTGGTTGGCACCATTTCCAGAATAAAATCTCCTTCTTCTAGGGAGGAGCTGATGAAGTTTCTGGGAATGGTGGAATACTATAACAAGTTTGTGGAAAATTTCGCTGAGCTGAGCACGAACATGAGGTTATTGTTGAGGAAGGGTGTTAGTTTTGTGTGGGATGAAGCGTTTGAATGAGAGTTTGTCGCCTTGAAGGAAAATCTCAGAATGGCTCCTAAGCCTAAAAGCTTTGATCCACTCAAGGTATCTATTGTCACAACAGATGCTAGTGTTAAGGGCCTCGGGCAGTACTGCAGCAGGAGGGGAGCGAAGGCATAAATACCATCATGTTCCTATTTTTAAATCAGTTTCATTTTGTTCATACTCAATTTTGCATAAGCAGAAAAACACATAGCATTTTGTTACTTGTGAAAATAAAATAATGGGCGCTGGATGGACAACAGTGTTCAAATATTACCTCTAACTTCAAGTCTCCAAAGCAAAGACATAAACATGAATACAAATAATGAATAATAATAAAACAGTACAATAAAAACAAGTTGTCGACACCGTGTTTTTCTGCTTATGCAAAATTGAGTATGAGCAAAATGAAACTGATTTAAAAATAACGGACTGTTATGTACAGGAGTGGACAATCTAGCACAACAACTCTTACGGCCTCTTCTCAACAAAGATTTTATGAATTGTAATTTTTAAACAGTTTTTATTGTTGCACACTATTGGTAATAAAAGAGGCAATATTTTTACAAAAAAAAGGCTTACTGTTTGGGTAAATTGGATGTGAGTATGTGGATAGTATGATGTGGAAGGAGTGAAGGAAATATTAATAATAACACGGGGGACAACATTTTGTTATGGATTTTTCAGATGGGCCAGTTGGCCCCCTATATCATCAAGTTCACCTGGCTTACCACAATGTACATTTTTTTTTGCAAATTGAGCATCCTGCGTCGTGCTCCTCATGTGGTCTGAGTATATAGAAGGCCCAAACTGGGGAGGAGAGCTTTTAATACTGCCAAAGCCTGAAGAACTTATTGAGGTGGAGGTAGGTGGGAGTGGTGCCTTTTCTCTGGGGCGGGCTGTGACTGCAGTAAGGGTGGTGGTTGCTGCAGGTTTTTGGGGGTCTTGAAAAGATGAAAACAGGCAGTGATAGCAGAACTGCAAAACTAATAGCACTACCAACACTAATAATTATTGGCTCATCATCACCTTTCTCACTTCCAAGGCTTTCAGAACCTTCCTTCTCCTTCGTCTCTTATGGTGGGTCTCGGTTGGGTTCCTAACCATATCCATATCATCGGCATGGAGAAGGTGAAGAGTGTTCTTTCTTTTCCTTGCTGGCGATCATGAAGGTGTTGTGTCAAGTGGAAGAGTAGTCACAATAACATCCTCCTCTGTAGCAACTAGACTTCTCTGCTCCTACTTCTGGAAGATCAGGTTTTGCAGGCTGTGGATCCTGTTGCTCAGACCTCCAGGATTTCACGATTTAGCATTTTGCAAAAAAAAACCTGCAAACCTGGCAGTTTTGAAAAAAGCCAGTGCTTTTTACAAAAGTGCTCGTAAAATTCAAATAATGTGACCCTTGCTTTTTATTGGGCCAGAATTGACTGCTGAGCCAATTAAAGAAGGGGATCAGCAGGCAGGTGAGGTATTTGTTTACTCACCTGCCTGCTGCTGCGTCGCATCCCTCTGCCTAGAGGTGCCTGGAGTGAGCCTGCTCCAAAGAAGAGAAGACAGAAGAAGACAGAAGAAGACTAGAAAAAGACTAGAAGAAGACTGCTGCTATTTGTACTAGGACACCAAAGAGGGGGCACGTTGTGTCCCAGCCCAGCAAGATGCAGTCTCTCTGATCCTGCTTCTCTGCAGGCTCTTCCTTCAGCACTCCCACAATCCATTGGCTGAAAGTGGATTATATGATTGCTAAGGATTTGCAGGAGAGGTGGGGAGCACAATGCAGCAGACCATTGGAGCAACACACATGTTTTTCTTTTCTCTTTTTTCAAAGAGGAAAGAATTTGGGCCCACCATCCGTGGGCACGTGGCGGGACCCGCTGGGGGCAATATTGTTATTAAAAAACAAAGAATTCGGGCCCATCGCCCATGGGCATGTGCCGGGGCCCACTGTGGCCAATATGTTTCTTAAAAAAGAAATTTGGGCCTGCAACCTGTAGGCATACAGCAAGACCTGCTGGGGGAATTTTATTTTAAAAAAAAGGAAAGAATTTAAGCCCACCGCCTGACAATCACCCCACCCAAGGCACTCCACCTCACCCAAATCACCCCACCCCACCATCAACCCACTCAAGGCACTCCACACCACCATCACCCAAGCCAAGGCACTCTACCCCACCATCACCCCACCCAAGGCACTCCACACCACCATCACCCCAACCAAGGCAGTCCACCCCACCATCACCCCACCCAAGGCACTCCATCCCACCCAAAGCACTCCACCCTACCATCACCCCACCCAAGGCACTCCCAGCCCATCCCTACCCAAGGTACTCCACCTCACCCAAGGCACTCTACCCCATCATGATTCCACTCAAGGCACTCTACCCCACCCCTACCCAAGGTACTCCATCCCACCCAAGGCGCTCCATCCCACAATCACCCCAACCCCACACAAGACACTGCACCCGCCATCCCCCCACCCCATCCAAGGCACTCCACCCCACCATCACGTGTCAGTAAGGAACAGTAAAACAAATATAATGCTTCTCCCGCCATGGGAGAAGCCTCCTACGACTTTCCAGGGCTTAAAGCAAGGTTGTGTCCTGGTGCCATATTTGTTCAATCTCTTTATAGCCGATCTATCCCCTGCAGTGAATGCTCATGCCCCCAAATTTGGTGCCATGCGCATTTCGAATACTTTATACGCTGATGATGTGATCCTCCTCAGTCAGGCAAAAATTGGACTACAGCGACTTATTGATAAATTATTCCAATACTCCTCAGCTAATGGCATTTTAATAAACTTGAAGAAAACTAAGATTACAGAAGTCAGTGCCAGGATCCAGAAAAAACATAAATGGTTCTTGCACGGTTAACAACTGGAGCCGGTAAAAAGGTACAGATATTTTGGACTTCTTTTTGACAATAGAGGCTCCTTCCAACTGCATAGAAAAGACCTGCTGAGGAAAGGTAATACCCTGCTCTTTGCTTTTCGCACCCTACAAAGATCACTGGCCAGACCAAGCTATTTGCCTTTGCTGCAGATAATAGCAGCAAAACTCACCCCAAACATCACTTATGGAAGTGAAGCCCTCCGTGGCAGAGATGCGGCCACCATAAACTCAATCTCCTCTAAAATATTCAGATTGCTGTTTCGCCTCCAAATGCTTCGCCAGCCCAGATAAGGCTGGAGTTCAGGTTATTAAACCAGCTACAAGAAAGAAAATGGTCCTACATAAAAACTTGGAAGAGAATCAGGTCCTCCTCAGAAAGCCAACTGTGCCAAGTGATCTGGCAGGAACTACAAGCAAATGCAGGTGCTCCAGCTCTATGGTATTTAGACCTGGTCATCAAAGACCATGGTGTTCAGTCAATATGCCAAAATTCTCCATCTCCAGTCTCCTTTAAAAAACTGGCCATTGGGGTAATGAAAAAAGTAACCGTGCTCAAAGACGAAGAATCCTTACACTCCAGATCGCACGCCTGAATGATCATAAATGATCTGTCATTTTACAAAATTCCTAAGGGTTGCGGAAAAAAAGGTGGTCGCCTATGATGCCAAGCAGCACTAAAAACTAGATTAGTCCGACTCACTGGAACTCTAAGACCCAGGCAATCCAAGTGCCAGTTATCTTAACAACAAATTTTATTTCTGTTATTAATTTAAAGTTGTGAATCCCCTAACAGGTTCACAGTTTCCCTACTTATGATCGAATCCCAGACACATTCGTTTTCCGCACTTTTGACTTTCCTAATCTGTATTTTCGTCTGACGTCAATATGGCTTGATACATGGAGTATGCAAAATCGATGCAACACATGAAATTTTAATTTGCTGGTTGCACTTACATTATACTTTTTTAACAAACTGATATATAATCAACATTTTGCGCCTTTGTCTGATGCCAAAATAATTTGAAATACAGTCTTTTGAAAAATGATACATTTTAAATTGCTGTCTCCTTCCATATTATATTTTATATATTTATATTTTAACAAACTGTCATGAAATCGACATTTTAGTCTGTCCTGAATGATTTTAAAAAAGAAAAAAGTTTTCTTATTTTTAGGAGCTTTCTGCTGTTAAGGTTTTAATTAACTGTACGATAAAAGTGACTTGACTCCCATGATGAGGGGAACATTACTTTTTTCTAAAAAACATTCAGTTTGGGGATTTTCTTTTTTAATAGAAAAAAGAATACTGTTTGCTGTAGGGCTGTGTCCATCCGGTGCAGCCCTGTAGGAAACAGTAAAATGCATTGACAGGAACTTCTGTCACGGCGGTTCCTGCCAGTGCCTTTATAAATGCCTGCCTGTTTGGAGGTCATTTATAAATTTGGTGGGCGGCCTATCCACCATGAGGATGGAGTAATTTACTCTGTCCCCATGGCGGAATGGCAGTCCGCCCACCTAAATATAAATCAGGCTGCAAATTTGAGAACTAGAGTAAAAAATAAAAAACAAAATGACACCAAAAATGACAAAAAATCAGTAAGGGAAAGAGATATATGAATTATTAACATTTTAAATAGAAATGGAGCCAAAAAGCTAAGTGCCAATAATAGACAATGGTCTGTGTAGACCGGGCCCTCGTGCAATTTGACAGCAACCGTGTTCAAGCGTGGTTTGATACACCCAACAAGGTTCGCCCTGGTGAAAAGATTTTACCTTCTGACTTTAGTCCTTTATGTTAAAGAACTAAAGTCAGAAGGTACAATCTTTTCACCAGTAAGTCTCAATCCAGCCAAGGAGTACCCTTCTAATGCCTCGCAGGACACCAGACACTTAGAGACTCACAGGGTGCCACGCAGGGGCAAACAACACAGCCCAGGTTCAGTTGCAAACTAGTCAGTTGGGTACTTCGCAGGAAAAGGCATACTGCAGCTTGTTGGCTCCCTGCCGCCACACATGAGGTCAACCACCTGACCCTTGAAGCCCATTTTTATTTCCTGGCTACAAGAGGGAGCAGGTCCAGTATTTCAGGGCTTCTTTTAGGTCACAGACATCATGTCTAGTATTCTTCTGTTCTTTCTCAGGTCCAGCGGTGTTCTGAAGTCTGGTGGTGCCACATTTTTGACTGGCACTAGCTACACCCCAGATGGACCTGTGCTGCTGTCAGCCTAGCAGGAAGCTCATTGTGCAGTTATGGGAGTGTCCAGCAGCTCCAGAACCAGTGGATTCTTCCCTCTAGGACTCTACAAAAGAACAAAAAAGTAAGAACCAAATAGCCCCTTAACCTGCCACCCATCCCTCAATACTCTGCCATCCATCCCTGAAACAGTGCTCCTTCCCCGAAAATACTACCTTGTACCCTGTCATTCTCCCCCAAAACACTACCCTCCATCTAACTGCCACCCAAAACATTAGCTGGGCCCGCAGTGAGCCCCAGTCAAACCTGACCGAATCAAAGCACCAGTACCATCTCCACCCCACTACGCAAAAGTAGTTCTCAGTCACCACAACCAAATCACCTGCGCCCTTTCCACCCCACACCCACCCAAAAGTAAGTTGGGGCAATAGCAGGACCTCAATCACTATTCCCTCACCCAAAACTCCAGTGCCACGTGCAGAATGGTTTGTGGTGGGGTAGAAAGGTAAGGGAGTAGGGGCTAGTGTTATTTGACGTACAACAGAAAGGGGCAGTAGAGTGGGCAGTGTTTTGGGATAGGCGGCAGTGTTTTGGAGAGGGTGGCAGGGTAGCGGGCAGTGCTTCAGTCGTAGTATGCCAGGCCAAGGGTATAAAGGCAGAGGTTAGAGTGGCGGGAAAGGGGGCAGGCAGTGATGTGCCAAGACAATTTGCATGTATTCAGTGTGTAGTTGCTGTCGAACTCTTATTTTATCCTACCAGACTTATCTCTGGGTTTGTTGTACATAAAGTACCTGCCCCAAATTAGATTTTAGTGTTAGATATGGGAGGAGACTAGGATTACCATACTACACTCCCCTCGCACACAGCTATTCCTCAGAGACCAAGTGTAGTGTAGCCGAAGACTTTCACCATCTTGAAAATGTCCAACATGGGTAGTGTTGGCCCTGGGACCATTTACCCCATTAGCATGCCCAGAAGCCTGCACGCTTTTGGGAAGATGGTGCACATTCGAAGACCCAGAACTTTTTATCGTCTGACTCCACTTTGAGAGTAGCCAAAATGCCCCTACACATAGTTTGTGTTGTTGTGATCCTGGAGTTTCTTGCAAGGGTTAAATGGGAATCCTTCCACTGTAGCAATCCAACTTCAACTCATGCTCTTGTCTTGCGTTCCATATTTCGTCTTGTCTTTACAAAATAGTTGACATTTTTTGCACTCTTAATTGAATCAAGATTCCTTTTGTAATAGTGAGCCCAAAAGTCATTTTTAGTAAAAAAATGATTTTTTTTCTTGTTGCTGTCACAATTTTGGGCCCAGGCTTTCCTGTTTCATCCTTTTACTGCTTCAGTTTTCAGTGTTGACAGTATTCTAGTTTTTTTTTTAACTATCTCCATGTAACTTAGATTGTAAATTTTCTATTTTCTTTGTTTTCAATTAACTGTTCTTTTTAACCTGTTTCAGACAGTGCCATGTTTTATATTCTTTGGCGTCACTAATGTTCATTGCTGCTTTGCTTCGCTCTTTCTCTTCCTTTGTGCTGTGGTTACTTTGGCGCACACTTTGGAACTGGTTAATTTGAATTTACCTGAAACGTGTTCACTCTAATGGTTTTTCCCCCATTCGTGTTCAGTTACTTTGAAGCGGACTTTAAAGTGGGAACTCTTTTCTTAAACTTTGTTACCACAACTCACAGAGGACGCTAACCTGTGGAGAGGAATCCAACGAGCGTGCCACCTAACTGCAAAGGACTTCCTCTATTTCAGCTCAGCAAGTGCATCTTCAGTTCAAAAGGTGTCAGGTTTTCCTGTTTTTGACTTTCACTTTTGACACTACATTTGCTCCATTCCATTTAAAACGACTATTTTCCATTGCAATATTGTTTAAAGCCATTTCTTGTTTAAAAAAAATGTATGCAAGTGCTTTCGGCAGACTTGTGTCTTTTGAAATTGAGTTTTCTTTCAACATTTGGACTCTGCTTTTCCCTCTGACTGCAGTGACTTTCTTTTGCTTTGGAGTATGTGCAGTAACACTTAAAATATTTGCAGGCTGGTCAAGTTGAAGTGCACCCCACCTCCACAAAGGACTCATGCTTGCATAGAGGAATCCGACCAGTGCGCCACCTAACTGTAAAGGACTTCTTCACATTTTTAGGTCTCGCCTACGCAGCGCGCATGCGCTGCTTAGGAAAAAGACCTTTAGTAATGGATTCAGTTTTGGCCCCAAAAACGTGCACGCGTTGCATTGCTTTCAATGGCAATGCGTGCACGTTTGGCGATTCCCTTGCGGGAGCGAGCTTTGAAACCATCTGTTTGTAATTAACAGATGGTTTCAAAGCTCGCTCCCGCAAAGGAAACAGGCGCAGGCCCCCTCCTCTCTCCCCTCCCCCTGCTGCCTCCTCCACTCCTCGTCAGCGCGAGGTGCGCGTGCCTTTTTTTTTTACTTTAGATTACTTAATTGCATGTTTTATTGGCGAGAACCTATTTGTATTAAGTATCATTTTGTGGGTGTCATAGTACATGTAGATATGCAGTCTGCCCCTCACGGCGGGCTCTGCTGCATGAAACTAAGCCTTCGCTATTAAAATCACTGAACTCCCTGCAGCAAACGAGCAATCTCTGAAATGCACTGTTGTGCGAACTATAAACATCAAAATCTTCGTGTGTTCTGGGCGAGGCTATGAAGAAACCCTTTCCACGCAGTGTATCTCCCCGCAGTGCCCCACAGGGCGTACTTATGTCGCCGTGGTCAGCATTTGACCAGCACCATTTGGCAGATTTTTGTCTCAGAGCTGCATTCTTCGATACCAGGAGGAAGCCCATGGGAGCGCGCACGTGTATGTGCGTAAGGGGGCATTCTAGGCCCCCTTTTCTGTCGTGCAATTGTTCCACACAGTTGTATATCTGTGCGAATGCTTACTGTCGATGTATGACACCTGACCTCCCCCTTGCTATAATTATAAATCGCGTTGTTAGGAGGCACAAATTTCAAAGCACTTTTAGCAAACACCTCCAACCTCAAGAAAGGCCTCGGGGACCATGGTGTCGGCCTCCTGGCCCCACGTCTGTCTGCTCTTCTCCTATATCCACGCTTCTGTTGTTGCAGCCATAAAGGGCTGCTGAGAGATGGCGCGGGATGACCTCTGAGCCCTTTAAGAATACGCCACCCTGTCTCGACCGACAGCCGGGCGAGCCACCGGGCCTGCCCACATGCCCATGGGTACATCTAGCCGCCTGGGTACCACTGAGATGCCTTGTGGTGTCATTCAATGACCTGGAGCTTTCGTGCTCTGCCTCCCGCCAGGCGCTGGTATCACGCACGCACCCACCCGCACGTCACCCTCGGAGAAGGAGGCTTCGAAGGCTGCAGCGTCGCAATGAGGCGTACAGGACTTCGCCCATTTAATACTCCCACCCACCCCTCCTCCGCCTGCTGGGTTCTCCAACAGGAGTGTGATCCATGAGGCGCTGTAAAGAGTAACAGGCGCTGCAAGCACTGACACATTTGGGCTCAGTGATGTCCTAAGGTTCGTTTTGATCCTCACAGCGAAGGACGGTGTTGGTGAACTTCAGACAGCCAATAGTTTTATTGCAGCACCCTGGATAGAGCAGCGTTGGTCAGTAGCCGAAAGACTAATGTCTGTGTTGACAAATATTTACTGATAGAATAAACTACGGACTTCCGAACTACTCCAGAATTCCAGGAATAAAACGCATATACTCAAGTAAAAAAAGTTGGGAAACGGGGCGCTTAAATTGTACTGCGTATGATAGCCATTGATTTATTTACCTCAAAAGTGAATGGCGGCGGTTGTGAGTCCTCGTGTGCCAAGGTAAACTTAGTTGGGCCGGAAGAGGCAGCTCGGACAGACGCATCTTTGTGCTAATAATCCTCCATTGTGGCTCATCATGGCTGGAACCTGTCAACAGTCACATGAACACTTATTGTTATCAGGCGCGTGTCGTGTGCCTGTGCAGGAGAAGTAATAGTGAACATTGTGAAAAGACGTCTGTCCAAACCCTGGCATTATAATGAGCTGTAAGGATAAGTGGAGTGTGCGTGTATGGGTTACTTTGGCCTCTGCCTCCAGCCCACACTGTATTGAAAATATTTCACTCATAGCTTCCTGTAACCCGGGGCACATGGATAAGTCGTCCCTGGCACATGTGGGGTAGCTGCCAACCCTCCCTCTGCCACCCCCTGGCACCATCTGGACATGGCTGCAGGCGGCGTCACCAGCTGACACCAGCCGGGGTCGCTGCTGCTGGGACAGCTCGGCCTGGAGGCCCTTGTGGAAAAACACAGCAGCAAGCCTCGCCGGCGCACCGTGGGAGTGGGGAGGGAGGGGGCTCATTCCAGATGCATGAGCCCCTCCACGGCCAGAAGGAGGTGGGCTGTCGTTGTGTGTTATAGGGGGTTAGGACAGAGGTTGGCGCGCTGGCAGCGCTTTGAGCAGCTCCTTTGCAGTGAGCAGGAAGGCTTGGCGTGCACCTGCTCATGGCCCGCAGCCTTTTGTGGGTCACGAGAACATGGCTGCCATCCAGCTGCCTGGGATGACTTACACCCTTCAGATATATACACAACAAATATCCCCACCAGTGGTTGCAGTGCATTAAAAAAGTATGAGAACTGTGATGCTGTGCACACTGGAGCGGGGTGAGTGAGCGTGGGGCAGGGTCAAAGTCGTGGCTAAAGAAACAAAATATTTTGTACCGTTTTTCGTCTTTCACCTTTAGGCAACTACATATAAAATTAGACACAGCTTTAATGAAAAATAAATGCAAGTTAATCAGTGGGAAATGCACTATCCTACATTATGAAACCTCTGTTAGTCAATGCACTGCAGAGGTCTGTGTCTGTAAACTTTCTGGAACTGGAACTTATGTGGTACTTTCGAAGCACCCCTTTACTTTAATAAAGAATCTTACTGAACGGTGTTTATGTTACTTCTGTGTAATATAAATACCTCTCTAAGAGGCACTGTAAGATTGACTTGAAAAATCAAGTGAAATAACAGCGTATATTAGTAAAAAAAAAACACTTTCATCCT
Organism: Calotriton arnoldi; assembly: GCA_963921515.1. NCBI lineage: Eukaryota > Metazoa > Chordata > Amphibia > Caudata > Salamandridae > Calotriton > Calotriton arnoldi. Next base: position 904,330 of record CAWUFW010003106.1, on the reverse strand, counting down.
TTGGAGATCTTGGAGTTGAATAACAGATGTTTATTATTACGCAAGGTACTTGTTTTATTGGCCTTGCAAAGATGAAAGTCTGAGCGCACTCACCCGGATCTGAACCTAAGACCAAGAGGTCAAACACAGACTCCTGGAGTGGGTGCATTAGTCTACTCCGTAGGCTTTCTCCTCTACTCTGAGTATCCTCTTGAAGTAACTACTGCCCAGAAGACAGTCTCTCGATGGTGTAACCATGCATTTGCATCAGTAATGAAAGAATTTTTTTTATGACAAAGAAGGATCATATCCACCGTTGTAATTTCATTTAACCATGTAAAGATGTTTTTTTATGATGCAAGTACAAGCCCATCCCCAGTCCATCAAATGGGGATATTGAGACCGTTTGGGCAACAATTTAATTTCATTCGTACCAGTTTAACACCGGAATACAGTAATCAACAGTTGAAGTTACGCCAGTTAACTTGTGCAAAAGCATCAAGCATGGCGCTGCAACATTAATATTGTGTTTATTTTAGCAACGTTTGATCCGTTTGAACTAGAAACAACTTTTTTTTGGTTGAAAACTGCAAATTATGCAGCAGATAGTAAAACTGTGGCAAATGTATAATTGTGACAAAACTCCTAGCCACATAAACAATAGTTCCAGTGTCCCCGACTATGGTTACTTTACTGAAAACATGCCACATGACGGCGAGTGACGGCAAGAGGTGGTGCTGGGCCTCTATGAAGGCAACCCTTCATACAAAGGTCTGTCAATCAAATGACCCAGAGAAATCCATTGAAAGCCAGCAAAGGTTAAACAAGCATTGGCATAGCCAACAGGTCTCGCCTTTGGGACATTATAAGTGTTTAGCCATGCAACAGTTGATGTTGCACCAAGGATATTGTGCTGCATAATTAAATACTTATAAGGTCCCAAAGACGAGACCTATTGGCTATGCCAATGCTTGTTTCAAATCTGCAAGCACAACTTCATTTCAGAAGCTATCAGGTTTTCTTCTTTTGCCTTTAAGTTCTGTTTTTAAACTTCATTTGCTCAATTCCATTTAAAAAGACTATTTTCCATTGCAATTTAGTTTCAAGTCATTTCTTTCTTTCTATATTTTGCAAATGCTTTAGGCAGACATGTATTTTTTGCAATCATGTTTTCTTTCAACATTTGCACTCTGCTTTGTCCTCCGTTTGCAGTTACTTTCTTTTTCTTTGGAATATGTGAAGCAATACTTAACATATTTGCAGGCCAGTCAAGTGATAGTGCACCACACCACCACAGAGGACTCAAACTTGACGAGAAGGACCTAAGAAGTGCTCCACCAAACTGCAAAGGACTTCTTTCCTCTATTCCAACTCCGCAACCATAACTTCAGTTCAAAACGTTTCATGTTTTTCATTTTTTTGCTATAGAGTTCTGTTTTAAAATACATTTGCTCAATTCTGTCTAGATGAACTGCCATTTTACATTGCAATTTTTTTCCAAGTATTTTTGGGGCCTATCTGTATTTGCAAGTGCTTTAGACCGACATTTGTGTGTTCTGAAATTGCTTTTTTCTTTAAACATTTAGGGCCTCATTTCGATGTCGGTATGAAAACCTCCGACTGCTGGTCATGGGCTTTCCAACCGATATGGAAAGTTTTCACTCCGCCCGCCGAATTACAAAGTGGACGGTTGGAGTGTAAACTGGCCTGGGAAACCGAATCGGTCCCAACGGGCGAGCAGTCAGAAACCGCTCATAATCCCTTAAGGACGCCGTTTCTGCCGTCGGGATTATGATGTCGGTTCCCGACAGCCTTTCCATGTCGGCCTTTCTGATATGGAAAGGCTCTCAGAAAGCAACTTTGGGGGCCCTTAGCAGGGTCCCTTCTCCCTTTGCCTTCCGGTTGTGGCCTAGGGGGGCACCAATGCTGCCCCCCTTCACAGTGCCTGCCACACGGTGCAGGGATGTGCAAAAAATTCCATTGTACAATGGGAGCTTGTGCTGCGGGAAGTTTCGGATGTAAAAGGAAAGTTTGCGACCGCACAATGTGCCGTCGCATCTTAATTGCGCTGCCGGTACCACCGACCGGAGGTCGTTTGGTTTCGCACCCGCAGCAATGTCGGTTGGAGGCAACTCCGACCGACAACGGAATCAGGCCCTCAGACTCTGCTTCTTTCCTCAGCTTGCGGTGGCTTTTTTCTTTTCTTTGGAGTATGGGAAGTAACACCAAATATACTTACAGGCTAATCTGTCTCCACTCTCCACTGAGAACTCAACCTTAATGAGAGGAATCTGACAAGTGTGCAATCTCACTGCAGAACTTCAGGCTTCCCAGTCGCCTCACTGAAGGCAAGATGGAGAAGTTCACACAGTCTGCAAAGATAGTAAAGAATGGAGCGCATTTGCCCACCCATTTAACAGCAGCAGACCAGGCCAGGGAGTACAGCGACATAATGCATGCGGATGGCGGAGTGATGTTTTGTTCTTTATGCAATGTGGTGGTGGACCATGTTCAGAAGCATACAGTGATCTCCAAAGCATATAAAGCACTGTGCTGATGCTGCAGAGCTCCACTCTTCCCCGAAACGTGCCCCTCAGATGACTGTGAACTCTTTTTTTACAAAGAATACTACTGCTAGTACATCAAACCACAAAATAATAAGTGAGTGGGTCAACATCTGTACAGCAATGAGCATTCCGCTAAGCAAAAGTGACCACCATGTGCTGCGCTGATTCCTCCAGGAGAGAGTCTGGAATGGTGAAGCAATCCCAAGAAGTCACCAGCTTCTTGTATGTTATTTCCCTGAAAGATATTTAGAAGCTAAGGATGACTTAAAAATTCATTCGCAAGATCAAAAGAAGTGTCTCGTATTTGAAGAGACACCTGATGTTGAGGGATGCTATGTACTGAATGTTTTATTTGTAGTGGCTTCATCGACACAGTGGCTGTCGAATCCAGGCCCATCTAGCAGAAACAGTGTTCCTCCCGCAATGTATCCATGGGACTGTAGCACAGGCAGTTGTGAGGGTCTTCACAGATTACAACATTGCCTTTAGAATGTCATTTTGTTTAACATAGACAATGTGTTAATGCTCAAGGTATATAACACTGTGTTAAAGAATCTATACATACAAACTCAGTACATATCACCTGCCCGGCACACATCATGAACTTTGTTGGAGAGTTGTTCCGGAAACCTTTTCTGGAGCTTAATTCTTTCATGCTGTACTTCTCTCGAATCTTTCACATGGCTGGTAGCAGGAATTGAAGATACTTGCAACAGCTTGCTGAGCCCCATGGAGGGAAACTGCGAATGGCACCTGACCCTTGCAGTACCCAGTGAAATTCTTGGTTTGCTGCTTTCCAGTGCTACTGCATTCATTTCGACAACTTTGCTGGGCTTGTTGCATCTGAGATGGAACTCAGCAAGTCTTCCCCTGATTTCCTTCAGAATCATCCACTGAGTATTCTGAACAGTGACAGCAAGAACTTCATTATATTTCAGCTGGACATTGTGGCAGAGAAATGTCAAAAGATTTTTAAGTCTCATGGATCTATTCCAGAGTCAGACACAAGTGATCATGCCATAAAGATGTATGATTGCACGGATGCTCTCCACATGAACTTTACCAACAATTCAGTACTCACTCTGGAGTCTCTGCGACCATTTCTTGAGACTAAAGCAAGTGCAAAATTGACTCTGGATCAGAAAAAGCAGATAAGTGCCCAGCTCAATGAAACATTTGAGAATGCTCTTGAAAAAGTGGACAAGTACATGGATGATGCCCAGCCAGGTATTGGATTCTTAAGGCACGTTCATCTGTTCAATTCTGCATGACTTTGCATCCTACCCTAAGACAATAGTAGATATGTGGCCATCCCAGTTTTAAGCAAGGTTTCTGACCAGGAACTTTGCCTCTACTTTGAACATTTAGGTCCAAAAACAGTTCAGACATCAATTTTGGTGGCATGGGATGGCTAACTGATTGCCAGGTCTCTCACAGGTGGCATCATGTCAGCTTGAAGTTGGTCACACGCTGAGCAATACATCTGTGCGTTAGTATTTTTACACTACAACCAGCAGCAGGATGTTTGACTAGATTTCAACTGCGTAGAAGAATTTGATCAAAAGCATCAAGATGAAGACCTTTCTGCACAAACACTTTAAATAATGTCTTGGCATATACTTTCATTTTTTATTTGACCTCACCAAAGTATGTTGCCTGTGTTTGGTGTAAAATAATATGATATATGAAAGACCTGTAGCAAAATAAATTGCAGCTAAAATGACGCAAAAGTTTGATTTTATCGCTGCTAAATTCCCATTTTTGTGCCACTAAAATTTGCTGATTTATGCCACAATATCCTGGGGGGGGGGCTGGTTGTTAACTGTACTGTTAAGATTCAGTTGGCTGCAGGGACAAATCTATTTCAGACTCGTTGCTCTTCCAGATTGCAGTCACTGCAGTACTTCGAGACATGGTCTTAGATTTTGGTGGTGTTGCCGTTGACCCAAGGGTGACCCTATTCCCAGCTTTTTCCTGTCCAGAGTGGGGTGCAGCAGGTATATAGCCTTTCTGGAAAAATATTGAGGGCTTGATGCCAATGGTGGCACTGGCAAGAGACTTAACTCCTCACTGACCACTTTCTTGGCAACAACCTCTTTCTTTGTGGCATCCTCGTTTATGGGTTAGCCCCTAGCATCAATAAGCACAAGCATAAACACTTAGGGGCTGATTACGAAGATGGGCGGACTTACGTCCTTCTGCCACCCTATCGGAAATCGGGACCACTCGACAGGCTGTCGGCGGTCCTGTAGTAGGCATTACGATGCGATCACCACCACGGCATTTGCAATGCCTATATTTAGCATTGCAGCTGGTGCTGCTGGCTGCAGCACCCACTGCTGGCTGCAGCACCCACCGCTTTGCAAAATAGGGACACTTTACATATCCCTGCACTAGGTGGCAGACATCATGCGGTGCCTGACACATGGTGCAGGGATATGGAGGGAGGCACCATGGGTGTCCCCCAGTGCCCACAGCTTAGGGCCAGGAATGAAGGGGGGCCCGCTACTGGCCCCCAGTGTCCCTTTCCACCTGGCTGTTCATGACAGGTTAACCGCCATGAACCGCCATGAACCGCCATGAACATGCGGGCGGAAAGGGACATCGTAATCCCTACGGCGGTGCCTGGTAGGCACCGCCACCATTGTATGGAATGTGAGGCCCTCCGCCGCACCGGCAGACTCAAGGAGCCCGTCGGATGCGTGGCGGTCAGTGTTTCCGACCGCCATCACACCGCCCGCCATCCTAATGTCGCGGGCGGTGAAGGTGGTTCCGATGGCGGTGAGACCGCCACAGACAGACTGTCGGTGGCCCTCTCGCCACCATCGTAATCCACCCCTAAGTAGGGGACTCTATTGTCACTGTCAGCTAATTCTCAAACTTCTCTCCGTTTCCGTATTGTGCAAGACCTGATGTCTTGTTATCCTGCAGGCAATAAAAGTGAAGCAGAAAGTCAGTGAGACCTGGGAAATATAGCCACAGTAATACAAGTCATCATCATCAACATCATCACCAATGCTTAACAGAAGTGTACCCAAGCATAAACTATTTTTGATAGACATTGCACAGGAAAGCTAATTTGGTGCCCCTCCAGGGCCCATGGGGACCCTATGAGAGGGAAGGGGCAGGTGAAAATTGAAGAAATTCATGAAATAATTACCGGAATCCCACCAGTACCCATGGGGACTCTATCGGGGGTAGGCAAAAATCTAGTAAGAGAGCAGAATAATTCCTGGTGCCCCTCAAGGGCTCATTGAGACCATATGGGAGGGAGGGAGGGAGGCACAGGCAAAAATTTAATTAATTAATTAAATATTCACCGGCGCCCCTCCAGGACCATAAGAACTCTATGGGGACACGGAAAAATCTAATTAATGAAGCAAAAACAACATTGTACTATAATCAACCATAAGCACAACTAAATATACTAGGAAAAAACGAAAAATGATCAAAAATGTCATGGGGTTCTTCTAGCAATGTCCTTAGAAATAGCTTTTAAAAGTGAAAAGTGAAAAAAAAGATTGAAACACACCTGGCTGCACAAAAAGGTGGTAGCTAGCTCATCCACCTGAGGAGGAGGCATGGTAAACAAGGACAAAATGGTTACCACACACACACACATTCACTGGGCCCACAAAATGGTGGTTGCTACCTGCCCAGCAAAGAAGGAGGCATGGAGAACAAAGACAGATTGGGTACCACACACACATGGCCAGCAAAGTAGGAGGCATGATGTACGAATACAAAATGTTGGTCTATGACTTACACACACGTCCTACACAGAATAGTCACCGCTACATGGCCAGCAAAGTAGGAGACCTGGAGAATAAAGAAAATGTTGCCTTATGCTGCTTGGAGTGCCTTCCTCTCCCTCCAAAATGTTTTTACATTGCAGGGAGAGGAATGCACAGATATACACAAAATATGTTTTGGCCCACACATGGAACTGCCCTTAACCCAACACCAGTAAGTCAGCAATGCTAGCAAATAAATTAAAATAAGATAAAAAATTCCCAACCTCAAACAGCCTAAGGCAACATAAATTACCCCTCCAAAATACTTTTTAAAGTTGCAGAAAAAAAGAAAAACACAATATCAACCATGTCATACATACTCAAATTCACAAAAAATGGTGGGCAGGTAGATGGGGAAGAAGGTAGCTGAGAACAAAGTGCAGACGAAAAATAAAGCACCTCACCGCTGCTTGCCAATGTTAGAAATTGGGTCTCTAATTGGCAGAGGTATTTACCCTGTCCAAGTAGGAACCCCAATCCTAGTCAGGGTAAGCTAGATACACACTAAAAGAGAACCTGTCCTCACCCCCTAATAGCTTGGCACAGAGCAGTCAGGCTTATCTAAGGAGGCAATGTGTAAAGTATTTGTGAAACACATATGCACAGTAACACAATGCAAACACCACAAAAATACTTCACACAGGGTTAGAACAATAGATCATACTTCTGAGTAAAACAAGACCAAAATGACAAAAATCCAATAAGTAGAACCAGAGTTATGAATTTTTAAAGAATACATCAATCAATCAATCAAAATCATCTTTATTAGGTCATTGTAGGACCATAAAAGCACGGAATAAACAATTTACATCTTCAGAAATATAAATAACACTCTAAAAGCATCATAAAACAAATAGTCATTAAAGTGCATTCTTCTCAATTTGATAGCAGCAATGTTATAGCAGTGAAAACATCATGATTCTAAGCTTTGCAGATAGATCAAGCCCTCTTTGTAAGCATTAAGGTGATTATGTAGTAGGGCAGTGCGTAAAAAGCGCAATCTAAAAGAGACATATAAAGGTCAAAAGAACATAAAATGAACTGTTGATTGGGCAGTAACACAGTCACAGGGGCAACGTGGGAGGGAGAGAAACCAGGAACCCACTAGTGGGAAATCCACAAGGAAATGAACTATGTTTAGTCTAAATCTAGTGAGATAAAACCTGAACTCTGGATTTACTATCCAATTCAGATGAGGCTCCATACCAGATGATGTTAACATCTGCAAATATCTTGTAACTGTAGGCATATCAAGGGATTTTTCTAGTCTAATTCCCTCTCTGTAGGTTTCATAGCTCCCCTTGACTTCCATTTTAAGATCAGGGGTTATACCACTGGTGACTCAGAGAGATGACTGTACCCCAGGTTATGAAAGGTGTTTCGCAAACAAGCCAACCATGGGATAGCAGTCATGTTATCTAAATTTAGACAATCTAGTAATACCTTCCGAAAGAAGTCTGCATTCGGGGAGCTCCATAAATTTATCCACAACAAAAGAGGTGCGATGGAGAGCCGGTCCTCCATGAACCCTATACCCAATTCCAGATATGCAATAAGGCTTGAAGAGGTTTTAGGAATGGCCAGAAGCCTGCACAAAAACGTATTTTCGACCACTTGAAGTTTTGTGCAGGCAGTACAGCCCCAGACTCCAGCTCTATAAGTGCCCACCGATAGGCACTTGCTTTTATAAAGTCGGACCATTTCGTATACCGGCTTGTGGCCTAGCCTTTTTGCAAATCTAAATATTCCATCTTCTGCTGTGCGCATCTTTTGTGCCCTTTGAGTAAGTAGCCTGTCCCACAATCCATTTGCCTCCAATAAAATACTGAGGTAATTGAAAAAAGGAACTTTTTAAATTTGTGTCCCCCCCAATAAAAAAAGTTTTTGACTTGGTGTGTTTTGGACCACAGGTTATAATAAAAGATTTTGACGATTTACCTTAAGTTTTAATCTCAGCATAAAATCGTTAAACTTGTTCAGAAGCTTTTGTAGGGCCTTTCCAGTCAGACCTAAGAGAACCACGTCATCCGCATACAGCAGCACGCGGACTGCCTGCATGCCAATCCTAGGGACATCATCACTGCAAGCCCTTAAAGCGTTGTCTAGGGAATTGATGTATAATAAAAAGAGGAAAGGCGCCAATATGCAATATTGTCTCACCCCTCTAGTCAAATTTATTGGGGCTGTAAAATCTCCATTCCATGTAAAGCGCACACTCATTGTGGAGTCCCAATGCATGCATTGTACCAGATGCACAAGAGGGGGATCAATGCCTGCCTGCTCCATTAGCTCCCATAATATGCTCCTATCTACAAGGTCAAAAGCACAGGAAAGGTCCACAAAAACGCGATATGTATGGCCCCTCTCCTGGCTTTGGCATATTTGCCTATGATGACAGTTAGGTTAAGGGTTTGTTCTATAGTCCCCAGACCTTGTCGAAAGCCATACTGGGCGGCGGAGAAAAAAGAGCTAGCCTCTGCCCAGTCCTCCAATTTGCCCAGGATTACCCTCCCAAGGATCTTTACCGTGGAATCGATCAGCGAGATTGGGCGGTAACATGTGGGGCAGTTGTGATCCCCTATCTTATAGATGGGTACAATGATGGCTTTACTCCATGAATCTATAAGGTCACCCTTCACTGCGACCCTCAATACATTTATGAAAAGAGGAGCCCAGAATTCCACGTTATTTTTAAAAAGAATAAATCAAAAAGTAGTGCGTAGAGTCAAATAGCACTTAGGGTTTACTTGAGGTCGCGCTGGACCAGTTTAAATCCAAAGTTCAGGCTGACCGCAGGCCAGTTACAGGACCCATGCAGGTCCCGCTAAGAAAGTACCTTGGATGGAGCAAGCGTAGACGTTGAAGACTCGATGCAAGGAGTCGAGGAGGTGGCACCACATTGTGGATCTCGTGGATGGAGGCAACAACGCCGATCGACGCAGTCGATAAAGGCTTCAATGTCGAACCCCTTTACGATGCTGGCGCTGCGTCATCGTAGTGCCGCGATGTTCGTTGTCATTGAGCCACGCAGTCTGTTGAGGCAATGTCTTTGATCAGAACCTGTGTCGGCGTAGAATCACAATGTGCCAGTTACGACTGGCGCAAAGTCTTCACTGCTTCACTTTTGATGGTTCTGGACAGCAAAAATCACCTTTCAAGGGCCCAGGACTCGATTGGCACCAGTTGGCAGGGCAAGACTCACAGATGGCAGAGTCCAGGTGCTGTTGCAGAGTTGCAGGAAGTCTTTGATGGCCCTGTGACTTGAGAACAGGGGGCAAGACAGCAAACCCTTGGAGTCACTCTGGGTTCAAGTGAGATGGGTCCAGTACTTGTCCTCAGCAGGACAGAGATCGTCAGGAAGCAGGGCAGCTCAGCAAAGCAGAAATCAGTTCCTTCAGAGCAGCAGTCAGGCAAAGTAGCAATCCTTGTAGCACAGCAGTCTTTACTCCTGACAGAGTTCTTCACAGGTCCAGTAGTGTACTATATTGATAGGGTCAGAGTCCCATTACTTACACACAAATGTGCCTTTGAAGTGGGGGTGACTTCAAAGCAGGCCCTTGAAGTGCACAGGTCCCCTTTCATACCAGCCCTGTCTGCCAGGCTATCTGCAGGGGATAATCAGCCCTTTGTGTGGGACATAGAACACTGCCTATTCAGGTGTAAGTGTCAGCTCCTCCTCCCTCCCTCTTCATGCCCAGGAAGAGCTATCAGAATGTAGATGAATGCAGATTAGTTCTCTGTCACACCCACCCTTCCTGTGTTTGTGGCTGTCTAGAGGGAATGCACAAAGTGTGGCTGTCACCCATCCCAGACATGCATTAGAGACAGGCTGCAAAGCACAAAGAGCAACAAGAGCAGGGAAATGTCAATTTTCTAAAAGTGGCATTGCTAAAACAGTAAGGTTAAATCCAACTTTACCAGTAATGAGGATTTATTATTACCAGTCCAAAGATATGAAACATAATGCAGCTACTCCTTTCTAATCGGGAATTACAGATTAAGAGTGCTTCAAAGAATTCCCAAAGCTAGCCTCTGAGAGGAGTAGGCCTCACAGTAGTGCAAAATGAATTTAGCTGTGTATCACTTACAGGACATGTAAAACTTGAAAGTACATATCCTACCTTTTAGTTAAAGAGCACCCCGCCCTCGGGGCTTCCTAGGGCCTACCTTAGGGGTGACTTATGGGAAATAAAAGAGGAGTTTAAAACTTGGGAAGTGATTTTAAATGCGAAGTCGAGGTGGCAGTAAACTGCACACACAGGCCTTGCAATGGGAGGACTAAGACAGGTTTGGAAGGCTACTTGTGTGGGTGGCACAACCAGTGCTGCAAGCAAGCCCACTGGTAGCCTTTAGATTACAGGCCATGGGTATATGGTATACCACTTTCCAAGGGACTTACAAGTAAACTAAATATGGCAATCATGTATACACCAATGTCACCATGTTTAGGGGAGAAGCATATGCACTTTAGCACTGGTTAGCAGTGGTAAAGTGCTCAGAGTCCTACGGCCAACATAAATATACAGCAAAAAGTGGAGGTAAGCATGAAAAAGGTTTGGGGAAGAACACCTCAAGTATGACAGGTCTAACACTAACCTACATATTTCATTTAAGGCAATTAAAAATCCCCTAAAATTATTAAAAACATATGGCACAGCAGCAGTGAAAATGTGGAAAAACAGTAAAAATACACACAACACCTACTGTAGCATAGACTAAGGGCCTTATTACGAGTTTGGCAGTTTTGCAATGAGCCACCACACCAGCGCCCTGCTGCTAGACTGGCAAACCCGCAGTCAGACCGCCTGCCGGATAACAAGTTAATCCTGCATGGGCGGTCCTGCTGCGGCGGGCCCACAGCGATGCGTATCTAAGGCACATAGGTGTGCCTTAGACATGCACCACCGTGAGACCGCCGCAGCCAGTTCCTGCACGGAAAGAAATGCATAATGTTGTGCATTTCTTTCAGGGCAGGAATAGTGGATGCAGAAATACAGGGGGGCACAACATGTGCCCCCCGCATGCATTCCCAGGTACAGAGGCAACAGGGGGCCTTGTAAGGGCCTTCTGAGTTTCCCCACCACCATCCTTTCCATGGTGGGCTTCCCGCCAGGGAAATGATGAGGGTGAGGCAACTTGTAATATACTTAGTGGTGCCGCAGCAGCACCACCAGCATATTGCTGCCTCAAACTGCTGCGCAATCGCTGCAGGATCACAGATCCACGGTGGTTGCAGTGGTCCTGTGGCAGTCCAACCGCCCAAGTCGTAATTGGGCGGGTGGACCGTCAGTCTGGTGGTCCACGGACTGCCACGGCGACTACGGCGGTCAGGCCCTAAGCCCCAAATATTCAAACACAGTAAAATTATTAACAAATCAGTACAAATACAGCAATATCATCTGACATCCACATACTTGTACTCTGCCATGATTCCAACTTCCAATTGAGATTTCAGGGCTTTCCCCGACCAACACTCCCACATCTTCCTAACCCCTGATAATGAAACTATTTGTCATTCGGTCCTTAAGCTGTACTTTCAAACAAGGTGCCCCAAAAGTGATTGCTTAGGAACAAGAGGTAAAAGCAAAAAAATCTGCCTATGGGTTACAAGCTATGAAGAGAGTGGCTCTCTGTGAGGATGCAGCAAATATACACTCAAGCCCTTCCTGCAGCCACATTGTCCAACAAGACACTGTTTACCTCTAACAGAAAACAGTAGCGGCTTGCATTAAAGAGATGCCTGCAGGCATCAGAAAGCTATAATCAAACTATAAATCTAAATCATTAAAACTGGAAAAGCAACAAAAGAAACCTGCTAATGAGAACGTCCCCTTTGGCAGAAAAAGTCATAAAACTGTTCAGCTATTACATAATTGCAACAATGAGGTTTTAAAAGCTGCCAAATCAGCATTGCAGCAAGACCAACACCAGTCTGGGCAGTGAATTTCACTGACTTGACTGTCGAACGATGCACAACAGATGCCTTTATACTATTTTGGGCATCACAAGCTCACGTTTATCTTGAAATACCATTTAATCAGCTGGTAAGCACTGGAGAATTCGTCTTGTTTAAAAGTTACTTTGATGTAACTATTAAAGTTCTGCACCATAGCAGTTCGTGGAAGTATTTCACTTACGGAGAGCATTTAGGAAAGCAGGGCTTCAGGGTCAGTGTACAAAATGTGGTCACGGCTGCAAACAGCAAATTGAATTGATTTCGACCGTAAAAACATTTTTTGATACATAAGAAAATACATTTTTGGAGTAAATTATAAGCAAATCCTAAAATGGGTCCACTATTTGGAAGGGACATGTTGTAGGTGTCCTTTCCAAATAGCAATTCTTTAGGAGACGGTTCAATGTTTTGTGACCAAAATCTGGTCGCTAAACATTGGAAATTTGCTCATTTCTAAGTTCCACTTGGGACCCCTTGGCCTTTGTAAATTAAAAAAAGTTTGTTGGGGAGTAGGTAGTTGTCCAGGGCACCACTGCCAACATTCAAACACATTTTTTTCCAAAAGTAAACTTTAAAGAAAACCGGCTGCATTTAAAAAAAAGTGCTTAATTTAAATGCACCACAGACATGGTGATGTGCTGACCCTAGCAGGCCACCATCCCTCGGATGACATCCAATTGGAGTAAGTCTCAATTTGGAACCTACCTCATTAATATTCATGAGGTATGTCAGATTGTGATCCACTCCGAATGGGAATATTGGAAACCGACCTATTAGTACATAGGCTGTTTCTCTAAATTCCACACTGTACGCAAAAGTACTGGGTGCAATTTATGTCGAATATTCTTCAACCAGTGTTTTATATATCAGGTCCGAAGACATTTTATGTTCTACACCACAACAACCATATTTATGGCATGTTAAACTTAAAGGGGCAAAATATGTGTTCCCCATTTGACCATATCTACAAAGCAATGGGCCCGATTCACAAAGGTAAACGTACACTTTTAGGCAAGTTTACTATTTTTTGGGTATTCACAGACTCCTAGTTTAACTTTACTAATAGCAATTTTATGACTGCAGAGACTCCGCACTCATAGTGGAGGCACCGCACATAAAAAGATAGGCTTGTCCTATCTTTTTATGTGCTGAGTGCTCTGCCCCTTTAAAATATGGCAGATGGACAAGTGAGCCTTATACCCCACTCACAAAGTGAAATGTCTGTGCTGTAATCTATCCTGTTGCTCACAAAACTGTCTATTAAAACAAAGATTATGAGCACGGGTCTGATCGAGTACATTCCCTGAACAGTTTGTTTGCAATATAGCTGATTTATCGGCTCTGACCATAACTACAAAGCAACAAACTCACATGCTATAAAATGCTCTTTTCTACACGAAGAATATAAGTCTTACATGACTTATAACTGACCTCTGACCAAAACTGAAAAATATATTGTATTCAATCTAAAATGTATTCAACAAAATGCACATGAACCTTACTACACCTTTGCCCTTTTTCTAATTTCCGGCAAAAACTGGAAGCCTGCAGGAACTTCCTGTGCAAACAATTTCCTTATCACCGTCTTACAAACAGAATTAAAGGACTGTACAATGTTGGCCCATAACTCCAAAGCTTGTGACTTGGGGCCTGATTCACAAAGGTAAACATACATTTTTGTGTAAGTTTATGATTAATTGCTGTTCACAAAGGGATTTACGAGTAGTATCTTTACGAGTGCAGAGTCTCGTCACATAAAAAGATAGATTTTTTTATGTGTGGAGACTCCGCACTCATAAATATACTACACGTAAATCCCTCTGTAAATAGCGAAGAATCGTAACCTTACACAAAGGCCCAGTCTTCATTTTCCCCCAAAAATTATTCTTGAAAAGGTAACTGTAGAACTGATCACTTAAGGTTCAAAACTGATTCTGATCAGAGTGGCTCCTTTGCATGAAAGTGCAATCAAATCTCTACATTTTCTGCCCATGAAATAGAGTAAATTGTTGGTGTGGTCGTAAGTGCTGTAGCGTAATTATGCAGAATTACAGTAAAATTACTTGAGATTACGTGTAATTGCACAAGCATATATTTTGCACTAAGAATATAGAGCTAAACGCAACAGAACAGCAGCAGCCAGCAGTCACTTGCACTCTGATCCTGTGCTCTTGGGTAGACATTTTTGGCCCAAAATAATCAAAATATGTGAATGGGCGTAATTGCACCTTTTTTGTAATTTCGTGTCACAAGAGTAATGCAAAATTATTGAAATTGCTCTAATTACACCGGCATAATTGAATATTAACCCAGACCTAGTGAATTCCCAAAGCCTTTGGTTTTCCTTGGTCTAAATGTGATTTTCTACATTTTCTTAACACCTCTGCAAATGAAAACTATGTGGGGCCTACTCCTTCACCCAAATATTACAGCATTGATTATACGATGCCTGGGAGAAAGAGGGATTTTTGCAATGGTTCCCACGAAACAGCAAAAAGACCTTTGAATTTCAGGTCGTGTTTAGAGCATTATGTTGACAAGGTGTATATCTCCTAAGGAAAGTTTGTAACCTATTTAGATGGTGTCATGCAAATAACAAAACAATAAACAGTTTTGCAGCCTAACAACCATGTGATGGTAAAATGCATCAGGTACATAGAGCATTTTTAATATGTGACGTTAGCTTCAATGTGCATGGTGACCTAAATGCCCATGTTTTTACAGCCTGAAAGCCCAATGTTGGTACTACCTGAATTGTATAACAGTAATCAGAAGTGCTAATCTGTACCCTCCATTCAATGGTCAATGTACATGTCTGAAGGGGGGCGCTAGAGTGCTCGCGGCAAGATGGCCGCACATTAGTGCAGCTCCGGCGGCTTGGTCTCAGTAATCCGTAAATTATCCATTTTCCAGCACCGGTGTCCATGAAATAAACAACGTGTGGCGGAGTGGGAAAAATAGTGGATTGGATTAGCCGAGCACGGACACCGGCACCTGTCAACTTGGAAGCAGATGCGAGGTGAGGCCTGGCGGCGGTGCCGTCTCTGGGAACGAGCACGCTGAACTGCTGAGTGGCATAGCTGTCATAAGAAAAGACTCTGCAGCGGGGGGCTGCTGTCGTTGACGGCGTGGGAGAAAACATTACGGCCCTGCGACAAGTGAGGTAGAGCGGAGATCCGAGTGGGCGGCCTATACTGCCGGGCGGCAGGGGACATAAATCGAGACCGTGGCTTTGGTCGCCAAAGTTGGCCGGCTCACGAGGATTGCAGACGCTGTCAGTGTACAGTGAGCTGTGAATAAAAGACCATATCGTGGTAACAGCAGCGTGTGAATCGTTCCCCATCTGGGCAGCAGATGGAAAATTTGTGGTGGAGCGGGCTGTGCAGCGGGCGCGGCATCGATATGATGAGCCGAGAAGTTGAGCAGTAACATTCGAGGACAGATATAAACGCGCGAAAACAGAAACACAAAAGGAGGGTGTTGCTGATCAAGTGGGCCAATTGATTTGAATAGTGCTTGGGAACAGAGACTGAACCATGATTAGGCTGGGCAGCACGTACTAATATCAGTTCAACAGCAAAGAGGCTGCGGCTGGGAGAGACTGGCGCTGACGGCCAATACGCCCCTGTGACAAGTAAGGAAGTGCAGCGCCTCACGCGGGCTGAGTGGCGGTGGCCGGCACTGCCGGGTGGCAGAACAATATTCGAGACCGCGGCCTCGGGCACAGAGGTGGGCCTTGCCGTGTGGCTTGTGGACGCCAGCAGTGCGCAGCGAGTTGCGTGTGGAGGAATTTATTGTGACCACAGACGTGTGTGAGGAGATCTTCAGTTGGGCAGCGTGCAGGTGCATAATTTGTGTTGGAACTGGCTTCGTGGCAGATGTAGACTGGTGGCGAGGCCTAACAACTGTATGAACGCTAGCCTCCAACGGAGCTGTGAAGGCGCAAAGTGGTGCCCAAGGGCAGGCATCGACGCGCGAATACAGGAACGAGAAAGGTGGGTGCCGCTGACTGAGGGTGCTAACCATGCTGAGCTGTGTTTGTGCACAGGGACCGAACTATAATAAGGCTGGGCAATTTTGGAGGAGGCCTACTAGAAGCCGCTGCTGAGGGGTTGGCGCGCCACGACGGGCGTGCTGACTATGCATTGTAGCGACCAAGGAGAATAACATAGAATAACCTGAGCCCAGAGCCGAAAAACTGTGTTGTGATCGTAGTGTGGTGAGACACTGTCATCAGAAGCAGCTAGCAGTCCCGCGGTGTGTGCATAGGCGATGAATTAACTATAGCGCTGTGCGGTGTAGAGGATTGCTGGATAACCACTGGCCGGGCTGACAGACACATTACGCTGTATTGAGAAAAAAGCACACGTACAATGACAAGAAACCAAAAAGCATAAAACAAACGTGGGCAAGTCGGATAAAACACAGTCGCGCCTGAATTTTGACATGCGTGGGAGCGCAAAACAGTCTACAGAAGCGGGGGCGGCTGGTGGGCAGAGTGAAGAACCAGCTGGAAACAGAACACTGGAAGCAACTTAATAGCCATGCAGAACAGCCTGCAATCCATAGACGGCAAAATAGATACCCTGAATCTGCGCATAGACAACATGTCGACGAAACTGGACAAGCAGGCCTCGCGCATTACAGAAGCTTAGCAAAGAATCTCCAAAACTGAAGATGTGCTGCAAACAGTGAATACTAAAAGCCTGAATATGGAACGAGTCCTAGCGGTTATCCAGGCCAAGAATGAAGATCTGGAAGCACGCTCCCGCAGGAGCAATCTACGCATCAAGGGGGTGCCGGAATCTACAAATACAGGCAAGACGGAAATATACATAGAAGAAATGCTAAAAGCACTGTTTGGCTCAGACAATTTATCTGCAGTGCTGGTGGTGGAGCGAGTGCATCGTGCGCTCATGGCGTGGCCCCCGCCGGGGACCCCACCACATGCCATAATAGCGAAGCTATTAAATCATCGGGATAGAGATACTGTGTTGAGACTGGCAAGGGAGAAGGGTGAATTGCAGTACCAGAACAATCGTATCTCCTTTTACCCAGATTTTACGATGCCGGTACAATCAGCACATAGAGATTTCTTGCCCATCAAGCGGCAATTACAGAAAGCCAATATAACGTACGCAATGTTGTATCCGGCCCATTTGCGTATAGAGCATAAAGGCAAGCAACACATATTTACAACACCGAAAGCAGCCAAAGACTACTTGAAACAACTGAATGGTAACCAGAAGGCTCAGAACACCTCAGACATTGATGACGAAGAAGACTAAATAACGGGTGTGGTGATCAACGACTCGGTTCAGGTGATCAGATTAAGCACAACTTAGCAGACACTGTGAGCCAACTTACCCTGGGCAAAGTTCGTGGAGTTTTACTACGCGGAACTCCGCGAAGTTACAAAAAAACTCTGTGAAGTTCCGCGAGTGGCGGAGTGCAGTGCGAACTGCAGTTTTTGCTGGTATTCCTGCTGCTCGGGTAGAAATTCTACCCGAGCGGCAGCTCGCGCTCGCAGCTTACCGTTCGCGATCGCGAACTTACCATTCGCGATCGCGAGCAGGGAAAAAACTCTGCTGCACATCGCGAAGTGGAGTTTTCTGCACTCCGCGAGCTCCGCGGAGTGCGGGGTGCAGAAAACTCTGCAAACTCTGCGAATGGAGCGAAGTTCACCGCCCAGGCCTAGAGCCAACTGCCACACAGGATGTGTGGTATACTAGGAATATGTGAACTATCTAGGAGACTACTGGTCATGGAGTAAAAAGATGCCTGGCGGGACTCTGCCACCTCCGTCCATCTGGAGGGCGTTTCGGGCCACTGGCGAACCCCCCGAGAAGGAGCACCCCAGATGAGTCCAGCACAGTGTGCTGTAATTGTTTGTACAGGATGTGTTTGTATGTTTGCATAAAATTGTTAAGTGGGGTATGTCTTTGGCTAGTTGGGATTGTCGAAGTGGGGGGGATGAGGGTATGTTTGAGAGCAACTAACCACTGCATAGTAGACACATATTACAAGTTGCATGATGGACCTAGCACACAGGACATAGATCAGAGGCACAGTATTGTGATGTTGTTGATGAGCCAATGGGAGACAACATACATTTTTTGACATGGAATATACGCGGTTTGAATAACCCCCGGAAAGTTAGAATGGTACTACAGTTCTTAGATAGGCATAAGATTCATGTGGCACTCTTACAAGAGACACACTTATCAAAGCAGCAAGAGTGCAAGGTGGGATGTATCGGGCGGCTTCCTCCTACTCAACGTACTCACGGGGGGTGCTAATACTGATCAAATGAGGGACTGCTTTTGAACCTATAAAGTGTCACACCGATGAGCAGGGTAGTATGGTGTTGGTGCGTGGGAAACTAGCTGGGAAGGACATTACACTTATAAACACAAATGTGCCAAATGTAGATGATCCGGAATTCTTTTGAGATGTGTGGCGCCAAATACATTGCATTGCACATGAGCATGTTCTCTGAGGAGGGTATCTTAACACATATTTAGACCCAAACGTCGATCGCTCCGTGAATACCAATTGGCAAGGCAAACAGGCAGCTAAAATTATACGGGGTGGGATGGAGGACTATGGCCTTGTAGATGTCTGGAGATTGTGGGAACCCCTGAAATCCGAGGGCACCTTTGTTTCATCCGTTCATGGCACCTGGTCCAGTCTGGACTACTGGCTGGTATCCACAGAAATATGCCAGTGGCTGGCAGATGTTCACCACCTCTCCAAGACATTATCTGATCATGCACCAGTCTTATTAAGGTTGAAGATTTCCGGGGTAGTCCCTAGACCCTTTACCTGGCGATTCTGGCCGGCAGCCTTGCTGGATGCGGTGTATAAGGAAGAACTAAGGCTGGCAATAGAGGAATACTTCTTAAATAATGAGGGCTCAGTGGATAGTGAAGGTTCCCTATGGGAGGCCTTTAAAGTAACAATACGGGGAAAATGTATCAGTTCACAAGTGGCTGTACTAAAAAGTATAAGGACCCAGCTAGCCAGCTCTGAAAAAACCTTACCCTCCCTGGAAAGAGACTATGAACAGCAACCTACGGAGTCCAAGCTAGCTCACATTAGGGAACAATTGACTAACTTTGAGCAATTGGCGGAGCAAGAAGTGAGGTTTCTTTCTAAACACCATTTAGCCCGTGCATATGGGGAGGGTGGGAGACCCGGTCATACACTTGCACAGAAGCTTAAGACATAGAAGGCGCAGGATTCAGTGAATAAACTCCTAGATGAAGAAGGCAGGGAGCACTATACTAACCCAGACACACTGAAGTTATTTACAACCTTTTACGCTAACTTGTATGGGGGAAAAAAATACGGCTACAATACCAGAAATATGCAGTTATATGGATGATGTGGCATTGGCCTGGTTATCCCCAGGGCAGAGGGAATATCTGGTGCAGCCTATCGCAGTTGATGACGTAAAGTCTGCAATACTGGCGTTACCAAATGGCAAGGCACCAGGTGTAGATGGGTTTACGGGTGAGTTCTATAAAGAATATGTTGAGTTATTGGCCCCTCGTCTACATGCGGTCTATGAGGAGGCATACGAGAATGGTATTTTACCACAGTCACTTAGAGAGGTGCTCATTATTACCTTATTAAAACCAAGCCATCCGATAAATGCGAATCCTATAGGCCTCTATCCTTAATAAACATAGATGCTAAAAGTTTAGCTTAAGTGATAGCAATGAGGCTACAACCATTGCTACCGAACATGGTGCTGCCAGACCAATCGGCATTCATCAATGCTAGATCTATCACCCATAATTTACGCACTCTCTGCGCTATGCTCCACTACCTCGGACCACATATGAAAGCAGCAGCTGTGTTATTAGATGCTACCAAGGCCTTTGATTCGATTGCATGTCCGTACATGTTCACACTGCTTGCCAGAATGGGTATTCCTGAGTCTTTTCTCAAATGGATTAGAATATTATACGAGGCTCCGAAGGCGAGGGTACGAGTAAATGGGCACACACCGGACCCTTCTAGAATATACAGAGGGACAAGGCAGGGTTGCCCATTGTCCCCCTTATTGTTTACACTCATAATGGAGCCGTTGTCTTGTAAAATTAGACAGAAACATGCAGCTGCGGCAATAAACTTTCAATTGCGCCCATTGATAATATCGTTAAATGCAGACGATATGACACTATATGTTAGGGAACCAGAGGTTAACCTAGCGTCTATAATCAGAAAATATGTTCAGTTCGAATATCACTCCGGACTAAGCATTAACAGGGCAAAATCGATGATTTTCCCTCTTACACCTACAACAGTGCCTTGTGCTGTAGAATTCCCACTAGAATGGGCAACAGATTCGATTAAATACCTAGGAGTGTGGGTGCACAGAGATCCAGAAGTGATGTTCCATGAAAATTATGGCAGGGCAATGTCTAGGCTGGAGGACCATGTGGCGCGCTGGATCGCGCCCCCGCTGTCCATGGCAGATAGGATAGCGATTATAAAAATGGTAATTCTGGCATTCAGGAGCCTAACATGGCGGACGTGCTCTAGAGGAGCTCCGTCTGCCTGAGCCGAGATCCGCCATTATTCGCCATTTATCCTGACCCCATATCCATATAATTGCATCGAGGCTGGAGGAGAAGTCATCAGGCCCTGCAGGAGCCGATTTTGCCGCACCAGCTCTCCCGAGTGCGGCCCGGCGCCCGTGTGCAAGTGGCTGAAGGTGGGACGGCCTGCGGAGCCGGCGAGGAGCGCGCCTGCCGGGCCTGCCTTCCCAGCGGGTGCCCGCGACCCCGCTGTTTGCTGGTTTCCCTGCGGCGGAGTCCCCGGCGGTTGAGCCAAAATCCCGGCTGCGGCGCTGCCCCTCCGGGCCGCCTGGGGGGCCCTATAGACGGAGGGAGCCTACACGCGGGTAAGCCACCGGCGATCTCCCCTGGGCCTGCGCGCAGCTGCAGTCGGGCGCTCGGGCTCCCAGTCTGAGAGCGCTTCTGACGGTGTGGGTTCTCCTCCCCCCTCCTCTGTTGATGGTGTCTGGGCTGTCTCAGGGGGTTTAAAACAAAAGGCGGGGCATGTATTTACGCTCCGCATCGGCTTTAGTCAGTTTCCACTAGTGGGATCTCATCGGAATCTCCACATTAGGTGATATCATGCACGGCAACACTCTTAAGTCCTTCCAACAGATGCAAACCGAGTTTCACCTGCATAAATCCCAGTTCCACCGCTATTTGCAACTGCGACATGCTCTAGACCCCCACATCCGTAATTTGGAGGCACTTCCTGAGTTCCACCCACTAGAAGGTCGGCTATTAATGGGGGATATTGGGGCACACAAGATCAGACAAATTTATCAGATGCTAATTACCCACACACATAACACAATACATAAAATCAGGGTGGCATGGGAGGCAGATTTACCATCCCTGACAGATGATGACTGGACGGAGGCCCTAGCCAGTCCTCAGTATGCGGCAGTCTCCTCACGTTACTGCCTCATTCAGTTTAAGTACCTCCGCCGGATATATTACACCCGCTACCGGTTATGGAAGATGGGAGCTATCCAATCCCCCCACTGCCTTAGATGCACCAGCGAAGAGGGCTCTTTCCTTCATACGGTATGGAGCTGTACAGGGTTACAACTATTCTGGACTCGGGTGACATCCTGTCTAGGCCAGGTGCTGGCCTGGACCATTCAACTCGACCCCAGACTATTGCTCATTCATAGCACAGATGAGATTGGAGGGAATCGCTACAAGCAGCACCTATTGTTCTTGGGCCTAACCCTCGCTAAAAGAGATATAGCGCAGCATTGGAAGGCAACTTTCCCTCCTAGTATAGCGGGGTGGAAAAAGGCTATGGATAGGTGTATGGGGGCCGAAATTGCGGTCTTTCAGGCGAGGGGATGCCCACAGAAGCACAGAAAAATCTGGTCCCGCTGGGCAACTTATAGGGGCATAGACTTACCCCCATTACAACATCCAGACATTCATGATCCCACTGGGGGATACACAGGTCATTTTCCACTATCATAGTCTGACACAACAGACTGTTAACAGACACGTTTCTACTAACACGTAATTGAGACTCTTTGGGTGGGTTCGGTGTGGTTTATTGCCTTTTCGGCCTGATGTTCTGCGGGCCAAGATGTTTTTGAGTGTTAAAACCAGGTACGGTATGTCTTCTACACCATGTACAATGTTCTTGCAGGGCCACGCCCACTTTGTACCTTTCAAAATGAATAAAATTTGTTGTGAAAAAAAAAAAATGGTAATTCTGCCACAATTCCTCTACCTTTTTACAAATGTGCCTTTGGTGCTAACAGGAGCATTTTTTAAACAACTGCGAACACACTTGATAACATTGACGTGGGCAGGCAAAAACCCAAGAGTAAGCTGGGAAGTGTTAGTTAGACCATATGCTGATGGAGGTTTCGGCGCACCTGACCTAAGGTTGTATTACCTATGTGCGCAGGCACAGTTTGCGCTCTATTGGTACAAGCCACATGACTTTATACCACATGTGGCAGTCGAACATGATACAGCTGCCCCACTACCACTCAACGCCTTAATCCCACATAAGCACACATCCCCTTCCTGCACAGAAATAAATACTGTATATACCACGTAGAAGGCATGCAAAGCACTCACTATGAGGGCTGGTCAAGCTGTAATATATGCTCCCCAGATGCCTCTTTTACATCACCCAAACATATCGGTGACACAAGAAGATAAGTCACTTAAAATGCTACAAGAGGCAGGTCTACAGACGATGGGAGATTTATATATTAATGGGTCATTTTTAACGCTTGCTGAAGCCAGGGCACAAACAACAAGTTCTCCACTTTTTACATTTCTATATTACAGACTTAGAGCGGTGGTGCGGGCGCATTATCCATGTTTCCCAGAAGAACCCCCATCTTTAAGACATTCCAAACATTACTAACCAGTAAAACTAGTAGACACCTTGTGACTAGGCTGTATAATGCGGCACAAATGGAAGACAATCAGGGTGGGGAAAAGTTGATGGGAAAATGGAATGTAATATTAGATAAGCCACTGGGAGAGGCTGAATGGAGAAAATGCTGTGCACAACTGAGCATGCTAACGTCAAATTGTAATCTACGCAACATTCAGTTCTAATATTTGCATCAAATGTATTACACCCCATTACAACTGTATAAGTTCGGGTTGCAGGGTAACTCAAACTGTCTTCGCTGTGGAGGTGAGGGGGCTGATTTTATTCATTTAGCATGGCACTGCCCGAAAGTAAATAGATTCTGGACGCAAGTCACAGAGGTGTTGTCTGCCATGATTGGCAGAAGCGTGGAATATACGCCGGAGGTGTGCCTATCAGGCCTACTGCATGATTTCCAAGCACCTGCAAAGAAGCAGATATTAGTGTGTTTGATGATTGCAAAACATAGAGTCGCACTGCACTGGCGGAGTAAGATTAGTCCCACGAAAGCGGTATGGCTCAAAGATATTGCATACTGCAAAATGCAACTGGAACTTTATGCAGAGGAGCTACCAACGGCATCGAGGCCCAAAGACTACTGGGGTCCATTGTTGAATTATTTGCACTCAAATGTGGGGAATGGTGGCTAGTGAAGTTGGGCGATATACACAAGCTGGCTGTATTAATATAAAAGACACTGTATACGCACTGTAAAAGCCAGGACTGTTGGTGGATGGCATTATGACGATATCTCTAAATGCTGTGCAAGAACTTCAATTGATAAATTGTAATGTGTGCGGATGTCATTATGTGGTCATAATAAGCTCATTGAAATATTATATGTTTGTATGTAACGTTTTTAATTAATAACAGCCTTTGAATATAACAGATGTTTCTATCACAGCTGTACCTAGTGCTATAACCACCAAGAGTTTAATATTATGATGGTTATCAAATTTGAGCAGCTGCGCTGCTGGATGAAGTTAAAGGCCTATGTTGAAAACTGCAGTTTCAGTTTCATTGTGAGATCTTTATGGGACAGCAACAGCTAGACATTGTCAATGCTTTATTTGGGGGTGCACTAATGCTATATAGTTGTACAAGGTTGCAAATAATAGCAAACATAGAGAAAATACACAACTATGATTTCATAAAACTGTATCCTTATGTGGACCACATAAAGCTGTATCCCCACGACATCTGCACATTATTATATACATATTTTAAGGATCTTAGTGAATACTTTGTCACTGATTTTTGTCAAGTCAACCCTTCTACGAGGCTTTATTTTTCTTTTCTCCCACAGAGTTTAGGGAAAGCTAATGCTCCCTTAATGCTGGACTTGAGGTGAGAGCAAACAGAGTAATAAATGCAAACACGTTGTCGAGGAAAAGTATGGCACAGAGATACAGGCCACAGATATATAGGCTACCCTGGAAAGCTTCAAATCAAAAATGTGGCACTATGAGCAGACTACACTTGAACACTTTTCTGAGTATATTACATTATTTGTCATAGATAGGCAAAAGGCCTCAGGATTTCTAGAATGGTATGACAGCGATGTTGCTAAGCAAAAGTATATTGGTGAAACTATATTGGCAATTACTAAATGCACAAAGGTTACCACATTAGACCCAAGTTCATAGAGGGGAAACCTGCAAGAGACCAGTTAGCTAAACTCCCCCTCAGTTTTACATGGGGAAGATTTGTTCAAAGGATATACTTGCCAAATACTAAACTCATCACAGACTCTGATGAGTTGTATAAATGCCTTTCGGGTTCGATGTCTCCAGTTCCCAGTTCATAGATGATGAAACTGCTTTTTGTGTTGGAAATATGCCTAAAAGTATCCAACTTACATGCAGCACTATAACTATCTTAATGGCGTGTTTCATAACTGCTCATGATTGTTTAGAGTTTTACAAACTGATGGACAAATGCCTAGACAGATATTTATATTACAATACGGTTCTTTTCACAAGCAGATTGGATGAGGAAAACCTTCTCCGTGAGGATTACTTGGGTGATTTGACAATTGGACTAGCCCTTGATGAGCACACTGTTGAATGTATGTCTGCAAGTCCAAAAACGTATTCGTATCAAACATCTAAAAATGTAGTATGCGAAAAAGTCAAAGGTATTGCCCTAAATGCTAATAGCATCAAAATCAATTTTATATTCTAATAGATGTGGTTACTGACTATTCCACTGAAAATGAGCACATAAATGATTGTGGGTGAATAAGTTAATATTGTCAGGTTAAAACAATGGAAAATTACAACCAGACTGCTGCATAAAATCTTGCGCATGGTGTTTGATAAAATGGTGTTGATGAGGAATACAAAACACTGCCTTACGGGTACTGAAAGCCCTAAACAACTTGATCTCCATCATGAATAACAGGTTACAGCATTCATTTGTATGCATTTTAGCAGAACCTTCAAATCGCTTCAAAAGCTACTTTCTAAAAAGCTTTTAGAAAATGCTCCCAGAGTTTGAACTCAAACCGCCTAACAACATTTTGTAGCTTTATTCATGCTGGCAAAATCTTTATACACAATTGTCCTGCAAGTTCCCTCACATACAATTTATAGAAGGAATCCGATGATAATTTGCTACCCCCAAGCCGAGTAAACATTGTAATAATTTGCTACCCTAAATCACAGTACAAATGGCAGAGATAAGGAAAGAATTCACTCAATATTCACACCGCCACAATCTAAGCTTCTGTTTCATAATACACATATTATACAATGGTAGGAGCAGCCTCACATTAACTTTTAATGCCTCCTACCTGGTGCAGTTTATAAATCCTCATTCTCAGGAGGCGCACAGAGTATATAGTTATTGCTTTTAATGTCTAAATAATATTTACTCAACCAGGTGTTTTCGCAGCATGCTTCCTTTTTTAAATACAGAATGGATGGCCTCCTCCATCATTACTCCTTTAGCTTCCTTTTAGTACCAGTCTTTTGATGGTACAAAAATCTAGCTCTCTTGTAGGGCTGTTTGGCCATATGATCTGCAACAACTGATGTGACAGAGATCACCACATCCTGGGCGATTTTTGCGGCAGTACCTTTGGTATTGGGCTTGCTGATTTCAAATCATTGGTTCAATAATGGCATAGCTCTTCTAAACAAAATTTGAAAAAGCCTAACAACACTGCTCTGTACATAACAGGCATGCCTTGAAAGAATGGGGCTCTGCCATATCTGACCCGGTTATGGTAATATTATATACAGAGAGCAGGGTTACCATATAGTTTTATGAACAGCATGCTGATTTTCATTAATATCCACTGTTGCTGCCTTAAGTGAATCTTGATAATAACCTTTGAATATTTAAAGCTCACTGCCTGCAACTAATCATCAAATATCGTGATGGTCATGGTAACAAAGTGGCTCTTAGAAAATGGTAAGTAATCTGGCTTAGTATATAGAATATTAACATTTTACTGTCCCCCTTCACCTGCACATATGTCAAGTGGCATAGTGCTGCTTAATTTACCTTGGCAAATTAACTTGCTATTTAACTGAGTAGTTCAAAAAGACACCTTTCTTCTGATGTTATCTAAAAGCAGCTGAACATCTGAATATGTGTTGATGTTGAATAGGGACTTGTTGATGGTGTAGATCTCGGTTGGTACAGTATGGTAGTACCCATGAGAAAATCCTGCATGGAGTTACTCAACCTTGTGGTCATGAATAATTGTTAACTTACTTTCCATTCCAGTAAATATATTCCAGGAGTACTTACACACCCACTCACTGATTCATAGATCTACACACACATCCACTCACTCACCCATACAGCCACTCATACACCCACTCACTCACTAATACAGCCACTGATATATCCACTCATACAGCCACTTACACCCTGAGTCAGTCACCCATAGAGCTACTAACACATCTACTCACTCACCCATGCAGTCAATCACACAGCTACTTACTCACTCATACAGTTGCACTCACACCCACTTACTTACTCATACAGATACTGACATGTACTCACTCACCTATACAGTCATTGGCACAAGCACATACTCACCAATACAGCCACTCTCACATTCACTCACCCATACAGTTACTCATATAACTCATCACTCACCTAAACTGCCTTTCACATACCCAGTGACTCACCCATATACCACAGACACATCCACTCACCCAGACAGCCACACACATACTCTCACCCAGACAGCCCCTCATACACATACTCATTAACCCATACAGCCACTGACTCACCCACTCACTCATCCATAGAGGCAGTCACACCCCCCTCACCCACCCACACAGATACTCAGACACCCATACAGGTACTCAGACAACAAATCAATTAACCATACAGCCACTCACGTACCCACTCTCACACTCATATAGGCACTTAGACACCAACTGACATACTGATACAAACATTCACAGAACCAATCACTCACCCATACATTCACTGAGACACCTAATCACTCACTTATACAGTCAGTCACACACCCACCTGAATCATCCATACAGGCATTCATACACCCACTGATTCACTAATACACCTTGGTATGCACATTTAACATCCATAAACTTTTTAAAAACACTCACAGTCACTAGATGATGTCATCAGTGATGTCATTTGAGATGTCATCAGTGATGTCATCAGTGATATCACTGGCCATGTCATGAGTGATGTAATATGTGAGGTCATAATAAGTGCATTGCGGGGCGGCAAGTTATAGTTAGCACAGCTAACTATAACTGCTGAATTTCACTGGTTGTGTATGAGTGAAACCTGAGCCTAACTATAAAGTCCCTGTAACCTTTGTTTTTTCAGTGAATTATATATATATTATATATATATATATATATATATATATATATACATATATATAAAAAACTCATACCCAAGGTAACTACAATTCGCACCCCGCCATGAAAGTTTCTCATCAATAATTTCACAGCAAATGGTCGCTAGTACGTAGTTATAGTTAGGACATAGTTTACATAGGAAAAGCATTTTTTGACTTGCATATAACTTTGGCACTGTTTGACAAACCTTCATGAAAGTTTCCCCAAAACGTGGCATGGTATGTCTAGTTGTGCATGGAAAGCTTTGGGGTGATCTATCAAGCGGGGTCAAGAAAAAGGGAGGTAAAAAAAAATGTGTTTCTTATGCAATTTCCCATAGAGATTTTGAACATGACTACAACCCAAACTGCTTAATGGAATTATACCAAATTTGGCAGAGAGGTAGCTGTTGGTCCAGAAGGAGCCCTTTTTAGGTTTCACCAGTATTGCGCTTGCGCTGTTCTTGTGAAATCTATTGTTAATATAAATATTAAAAGGGGCTTACATCCCACCCTTGCTTTTCATTGATTGGTGTGCTTGCAACTTACTTTTCCTTCATTTCTATTGGTTGTAGCATGCCATTTCCTGTTGTTCTTCGTGTGTTCTTCTCATCAGCATCCTACGGCCCAAATACTGTTTTTATCAGCTTAGTGGGATTTTTTTTTAAGCTTTTGCCTGCACAGCGCTTGTTTAAATTGGGTAGTGCTTTCATGGAAGGATAAGTCACGTATACTTAGTGGTATTTATGTTATACTCTGGACTGTCCATTTCAGGTGTCTAACCAGGGGCATTTTTGCCAACTTACATTTCCCATAGAGGCTCATAGTAAGTCCTCATCAGCCCCTACGTGATAACAAGAGTTGAATATATTAACCGCCCAGGGATTGAGTACCCGCAAGAGTCACCAACCAAGTCTTATGCCTGTTCAAACATGGCGGCCGAAACTGAACACATAATGCATGCAGCCGACCGATATCAGTATTGCGAGATGACACACTCGTATTCAAATGGTTCTGTAAGTCATTCAGTTTTCAGCACCTCTTTTTCCGTACAGATTGATGTGAGGTAGTCTTGACATAGTAATTATATTCTTCGCTAAATACTCAGAATGGAAGGAGAGAACTCCATTTTGGCCGCCGTAACAACACTAAACCACTCAATGGTCACTAATTAACAGCTGGTTCACCTCAGGCGGATAAAATACGTGTTTCCTGGTGTCCCCGGCAGCACAGGACTTACGGACATTATGGCCAGGACTCAAGCACCCTGGGAGTAATTCCACAGGGATCGTAAAGGTAGGAGGATTCCCCTCGCCATATATTTTAGATCACTGCTTTTTGTCATGGTTATAGTGAGTGGCAGTCAGGCAGTTGTTGTTACCCAGGTGTCTATTGACCCACTTAGCATGATAATCGGCACTGAGGCAGTTCTACAAAGCGTTTGAATCAGTAGTTTTCTTTTGGTTAAGTCCTCGAGCTTGCAATATTAGCGTGCCTCACACTCTTTTCATATAAACGTAGAAAAGACAAGCTAAACGCAGGAATTATTTTTAAAACTGTTTTTCTGAGGAGTCACATTTAAGTTTGAGCCCACGAATCAAACATTACATTGAGCCACAGGTCTAAACCACATATTAGGGAAGCAAGAATGATCAGGGTGCCTGACTCCTACCACATTTGTAGTATTTCAATAGAGAGACAAGAATCTTGTCTATATTATCTCTAATGCCGACATTATGTTATGTTATGGGGTTTTGTTGAGCACACATTTCACCCGAAGGTCTCAAAGCGCTAGCCTGTCATGGGAAAACAGTGATGGAAAAGGAGAGGAGGGCTGACTGAGAAAAAGGAAGACTCAAAACAGCCAGGTCTTGAGAGCCTTGGCGAACTTTCTGTGGTCGGTCTCAATACGAAGATACAGAGGGAGTGTGTTCCATAGGGTGGGGGCAAGATAAGAGAAAGATCTGCCGCCATTCCTGGCGGTGCGGATCTTGGATGGAATAAGAAGATGTTTATTAGCAGATCAGAGAGTTCTGGAGGGGTTGTACCTTTTCAGTTTATTGGCAAAATAGTGAGGGCCGTGCCCACAGAGGGTTTTGTGGACCAGACAGTTAATCTTGAATGTAATACCTTTTCTGATAGGGAGGCAGTGGAGAGCTCTCAGACTGGGTATCGAAGGAGATCGAGATGGTAGGTTTAATACCAGTCTAGCCGCCGTGTTTTGAAGGACCTGGAGTTTTGTTAGGTGCTCTTCGTTGATGGAAGCCATGAGGGCATTGCCATAATCCAGCCGGCTGATGATTAATCCGTGCACCAGCGGCATTCGAGATGACAGTGGGACCCATTTAAAGATCTTACGGAGGCAGCGCATTAGTCCGTAACAGATGCTGGCCACATAATTGACATGATCGGACATGGTAAGATGATTGTCAATCAGCACTCCTAGGTTGCGAACTGCTGACTTGGGTGAGGGACAGGTGCAGAGATTGGGGGGCCACCAATCACTTGACCACAAGGTTTGTGCTTTGCCAAAGAGGATGATTTCAGTTTTACTAGCGTTGAGCTGCAAGTGATTATTTTGCATCCAGCAGTGTATATCGGACATACACTGCCTGAATCGAAGTTTGGTGTCAGTGAGGTCTGGTCCTAGCGTGATTAGCAGCTGAGTATCGTCAGCGTACGATACTGTGTCGAAGCCGTGTGATTTAATCACGCTGGCTAGGGGAGCCACGTACAGGTTGAAGAGCTTAGGGCTCAAAATAGAGCCCTGGGGGACACCCTTGTCTATGGGTTGGCTGCTAGAGATGAAGGTGCCCAAGTGAACTTTCGAGGTTCGATCTGTCAAGTAGCTCCTGAGCCAGTTCAATGCTGAGCCCCCGACACCCATCTCCCGCAGGCGATTACCCTTAATGTTCCTTTAAGGTTAACATCTTGCTTCTAATCATGGGTAATATTGACTAAGGAGTCACATGCTTGGCCCATGAGATTACATTTTAGATAGAAATTTGAATAAGGAACCGCTGGAGGCAATCAAATGATGTTACAGTTTTATTCTGGAAAAGGGGAGTGATTACTTTCTACCAAAAGGAATGAATTATCCTTCAAAGAACAAGTCTTCCCCATATGATTATGTCAGGACTTTTCCTCTGAAAATTATGTGGAGGATAATTATAGGTAGATCAAGCATTTGTGAAGTTGAATTCTATCGCTTATACAACTGTTTTTCTATATTCCTCAGGGACTTGTCAATCTGTCAGCTGTAAGTTTTATGAATTGCGGGTATCAATTGGCATACGGCTAGTTGGCATCATCAGTGTTCTAGCCAACAAATGGTAGTGTTATGTAATGTCAGACTGCTCAAGGTAGTAATCAGTGCCATCATTACATAGTGATCCCTTATGAATCATAAATGGGCCATTTAGGAGCGTGTTGTGCTCTTTGGGCAATCACTGTGATGGGCAACTGAATATATATTAAGTTGTAGGGTCGTTTATGCATTCAAAATTGTTCCAGGATGAAAGTGCCAGCCAAAACTGTGATATTTATTAGTTCTTGCCTTATATGTACAACGAATGTGTCTAATAAGCTTGTAAAAAAAAATCTTCCAGAAAGTCTAGAAATTGAAATTCTCCAGAGGTGTGACAAAAATGTTGGTACAAATTTTGATGCAGGGATGGAGAGTAGGAAACTGTTATCAAGTTGCTGAAGTATTTGAACCCAAATTCACATGTACAAAGGATTTTACAGGTATCACCTACGCCTGGGCATGACTCATTCCTAATTTACGGAAGCATAATATTGCTGAGTCAGTTAGAGGCCTTCATCCTCATTAAAGATCCAAAATCCAAAACCCAAAAGCAGGAAGTGAAAAATACAGATGGTATGTGGGTTGAAACAAGAATTGATCGAATCACTGTAGTGTGTGCCCTGAGAGGGCATGCCTGGCACAAATGAGCCTCTCGATCTATCTAAGCCTCCGTTTTTTGTTACCTCCTTGAATTTTTCGCCCCACATTCTTACCTGCTGTTGTGACTCTGAGCCCCTTAATGGAGGAACCAGGTGGAGAAACTTTCAGGACCCCCAAGAACAACTTGAGAGGTTTGGTTTATTAAGAGCGGAATACCAAGAGTCCTGACTTAAAAAAACTGTATTTCAATCACATCAAAGTTAAAAATACATAAACGGGAAATATATTCGGTGACACATACTAGCATTAGAACTTCCATGAAGAACTAAGGGGCATATTTCTCCTGAGTCGCTCCACATTTCCCTTCAGAGTGAGTTCTTCCTGAATTCCCTTGTGCTCTAACCCTTCCTTGGTACAGGCTCACTCAAAATAGTTGGTACTAAGCACTCTCTAACGCTTCATTTCAGTTTGTACCAAATGATGCTTTCATGGTACAATAATTACAAATATATTCAGATGATCTGTTTAGGCATGAGAGGAAGATTTTTTTAAAAATATGAGCCCATTAATTGATAACAAGTGTATTTTTTTCAAATGGATTAAAGAGTAAAATGAGGTACACCAGCCACCCTTGTATCTAATACTTCCACCTATCAGTGATTTCAGAATTACTAAATATTCGTTTTTATAAATATATGTTTCATGGAAATATGTTTTAGAGAAAAATATAAATAAGTATCACAGTAATTGGGTTATTCAGTGCTCAACATTACATCTTAAGAAAATCAGGATAGTTCGTCCATTGCATACTTCACATTTACAACCAATCCCTCATCCTGTTATATTTCAGTTGTGTTAGTTGCACACTAAGGATACAATAGTGCATAAACATTAGTAGAGTCAAAGTCCAAACTTAATAGCAGCCACACAAATTCCTTTAAAATATGGGAAGAATGCCCAGAGCCACCAAGTTCAAGGATGTGAAATCAATTCAGCGCAGTAAATCGTGCAATTCAGGGTCACATAAGCTGGTGCAGCACTCCTGCAGTTGTGTAAACTTTGGTTTTTATTTTAAATGGGCGAATTCCCGAGAATGAGAGATACAATTAACTTGCGAGCCAACATCGCTGCCATCCGAGTGGAGTGTTGCTCATATTCACCGTTTTTTTTAAATGCACTTGAAAAGGGTCCTTTTGTGTAGTAAGGCCTCAAAAAGGAGACTCGTGGTGTCTCTGTGCCACGAACAATTTTGAAGCTCCTCTTTCCTCAAATTATTCAGTGATGTCATCAATGATGCCATTTGAGATGTCATCAGTGATGTCATCAATGACGGGGTCAAAGTTACAGGAAGTTCACTAAACTACAAAAGGTGAAATGTAGTTTTTTTTAGTTTTAAACATTAACTCTTATCTCATTTCAACACCTAACTATAATGTCACTTTAGCCTTTGTTTTTTCGTTGAATCTATGTGGTTTCTTGATCATATTGTAAGTTGAGATACACCCTGCCCATGAGGGCAACCTGTGTCAAAATCCTCGGTGCGTCTAACCCAACCTCCCACCTATCATGGCCTGATATATATTATGCTAGAACAATGTTCCAACTATGTGCAAAAATCAGGCACAACATTTTATTTACAAATTGGCCCAAGGCCTCGCCAACTCTTTTCAAAGTGCTTCTTAAGGATGACGTCTGGAATCGAAAGTGGGGGAAAGACATGCAAAAGGTGACCCACGGCTCCCTTACTGATGCCTGTCTTGACATCAAACTCTATGCAGACTTTGAGCCATTCCTTGAATATCTGGCAGCCCCGGGGCCAAAAACCTGTTTCTAAAGTTTAGATACGGGACTCTCCCGCTCTTAACATTTACTTCAAAGTGGCATTCCAATGAGGCTGGAAATAATGCGTGCCCTTTATATTCTCAGGCAGAAGACTACTCCCTGTGGTACTTTATTTTTACAGCCGACCCATGAAAAATTGTATTATTCCAATATGTAGGATGTTAGGCTGTAGGCAGTCTCGTCCAACCCTAAGACTCCTACGTACAGCAACAAGGGAATCTGTGGAGCTGGGCCATTAGGGCTAAAGCATAGGCCTAGTTCCTCTCACTCCACCCACCTTAGATTTTTGGATTTTATGAATTGTTTTTATATATTGTCCAACTTGTTTTTAAAACCTTTTTATTGTGTTTTTAACATGTAAATGTGCAACATGATGTTTATTTTATGTGTTGTTTTTATGTGCTTTTATGGGTTTTTTATAACCAAATAAAGCAATATTTGATTTATTTAAAAATCTTAGGGCTTATTTACAAGCCCCTTGCGCCACTTTTGCGTCATTTTTCCCATGTTAAAAATGACGCAAAAGTGGCGCAAGGACTTGTAAATCTGCCCCTAATCCCTACATGTAGTAAGTGACATCAGACTCATTTCAGCGAAAACGAGCCCAGTCACCTTTCTTCTCAATTATTAATGCATTTATTCTCCTTTTTACCCGCTCTCATTTCTTTCTCTTTTTTATTTTTCTTATCTGTTAGTCCCCCTTCAATACGTTTCCTCCACACCATGTCTCTATTTTCTTTATATCTCATATTTTCTTTCTGTTTCTTCCTCTATACCCTTGCGTTATTCTGCAGTCTTGGAGTTCTGCTTTCCATTTTTCTTTGTGTGTTCTTAGTGTTGCCTATTAGACGTGGTAATGGGGCACAACAGGGACCAGAGGGAATGCAGCTGTGGCACGGGCCCTAGTGGGACCCACTCTGATGATACAACTGTCTTAACTATTGGATATTGAGCTGCAGGCAGACAGATATTTTTCGATTCCTGAGATAGAGCATTGTAAGCTGAACCACTGGGTGAGTTACTGAGAGGTGTATGAGAAAGTAGCACTGCCAGTGTTAATGTGATATTGTAGCACGACAATTACCTGGCTCCCATTGTTCCTGAGAGACCTTCTGCACAGTATGGTGTTAGACCCCATTGCCACAATGTTCAAAATGTGCTTCAGCTATGGACCCCACACTTACCTTTTGGTCACTGTGATGATGGGGGTTTAGACCCCATTGCCACAATGTTCAATTGGGCTTCAGCTATGGACACCACACTTACATTTTGGTCACTGTGATGATGGGGGTTTAGACCCCATTGCCACAGTGGTCATGGTCTGCTTGCATTGTGGAGGCCACACACATTTATGTGTGACACATGTAATAGGGGGTCACAGTGTATGTTCATTGTCATGTTCAGTGTTGTAGGCATTAAACACAGACTACACACGCTTGTCATGATGTTGGGGTGATGTCT
The DNA here is from genome assembly GCA_963921515.1 of Calotriton arnoldi. Lineage (NCBI taxonomy): Eukaryota > Metazoa > Chordata > Amphibia > Caudata > Salamandridae > Calotriton > Calotriton arnoldi. The sequence continues at coordinate 869,037 of CAWUFW010003106.1, read as the reverse complement.
TTTTCTGACATTCCACATGTTGGAGTATGCTGGTTGTGTCATGCATTACCCGTCCTATGAGTGGATATGGTAGTGGTGGTAGGCATCCAGGCCACCATGAGTAGGGGTAGTGGTAGTGGTAGGCATCCAGGCCCCCATGAGTAGGGGTGGTGTTGGTGGTAGGCATCCACCCCCCTATGAGTGGGGATGGTAGTAGTGACAGGCATCCAGGCCCACATGAGTAGGGGTGGTGGTAGTGGTAGGCATCCAGGCCCCCCTGAGTAGGGGTGGTGGTAGTGGTAGGTATCCAGGACCCCATGAGTAGGGGTGGTGGTAGTGGTAGGCATCCAGGCCCCCATGAGTAGGGGTGGTGGTAGTGGTAGGCATCCAGGCCCCCATGAGTGTGGGTGGTGGTAGTGGTAGGCATCCAGGCCCCCATGAGTAGGGGTGGTGGTAGTGGTAGGCATCCATCCCCCTATGAGTGGGGATGGTAGTAGTGACAGGCATCCAGGCCCACATGAGATGGGGTGGTGGTAGTGGTAGGCATCCAGGCCCCCCTGAGCAGGGGTGGTGCTAGTGGTAGGAATCCAGGCCCCCATGAGTAGGGGTAGTGGTAGTGGTAGGCATCCATCCCCTATGAGTGGGGATGGTAGTAGTGACAGGCATCCAGGCCCCCATGAGTAGGGGTAGTGGTAGTTGTAGGCATCCATCCCCAATGAGTGGGGATGGTAGTAGTGACAGGCATCCAGGCCCACATGAGATGGGGTGGTGGTAGTGGTAGGCATCCAGGCCCCCATGAGTGTGGGTGGTAGTAGTGACAGGCATCCAGGCCCACATGAGTAGGGGTGGTAGTAGTGACAGGCATCCATCCCCCTATGAGTGGGGATGGTAGTAGTGACAGGCATCCAGGCCCACATGAGTAGGGGCGGTGGTAGTGGTAGGCATCCAGGCCCCCCTGAGTAGGGGTGGTGGTAGTGATAGGCATCCATCCCCCTATGAGTGGGGATGGTAGTAGTGACAGGCATCCAGGCCCACATGAGTAGGGGTGGTGGTAGTGGTAGGCATCCAGGCCCCCATGAGTAGGGGTGGTGGTAGTGGTAGGCATCCAGGCCCCCAGGAGTAGGGGAGGTGGTAGTGGTAGGCATTCATCCCCCTATGAGTGGGGATGGTAGTAGTGACAGGCATCCAGGCCCACATGAGTAGGGGTGGTGGTTGTGGTAGGCATCCATCCCCCTATGAGTGGGGATGGTAGTAGTGACAGGCATCCAGGCCCCCCTGAGTAGAGGTGGTGTTGGTGGTAGGCATCCATCCCCCTATGAGTGGGGATGGTAGTAGTGACAGGCATCCAGGCCCCCATGAGTAGGGGTGGTGGTAGTGGTAGGCATCCATCCCCCTATGAGTGGGGATGGTAGTAGTGACAGGCATCCAGGCCCACATGAGTAGGGGTGGTGGTATTGGTAGGCATCCAGGCCCCCCTGAGCAGGGGTGGTGGTAGTGGTAGGCATCCAGGCCCCCATGAGTAGGGGTAGTGGTAGTGGTAGGCATCCAGGCCCCCATGAGTAGGGGTGGTGGTAGTGGTAGGCATCCATCCCCCTATGAGTGGGGATGGTAGTAATGACAGGCATCCAGGCCACCATGAGTAGGGGTGGTGGTAGTGGTAGGCATCCATCCCCCTATGAGTGGGGATGGTAGTAGTGACAGGCATCCAGGCCCACATGAGTAGGGGCGGTGGTAGTGGTAGGCATCCAGGCCCCCCTGAGTAGGGGTGGTGGTAGTGGTAGGCATCCATCCCACTATGAGTGGGGATGGTAGTAGTGACAGGCATCCAGGCCCACATGAGTGGGGATGGTAGTAGTGACAGGCATCCAGGCCCCCCTGAGTAGGGGTGGTGGTAGTGGTAGGCATCCATCCCCCTATGAGTGGGGATGGTAGTAGTGACAGGCATCCAGGCCCCCTGAGTAGGGGTGGTGGTAGTGGTAGGCATCCATCCCCCAATGGGTGTGTATGGCATTGGTGATAGCCATCCCGCCCCTATGGTTCTTCTGTTGCTAGTGTACGTCATTTCTGCATCCCTATGTGTGTGTGACATATGTCGGGTACGTGTCGTTTGTTTGTGTTGTGGGTGTTTGACTTACCATCTGTGCCGTACGCGTCCGTACCTGTCTCGGTAATAGATGTAGAGTATTGGTAGGACGTGCGCGATGGGATTCATGGTTGGGTCGTCTCGTTCGGGTTTCTCGTGGCTCCGAGTCGTACCCGTCGCTGGCTTGTTCGTCTCGTCACCGTGGATCTTCTTGTGGCGCGAATCGGAGCTTATGTGCAGCTCTCCCGGATGCTCTGACGTGCCGGACGTAGCAACGGGTTCGGCGCGTACGGAAGGCGCATCGTACTAGTCCGGCCGGAAGGTGCTGTGTATTTGCTTCCGTGCGACTCGATTCGGCGTTTACGGATCCGGCTCGGGCAGGGAACTGGAGCGGGTAAGTACGGCACGCTCGGAATCTGAGCAGTTATGCGCATCGTACTTGCTCGTTCGGACGACTGTTCGAATCGGTCGGGAAACACGCATTCAGCTTGTTTTTTTTCCGGACGAATAGTGTTAGGTGCGCTTCCGGCCGGGATCGGAATCGACCCCTAAGTGGGGGTCCACAGAAGTCAGAAGGATAAGAACCACTGACATAAACTATTTCTACTACATACAAATACAATTTAAACAAAGAAATCAACACTAAAATTATAAAACTAAATAATCACACTCCAACATAAACCATTGCTAAGATAGTGTAGGACACTAAAGGTTTAACATTTACTATTTGAACTCCAAACAAAACCAATTTGGGGAAGTTGCTGGACACTAGAGGGGTGGGACACTAGAGGGGTGACATTTACTATTCCCACTCCAAACTATACGAATTTGGGGAAGGTGTTGGGCACTAAAGGGGTGATATTTACTGTGGTGCAGAGACAAAATATCGATGTAAAAATATCGATTTGCACAAATATCTAAGTAAAAATATCGTGGTCAAGAATATCGATTTTAGGTAAGTAATATCGATTTAAAAAATATTGAAGTGTTAAATATCGTTTGTAAAAATATAGGGGCCCATTACGATGGCGGGCGGAAGCACAACCGCCGTGCTGGCGGATGCAAAAAGCACCAGTTACCGCCGGCACGCAGCAGTCCACACGCCCGCCCAATTATGATGCGAAAAGCAGGCCAAACACCGCCGGCAAGCCAGCAACACCGTCCGCCATCAAAGTGCGCCCGCACACGTAGCGGCGCAGCCCAACTGACACACACCGTCCGACGAAACACGTCCCGCCCGGCGCATAAATTACGATGCCGCAAACAAACGGCTCCCACGGCAAAGAGACACCGCACGTGAAAGAGAGGCGGAAACACGGACGCAGAGCACGGACAACGAAGAAGCGGCACCCCGGGCATGAATCCAGCACTGCAGGCCCTTCCCATGCTTCTGCTGATGCACCACCAAGGACGCAACGTACCGCGGAGACGCAGGTAGGCACACACACAACAAGTGCACGCAAACAGCGCACACAGTGCAAGGGCGGAAAAAGCGGACAACCCCCCACCAGCGCGTGCACACTACACATCCACCATTGCATCCACATATGACACACAGGCCAAATCCTAACATCGCAGAACACATGTGTACACACCACCTGGGACTAGGAACCAACCACCCCGTCACGGCCCCAAAGCGCCGATGACGCCGCCACACATGCGCACAACGCAGAGGCCAACCGCAGCGCCATGCATGCGTCGCACACAGACACAGGGACACAACCAAGCAGCACACACATCAGCCCCACCCCGAACGCACATGACACGTGACAGGCCGGCCACAGACATGTCCCCAACGCCCAATTCACGGACAACACCCAACGCCACACAACCGACGCACACATGTCAGTGAAGTCACGCAACAGCAGGACACACCCCAGTGTAACAAACATGGCGAAGCACACAGCGGCGGCAACACCAACTAGGAGAAGCAGGGCCCCTTCGGGAAGAGGAACGCCAGTACCACACTGAAAAACCCATACCACCCTGCACATATGAACAAGACACATGAAACGGAACACCAAAGAGCCCGGGGACCGACAACAGGTGGCCCAAGAATTACATCCACACACAAGGCCCAACGCAGAGCGGAAAGGCAGCCTGCCGCCCACACAAGGGAGAGCAGACAGCACTGAATGACCTTCCATTCCAACACCGAAACCACAGCCCTACGACAGAAGCCGGTGAATACAGCCATTGTCCAAGAATAGACCAACACAGGCATGCCGAGGAGACCGACCACAGGGCAGATAGCGCATATCACAGAAGCACACAACGGACGGGGAAGAAAGAAGAAAACACTCCTCCATGTCGGCCACATGCAAGTTAATTGGAAGGAGTCACACAGCACTGACCTTGAACTGTCTGAGAAGCATGTGGGAAGAGGGCCCGTGTCCTCCAAACAAGCCAACAGAACACAAGTCCTGTCTCCCCACGACTACACAGAGCTCACAGCAACCCCGGAGCGTGCACATTGCAGACTGCACACACAGCCGGAGCACGCCACCTCTACGAACCGCTGCGAAATGGCAACCGCAACACACCTACCCAACTACGCCAAACAGCTCAAGCTGTACCAAACCAACATGATACATACATTGGGATGCGATCTCCTGTCCCTGCTGAACGTAAGTTACCGACTGACTTACCGCATCACATTGTTCAGCTGCGTCATGCCCGTCTTCTACTGTCGGAGGTGTCCCTACCAGCATCCCGTCGAGATATGCCTTTCCAACCCGGCATGTCTGAAGGCGGACCTACTACCACTACTCCTCCCTCTGGACGCACACGACAGGGCCTGCTCTGCCTATGGGGGCATGGCGTATGTGGCCAACATCGCACGCGCACTGAAATGGAACCACTGTGCCTCCACACGACGGATCATCGAGAACAGCTACATCGAATGTCACCCAGCATGCCCCATCATGGTCCTCCAAGGGACAACCTACGAACAACACCTTGACAGCCACCATCCGCTTCATTGGCTGGCAAACATGTACACCACCAATGACATGGAAGCCCTGCTGGACGGCATCGCATACCTGACAACCTGTAAATACGTCGGACCACAACGCAGGTTCCCCGAGTGACCTATGAAGTCCAACCCCGCACCCATGCTCAGCTTCCGCACGGACTGGCCAGTCACCACCACAACAGCCATACCAAACGACCGGCAACTGTAACCACACCATCAACGACATCGCCATGACATCGGATATGACCGGGACATGCACACTGTTCCCCATCACATCCAGGAACACCGCATGCATCGTGGGAGGCAGTGGCATGGGCTCTGTGTATCGCACCCACATGGACGGAACTGCACGAACAACCAGGACACGACATGGATCCAGCGCCCATGGACACACACACCGCTCAGTGGACATGAATAGGTCGCCTGGAGTCTGTGGGTGCTGCACCCCTCCCACCCCCGCCCCGGGAATCCCATACCAGGACCTTTGCATGGACGACAAGTGCATACAACAACAACACGACCCCAGTGACTGTGACATGTCCAGTAACCACCACAGTGCAACAACAAGTGGCACGCCGCTGCATGCACGCAAGCACATGCCCTGATGTCATCTCACATGCACGCGTGCATGAGGAACAACCGCAGCAAACCTGTCACATGGAACTGAGATGGACTGTGCCCATGATGCCGAGCGGTCTGGTAGGCTACATGTATACCGTCTGTGTCAAAGTCCGCAGCTCCGCAGCTATACGTAAATGTACATTAGCACAGCCTTGGCCAAGCAGATGTAACCCCACACCCTATCCCATTTGTAATCATGCTCAGTATATCCTCAACATGTATTCCGCTGCCAGTAGTGTCCACTATACTGCATCACAGAGGACAGAAGACTCAATATAATGTTTGAAACCAAAACTGCCTCCGCTGACTCATTTCACAAGTACGAATGAGAGAGGATGAGAGTATGTGAAGTACACGGCAGTCGTGACATGACCATGTAGTCCACTGGTATTGGATGTCAACGCAAATGAGTAGCACTACTGTGGAAGACACACATGTGTCGTGTGAAGTCGTATGGACGCAGTGCTCAGGTGGGTGGGTGCGACGGGTAGATGCGCACATGCCAAGTTGGAGCACGCCGTGTTGGGAGGGGTCATGAACAGTACACCACCGCTTCCCTGGGCATTGTGAGAGGACACCTGTCGGGGGGAGTGAACACGTGTGTGCACAGCAGCCGGGCACACGTACAAGGCGGTACCAGGCGCACCTCAGCCCACCCTCTGTGGACAAGCTGGATCCTGTTGTGCGCCCGCCATGCCCCTTGACAAGGCACACACAGCCCCAGTCGACCAGGTGTAACCCCAACATAGTCAATCCGCACAGGCGATACAGGGCACGGCATGGCAGTGGAGCATGGTGTGTGAGAGGTCTCCTCGCGCTCCTCCTGCTCATATCACGCAGGCAATAGAACCTCAACGTCTAGCATGGCACAAGTCACATGGAAGTGTAGGGGGACGCACCACAGCACGAGCAGCACTGACGTCACGGGAGGTGGCTCGCACCATCTCATCCATTGCCCATCATACCAACCACGACACATGCCATTGCGACTAAGTGCAAGCGCGTGCGCCACCACCCCCGAGCCCTCCCCAGAGAGGCCAAAGAGTGAATGTGTGGGCCATCAGCCACAGACGGACGCGGCCTGGCCGCAAGGGCAGCCACAGCCACTGGGTGTCGCAGGTGGCGGATCCGGAAGGCGAAGACAGTGATGCATAGTCCATGCAGGCCGGGTCTCCATTTGGGGCACCACGCAGGTGGACGGCGTCCCGCCACACATCATACCCTGAGACAGCCCACTCGTGCAACTGGACCCACACATACACTCCTTGCCCTCTCTGGTGCGAGCTTGGGGCTGCCTGTGCAAGCGCTAGCCTCGCAGGTGAGCATGCATATTGGGGGAGCGAGGGGAGGACATGAGGGCTGGGGCGAAGATGACTGTATCACTGTCAGTTAGTACAAGGGATGACCCAGATGTGGAAAGGAAGAGACGTGTCCCGTGTGCACTGCAACTAGTCGCCAATCCAACTACCCCCCATGTCCGGAATGTAAGCCTGCACCTAGGCCCGCCCATCCGCCACATCGAACATACCACCAGCACGACAACCTTCCCATTCGAAACACTGACTGGGGGTGGCGACCAGTGTACAATCATGTGTAGCCTACCCACGCGTACATGTGGGCCCTCCATGATCCATGTCACCTGCGGCAAAGTCATGACATGCGCAATGAGGGAAGTGAGGAGAGCTGTCCGCCCCACGCGCAGAAGGTGCATCAGCTCCACAGACCCAGCAGCGAGTCCAGCAGGGGTCACATGTGCAGGGGCAGCTGTGCCTGGTGTGAAGGCACATGCATATAGACAGCACATCGACCAATGTGTAGTCTGCCCACATCTACAGTCCATCATCATGCGGACATAGGAATTGAACACAGGGCAACACATCTTAGCTGGTGCACCCACCGTGACCAACAATGCGCAATCATCGACGTACCCGCCCTGTGCATGGCCCCCCACCCAACGGAGGCACATCCAGTGCCACCATCCCACACACACAAGCCTTCCACGGAACATGCTGTGTCCAATGGTCAGTACAGAGTCAGCGCCCATCTGGTGGATCCTGAACAGGAGACACATGCACACACATGCCAGCTCCCACTATGTACGACTGCCACCTGGCACGTGCAATGTAACCTCTCACCTGTGACGTGTGACTGCAAGCACACAGCCGTCTTGGCATGGGGCTGTCAATGTGGACACCAGTCAATGTTTCGGGAGCTGTGATCCGTACAGTGCTGTACATAGGGTGCAGTGCTGACACCTACTACTGTCTCATATCCCCTCGTGCCACAGGTCCCACTTGTATTGGCCGCTCAGCCCGTGCCCACATCGTCGTCGTCGTGTGCCATACTCATCCAGCCTCGGAAGCAGTTCCATGCTCAGCAGACACTCATGTTGCCGTGGCGTTGCCGCTTGACGAATATGCAGTCAGTCCCCATCAGCACGCCCCGCAAGTCATTGGGGCCTAGATCCCCATGTGCATGCACATGGCAGTGGTATGTCTCACTTGCCATTGCCATTGTTGGGAGACCTGTGTAAGTGTATTGTGGCCGTGCCGTCCCAGCTTGACAGCTGGGCTGTGGCTCATGTGCTTGCTCAGTCATGTCAGTGATGTGTATGCGAAATTGCTATGTGCCGTGTTGCTTTGACATGTGTCCTCTGCCATTTAACCCAGGCGGAGACCGAACATTGACCGCCCATACCAATTGCTGGCGGACATGGACGATACAGAGGTAATCAGGAAGTTTCGGCTGGACAGGCCAACTCTGCATCGACTGTGTGCCATGTTAGAGCCCCATCTCCGTCCCCGCAGGGTGTATCCGACTGCTGTCACCCCCACGGCTAAGGTGATGGCCGCCATGCATTTCTTCGCCACTGGGTCATTCCAGCACACAGTGGGCAGTGGAGGAGGGATGTCCCAGCCCATGTTCAGCAAGGTGCTGAGGGATGTACTGGCAGCCATGATGCTGTACCGGAACAGGTACATCCGCTTCCCCAGGGCTCGTGAATTGGCGGCAGTGAAGGGTGCATTCTATGCCCTTGGCAGAATCCCACACGTCGTGGGAGCCATTGACTGCACTCATGTTGGCCTTGTTCCACCACAGGCCACTGAGCACCTGTACCGCAACAGGAAGCACACGCACTCCCTGAATGTGCAAGTGGTGTGCCTTGCGGACATGGTGATCACCCACGTGTGTGCAAAGTTTCCAGGCTCGGCCCATGACGCACACATAATGCGCAACAGCATCTTGCCACGACTGATGGCCAATCTGCAACAGGATCGTGCCTGTATTGTCGGTGAGTATGTGGAGTGGTGTAGCGTGCTGGTTGTGCGATGCTGTCCCCTGTCCAGTTGGAATAGCTACGGTTCTCTGTGTCCCTCACACCCAGGTGACTCTGCGTACCCGAATGGGGCATGGCTGCTCAGTCCATTGAGGAATCCTCGCACCCCAGCAGACGATCGATACAATGAGGCACATGGGAGGACCAGACGTGTGGTCGAGCGTACCTTTGGCCTCCTCAAGTCCAGGTTCAGGTGCCTGGACCGCACCGGGGGTGCACTGGCGTACTCCCCACAGAAGGTGTGCCAGATAGTGGTGGCGTGCTGCATGCTGCACAATCTGGCCATTCGGAAGCAGATCCCCCTCATTGTGGATGACGGAGATCAACCAGGGCCCCAGCCCGCAGACCAGGACAGCTCGAGTGAGGTGGACAGCGGAGAGGAGGAAGCTGGGAATGTGCGCCAGCAGCTCATCGCCCGCTACTTCACTTGACGGTGAGTGTCCATGTACGACGGATGATGTGTCTGTATCTGTGCAGGTGTGTGTGTGCTGTGTCAGGGTGGCCGTATGTTCACTGCGTGCAGTGTGTCAACGCTCCATGGCCAGGGTAGTATGCCACTGTTGGTGACTGTGGCATTGTGCCCTATTGCTCTGTGCGATGTGTGTACATTGCTTGTAGTTGTTGACATGTACTGTGTGATGGGTGTGTGACACACTCATTGAATGTGCTCCTGTTCTGTCTCCCACCCCTAGGTCCCTACAGGCCCTCCGGATTCCATTGCCATGCCACGCATCAGGTGCCCTTCCGCCCAAGGTGGCCGTTGTATTCCGTACAAATAAAACACAGGGCACAAACAGCAGTTAGTGAATAAGGTGCATTTATTACGAACTGTGACATGTGATTGTGTGTAAGGTGATAACAAAAGTGGTGCGTGCAGTGACAATGAGCTGTCGGTCATGGCTGCGTGATGATCAGGGTGTACCCACTGGTTCTATGTCCATAGTCCAACACACACATGCCATCCAGCTGGCTGTGTGGAGTGGGATCGTAGAGCAAGTCAATGCAGTGGCTGGTCAAGGAAGGCTGGCGGAAGGCTGGCTGGCTGCCTCACTTGCGACTGGAGCGTGCGAAGTCCTCCCGGGAGATCTGTTTCCTCTTCGGACGGCCCCTTCCACGTTTGGGAGGGGGGTGTGTGGTGGCGACCTGCTGGTGGTGGGTGAGGTGTGCTCACTGGCTGTGGACGCAGGGGAAGTGGACACTGCTGGCCGACCCTGCGCCCTAGCAGGTGGTGGCGGAGGTGGTGTTGCTGGCCTTGCCTGTGACCCCACCGCCACCACCAGCTGGCCCATGAGGTCCACGAGTTGGTCCATACGGGACACGAATTGGCCCATATGGGCGTCCATGGACCTCAGCACCCCCAGCACCTCCCGCGTGTCAGTAGCAGACCTGGCCCATTGTCCTTGGGCCTCTTCATAGGCCCCAAGGACTCTGGCCATTTGAGGCAGGGCATGGCTCCCAGGGGAGGCTGGCGTTTCCCTGACCCTGCTCCTCCTACCAGTCCTGCTGCCACCGGCCTGCCCACTAGCCACATTGCTCACCACGGTCCTCGCTGTGGCTCCCAGGGTGGATCCAGTCGGCCGGGCCACCACCTGCGCTGGGGCTGGTGCCAGCGAAGACGTGGTGGTGGTGGAGGCGGTGGTGGTCGGTGCGGCGATGGTGGCGGTTGCGGCAGTGGTAGTGGCCGCAATGACCGTGGGTGTGGCCGCAACGACAGTGGCAGCAGGGGACTGGGACTGTTCAGCATCCCTGGATGATGGGTTGGTGGGTAGGAGGGGTCCTGGGGAGCGGCTGGGCCCTGCCACGCCAGATGGGCCAGCTTGGTGGTCCGTGTCCGAAGAGGTGGACAGATCCTCCAGATCCATGTGTCCTCGTTGGGGGCTTGTAGGCTGGCTGTGCTGGCTGCTGTCTCCATCCCCAGCGTCCAGCAGTTCGTCACCTGTGGAGAAAATGAGATTTGTTATTGTGTTGCACCTGGCGAAGTATGTATTAGTCGTCTGACATTGGCAGTTCGTGCAATCTCGTACATGGGTTTCCCGGAGGCGAGTGTGTGGCTGTGGCATCTGTAGTTGTGTGTGCTAGGCAATGGGACTGTGTGCTGTGCACATGTGGCATGGGACGGATTGGCCATGCCGATGGGTGTGTTGCTTTGCCCCTACTCATTGTGACTCTGGTGTATGCGGGCTCCTGGCCCATCCTGGGTCTGGTTTGTACTTTGCTTTTGGAGTTCATATGGAACGCTTAGGAACGCATATGGCAACATGGGGGCCATGCCTCAGATTCGCATTTGGGATGGAATATGCTTTTGGGGTTCAAATGGAACGCTTAGGAACGCATATGGCAACATGGGGGCCATGCCCCAGATTCGCATTTGGGATGGAATATGCTTTTGGGGTTCAAATGGAACGCTTAGGAACGCATATGGCAACATGGGGGCCATGCCCCAGATTCGCATTTGGGATGGAATATGCTTTTGGGGTTCAAATGGAACGCTTAGGAACGCATATGGCAACATGGGGGCCATGCCCCAGATTCGCATTTGGGATGGAATATGCTTTTGGGGTTCAAATGGAACGCTTAGGAACGCATATGGCAACATGGGGGCCATGCCCCAGATTCGCATTTGGGAGGGAATATGCTTTTGGGGTTCAAATGGAACGCTTAGGAACGCATATGGCAACATGGGGGCCATGCCCCAGATTCGCATTTGGGAGGGGATATGCTTTTGGGGTTCAAATGGAACGCTTAGGAACGCATATGGCAACATGGGGGCCATGCCCCAGATTCGCATTTGGGAGGGGATATGCTTTTGGGGTACATGCTGTGAGCCATGGGTGCCGAACGTGACATGTGTTGTGGCAGCATGACAGTGCATGGTCTGAGGTGTGTGCATGCCTGACATGCCCTGCATATTTGCTGTCTGTTGTGGTTACTGGACATGGCATTGGACGCATCGTTATGAGTGAGTGATAGTTGTGTGCCAGCCAACGTATTGCAGTTGTCCCATCTCCTTGGTGTGCGTGCTGCCCTGTGCCATGTGCATCACTGCAGTGCTCGGGGGTGTGGCCCATGTTGTGTGTTGTTGCTCACAGTGTGTCGTGCGCTTAATTGACTTCTGGCACATGGTTGGTCATGGGCATGTGTCTTAGCGTGACTGCTGTATGTGTGGCAGCTGTGCGGATGACATGCCTTTCATGTGACTGGGGCTGACGGATGGGATGGATGGTATGTTGTATGTGCATGGTGTGTCTGTGAGTTTGATGGGTTCAGTGGTGTTCGTGTGCATTTCTGTTGTTCCGCTCTGTTGCGTCTAGTGTTGTTTGTCTTACATAGGCGTAGTTGTGGGGTGTGGGGTTGACAGGCAGTGGGGGCTACATGGACAGGACTTCAATGGTGTTTCGGTTGTGTGTGATGAGTTGCACAGTGGCTGCCGTGTGGGACTATATTCAGTGTGGCTTGTGCATGCAGACGTGGCTCCTTGGGTGTTGCTATGTCTGTGATGGGTCATGTGGGGTGTGAGTCTGCTGTTCATGTCCGTGTGCACATTGTTCACTTGTTCGTGACGGTGGGCGGTGCTGCGTGTCCGTGTGCTACGTGACATGTCCCATGTGTTGGTGGTGTTATGGTCCTCATGCCTCCAGTAATCCAGCCCTGTCCAGTTTCCCACCTGCAAGTTGTTCGTGCGTGCACTGTACTGGATGCCACATGGCTCTAAGCGGGGGGTGCTCCATGTTGCAGGTCTGTGGGGGTGGGGGGTGTAGTGGGTCGTGGGGGTGGCTGTACACCCACTGACACCGATTGCTGTGGACCGTGATGTCTGCCTTTCGGCTGTCGTTGTGCACTGCGGTGGCTGACACGTGGCTGTGGGGTGTGGGGGATGCTCCTCCTTGCTGTGCTGTGGGACTGGGGCCTGGTGTGTGTTGTACTTGGGCTGTCCACCGTCCCACCCACTGCACTTTGTGTTCCTGCCACTTACCTGTTACTTGTCGGTTAGTGCAGCTGTGGCGGACACATGGGTGTGGTGGGTGCTCGTTGTGGCGCTTCTGGCATATTTGGGGACCTGTTGGTGGTTACGTGGCTGGCTTAGTGTACACATGTCCCCACGCATCTTACAGTTGTTCGGTTTGGCCTGTGTGTGGTAGTGTCTGTTGCATGTGCGTGTGATGTGTTGTGTATTGTGTGCTGGACATGGGGGTGTTTGTCCCTGGGAGCTGTGGCATGGTGGTTGCGCATGTGAGTACATAGCGGTGTGCTAGTATACATTAGTTTGTACTTACCAGCCTCCACTCCCTCTGCTAATCCGGCGAGGATCTCCGGATGGATTACGACTCGCACCTTCTCCTCCCACGCTTTGAAGGTCTTAAAGAGCGCGGGATTCCCTCCGCCAGTGACGGCAGCCAGCTCTCTGTTTTTGCCCTCCTTCTTCTTGACCAGGCTCTTTACGTCATTCCAACGTTTGTTTATCTCGACTCTGTTCCTGGGCAGGGTCCCGACTGCATTGACCTGGTCTACGATCCGGGTCCACATTCTGTTTCTGGTGGCTAGTGGTGTGTGCTGGACCATGTTCCCATAGATTTGTGGGTACACCTTGATGATCTCAGTCGACCATGACCGTCAGCTCCATGGGCGTGAACTTGGGCATCCTTTGTGGTGCCATGGTGTTTGTGGTGCTGGTGCGGTGTGTGTTGTGTAATGTGCAGGGGGTTTGTGGTGCCGGTGTTTGGTGGTGGTGGTGGTGGTTGTGATGTGTGCGTTTCTGTGGTGTGCTGCTGTCCTTGCTGTGTCACTGTGTCCTCTCCTCTCCTCTCTGGTTTGCAATGTAGCAAGGGGTTGTGGTCTGTGGGAGTGCTGCTTTTGTACTCACCTATGTGGGTGTGTCCTCATGGTCTGTTGTTTTCAGGTGTGTTGTGTCTGGGGTTCTGGCCTTTGTATTTTTTGTTTGTCCGGGGGGTGTTTTCGGGATGTGTACTGTGCTTGTGTATTTGTGTGTGCCTTGCTGTGTGGACTTGTTGGCCATGTTGTGTGCTATTGGTTTTGTGTGCGGATGGTTTCTGTGCAGGTACGTGGGCGCCATGGCTTCTGCCGTGTCGATTCTCATCGGCGTTGTTTGCGCTGGCGGGCGGTATATTTGTTGTTTTTCCGCGCTCATGGCGGTGCGATCGTAATTTCACGTGCGGTGTGTCGGCCGTGTGGGCGGGCGGTTTTGTGTTGTCGTGCGTGTTTCCGTCCGTGGCGGGCGGTTTGACTCCGACTCGGACGATGGCGGGCGGTATTTTGTGTGATTTTTCCGCCGATGGCGGTTTTCGGTTTGTGTACTCATAATGGCGTAGTCGGTGTTCAGGCGGTGTGTGCGGGCGGATTTTTGCCGCTTCCATGCCTGGCGGATTTTTTTACGCCGGGTATCGTAATGAGCCCCATAGTTGTTAAAAATATCGATTTTTTATTAATATTATGTATTTTAGTATATATTTTATATGTGTGTGATGTTTGTTTTTTTGTATAAGAATTGTTTGTATTTTTATTATATGTGTTAAAATTTTAGTCGTTAATAAAAAAAATTATTGAATTTTGCGTTTTTTGTTCCGTAGCGGGTTGTGGGTTTATAGGTGAATAGGGTAAGAAGTAATTTAATTATATAAATTTTATTGATCATTTATAGTAGTTATTCATTTTTTTTAAATTGCATTTTACGTTTTTAGTTCCGTAGCGGGTTGTGGGTTTATAGGGGAATAGGGTGGGAAGTAATTTAATTATATAAAATGTATTGAATAATTTTTATTTATTAATATTTGTATAATTGTGATGTTATAGTGTTAAATGTGTAAATTAATTTATTAATAATTGTTTGATAATTAGTTGTTAATTAATTTAAATTAATTAATTAGTAATTAACTATGGTAATTGTGTAATTAATTTTAGGTGTGTGTTGTGGTGTTTTTAGGTGTAAATGGTGGGAAGGGTGGCAAGTAATTTAAATTGTATTGATGAATTATTAATTAGTTGTTAATTAATTTAAACTAGTTATTTAGTAATTAACTATGGTAATTGTGTAATTAATTTTAGGTGTGTGTTGTGGTGTTTATAGGTATAAATGGTGGGAAGGGTGGGAAGGATGGGAAGTAATTTATTTTTTATTGATGAATTATTATTTGTTAATTAATTTAAATTAATTAATTAGTAATTATTAATCGTAATTGTGTAATTAATTTTAGTTGTGTGTTGTGGATATTATAGTGTTAAAGAATGTGTAATCAATGAATGTTTATGATCTTTTTTTAATAATAATATATTTTAAATTTATTATTAATTATGTTAGTTATGGAAATGCATTTTAATAAAAATGTTGATGTCTTTTTTATTGGTGTGGTGTTATAGGGTAGGAAATAAAATACATACATTTATGTTTTAAATAATTGGTTTGTTTGTGAATATTTGTTTCTTTTAAATAAATATTGTTTATAAATATCAGCGCCGGGAAACCCTGTTGGGTAGCTGTGCCCTTTATAAATCCTTTAAATAAATAAATAAATAAATGTATGTATTATTATTTTTAATATCATATTTGTAGGTTTTTATTGTATGTAATTAACATTATAATATGTGTTATTTATATATGTTTAATATGTTTAATGGTATATTTTTAAAATATTGTTTATTTCTTTTAAGAATATATATATTTTTTTAATTGTTGAAATGTTATTAGTAATTTTTTTTTTTCTGCTATCCAATACTTTCCCTACTGTTGCACTCACTGGAGTGGGAATAGTAATTTTTACCCCTCCGCTATCCAGCACTTTCCCTACTGTTGCACTCACTGGAGTGGGAATAGTAATTTCTATCCCTTCGCTATCCAGCACTTTCCCTACTGTTTCACTCACTGGAGTGGGAATAGTAATTTTTATCCCTCCGCTATCCAATACTTTCCCTACTGTTGCACTCACTGGAGTGGGAATAGTAATTTTTACCCCTCCGCTATCCAACGATTTCCCTACTGTTGCACTCACTGGAGTGGGATTAGTAATTTCTACCCCTCCGCTATCGAGCACTTTCCCTACTGTTGCACTCACTGGAGTGGGAATAGTAATTTTTACCCCTCCGCTATTCAGTACTTCTCCTACTGTTGCACTCACTGGAGTGGGAATAGTAATTTTTACCCCTTCGCTATCCAGCACTTTCCCTACTGTTGCACTCACTGGAGTGGGAATAGTAATTTTTACCCCTTCGCTATCCAGCACTTTCCTTACTGTTGCACTCACTGGAGTGGGAATAGTACTTTTTACCCCTCCACTATCCAACATTTTCCTTACTGTTGCATTTATTGTGATGCGAAATGTACGTTTTATTTTTGTTTTAACAGTTTGTTTTAATTAATTATAGAATGGTTTTTTTATTTTAAATTATTGATATATGTATATATTTTATTTTTATATAATTTAAAAGTTTAAAAATTAAATAAAGATAATAGTTAATAAATTATTTTAAAGTAAATATATGTATATGTATAAATTATTATGTTTGTGTGTTTATATTTTTTTAAATTAACTTTATTTTTTATATTTAGTTAAAATGTATATTAAATTTAATTAAATTTGTTAAAGATAATATTAATATTTTATATTTTTTATATATATTGTTATTTTATTTATATTTTTAAATCGATATTTTTTACCTCTATATTTTTAACTTCGATATTTTGGTACTTACCTCTTTAAGTATAGGGAGTCGATATTTTTACTTCGATATTTTTACTATCGATATTCTATCAGTGAACCATTTACTGTTCCGACTCCAATCTAGATCAATTTTGAGAATGTGTTGGACACTACAGGGGCAACAGTTACTATTCTCACTCCAATCTATACCAATTTGGGGAGGTTGGTACTAAAGGGGTGATATTTGCTATTCCCACTGCAATCTATACGAATTTAGCGAAGGTGTTGGGCACTAAAACGGATGGAGTTTAGTGTGCCTGAACTCAGAATTTAATAACACATCTTTTTGTGAAGATGGTTTTTAAATTGTGTGCTTAGAAACCACGTTTTTAAAAGTGGCTGGTTTCTTGTCTTAAACCATCTTGTGTGCCTCTGCCTGGTTGTATATCGCCTGCCTGGGTTTAGATGTGACAGGGTCTGGGAAGTGTCCTGACCCCAGGGAGGAGAAGGTGATACAGCAACAGCCTGGGCCTGCATTTGATGTAGGGGGGGGAGGAGTAGCCCCCTGGATGTGAAGAGGGCTGTGTTGCTGCCACAAAAGGATGGCTCCACCTCCTGCTGAGCGTCTGGCCCCCAGACCCCCACTATCAAAGGAAGAAGGTGTGCCCTGGCAGGAAGGCACCCAGAACTGGTTTGGACTGGGCTCAGAGCCCCCTGAACACAAAGACTTCAAAGGCATTTAGGGGTATAAATGTAAGAGCTGAAACCCCTGAACTCAAGACTGCAATCCATACTGAAAAAGGATTGAACCTACTTTGTGATCAAGAGGAACCTCTGACAAAGAAGAACAGCTGAAGAGACTGAAGAGAAGGACTGCCCTTGCTGTGTGTTCTGGGGCTGGCCTGCAGTTTGCTGGTTTGACTAAAGGGAGGACAAGGGACTTTGCTGTGTGCTGTGTCCCCCTGCTTGTGAGGACTTTGCTGTGTGCTGTGTCCGGAAGTAGCGTGTCTCAAAGGGCCCGAGGAGAGCTGGTCCCCTGTTGTGGAAACTCAGGAACACAAAAGTTTCCAACCGTGTCTCAGTGACGCTGTGTGCGTGGTGCTCTTGCACGCCTGAGACTGCCGTGTGGTCCGTGGTACTGTTTACGAGGTGCCCGTGATCGCATTGCCCCCTCAGCGTGAAACATCGTCCACGCTGCTGTATTGCTGTTTGTGGCCCGAACCGTCATCATACCTGAGGCTGTGAATAAAGATTGTCACCGCCGGCCCGAGCCGCAACGTGCCAAAGGACTGTTTGAAACTAAGACCCGTGTCTCAGCGACGCTGTGTGCGTGGTGCTCTTGCACGCCTGAGACTGCTGTGTGGTCCGTGGTACTGTTTACGAGGTGCCCGTGATCGCATTGCCCCCTCAGCGTGAAACATCCTCCACGCTGCTGTATTGCTGTTTGTGGCCCAAGCCGTCATAGTAACTGAGGCTGCGAGTAAAGATCGCCGCCGCCGGCCCGAGCTGCAACGTGCTAACGGGGTACTTGGAACTGAAGAACCGTGTCTCAGCGACGCTGTGTGCGTGGTGCTCTTGCACGCCTGAGACTGCCGTGTGGTCCGGGGTACTGTTTACGAGGTGCCCCGGGATCGCATTGCCCCCGCAGCATGAAACATCGTCCACACTGCTGTATTGCTGTCTGTGGCCCGAGCCGTCATCGTAACTGAGGCTGTGAGTAAGGATCACCGCCGCCGGCCCGAGCCACAACGTGCTAAAGGATTGCTTGAAGCTAAGGAAGCTACAAGGTGAAAGGGATCGTGATCGTTGTTCGTCGAAAGGAATCTGCCCAAGATCATCAGCGACGGAGAAGGCAGTGCCGTAACTGGTCCGGCTACAGCGCCGCCTAGCAACAGAGCCGCAACGTGATCGGGATCGCCCAGCAGGACGTCCGACGAGCGGGGAGAGAGAGAGAGCGAGGCAGCGCACCCCCCCAGGTAAGGCTTGGACTCCGGTCAGGAGCCACAAGCGTGTGTGGCATGGGGAGGCGTGCAGGAGGAGTACAGGAGTGCTCCAAGCTCTCTCCCGCTGCACCGCATTAGACGCGCTGAGTCCCCGAGCGGCCCGGACCTGCCCAGCAGGACCGGGGCCGCCCCTGTAAGTCTATGACCGTTGTTTCTGTTGTTGGGGCCTAGTGGGGGCCCGAGTTGACCGCGCAGATTGCATCACGAACCGCATTATTATTGCATTACGAACTGACTGATTTTTGCATTACGAATCACATTATTATTTCATTACGAACTGCCTGATGCATCACGAACCGCATTATTATTGCATTACAAACTGTCTGATTCTTGCATTACGAATCGCATTATTATTGCATTACGAACTGCCTGAGACTTGCATTAAGGACTGTCCTAATGTTACATTACGAACTGCATAGTATTGCATTAGGACTGCATTAGAGATCGTAAATTTCTCATTAATACAGCAAGAATCTACAAGTGATTGCTGGCCTAGTAACCGGCCAAGTGAATTATTACGAATATGCATATGTTGGTTTTCTATCGTTTGGTCTCATCGTATGCCTTTTTATAAAGATACTGTTATTTTTATGAAACCAGTGTGGTGTCCATTTGTGGTGTTATCACTGTGTTACTGGGAGTGTGGTTGCAAATACTTTACACATTGCCTTGGAGATAAGCATGGCTGCTCGTGCCAAGCTACCAGGGGGTGAGCAGGGGTTATCTAAAGGTGTGTCCCTCCTTACCCTGACTAGAAGCAAGGGTCCCTATTTGGACTAAGGTACCTACCTCAGCCAACTAGAGACCCCCAGTTCTAACAATGTGTAAATGCAAAGTCTCACATGAGTTGAGAAGGTGGCTATGTATCGGCTATCCTGGTCGACCTCAAGATGGTGGTAGCCTGCATTGAGACCTAGCTTCAAAAACCACCTGGCTTCATTGAGATCTGCTTCTATGTCGTCAACCGAGGGGGTGATGTGCCGCCCCCTGCATATGGCTTTGTTCGGGAGCCACGTGCCAATGCATAGTCTTATGGCACCAGGTTGCTTGGGTTTAGGAGCTATCACGAGAGGTGAGACCAAGGAGGTGGGCCCAGTGACTTTTTAGATCACTCCTTGCTGTTCAAGTTGATCTAGTTCCTTCTCCACTAGTTGGAAAAGGTGGAATGGCACTTTTCTGTGTCTGAGTGGCATAGGTCTTGCAGTCTCATCGATGTGGATCTTTACCTTCAGGTCTCTCAGACACCCCAACCCCACGAACAGCTGTGGGAACTCTTGTCAAATGTTTGGCGAGTCATGCAACTGCCAAGCAAAAAAGGCCAATCCCATGTCTTCCACGGTATAACACTCAACAAGAGTACCCGTGTCTCCTCTGGTCACATGGAAGCGGGCTCGTGTCATCTTCCCTTCGTTCTCCACAGTTACATCTATGACACCTCTCAGTGTTAATGGTTTGGTGCCCCTATACATGAAGATAAGGGCTTTGGTGGGTGTCAGTTTTGGTTGTGGCTATATTTTGTGGAATTGAGTTGAGTCCAAGACATTTACGGATGCAACCATGTTAATGAGAGCTGTGATCTGGGTACCTTTGATGTCAGAAGTGCACATTGGTTGTTTGCGGTGGCTCTCTTTGCCAACGAACAAGATGGTGAATACTTCATCATCGAGGCAAGTTGTGGACTCTGGCCAATGCGCAGAGTGCCCCGCTTCATCCTCCTCGAGGAATAGCTGTCATAGGGTTGGTCGCCCTCACCCTCGGTATCCTGCACCTGTGTTTTGCCCACTGCTACATCACACCTTGGTGAAATGGTACATGCACCCACACTTCAAACACGCCTTCTCTTGAGCTAAGCATACTTTCGGCATCCAGTGTGTCAGACCGCAGTTGCTGCATCCTTCCTCAGGCTGCTTGGCTGTGGCAGTGGTGTTAGAATGGGCGGGGCATCTCTGGATGGCATCGACTTGCTCCTCTTTAACTTTTACCGCCCGGGTGGTGCCCACCACCGGGGCCGACCCCCTCGCCAACGCCACTTCCATATCCTCACCCCTACTGTCTGCCAATTCGTGGGATCACATCTGTATCAGGATGTTGTCCAGGTAGATACCTGGCTGTCGCAGTAGAAGCTTCCTGAGGACTGACGACTGGCAGCCCTGGGTCAGTTGAGCCCTGATTTCATTCTGCTGGTTGATGTCAGTACAGGTGCTTTTCTATTCTGTGTAGACGTGCGTAAAAGACATCTTCCTCCTGCCGGGCCTGTCTCAGTTTGAACCTCCCATAGTCAAGACAATAGATTTTATTGTGTATAGTTAGTTAAAACCATTACAATTTTACCTTAAAATCATCAATTTAACAAAACATTCATATTTACATTTTCAATATTCGAAAAAGAGAAAGACATAAAACATCTAAAATCCAAGAGAAATATAAGCTATTATACTAATTGATGCCAGATACTAGACCTCCACCATTTCATATTTTGAGTTCAAGTGCAAAAGTTGCAAAAATGCGTACCGCTGTAAACATGGGACTGTCTAAAGTCAGCTTAATACTAACAGAATTTTGACGTAGAGAGAAATGCACTGTGAGCTTGTTAATACCAAATACAAAGTTATACTTCTACGCTGGGCCCTTTATGGCGACCACCAGAATGAAGATTTGTGCAAAATTTATGGGTATTGTGGTGTCCATATAATAATACACACTAAAATGAGCATTAAATGATTGTTTTTTGTAATAGTGTGCTGACTAGTTGCAGAAATTTAGCTGCCCTACATGAAAACTGCAAAGTCTGGCTGTTTAGTAATGCTATTACGGCTGGTCGGCATGATCTGACTTGGAGTGAACGGAAAGCATGGAGTAAAAAGTGCCGTCTCAAATTGCTCACAGCTGTGCAAATGCACAAAAGGTGTACAGGTGTCTCTTCCGCCTGTTCGCAAAGTGTGCACTGGGTGGTCGGCCATGTTTGTTTGCATGCTGGAACCAGATCTTTTGAGCACAAGGCTCCCAGCCGGGTCAGAAGTAGACAGTGCTGAACGGATGGAGTTATGTGTTGGAGGAGATATAGCTGTGGGGTACCTATCTCATATGAGGATAAAACCATCCAGCCGTGTATTTTCTTTGTTAGTTCAGCTTTATCCATTAACCAGGCTTTTTTTTCTGCCTTATTAGCTATTTTTTTGAAAGCGCAGAAGCTGTAGTTTGTTTCCCAGGCTTTATGCATATTTAGCATGGTTAGGGGGTGTTCCAGTGCTGTTGGCCAGTCTTTCTTGCCTTTTGCCTGGTTCTTCAGTTCTGTCCAGCAATGCCCGAGCAAAGACTCTTCTTTGGCAGCTCTTAGTTTCCAGCACAGTTTTATTATCGCCGCTTGCCTTACTTGGACTTGGTTAGACAACCCAAATTCCAAGCGCACTTGTGCTTGAGATGTAAATTGTGGAATCCGAAAGACTGATTTAAAAAGGCTTGATTGTAGGAGATTCAGCTGCTTTGGGTCTTGGCCTTTAAGTAACTCGGAGCCGTAGGTGAGAGATGGAAGGAACTTGGCCGTGATTACTTTTAGTAAGTGGGAGTTTGATGGACACTTTAGTTTCTGCTTTAGAGTATTTAGTCCGAAACGTAGTTTATTTGCCTGCGATCTTCTTTTGATTAGATGTTCTTTAAGTGTGAATCTTGAATCAACCACTACTCCCAGGTATTTGTAGGAGCCGCTTTGCTCTATGCTGTTTCCTGCTGCGTACCAATTGTGTTTTTTTCTATTTGGCGCAGTGTTTGCTGAAAAACAGATGACCTTGGTTTTGTTGTAATTTAGTAGCAGACCGTGCTCCTCTGTATATTCCAATAGCTTTGTGATCAGGCGTTGTAGCCCTACTGGGATCTGGCTACATAGAACAATGTCATCTGCGTACTGCAGACTTCTGACTTGGCGGTGTGCTAGCTTTGGTGGATCGCTTTGAACTTCTGTAAGCCTTTTGTCTAGGTCTGCGGTGAATATATTGAAGAGGCTGGGTGCTAGCACACATCCTTGTTTTAAACCGATGCACGTTGGTATCCTCGCTATAGTTCTTTCGCCATTTCCTAGCTTTATCTGGACCCAAGTCGCTGAGTACAGGTTAACTATGGCCCATAGTAGTCGTGGTGGGATGCCCCATTTTGCCATCTTTTGCCACAAAAGATCTCTGGGTACCATGTCAAACACTAATTTCAAATCAACAAAACACGTGTATAGTTTGGTGGATTTCCGCTGCGCTTTTTCGACTAGGAGATTGGGGGCTAGGAGGTTGCACATAGTGCTTGTACCAGGTCTGAAACCCGTTTGGGAAATTGGCAGAATCTCATTAGAGGTGACCCAGTCTTCGAGCTCTATTAGAAGATTTGACGCATATATTTTAGCTTCTACGTCAATGAGTGCGATTAGTCTATAGTTCGCCGGATCTGATCTGGAGCCAGCTGTGAATATCGGGTGGAGAACGCTCCCTCTCCATGATGCAGGTATGATGTTTGACTGGAAAGCGTGGTTGAACAGTGGTGTAAAATATTCTGCCCAGAAAGATTTGTCTTGTTTAAAGAGCTCGTTTGGAAGGCCGTTTGGACCTGGTGCTCCACTAGATCTAAGTTTTTTTTAGGACAGTCTCAACTTGGTTAGTTCGAATTCAGTTGCCCTCAGACGTGATTTCTGCATGGTCGATTCCCGATTGAGGCAGAGCGTAGTCGGTTTCCGTTTGATGCAAGGCGAGCTGGTGTTTGTCCCTGTCTGCGTGTTTGGTACCCTTGTAATCTATTTTATCGTGGTCATTTGTCAAGGCGAGCTTTGTATGCTGGTAGATTTCCATATTTACGTGCTTGTTGTTTTGGCTTAAATAGGCTTTCCAATCTGCCTCTAAGATGCTTGCGTTATGATGGCGGAAGGAGCCGTTTGCTATGTTATTTATTTCTGCCCAGAACTTCTTGTTGTTATTCGATTTACTTGTCTGCAGCAGCTTCAGCCAAGTTTTTGTTTGTTGTGCTTTCTTTGCGGTCCATACTTCCTGTTTATATTTCTGCCTTAACTGGTGAATTTTCTGATTTGCACCTTGGCTCGTTGTTTGGGCATTTCCGCGTAGTTTTCTTATTTCCCGATTTAGTGCCCTTTTTTTGCCTGCTAGCGAGCTGACGAACTCTGGTATTGCTGTCCTGCATTTATTTTCATAGGGCTTATTCTGTGCTGGAAATTTCGAGATTAGCATCATAATCATATTTTCCCAGTTTGTCCATAACTGATTCGTAGTTTGTGCTTGTGTGTTCGCCGTTGGGTTTTTGATGTAAGTCATTAATTCACTGGCATTTTTGCCTTTCCATGCAAACCTTTTTAGGTTATACGGGCTAGGGACTTCCAACAGGTCATTACTTCTGGCCGCTCTCGCAATGTAGATGCGCAGATCAATTGCCTGGCGGCTATGATCGCTCTCCAGTCTGTGAATGATTTGGTAACTGGAGATCATTTGTAGTAATTCTATGTCCACTATTGTGTAGTCTAGGACAGAGTTTACATACTTGGATATTCTGGTGGGTGCCGCTGGTTTATCTTGTGGTAGTCATCCATTTAAAGTTAGCATCCCTATTTCGGCTAGTGATGAGGCACAAAGGTTACCGTAACG
This sequence comes from Calotriton arnoldi, assembly GCA_963921515.1. Taxonomy (NCBI): domain Eukaryota; kingdom Metazoa; phylum Chordata; class Amphibia; order Caudata; family Salamandridae; genus Calotriton; species Calotriton arnoldi. The sequence continues at coordinate 844,761 of CAWUFW010003106.1, read as the reverse complement.
GTCTTTTTTGCAGTGATTTGTAATTAGCGAATAGGTATTTTTCCCTTTGAATTTGTTTTGTAATTTGGTTTGGACTAGGTCCTCTAATAATAAAAACATGTTGAAGTCGCCGGACAGCACAATTCCTGCTTGCGGAAGGTAGATTGCAGTGATTTAAGCAGGGCTATTAAAGTCTCAATTTTCTCCATTTTTGCTTTTGTTCCCGGATGAATGTACACATTGCATATTAGTAGTGAATTTTTTCCCTGTATATGCAAAAAGTCATTGGAAGGGTATTGTAATACTGAGATTTTGATGCATTGGAGCCAGGTTTGTCCTAAATCAATCGATTTGGATGACCAAGGTGTAGTGGTGTTTAAGTAAATTGATAGACCACCAGATGCTCTACCTGATGCTTTTCCCTTGGTGGTATACAGATGGTATTCTTTAAAACCGTTGATCGGTGTCGGTGCCGTTGACCATGTTTCCTGGAAGAGTAAGATATCGAATTTTTTTAGAAATTGTAAGAGGTCTGTGTCCTCTGTTTTGTTGCCAATGCTATTGATGTTCCAAGAGCACAATTTTAAGTTGTTTACTCATGCCTCACTTCTTTTGGACTCTATGCCCCGAGTAATTGAGATAAGAACTTTTCTGCTTTGGCAAGCTGTTCCCGGTGCTGCCTGGTGGATAATGCGTAGGTTGGGCCAGCTCTCCAGGGCACTGTCGGTGGGTCCTGCTGCCCCACGGAGTAATCCGCTGGCTATTGCCGTTCTGGGTACTGTTGTTGGACATAGTGGGCCAGGATACCGTTCTGTTTCGATTGTTTTTATTTCAATTCCCCATTTCGCAAAAAGTTCTCTGTGATGCTAGAAATCCGTCATAATTTTTGGATCGGTCCATGTTACCACCGTCATTTCTCTCCCTTTTGCACCTGGGATTGGTTTAAATTGTACACTTTCGATATGATTCGTATTTAAATATTTTAATGTTTCGATTGTGCTTGTGAGTTTTAGTATTGAACTGCGATTGAGAATATCATGACATCCTCTTGAATTGTAATGGGGAATCAATTCTAGAGTTAATGAACCTTCTGGTGATATGCTACCCTCATTGACTGATGGTATGTTGGTGCTGTGGTGATGTAATCCTGCAGAAATTTCACTGAAAGTTTTTCTCCTATGGTCAGTTTTTCATCAATTGGAATTTCCAGGCGAGTAATTTTTGTTACACCGTTTTCTATTTTTTGAGTCTCAATATGCTCGCCTAGTGTAGGCGATAGAGGGGCTTGATTTGCTGATGGTTGGGTCGAATTGGGCCATGAATTTGCATCGGCCATACTTTTTCTGTTATGAATATTAGAATGTTTGGGGAGGTTTTGAAATGTACTTGTTGCGCCGTTTGCTGTGTTTTTTAATCTCAGCATGCTCGCCTAATGTAAGAAGTGAATCGGCATGATTTGCCGATGGTTGTATCGTTTTAGGAGATAGATTTGTTTCAACCATCCTTTTTCTATTATGAATACTTGCTTGTTTAGTGAAGTATTGGGATATGCTTGTTTGTTCTAATCGGGAAACATGCGCTGTGTGACCATCTTCTTTCTGCTGTTGGTTAGGGAAAGATGATACCAAATAAGCTTTACGGCTGCTTGCCTTTGCAGGTGTTGAGTCTAACGGAAGTGTGGACTTTCCACAGTATTCGGCTTGAGGTCTAGGTTCAGACTTATTTCCGTGGGAACGCACGTTGGCCATTTTTCCCATGAACTCGTATTCAAGGTCTGCCTCCTGCGAGATCGTGCATGGACCAGGTGTGGTGGGTGCTTGTTGTGCCTGATTTTGACGAGTCTGTGCTGTAACTTGACTCTTCTTCTGTTTGTTGAGCCATGATTTTCTTAGGCGCTTGCGTTCCCTTTTTGTTAATGGAACGCTGGATTTTTGTTGCTGCTGGGTTAATACTGCTGCATCAAGCGGCAAAACGCCACATTGTGTCATGGATGTCTTGATCGAAGATTCTGACTGAGTGGCATTTCTGTGCAAAACTCTTTGGCTGCCATCAGTTTCCTCCGCGTGTTCCAGAGTGCCTAAAGAAGTAGTGAGATTCTGTTGGCTGGAATCTATTTTGCTAGAACCTGTTTCGATGGAGGCGCTTGCTGCGCTGGCTGATATAACGCTATTCATTGGTCCTTTTACTTCTACCAGAATATCTGTTAAAATCACCGGGATAGTCTTAAGTTGGTGCATAGTGCTGGCACATTGACATTCATGATATGTTGTGTGAGGGTCTTTTTGCACCTGCTCTATTATGGAATTTAGATCTTGTATTTTTTTCTCTATGCCAGAAACGTGAAACGCCAGGGCTTGCAGGAGGTCGACCTGCAACTCTAATTTTTCTGAGTGCTGAAATAATGCCGAATAAATAGTTTCCATGATGTTAATGAAAGGGGACCATAACGGAGCTTCATGGGGTGGGCAATGGTCTGCCTGGTGGGCATCCATTTGCTGACTTGAGAGGGTACCGTCCCCGATGTTGTCCATAAGGTTCTCTGTGTCGTCCTCCACCGGGCCAGGACCTACTTGAATGTTAGGACAAGACCCTGGACAGGACTTTATGGGAGAAAGTAAGGTGTTATAATCGTAATGATGCCCTGTAAATGTTTGTGCTTTAAACGCTGGGGTTTCTTCCTTGTGAGCATCCTGTTTTGGCCCAAGCAAGCTTATTAGGATTTCCTGCGTTTCTAGTACAGGTGTTGTTGAGACCTCTAATTGACCTCTTGCAGCATTTTCACCTTCTATTGCTGCAAAGTGTTTATCTGTATTGACCCTGGGCAGAGTCGGTGTTTGACTTTCACCTGATTTTGCCCCCAGCTTGAGGGGAGGAGGTGATAAAACACTCTCGATTTGTTGTGCTGGCACTGGTGATGCTCCTAGTGTCGCTTCTAGCGCCGCTTCGGTTGCTTTTGATTGTAATGTTTGTGGTAATTCATTTGCATTTGTATAGATTGGTGCTATCACAGTTACTTACTTGCCAGCCGTTTTCAGAATCTTTGGGGTGCTGAAGCTATCCTCTGGTAGAGTGTTGGTCTGTGCGAGCGGTTTTGTAATGTGGATGTCGCTGGCGATGACATTCTTGTTGTGAAATCCTGAGATCGAAGCCCTGGAGGGATTAGGAGGTCTGTGATTTTTAACGTCCTGCCTGCTAGTTTTTTTGTTGACGTTGATAAAAAGTTGGTTGGTGGTTCCAAATTTGTCTCTGGTTGGGTCTCTTCCATCAATAAATCAGGGAGTCCCTTACTGGTCTTACGGGTCTTCCTTAGGTTTAGGCAAGCTTTTTTCTTCGGCTTCACTTCTGCTCTTGTTCTCCCCGATCTCATTTCGATTTTCTATCTGAGGGGCTGCCCTGGGCACTCGTGCTTCCTTCACTTCTCAGTTCATGGTTCACAGTTCGCCGAAGCTGGATCCGCTTTCCACTCGAAATGGTTCCTACTTAGAGCTTCTCCGGAGAGCTGGCAGACCGCTGCCGAGAGCCTCGCAGCCTGGTTCCTTGTGCTTTCCTTGGTTAGTACTGCACACTGCGCACTGGTTTTGCGCGGGTTTTGCACAGGTTTGCCTGTACCCCCCCTGTCCCCCCCCGATGGTTCGCTATGGCTCTGCCCCTCGCTTTTCTTCCTCTGCCTTTGCCTTCCACCCCCTAGCTCTGAGAACACAATGGCAGGTCGTCTCTGGGAGCTAAACTTGTTTATAGCTGGGGCCTGTCTGTGGCCTATCTGTGGCTCAGAACTCCAATTTTAAGTGCTTCCGCGGGGGTGAGAGCTAGTGGGGATGGGGGGGAGGGGTGAGGGATGGAGAACGAGCAAGAAGTGGGCAAAAAGCGGGCAGGAAGCGGGCAGAAAATGGATAAAAACAAGCTGACGAGAAAGACGAGCTGGCGAGAAAGACGCGCTGGGGCAGGAGCAGGCAGGAGCAGGGCACTCTGATGAGCCGTAAGCCACGCCCAACCTAGTTGGGCCGCTTCCGCGGACTCGTCGGGCTCACACTCAGCGGCTACCACTAGCGGCGGCCGCGGTCGCTGCCTGGCCGTTAGCCCGCTTACCACGCTCGGCTCCTCGAGAACGTGTTCCGAGGGTGCCCTTGCTATCGCCTGGCTGATTTTGGCAGCTTTCAGCGGGTTTTCGGTGGCCCTCCGCACCTCCGCTCCGCGCAGCACCGCTCCTCTCCTCTCCTCTCGGGTAGCGTTGCGTTTCACGTGACCGGAAGTTCCAACCATTCCTCCCATAGTCGGTGTTGAGTTGGGGATCAAAGTGGCGGTTCATGGCCGCAACTGCAGCATCAAAGTCATTGTTTCCTTTGGTGTTGAAGAGGTGTTCCAACAGGTCATACAGTTCTGTGCCACTGATGTGGAGCATCATGGATCTCTTCACCACCCCATCTGTTTCACATGTGGCGTAAAGGTAGTGCTGCAGGTGTCCAATCCATTGAGCCAGCGTGGGGCGGCAGTGGCGGGGTCTACCAACTGGCTGAACAGTGGCATCACCGTGACAGAGGAATGTGCACAACATGCGGGAGCGGGTGGTGTGGCATTTTGCTGCTGATCCAACATTTGCTTTTAGTGTGAGCCTGCGTTCCTATGCTCCACTCACCACTTCGGAGTGAGCCCCTTCCATTAGGTGTGCCTTCTGCTGTGGGTGGTGAGTGCTCTAGCACTCCTTTTCTGTTTTCTTTTTCTTTTTTTATTCAGTGTGTCCTTTCCTTTCTGGGTCAATCCACTCACATGCCAGCTGCCTCCAAAGCTTGCGACCGAGAGCCTCTGCTGTCCCCTAGGGCTGCTCTTTTTGTTTTCATTTTAAGTCTCTTTTGTGCCTGGCATTTGCATTCATTTACTTTACCAATTTCTTTTCTGCCTTCTACTTGTTTTTTCCAGGCTTGCACTTGCTTGTTGGCAGACTGAGCTATGTCAGTCAGCCGCCTTACACGTGCCGCCAGGGGAGTCCCATCTCGTCCTGACTCACCCTGATGGATCCCTTGATGCCAGGTGCCCTCTAAGGCCCTGCCATGTCTGAGCGCCCTCGCGGTGTAGGGCTTTGTTCTGCAGGGGGCGTTGTGGATGCCGGTCTCTCCCTAACAGTGGGCTGCGCCACACACAAGGTTTTCCAAGTGCGGCTGAGGAGGGCACATGAAGAGAGGACACACTGTACCGGGTCTGGTGGCTTAGTGGACTAATGCATCCACTACAGGGGCCTGTGTTCGACCTCATGGTCACAGGTTCAATTCCCGGCGGGTCCACTCAGCCTTTCATCCTTTCTGAGGTCGATAAAATGAGTACCATTGAGTTGGGTAACAATAAACATCTGTTATTCAGCGCCAAGATGCCCCTTTGGGGGTGAACGTGTGCTTTACAAATACACGTGTTATGTTATGTGCCGGTTAGGATCAGATGCAGTCTTGCAACCCGGATTTTTGCCTCTCTCAGCTGCGGGCAGGGCACTTCCTTGACTGGCTGCCCTCCGGTGCTCACAACAGTTCACCTGCCACCGCCGGGTCACCAACTCTGCTTCACGCACCCGCGCGGTATGTAGTTAAGATGCTCCTCAGTCTCTGGTATCCCCAGCACGCAAGGTCACTGCCGTCCTCGTTACCAGTGTGCCGTTCTATGTGGGGCAAGGTAAGGCCACAGTAAATGCAGTAGCAATAGACAAATGTGAGACACCCACAGTATGACTGGGATATCACAGAGTGACCACAAGTGAGCACCCCACCATTTATTTATACACTCGGGTCACGCTTGGCCCTATGGTTGTAAGGTGCAATACATCAAGCAGTTCCCTCAGCCTGCTTCTACACACTCCGCCTGCTTCAAAAGACATTCAGATGGATCTCCGCAGAATCCAGAAAGACTGTCACCCACGTGCTCATCACCAGCAGACTCGACTATGGCAATGCACTCTACACCAGGTTCACCCAGAAAGAGCTCAAGAAACAACAGAACGTTCAAATTGCTGCTTCCATACTGGCCCTCGACATTCCCCGCCGCAGCCACATCACTCAACACCTCCGACAACTCCACTGGCTCCCATTCCAACTCCACTGGCTCCCATTCAACAAGAAAATCACCTTCAAGCTTCTCACACATGCCTGCAAAGCTCTCCACAACATAGGACCAGCATACCTGAACCACTGCCTTGCATTCCACGTACCCGCCAGACAACTCCGTTCCGCCCAACATGCTCTAGCCTCCGTCCCCAGGATCCACAAGAGCAGAACCGGAGAAAGTTCATTCTCCTACCTCGCTGCCAAAACCTGGAACACCCTGCCTCTCCACCTCAGGCAATCCGCGTTGCTGACTCAATTCAAGAAGGACCTCAAGACCTGGCTCTTTGAATGATCCTCCACACCCAGAGGGACCAGCAGCCCCCCCCTCCCCAGCGCCTTGAGACCCTTATGGGTGAGTAGTCGCACTTTATAAACCCGTGATTGATTGATTGATTGATTGATAGTATTGTAGAGGCCCGGTGGCACTCTATATTGGTACACAGTGATGTCAGTCATGCGCACTTGGCATGTTCTCCAATACAGCCTGGGTGGAGAACATGCCCCGGCCCCCATTACCTGGCTGAGCGCCGAACCACGGCACTCAGACCAATCATGACGCTGTATTGCAGTGTTGTGATTGGCTATGGGGAGCTTGGGAGCCCGGGTGCTTCCTGCTTGCACAGAAGCCAGGAAGAAGATGGAGGAGAGGTGTGTAGGAAGGTGGAATCTGACTATATGGTTGCCCCCACTTTTTTTTATGGTGTTTTGCTGGTTTATGACTTAGTTGGACTGGGATCCTGCTATTCAGGGCCCCAGTCTATCTGCTTCCTCTGTAAAAAGGTTTCCATGTGCCTTAGGCACATCTCTGATTGGAATCTGGAGTGCCCTTATAAGTCCCTAGTATATGGTATACTATGTACCAAGGGCATAGGTACCTCAGAGGCCTACCAGGGGCTGCAGCATGTATTATGCCACCCCTGGAAGGCCATCCAAACTGACACCACAGGTCTGCTACTGCAGCCTGGGTAAGGTGGTGCATGCACCTCTTACTGTGATATAGGTTACCTATATCACTAAATACATACACACATATAAACCTATAAGTCACTCCTATGGCAGGCCTTATCAATCCTGAAGGCAGAGTGCGTGGTTCCTATGTGAGAGGGTGCCCCTGCATGAGCAGGGCCCCTCTGCAGCGTTCGGAGACCCTTCTCTGATGCTGTTTGTAGTGCAGCCTGACCATATACTCTTAAGCGCATTATAACCTCGCGTTAAATGCTAACTTTAGAATGGCTGCACCTAAACATGTCATGTTTGGTGTCAAACATCTTGGAATACTACCCCCCCGCCAATTCTGGCGGCGGGGGTAGCATTCCACCCTTCTAGAGGGAGAGACATGTTAACCCTGGCCTGGCCGGTAACTTCTTTCTAAAGCCCTGGCATCACAAAATGGATGCTGCTGCCACAGACACGAGTCTGGCCTCCTGCTGCTGGACGAAACTCCGGCAGGGGAGGCCTGGACAATAGGTTTCCTGTCCCAGGGAGGTGTGACCACCTCCCCAGACAGGATAATGTGTATTGGGGCTGGGCGGGAGCACTTTCAGGTGCTTTGAAGTCCTGCACTGGGGGCACATTTGGTGTCCCTGTGCATACCCCAGTTCAAACCGGATCAGGGCTTGCAGCCCCTGCTTTGGCGCGAACTGGACAAAGGGAAAGGGGTGTAGCCACCCCTCTGCCCTGACCCACCCATAGGTGGGGCCACAGAGTAGTCCAACCCCTAAACTTGGTATAAGTATAGGAACCCAGTCCTTAGGACTTTAGATTATCCCTGGACGAAACTCTGAAACAGAATCCTGGACCTTCGACGCTCTACTCAAGACTAGAGGACAGAAGAATCTCCCTTGGGGTCAAGGAGTGACTCCCCTGCTTGGCAGGCACCAAAGAAGCAATTGTCCGGTCTGCATCGCCTAAGCTCCCGTCGGACGCCGAAGTCTTTGCATCACCAGAGGTGGATTTCCAGACTTCCCGAGGCTGCCCTGAGTTCCCAGCAAAGCTGAGGCCTGTAGCTGTCGTGGGTAACGTGGAACCGTGACCCCTGGACACCGCACGCATTTGCTAGTGTATCCTCTTCTGGGTCTCCCACGAAGTTGTGCTTTGGGCTAGGAGTAGCCCTAGCCTCCAGCACCAACTGCGCCGAAGATCACTGGCCTCCACTCCACGAGTGTCCTGTGAGCCAGATCCACGTGCGACGTCTCGAGGCTCCTTCGCGGTCGCTAGCCCGTTGGCTAGTAGCCCTTCACGAAGGCCAATCCTTTTCTTCTTGGGCTCCCTGGTTGCTCCAGGCTTGCCCTCACTTACCCTTGCTGGGTGAGTTCCTCAAACCTTGCTGGTCTGCACCATCGACGATCTTCATCTTCATCAAGGCTTGCCGTTGCCAAGGCTTGTTGGGTCCAATCCGGTCGCCGACACCTCAGCACTCGACAGACATCGTGTACCAGCCCGAATCCTGCTCCTGGTCGCCGACAACGCCTCCTGGACCTCGTGGCTGAAGAGTCAAGATGACCGTCAACGCACTTGAAGCAAGCGACATCGGTGGGCATCTGTCCATCGCCTTCCTGGTCACTGGCTAGTGACCCAGACTCTGTCCCCTCTGCTTTCAGGTTCTTCAGATCTCCGATCCACTCTTGGATCCGCCCGGACACTTTCCACTTGGTCGCCAGCAGCACTTTGCAGCAGATCGCCATTCAAATCGACGACGAAACCCGACCCCGAAAGGCACCTATGCACCCGGCTTCCCTGGGTGAGGTAACACGAGTACTCCGGTGCTCCCGTGGGTAGAGACTCTAGAACGACCTAGTTCTCAAAGGGTTTGCTTCAAGTCCTCCTTTAAGTGTCCCTTTTCTTTAATTTCCTGATCGCGACTTTCTCCATAGAAGTTAACGGCGTATCGCGGTTGTGTATTTACACTGCACGCGTCCCCGTGGGTCCCCTGTGTCACTACCTTGGGTGGTTCCTTGTGGTCCAAGCACTTCTAGAGGCTCTAGGCCTAGTGTCTAGTTCAGTCGTGGTTCTTATACCACTTTATTGGTATATGGTTTGGTACGCCCCTAGGGCCCAAACGTGTATTTGTGCTATTACTGTGTTTAAATAACTTATAACTTGTGTACTTCGAACTCTAGCCTCATAAAGAGACTAGATGGGTGTGTTTAGCAATAAATACATATATTTTGAATATATACCTGGTGTGGTGCTCTTTCATTTGGTCACTCAAGAGATTATAGACTGGTAAAACAAGCTGCTTTACATTCCTTCAAGACTTAGCCTGAAGGCTGCTCTCCATAGCTACCACTAGGATAGCTTTCAATAAGGTTGTCTTTAACCTATCTCCAATAAGGGGTTGTTTGGACTGGTGCAAGGTGCCCACTATAATTAGTGGACAGCATATGCCAGGCCAACTTCTCACATTGGTGTGCAGCGTGTGGGATTCCAGCTTGCTATTGTTTTACCAGATAATCTCAATTGAATTGATCAACTGAAAACCACTAAAGGTACCTAAGGTAAATATAATTTAAGCTTAGAATACAGTAAGTTCTACTGAACTTAGAGTTGTGTGTTAAGGGATAGCACACCCTTTCTACAACTCAAGAGAGTTTAGTAGGCCACACTAGAGTAGGTAGTGCATACACCACACCTCACTAGTGATGTCTTCAAAGCCAGGACCCAGTGAGTCCTTGCCAGAAGCCCATGGGCTTCTCCCCTCCAAGTATGATACACTCCCATTCTTGGAATTGAGAGCATTATGTAACTTGAGGAAATTGAAGACAGGACAAAGTCCCACCACCCAACACCTTAAAGAGTTGTTGGTGGCTTATGATCTCAGCAGGCCCTTAGGGACTGAAGGGGCAGGAGCAGAGGGTGGGGCAGAAGATGAGGATGGGGCCAGGGGTAGAAACCCCCCCAACCCTCCCTCTGGAACTGGCCAGGAAGGTGACAATGACCTTGACCTGGATAACCCAATCACTCCTGAGGAAGAGGAAGAGGAGGATCAGAATGACCCCCACTTTGTCCCCTCAGGAAGGATTGAGAGAGTGCCTAGCAGGACTAGATCTCCTTCTCAGGAGTCTAACCACTCTGGCACCTCAATAGGGACCTCTGTCTCCTCTTATAGGAGGGAATCCTCTCATGATAGGAGAAAAAGGCTGATTCAGTATGAGGAAGCTCAGCTTGAACTCAGAAGACAGCAATTGGCTATAGACAGGGAGTCCCTATTTCTCTTTAGAGAGAGAAAAAAGTTGGAACTAGAGTCCCATGGTGGCAGCAATATCCCTAAAGATAGGGAAAGGTCTTATGACCATAGAAACCTAAACAAGATTGTCCCTCCCTACCAGAGTGGGGATGACATCCACAAATGGATAACTGCACTGGAGAGGGCCTGCAAAGTTCAGAAGGTCCCCCAGAAGCAGTGGGCAGCAATCTTGTGGCTCTCCTTTGCAGACAAAGGTAGAGACAAGCTCCTCACTGTAAGAGAAGAGGATGCTGACAATTACAAAGTCTTGAAGAGTGCTCTGATAGATGGGTTTGGCCTAACCACTGAACAGTATAGAAGTTCAGAGACACCCAAAAAGCTCAGACTCAAGACTGGGTTGATTTTGTAGATTGTGCTACTAAGGCTCTGGAAGGTTGGATACATGGCAACAAAGTGCATGACTTTTTAGGATTGTACAATTTGATTATGAGGGAGCAGATCCTTAATAATTGTCAAAACCAGCTTTTGCACCAGTATCTGGTGGACTCTGATCTGACCTCTCCCCAAGAATTGGGAAAGAAGGCAGACAAATGGGTCAGAACCAGAGTAAAAACTAAAAATCAGGGTGGTGACCAGAAGAAAGATTCTACTAAGTCCCAAGAGAAAGGTGGGGATAAATCCAAGGATAAGTCCACTACAGGGCCCCAAAATTCCTCTTCTGGGGGTGGGTCCCAAACTCCTTCCTCTCCTGAAAAGAAACCATATTGCCATGTCTGTAAAAGCCTGGGCACTGGAAATCTGATCCCAGTTGCCCCAGGATTGGCAATAAAGAAAATGTTCCTCCAACAACTACTACCACCCCTCCTGGTACTACCAGTAGTAATCCTCCAGTTGGGAGTGGTGCACCCAAAAAGTTAGGTGCTTTTGCAACAGGAACAGAGGTGGGCCCTGGTTCAGACAGGGACCCCTCAACAGACTCCTCTGACTCTGATGGTGGTGTAGGATTTGCCACCTTTACCATGGGTCCCACAGCAATGGGCAGGTACAGACTGGAGCCAATGATTAATGGTCAGAAAGCTGTGGCATTTAGGGACACAGGGGCTAGTGTCACCATGGTGGCAGGGAAACTAGTCCCCCTCACCAGCTTTTACCTGAGTTTAAATAACAGGTGACCAACATTGATGGTGTCAGAACAGATCACCCCATGGCCATAGTCAATCTCAGCTGGGAGGGGGTCACAGGCCCAAAGAGAGTGGCAGTGTCCCCCACCTTACCTGTAGATTGCCTGATGGGCAATGATCTGGAGATTTCAGCCTGGGCTGAAGTTGAACACCAAACCCACCTTAGGATGTTGGGCATCCCTGTAAAGGTTAGTGGGGCTGTGATGTCCACAGCCCCAGCCCAAGAATTTGGAGAGATGGAGCCTGAAAGAATGGCCCACTCTCCCCCAAAAGAGAGCACAAGGGTTGAAGAAAAGTCTTCTTCCCTCCAGACAGTAGGTAAGGGTCAGCCTCCTCAGGGACCTGACCCTACCCCTAGTGAAGGAACTGCCCCAGAGGTAGTCAGGCCTGGCCTGGCCACACCCCTGATGGCAGAGGACCCTTCCAAGGTGGTACCCAGTCTGGAGCAGGCAACCTGCCCCTCTCTACCCTGCCTCAGTCAGCCCAGGGCTGCAGAGGTCAGGGAGGTCAGTGGACCCCCCAGGGCCCCCTGTCCAAAGGAACCCCCCCTCAGCAGATTAGGGGCACCCAGGCTAGTAGCCCTAGCCAGGTGAAAACTCCTCTACACACTGAGGGATCCCCCATACCTTTATGTAGGGACCTCCCCCAGAAGGACTCTGGTAGGCAAGGGCAAACCTGGGACCAGAAGGTTCCAAACCTGCCATGTCCCTCCAGTGTTCCATCCAAAGGGACCCAACCCCCAGCTGTAGGCAGCCAAAGGTTGACCCTTAGAGCGAAGTGCAACTCAGTCATGGAAAGACAGGCATACATGGTGACCAGTGATCTGAGGAAGCTGAGACCAACATTCCTAGGGCCTCACTTCCCTACTCAGACACCTCACCAGCCTTGTACTTTACCTAAGCACACCACAGGTAGTGATTCCCCATGGTGGAGACCCTCTCATACCCTTAGGGTGAGGGATTGCTTAGTGGACCATAAGACAGGGGGCAACCATGCTAGTGCAGGTGCTTTCTTATATGACCACTTAGTCAATGAAGGCTCAACTGGCCAAGGTTAGCCTTATCTCCTTTCGTTTGGGGGGGGTTATGTAGGAAGGTGGAATCTGACTATATGGTTGCCCCCACTTTTTTTATGGTGTTTTGCTGGTTTATGACTTAGTTGGACTGGGATCCTGCTATTCAGGGCCCCAGTCTATCTGCTTTCTCTGTAAAAGGTTTCCATGTGCCTTAGGCACATCTCTGATTGGAATCTGGAGTGCCCTTATAAGTCCCTAGTATATGGTATACTATGTGCCAAGGGCATAGGTACCTCAGAGGCCTACCAGGGGCTGCAGCATGTATTATGCCACCCCTGGAAGGCCATCCAAGCTGACACCACAGGTCTGCTACTGCAGCCTGGGTAAGGTGGTGCATGCACCCTTACTGTGATATAGGTTACCTATATCACTAAATACATACACACATATAAACTTATAAGTCACTCCTATGGCAGGCCTTATCAATCCTGAAGGCAGAGTGCGTGGTTCCTATGTGAGAGGGTGCCCCTGCATGAGCAGGGCCCCTCTGCAGCGTTCGGAGACCCTTCTCTGATGCTGTTTGTAGTGCAGCCTGACCATATACTCTTAAGCGCATTATAACCTCGCGTTAAATGCTAACTTTGGAATGGCTGCACCTAAACATGTCGTGTTTGGTGTCAAACATCTTGGAATACTACCCCCCCCGCCAATTCTGGCGGCGGGGGTAGCATTCCACCCTTCTAGAGGGAGAGACATGTTAACCCTGGCCTGGCCGGTAACTTCTTTCTAAAGCCCTGGCATCACAAAATGGATGCTGCTGCCACAGACACGAGTCTGGCCTCCTGCTGCTGGGTGAAACTCCGGCAGGGGAGGCCTGGACAATAGGTTTCCTGTCCCAGGGAGGTGTGACCACCTCCCCAGACAGGATAATGTGTATTGGGGCTGGGCGGGAGCACTTTCGGGTGCTTTGAAGTCCTGCACAGGGGGCACATTTGGTGTCCCTGTGCATACCCCAGTTCAAACCGGATCAGGGGCTTGCAGCCCCTGCTTTGGCGCAAACTGGACAAAGGGAAAGGGGTGTAGCCACCCCTCTGCCCTGACCCACCCATAGGTGGGGCCACAGAGTAGTCCAACCCCTAAACTTGGTATAAGTATAGGAACCCAGTCCTTAGGACTTTAGATTATCCCTGGACAAAACTCTGAAACAGAATCCTGGACCTTCGACGCTCTACTCAAGACTAGAGGACAGAAGAATCTCCCTTGGGGTCAAGGAGTGACTCCCCTGCTTGGCAGGCACCAAAGAAGCAATTGTCCGGTCTGCATCGCCTAAGCTCCCGTCGGACGCCGAAGTCTTTGCATCACCAGAGGTAGATTTCCAGACTTCGCCGAGGCTGCCCTGAGTCCCCAGCAAAGCTGAGGCCCGTAGCTGTCGTGGGTAACGTGGAACCGTGACCCCTGGACACCGCACGCATTTGCTAGTGCATCCTCTTCTGGGTCTCCCACGAAGTCGTGCTTTGGGCTCCTAGTAGCCCTAGCCTCCAGCACCAACTGCACCGAAGATCACTGGCCTCCACTCCACGAGTGTCCTGTGAGCCAGATCCACGTGCGACGTCTTGAGGCTCCTTTGCGGTCGCTAGCCCGTTGGCTAGTAGCCCTTCACGAAGGCCAATCCTTTTCTTCTTGGGCTCCCTGGTTGCTCCAGGCTTTTCCTCACTTACCCTTGCTGGGTGAGTTCCTCAGACCTTGCTGGTCTGCACCATCGACGATCTTCATCTTCATCGAGACTTGCCGTTGCCAAGGCTTGTTGGGTCCAATCCGGTCGCCGACACCTCAGCACTCGACAGACATTGTGTACCAGCCCGAATCCTGCTCCTGGTTGCCGACAACGCCTCCTGGACCTCGTGGCTGAAGAGTCAAGACGACCGTCAACGCACTTGAAGCAAGCGACATCGGTGGGCATCTGTCCATCGCCTTCCTGGTCACTGGCTAGTGACCCAGACTCTGTCCCCTCTGCTTTCAGGTTCTTCAGATCTCCGATCCACTCTTGGATCCACCCGGACACTTTCCACTTGGTTGCCAGCAGCACTTTGCAGCAGATCGCCATTCAAATCGACGACGAAACCCGACCCCGAAAGGCACCTATGCACCCGGCTTCCCTGGGTGAGGTAACACGAGTACTCCGGTGCTCCCGTGGGTAGAGACTCTAGAACGACCTAGTTCTCAAAGGGTTTGCTCCAAGTCCTCCTTTAAGTGTCCCTTTTCTTTAATTTCCTGATCGCGACTTTCTCCATAGAGGTTAACGGCGTATCGCGGTTGTGTATTTACACTGCACGCGTCCCCCGTGGGTCCCCTGTGTCACTACCTTGGGTGGTTCCTTGTGGTCCAAGCACTTCTAGAGGCTCTAGGCCTAGTGTCTAGTTCAGTCGTGGTTCTTATACCACTTTATTGGTATATGGTTTGGTACGCCTCTAGGGCCCAAACGTGTATTTGTGCTATTACTGTGTTTAAATAACTTATAACTTGTGTACTCCGAACTCTAGCCTCATAAAGAGACTAGAGGGGTGTGTTTAGCAATAAATACATATATTTTGAATATATACCTGGTGTGGTGCTCTTTCATTTGGTCACTCAAGAGATTATAGACTGGTAAAACAAGCTGCTTTACATTCCTTCAAGACTTAGCCTGAAGGCTGCTCTCCATAGCTACCACTAGGATAGCTTTCAATAAGGTTGTCTTTAACCTATCTCCAATAAGGGGTTGTTTGGACTGGTGCAAGGTGCCCACTATAATTAGTGGACAGCATATGCCAGGCCAACTTCTCACAAGGTGGACAGCCAGTCAGCCGGCCTGCACTTAAGTCAATAATATTTTTTTGTAACCCCCTGTTCCCCCCTCTCCCCGCCCCACTGCTGTTTCCTGGGAGCAGCCGCCACTGGATAATAGCAGTGCATGTCATCTACACGTAGGTTTAAAATTATGATGGGGAGAAAAAAATGAGCAAACGTGCTGATCTGTTGCTTTGAGTCCTGGCAGATGATTGATATCAGTAGAGGAGAATGATATACGGTTGGAGTGCGTGTTGGGGTCATTAGTACATAATGGAGATAGGGTCTCTTCTTTTCTGCGGGTCGGCAGTGTAAAGTTCCAATAATCATGGACACTGAATGAAGATCCAGAACTTTAATATAAGTTCACAACCAAAGGACCCCATCCACCATGAACCTCCAACTGCTCCAGCCTCCAGTTGCAATCTCCCAAGTAACATTCTGAGTCTCTAGTAACCAGTGAACCTGAATCATAACATTCTAAGAATACCACAAAATGATCGCAAACAAATAACTGCTGATGGGACTTTCTTTGCGATTCTTATTCACATTTGGACATGTGATATTTGAGATCCTTGAACCCACATCATGATTTTTATTATCGTCTTGTCCCTACAGGTGGTTTGCTGAAATAGAAAAAAAGCATTCCTTTTGCATGCACTAGCCAATAAGTGCATTGGTATTTTAGAACTCACACTGCAGAAGCAGCAGGGCTTGTGCATTTGTAGTAATGGGAGTGGGCACAGTGGGTGTATGGAGCCCATTTGGATTCATGTACCTGAGTGATTACCAGCTAGAAGTGCATAAGTATGTATTCTATCAAGGCCACGCCTTTCCATATGTCTGTTCTCGTCCAGCACAGACCAGATGCCAGGTAGGGCCCAAGGCAGACAAGAGTAATTTCTGATATCTGCCTGTCATGCAAGGTTTTGTACTACAATGCTCATGCACTGTACGAACATTACTATGCAGTTTTTCTCATGTCTGCTACTTATTTGAGGGTAAGCATCTTAGTAGATGTTGTGGACCCTGGACCCATATGCTAAGGAAGTGATGACACAAACTCAGTGTGTATAGTACTGGAACTGGCCACGAGCACATGCACTCTGGTCCTTTTATTGGCAGGGCCACCAGACCGGTGACGCCTGTGTTGGATGGGTGTGGGGTGGGTGTATGGACAGCCCTCAAAGGAGTTGCTGGTAAACCAGTACTTGCTGAGACACTAGAACGTGTCCAGCAGGACACTACAAATAGGTCCATGACATCAATTGGCCCCCGACCCTCAACCTATGTGGCTGTTAATTCTTAAGTTACATATTAAGTACAGACATCACCCCTAGTAATTTAATTTTTCAAGCATGCCACTGCATTATTTGTCCTCGCGAGCCAGGCCTCTCACTTGGTTTACAATCTGTGCATACAAGCATGTTGCTACATTAAGACCACTTCAAGCAGCAGCCTTCAGATGCCTCCACAAATACAAAAGAGAGTGCCTGAACAACAAACTATATTTTTGCCCGGAGTTCCGAAAGTCTTAAAGCTGTATGGATATGATCATTGTGACTGAGCGACATTCAAAATCTGCCACAATAGCACGTATTTGTGATGTGCAGTTGGCACTACACATACATGTGCAATGAACTTTCTGAATTATTTCAGTCACAATATACCCTGAGCAAATACACTTGCTGTAATAGTAGGAGCTGGGCAATGGCGTAGCTTGGGGAGGGGGGGGGCGGGGGGTGATTGTGGCGGTCCACCCTTGGCAGCACTTTTTGGGGGGCAGCAGACAAGGTGAGCAATTTGGGCGAGCGCAAGGTAAGTGGTTTTCTTCTTTTTTTATTTTATTTTCCCTTGTTATCTCTGTCGACTCCGCCCCGCTCTTACCTGCACCGGCCGTCACTGGGCAGCAAACTCAAGGACCGCCCCCGGCAGCAAAAGCTCTAGCTACGCCACTGAGGCTGGCCACGTGTGGTGCACATTTGAAGGAGCTATATTCACGCTTTGTATTTTACGCACACTTAATCATATTTCCTCTGACTCCAACACGAGTGCTTCTCTTTCCCTGTGTGTTTCATGTATTCTTTTCCACTGTTAACAACACATGCCAAACATTTGAAGATCCTTCCAACTTTACAACAACAGAAGCTTTGCGAAGTGTATTGTTCCTCGAGGCTGCTTGAAAAAGCAGCAGACCTACTTAAAATAAGTAAACTTCCCATCTTATCCTACTTTAAATCAAATGTCACATTTTCAGATTTATGTTTACATTTAATAAAGCCGTCTCATAACATTCTGAAATCGCTAAGCTTGTACTCCTACAAATGTAATCAGACTTTGTAAACCAACACAGATCATGGAATTCGACTGTAATGTGGATTGAATTATCTTAAAAATCATTGGGGGCATATTATCAAGAACGGCGTTATAATTATCGCCGCTTTAGCAGCAGAAAACTGCCGCTAAAACGGCGATAATGGGCTTGATAATATGAACTTGAGAATTCCAATAGAAGCCGATGTTGACACCAGAATATGGGCTTCTATTGGAATTCTCAAGGGCATATTATCAAGCCCATTATCGCCGCTTTAGCGGCAGTTTTCTGCCGCTTTGCGATAATTTTAATGCCGTTTCTTGATAATATGCCCCATTATTTTTTTTACTGTGTGCTAACTGCAAGGAACGCTGATTTACAGAGCCAAGCTCTTGTTTTCATTATTGTCGCCAAAGGGTCTTTTGACTATTGCATTTTTGTTAACTTCAGAGACAGCTTCCATAATATTAAAAGGCCTACTATTCAATTGAGATGGTAGGGACTAAGGGCATTTAGTAACACGGGATTTTGCATGCATTATGCACCTGCATACTCAATGGAATGTAAAGTGCATAGATGCAAATCCTTTGATTGTTTCTAATAACATGATGAAATATGGTGAGGTGTATTGGAAACATTAGGGGAGCAACAAGAATCGCATATGCAACTTACACAGTGATTTGATTATACAAATGTTCGGAAAAATTAAACGAGCAACAAGAACAGCATATGTTACTTACAGAGTGATTTGATTACACAAATGTTCAAAAACAAAGATGTGTTCCCACAATGTTTTGGTTCTACATAAATCATTGGTTCTGTTTGCCTCATTCCTGGCCTTAATATGATATATTAAAAGGCAAAACTCATTTCAGTGCAATTGGGATTTTGCACCTGAACTTGATTAGTACTGTATCTGAATCTAGGCCTCCATGTGTAATTGCTGGCATAAAATTATCAATAATTCTATGCACAATTTATGTAACTCACTCACAGTGTAATGTACTATTCCAGAATTGTCCACAGATCTTAGGGTAGAGAGGTATGTGCCCACCTGGCATGGAGGCAAATTCTCGACAGGGAATGTAAAAATTCAGAACAGGGGTCAAAATTCAGGACAAAAGATGAATTTTACTGACACATCTGAAGAGATCACTCAATATTATTAAATTAACTAAACAGAAGACCAGAGGACCAGATCAATGCTAGTTTCTGAGGATAATAACTGGCTGTGTTATTGAGCGCCATTTCAATCCATCGTTTGTAAATTTCCCTTATTGTGATGTCCTGAAAAACTGGCATAGAAAACTGTGGCTCATTCATTACCACTCTGGTGCTGCCACACATCTACTTCCCCAATAACTATGAGGGCCTGGATCAATCAATCAATCAAGTGCATTTGTAAAGTGCTCGGCTGCTTCGGAAGAAGCATCCCTGTGCTCAAAGCAGCGACTGAGAAGAAACGGAACTAACATACCTAATTTTGGTCAAAGAGCCACGTTTTTAGTTCTTTTCTGAAGCAGTGCTTAGTTTCGCCTATGCGAAGTTTGATTGCTAAAGTATTTCAGAGCTTCAGTCAGTCGGTCAGTACCGTTATTGATCTGCCTCTATGTTGGACTTTAGCAAATCAGCGAACATGCATAACCCGGAGGTTGTTAGATCTCAAGGATCTCTATTGTTGGTAAAATCCAAGACTGTTTCTCACATAAAGAGGACCTTTGCCCTCAAGGGCTCTGAAAGCCAGGGTGAGGGCCTTAGATGCAATCCTTCTCACCACCAGTAGCCAATGTAGCTTCTTTAAGTAGGGCCAAATGTGTTAAGAAAAGGGACCTGCCGAATAATCCTGGCCTCCGCATTCTGTATGACCTGGAGCCTGTGGGTCAGAAAAGTGGGTAGACCCAGGTAGAGGCTGTTGGAATACTCAAGGTGTGATGTCGCAAGCGCATGTATCACAATTTTTCATGTCTCCTCCAGGACCAAGGGTAGCAACTTCCTAATTGATCTAAGCTTCATGAAACAAATCGAAGGGATCTGTTTGATTTGGGTCGCAAAGGAAAGGTGAGAGTCAAACAGGATACTTAGGTTCCTAACCGATGAAGAAGGCGGCGGGGTGGGTTAAGTTCTGCCAGCCACCAGAGATTTAGGGGGGCTTCTGGCTGAAAAAAATAACATCTGTTTTATCTGCATTTAGTTTGAAAAAAATCGATTCCAGCCAATTGGCTACACCTTTTAAATACTCTTTGATTTTGAGGAAGGCTGCTTCTGAATGTTCTTGGAACGAGAACAGCAGTTGCGTGTCATTGGCATAGGAGACTACCTTCATCCCCCAAGTTTCAATCAGGATGGCCAGAGGGGTCAAATAGAGGTTGAAAAGCAGCAGACTCAGGGCAAAGCCCTGAGACACCCCACAGACCAGGGGTTTGGAAGAGGAAGAAAAAGGGTGGAGAAAAAAACACTGTGAGTGCTCTTCCAAGAAGCAATTAAGCCAGGACAGAACTGTGCCCTGAATGCCAAGTTGGCTTAATCTATTCAACAAGGTGGAATGTGACACCATCTTGAACATAGCCGACAAGTCTAAAAAGACCATAGCAGAGGCCCCTCCATCCAGTGTTTCTCTCACGTACTCTGACACTACCTATAATTCTGTTTTGGTGCTGTATCCTGCACAAAAGCCTGACTGAGTGTAATGGAGCAGACAATTCGCCTCTCTGCAGGACAAGAGTTGATGATTCCCCAGCTTCTCCAAGGTCTTTGCAGGGGCTGGCAGTAATGAAATGGGCCTGAAATTGCTGAGCACATTAGGGTCCACGTTAGGCTTGTTTAGGAGCGGGAGAAGGAATGCTTGTTTCCAGTTGGCAGGAAAAAGGAAAATTTCAAGGATGCGTTTCAGATCTTTCTGAGGAAAGTATTTACATAGTGTGCTACCGTCCTGAAGTTTTTTTTGGGGGGGGAGCAGGGGGTCCTCAGGTGAGCCTGATTTACATTTCAACCGTTCCTTAAGTGAGTCGTCTTCGGATATTAGACAAAACTCAAAGAGGGCAGGTATGTGACTAGAAGTAGGAGTCAACAAGTCTGCTGTGCAGACTCCTACAGAAAAGGTAGAGTTGAGTATTTGAATGTTCTCCTTTAAAAAGTTTGAAAGCCTAGTAGAGAGATCAGGCTACGGGCGGAAGGCACTTTGAACCGCATCAGGAGAAATAAAGGACTTCACAATATTAAAAACTTCCCTGGAAGGGTTTGCGGTGGTCTCAATACGCATTGAGAAGTGCTCTCTCATGGTCTTCTGAGTAAGTTTGCGGACAATTCTGAGAGCCTCCTTATATAGCCGCCTTGCCTCAGGGCCATAGGACCTCCTCCAGCTGCACTCAAGCTTTTTGCAAAGGCTTTTCTCTGCTCTTAAAGTGGAGGAAAATCAGGGAGCAGAAGGCTTGGATGTTTTAGCTGTATGAGTTTTCAGGGTTTCAAGAAGATCCAATGCCTTAGTGATCCATTGATTGAACAAGGTCGCATCACAGTCAGGGTTGCCTGAGAATGAGTGAAAGGAGAATTGAAGGGAGAGCACAAGGGTGCGCAGTATTGCCTCAGCAGCAGGCCTCCAGATCCTTGGAGTCACAGAGCATGCTGGGTCCATCGGACATACATAGTTTGTGTGCTTAGACCACTTATGCACAGGGTATGTTAGAGAAGAGGGCCTGCAAACATGGCCCACAGCTTTCCAGCAGAGGCCTGTACATCACCACTATGAAACCAGTCCCTGTGCTGTCACAGTGTACATGTGATGCAGGGCCATGTGATGGGAAAGTCTTGAATGCTGCTGTTGTGTGTGTGACTGCTTGTGTCTATGTGTCTGTATGTGTGAGTGTGTTTAAGTGTGTACATGGGTAAGTGTGTGAATGCGTGTAATGCTCACTCTTAGTATAATACAGACTTTGGCATAATGGTGGCAGGGGTGGCCGGCATGGCTTGCGGGTGGCGGGGTGGGCATGGGGGGATCGCACGGTGGGGTCGCAGGGGGATTGCGCGGAGAGGGGGTCACAGGGGACACATTATATAAAAATACAAAAAAAGTAAACTTACCTTGCCGCCGACTGGGTCCAGTGTCTCTGCTCCTGCTCTCCTCGAGCACATCGAGGAACAGGAAGCAGGCCCCACTAATCAATCACAATGCTGCAGTGCGGCATTGTGATTGGTGAGCACCCAGGCTCCCCTGACCAATCACAACGCTGCAGCAGCATTGTGATTGGTTTTGAGCATCCTGGTTTGACGCTCAACCAGGGAATGGGGGCCTGGGCTTGTTCTCCATGCCTGCATGGAGAAGGGGAAAGTGTGCATGACTGGTTTGGGCGGCCCGAGAGGACCGAACAAACAGTGAAGGCGCAGTTGAGTGGGCAAACCACTCTGCCCCTGCCTTGCTCAAAGAGCAGAGCAGCCCAGCCCACTCACCCGCCCGCAAAGCAGCAGGAAGCAGAACTAAAATGATAATAACGCAAAGTTATTATCATTTTAGGTTTCTGCTTCCCACTACTTAAAAGAAGTGGGGCGACGCTCCTCCGCCATAGCGGAGGAGCCGTCCCTGAATGGTGGTAATTCGCAGCATATGGTGGGCATCTGTGACATGACGCTGACTACCCCAGATAAAATGCTGCCAGTGGTATAATGGTAGTAGTTCTTGGCTTATTGTGCGCCATCCCCTCATGGATTGATAATGCCTACCCCTGGGGGTTCAGTCTTCCTTGGCATTTAATGAAATTACTGAATATTTCATGAGTGTATCTTTAGAAGCTATAGCTTTAAGCAAATTTGTGTATATTGTGCTGTAAAATGCAGTATATAGCCTAATTTCTCAAAGTTCATTTTATTTTATGGGTTGTGGGAAGAAAGCCCCTTGCCTACGGAGTACGTTGAGCTCACTTGTTTCACTAGCTTGGTACAGTTGAGTATTGGTTTTTAAGCCTCACCAATTTCACAAACTGCCAACAGGCCCTAGACCTATGACAGATGCCTATTTAAATGCATTGCATGCTAATATATCTTCAGAGCAATGCTGAAAATGTGGCATGGCACACCCATCGCCCTACGGACCAAAGCTGGGCAACATTGCACTGCGCTGCTCAGTAGCCATGAATGCAATTTATACTCAGCACATATGTGATCCGTTTAGAATTAAAAACATGCCTGCTATCTTGTGCACTGCAGGTCTTAGTCATAGCTGCTACGCAATCTTGGGTAACATCTTCAAACTGTCTGAGCTTTTTTATCAACAGCATATTGCATTCTGGAACTTTAGTTTCACTTCTAATATCATGTGCCAAAGAAAAATCCTGTATGCAATGTACTCTTGACTTCACAGCTGGGACTGTCTGAGGTGCAGCATATGGCAGGAGACAACTGGTTAGCTATAGCAGTTAATGGGTATTTAACATGCTAAATAATGAGGTGGATTCCACCTCAGAGATGGGAAGCTGTAGCTGGACATGCTAACATTGTGTGATGCATCCACTATAACTGTAGAGCATAAATAGGGTTGAAATTCCCAACAACCAAAAGGACATCCAAACTTCTACCAAATGCTAGGCTGTCGAGGGTGAGTATAAGACTGTGAGTAGGAAGAGGCGGATTAAGCATAATGAAGATTTCCATTAAGTATTTCAGGATTTACCAATAAGCCTCTGCTAATCTCCCCAGTTCTACTACTGACGTATGCTAAATAACAATCACCTCCATCAATCTCAGGCAGAATAATAGAGCCACAGATATTGCTGACTAAATTAGCTTTACTGTGGGACTGAAAAGTAGATCATGTGAAAACAAGAGAATTGGAATGCTAAACTTTGGTTCATTGACTTCCAATACCTACCTGAAGTCTGTAGTTATGGACAAAAGTATGTGCAGATTTCCAAGTAACAGCTCAGAAACTTTATGCTGAATGGAAACCTTGAACTTGTGAATCGGGCCCTTAGACTTTAGGTGTAAAGTTGGACTTTAGGTCTAAACTTAGGCCTCGATTCTCAAAGGTAAACTGAGAAGAAAGTCTAGCTTTACATCTTTCATTATTCACAAAGGGCACTTATGAGTAATAAAGCTAGACTTTTGTCTCAGTTAAAGTTACGTTTTGGTCTTAAGTTTAACTGAGATCAAAACTGAGACAAAAGTCTAACTTTACTACTCGTAAATGCCCTTTGTGAATATTGAAAGTTGTAAAGTTAGACTTTCGTCTCAGTTTACCTTTGTGAATCGGGCCCTAAGACTTCTGGTCTAAGTTTACATTTGTGAGCCAGGCCCATAGTGTGCAGTTTAAAAAAAAATCATTTCGACATGGCAAAATAAATCTTTTGCCAGACCAAAACTTCCTTTTTAATGCATATAAGTCACCCTTAAGGTAGGCCCTGGACAGCTCCAAGGGCAGGATGCAATGTATTTAAAAAGTTGGACATATACTTTTAAGTTTTACATGTCCTGGTAGTGAAAAACGTTTAAATTAATTTTTCATAACTGCAAGACCTTCCTCTCCCATAGGACAACAATGGAGGTACCTTATTACATTTTATAAGTGTAATTTCCAAATGGGAACAGTTAACCCCATCATGTTTGGTGTCTCTGGAATCACAATTCAAAATCCTAACTTATGGTGATGTTGGATTTTAAATTGCAATTCTGAAAATGGCAATTTTATAAAGCCGAGAAAAACAACAAGGGAACCCTACTCACTTGGAACCAGGGTACTGAAATGATTATCAAAAACAATGGCTCCTGTGGACTAATGGCAAGAAAATCTCAATAAAATAACGCACTATGGCAATGTAATGGGTTATTGTGATGTCAAAAAGAGAAGGAGTCGAACACACCTTAGATTAGTAATTCATTCATAATTCTTGTTTATATAGTTCTTTGAAGCAAAATTACATTTATGACATTTAACAATCAATTGATTGTAGTGAGTGGTGTCCCAGTGAAAAAGGAACCTAAACAAATAAACCTAAATAATTTGTGACATAATCGTGACATATATACAAGGTTTCCTATATTTCATGAAAGTGACCATTGAAAGATATATATTATATAAACCACGCTTTTATACAATGATAAGTGCTGGCTTGTAATGATTCGCTTTGAAAAAACTGTCGACGGCGTTTCGACCCTGTGTGCAATGTAGGGTCTCTTCAGGACCTAAGATAGTAGGGACACCTGCGAGAAGAGGAAGGATAATGTCAGTATGTGCTTGTAATGGAGCAGCTGTGCTCGTGGAAAAAGGATGTAGGCAATCAGTATAGTACCTGAAGGAAGGGTTTGCGCAGCCTCGTGTGGAATTTGTGGCACCGTGAGTAAAGTGAAAAGGAAGGATACTCACATGGGACCCGGCCGGGCACTGTTCATGTGAGAAATAGAAGCGTGTTAATATCAGTCTTTTAAGTAGAGTACATATGACTCTACTACATAGGTGCACTATGATAAGAGACTTACCCCATGTGAGGGTAGCTGTCGGCTGGCAAAATTCGGTTAGCACAATAGGAGGATTCCGCAGGTATGGAATAGAAGGGCACGGTGAGTGTGCAGATCAAGCATGAGCTATATAGAAAAATACAGTTATTGTCGGTGTCTATTGGCCAAAGAGCGTTAGAGCGCTTAGGAAGTCTATAATTGTACAGGCTTACCCGATAGGGTTTTAAGTAGAAGTAGCAGGCTTCTTCCATGTGTTATGGCTCTTGATCATTATTTAAGACGGCTATGCGCCTTTTTGTGTCGCCAGTTGATAAGTAATGGGGGGTCTGAAACCAAATAAAGTAAGAGTATATTTAGTATTGAGGTCTAATCTTAACCAAGGCGCTCTATGCGTGTATTGGACAGCCAAACTAATGCTGGCCCGCTTACCTTACTCAAGAATCAGTATGTTCGTGCCTGCATCAAGGATATCTGTGGAACACTTAGTGTTTACATATGCGAGCAATTTTCTTACTGTATCCAGTAAGAAAATTGCTCGCATATGTAAACACTAAGTGTTCGACAAAAATGCAATGATTGTAACTGTAAGAGTACACCAAGAGATTGAATTTGAATACACAATGTATCGAATAAAATTACTACACGGTTAAAAACACAAGTACAAGCCAGCATCCTTAATTACTGAGATCACAGGCATACCGTCTACTCGCGTTCCCTGTCAGTCGTTTTTCATGCGCAAGAACATTTCTGATATGTCAACACCCAAGACCCCATCATGATAAAAATCCCCTGCTTAACACCAATTAGGATAGGCCATTATATTCGCCATGCGTCACCCAGGAGATTACACCCTTTTTGGAAGACAGACTCATGACGGTCTGCTGTCCATTTCCATGATAGATCACAGAGCAGCAGATTAGATCTACAGCTGCGGCTCCATTTTTCGGGTCTGTCAAAACTGCACTGTCATTTTTCGGCGGCAAGAGAGAAGCTATATACCTCAAGCCTTTCACAGGCTCGGTGTCATTGAACCAATTCAGACAGACATATGCTGTTCTGCTCCACAGATATCCTTGATGCAGGCACGAACATACTGATTCTTGAGTAAGGTAAGCGGGCCAGCATTAGTTTGGCTGTCCAATACACGCATAGAGCGCCTTGGTTAAGATTAGACCTCAATACTAAATATACTCTTACTTTATTTGGTTTCAGACCCCCATTACTTATCAACTGGCGACACAAAGAGGCGCATAGCCGTCTTAAATAATGATCAAGAGCCATAACACATGGAAGAAGCCTGCTACTTCTACTTAAAACCCTATCGGGTAAGCCTGTACAATTATAGACTTCCTAAGCGCTCTAACGCTGTTTGGCCAATAGACACCGACAATAACTGTATTTTTTCTATATAGCTCGTGCTTGATCTGCACACTCACCGTGCCCTTCTATTCCATACCTGCGGAATCCTCCTATTGTGCTAACCGAATTTTGCCAGCCGACAGCTACCCTTACATGGGGTAAGTCTCTTATCATAGTGCACCTATGTAGTAGAGTCATATGTACTCTACTTAAAAGACTGATATTAACACGCTTCTATTTCTCACATGAACAGTGCCCGGCCGGGTCCCATGTGAGTATCCTTCCTTTTCACTTTACTCACGGTGCCACAAATTCCACACGAGGCTGCGCAAACCCTTCCTTCAGGTACTATACTGATTGCCTACATCCTTTTTCCACGAGCACAGCTGCTCCATTACAAGCACATACTGACATTATCCTTCCTCTTCTCGCAGGTGTCCCTACTATCTTAGGTCCTGAAGAGACCCTACATTGCACACAGGGTCGAAACGCCGTCGACAGTTTTTTCAAAGCGAATCATTACAAGCCAGCACTTATCATTGTATAAAAGCGTGGTTTATATAATATATATCTTTCAATGGTCGCTTTCATGAAATATAGGAAACCTTGTATATATGTCACGAATATGTCACAAATTATTTAGGTTTATTTGTTTAGGTTCCTTTTTTTCACTGGGACACCACTCACTACAATCAATTGATTGTTAAATGTCATGAATGTAATTTTGCTTCAAAGAACTATATAAACAAGAATTATGAATGAAATACTAATCTAAGGTGTGTTCGACTCCTTCTCTTTTTGACATCACAATAACCCATTACATTGCCATAGTGCGTTATTTTATTGAGATTTTCTTGCCATTAGTCCACAGGAGCCATTGTTTTTGATAATCATTTTATAAAGCTGGCATTTTCTTGCCATTTGGTACCTGCAGCCTGTCTCGGGGTCACATAACTGGGTGTGGGTGACAGTTGGGCTTTGTGTATTCCTCATAGACAGCCACACACAATGAGGACCTTAGGTGTGACTGGATGGGCCATCACTGGCAGCCCCACTTATACCTGAATAAGCTGTGTCTTGTCTCCACACAAAGAGCTGCATACCCCCTGTAGTTAATCTGGAGCAGGGCCAGGAAGGCAGGGCACCTGTGCACTTCAAAGGCATGCCTCTAGAAGCTTCTCCACACTTCAAAGGCACAATTGGGTATATATATATATATATATACTGGACAACTGTCGACTTGTACAATTCTAGACCCTATATGTACAATACCACAATCAAAATGGAGATAATCCAAAGCTCAAAAGTTGAGCAAAATCTCAAAGTCAATCTCAGAGTCTCAGAATCTCAAATTTAAGGAATGTATCAAACAATGTGGGTGAAAACTTCATAATATTCTATTAGGTAACTGTCCAAGATTAGCATCCAGGCCGTCGTGCGCTCCGTTCACTCAGCACTCTAGAAAGAATCCAATGGATAGGGTCTACAGAATTGTACAACTCGACACTTGGTCCTGAGGATGGTCTTATGTACTTGTTAGATGACTGGAGACCGAAACGTCTAGGAAGTGGCCACCACAATCATTAAAAACGCTTTATCAACTTACAAGCCCCTCCTCTTAGATATATATTCCATGGACTTTTAAAGGACAATACAGTTGGATAGTCTCCCAATCTGCCTGGATCGCCTCTGAATACCAGGATAAACAGTATGTGGGTGCATACACGGTTACCATAACCCTTGAACAAATAACTGAGTTTAAAAATGTTCCTCCTCCGGGAGACACTCTGGGCCCTATTACAAGTCTTGCCATCCTAGGACTGCCAGACTCATGGTGGCGCGGAGGTGGCGGATCCAGCCACCACCGGACTGACTGCCCGGCTGTCCGATCACCCGATTACGACCTGGGCAGTCGGACCGCCCTTGGACCGCCGATTCCACCAGAGAACCACCATTCCCTGGTGTTGGAGTGGCAGTCAGAGGCCACAATATGCTTGGCGGGACTGCAACGGTCCCACCAAGCATATTACGAGTTTCCTCTCTGCCAGGGTTTTCATGGCGGTGGAACCCTGGCAGAGAGGAAACAAAGGGGGTCCTACAGGCCTCCACCGCATTTGGATGCACACAGGGGGGCATAACATGTGCCACCCTGTGTGCGTGCACATAGGTTCCTGCACGGCATGGACTTTCGCGTCCATGCCATGCTGGAACCTTGTACTGCGGTTCCATTGCAGTGCCTTTTTCAAAGGCACAGCCACCTTTAAAAGAGGCACCGCCATGGGACCACCACGTGCCCCACCTGCCAGACTACTTGTAAATCGTAATCTGGCGGGAAGGCAGGGCGACCTTCAGTGTAGCGGTGGCCCGCCGCGCCACCGCTCCACCGAAAAGTCGTAACCGGCACCTCTGTGCTGTTATTGTTCATACCCAGTCTACTGTGGAAATATTTAGTTGCCCTGTTTAGTTGTACTCAGATATCCACAGTTGGTGCTTTGTGCTTTTTGGTGTCAAGTCTTTAAAATTAAGGGGCATATTAGCAAGGGCACTATCGCCGCTTTAGCGGCACTTTTTGCCGCTAAAGCGGCGATATTTATATCGCCCTATCAGCAAACTGTCTCTAACAGCAGTTAGCGACAGTTTGCGGGCATTAGCGCCCGTTTTTCTACCGCTTTGCATGTCAGCGATATTTATCGCTAATGACATGCAAAGTGGGCGTTCCCGACGAACAAACCTGGGAAACACTCGCTAACAGGCCTATCGCCTATTAGCAAGGTGGCCATGGCCCCAGTTAGCGACGTGAAAAGTCGCGCTAACCGGGGTCATCGCCATTTATTTAACACCTGCAATTAGCAGGTGTTAGCCATACCTAACATGGGGGGTGGATTATGCTGATACGACCACAGGGTCGTATCAGCAAGGTGTTCACCCTTCTCCATGCAACATCGCTGGTTTTTCAGCGATGTTGGCCCATTTCCCCCGCTATCGCTGGAATATTCATCGCCATAGCGCTAATCGTTGCTAATACAGCGTTAGCGTGGCGATATATTCCAGCGATAGCCGGCGATAAAAAAATCATGCTAAGCAGGGTTAGCGATGATTATCGCCTCTTCTTGCTAATATGCCCCTAAATATCTCTGGTTCTACTAATTGGATTTTTGCTATTTTGTTCTTATTTATTAAAGAAAGTTCTACTGTTCTAACTTGTTGTGGGACCTTTTTGTGTGGTGTTTTACACTTTATTACTGTTTGAAGTTGTTAGAAATTTGGTTTCGGGTTGACAGAGGTATGCACCATGTCCAAGCAGGAACCACAATCCTAGTCAAGATACACACCATAGATTAACCTGTGCTCCCCCTCTGGTAGTTTGGCACAGAACAGGCAGGCTTAACTTAAGAGGCAATATGTA
Organism: Calotriton arnoldi; assembly: GCA_963921515.1. Lineage (NCBI taxonomy): Eukaryota > Metazoa > Chordata > Amphibia > Caudata > Salamandridae > Calotriton > Calotriton arnoldi. Next base: position 814,972 of record CAWUFW010003106.1, on the reverse strand, counting down.
AAGTATTTGTGCAACACTTAAAACAGCAGCACAGTGAAAACACCACAAAAAGACTCCACACAAGTTTAGAAAAATAGTTTATGAGTTTATAAATAAAACAAGACCAAAATAACAATAACAAAAATCCAATAAGTAGAAGTAATAAGTAGAAGTCAAGATATACATTTTATAGATTAAAAGTGGAAAATAGCACTTAGAAGTAATAAGCACCTATGGGGTTATCTGGTCGCGCTGGACTGGGGCAAAGCCAATAGTTCAGGATGACTGCGATGGAGCCCGGAAACTGGCCCCCTTGCTCTCTCCTACTACTTTACAGACAATCGTATCGGCCACGATCGTGTCCAGGTTGGACTATGGCAATGCCCTTTATATTGGCCTTCCTGAGAAACTAATCAGCAAGCTGCAGGTGATCATGAACGATGCAGCTAGGCTGATTTTTAGGCTCCGCAGAAGGGCTCATGCCACCCCTTTGCTGCTTAAGCTGCATTGCCTCCCGGTCAAACAGAGAGCCAAGTTTAAGGGCCTTTGCATTGCCCACAAAGCCATCTTTGGCAAGGCGCCTGGCTATATCAAGGAGCGTCTGATGAAATATGTACCGGGACGCACACTGCGATCGTCCACGGCGGGCCTTTTGGCCCCCTCACGAGCCAAAATGGCATCGAAAGGTGGCAGAGCTTTCTCTGTCTTAATTCCCCAAATTTTGAATGAATTACCAGAGAACCTCCGTAAGGAACCCGCCCTCCTCCCCTTCAGGAAGTCTTAAGACTTATTTGTTTAGGGAAGCCCTGGCTATAGTCTAATACATTGGTTTGGTGCTTTTCTGGGATGGTAGAAGCTACCTGAGCTTTCTCTACAAGCGCTAAGAGACCTGCAGGTGATTACGCGCTATATAAGCTACAATTAACATAACATAAAGGAGCCACGCAAGGCCCACTGAACAAGAGTACATTGATCCTGGTTGCAACAGCGAGATGTGGGGTGCAGCCAAGCGATGCATTAGTGTCGATCCCACAGTAGAGGTGATGCATCGATTTTCTCCATGCAACGTGGCGAGGCACCAGTTCTCAAGACGAAGCGCCGGTTCCGAGATGCGTTGGTTACGAAGCTGATGCGGCAGGTTTCTCCACACAGTCGACGGGATGCATTGATTGTCTCTTTGCAGTGGCGGTAATGCTATGGTTCCGATGTGCCGATTTTGAAGGCGATGTGCTGGTTCGAAGTGCGATGCACTGGATCCAAGTGTGATGCACTGGTTCTGTTCCTGCAACAGAGTCGATTCTGCTCATGCACCAGAGGATGCGTCGGTCCCACTGGAGCAAGTACTTGGATCCACTTCCAATAGACCAGGCACAGGACCAGGGTGTAAAACTTTGATATCCTTGACTTTTAAAACAGGAGGCAAGCCAGCATGCCCTTGGCGATCACTCTGGGTTCAAGTAAGTTAGTCCAGTTCTTCCTCAGCAGGTCAGAGGGTAGCAAGCAGCAGGGCAGCACAGCAGAAAAGCAGTTCTTCTGGAGCAGCAGTCCAGCAGAGTGGCAGTCCTTGTAGCAGCGCAGCAGTCCTTCCTCCTGGAAGAGTTCTTCACAGGTTCAATAGTGTCTGATTTGGTGGGGTTAGAGACCGAGTACTTATACCCAGTTGTGCCTTTGAAGTGGAGGTGACTTTAAAGAGGGGCATCGCATTTGGCGATGCAGTGCGCGCAATGAAATTTGTTTTATTTATTTATTTGTTTACTTACCTCTGTTGGGCCTATTCCAGAGTTTACTATCCCCCACCCTGCCCCTCCCCCGCCCCGCATCACCGCCCGGCAGCACTCCCACCAGGAGCCGCTACTGGTTAGATCTATTTCAGAGCTTGGGATTTGTAGTCATCAAGGAAAAGTCAGATCAGCTCCCTTCAAGGCAGATGAAATTCTTGGGGTTCTTATTGGACTCAGAAAAACAATTCATGTCTCCTCCAGAGGCAAAATTGAAATCAATTAAGAAAGTTGAGGATGGTGTTGACTCACCAACAGATTTCTCTTTGGCAGTTGGCAAGGATAGTAGGGATACTCTCATCATCAATTCAGGTGATTTTTCCAGGTTCTCTTTATTACAGCAAGCTTCAAAGACAAAAAATTAAAACAACTGAGCAGTGGTTTGCAATATTCATAGATGGGTAATTTGAATCATGAAGCAAGATAGGAGATAGAATGGTGGTTAGGCTATGCACAGAATGGAAGGGACATTTTCCTACATCCCCAGATCTTGTATTAGAGTCAGATGCAAGACTATTAACACCTACAGATCTGCAATTTTAGCAGGGCATGAGAAGGTTGAGGGTAATTGTAAGAAAGTGGGTCATTGGTTGTGCAGGGGGTGAAAATCCCAATGAGGTAGTTAACACAATCCTTGTCAGGGTGAACCAGAAATACACAAAATTTACCTGTGTTTAACCTTCTGGTAGCTTAGCACAAAGCAGTCAGGCTTAACTTAGAGGCAATGTGTAAAGTATGTTTGCAGCACACAAACAGTAATAAAGTGAAAACACAACAGAAGAAAAATCCCAAACCAATTTAGACAAATTGAGTAAAATGTAATGAATAAAATGACACCAAAACAAATTAAATCCTATCAGTAGAACCGGAGTTATGAATTTTTAACGTTTTTAGTGCAAAATAGCTCCTAAAAGATCAATGTGCCAAACATGGGTAGTTGGTCATACAAGACCAGGGCAAAGTCAAAAGTTAAGGCCTACTGCGATGGAGCATGAGTTGTATACACGAGGTGGATTGGGCCCGGTTTTCGCTTAGCTTCGGAGTTAAAAGAAATTTTGAAGAAAAGTTCCTGAGAAGGTAGAGTTCAGCAAGGCCAGGCGGCAAACGGTGTCCGAGGAGGAGGCATTGTCGTAGTGGATCCACTAGTTGGAGTCAGAATAGTTTTACCAACGGTCTTTGTCACTTTTTCGAAAGTCGAAAATCTTCAGGCAGATGAAGTTGCAGTCTGTAGCCGATGCGGCTCCACGAGCCTGGATACCGTGCCTCCTGCCCAACTAATTTCTTCTCCTGCAAAAATCACCTTTTCCACCTTTGATGCTATATCATTGATGGATTCCTTGGGTGCTCTATCCTCCCTTAAATCGGGATCCCCTAATGATCCCTGTCCTGCCAAACTTATGGCCAGCGCGGCTGTTGTCATCAACCCTCTCCTTAATCAGCTGATCAACACCTCGCTGACATTGGCCTATGTTCCCACTGAGTGGAAACAGGCACTGCTTATGCCTCTTATCAAAAAGACGACTCTTGACCCCAACCTCCCGGCCAGTTATCGCCCTATCTCTCTGCTCCCTGCATTGCTAAAGTATGCGAAAAAATGGTTAATAAGCGGTTGACTGCCTTCATTGGACAGCATGGCCTTCTGCATGCGGCTCAATCTGGCTTCAGGGCCTCTTACAGCACGAAGTCAGCTTTGGTGGAAATCACGGAAGCTATCCGTGAGACTGTGGATGTCGGGGGCAGGGCAGCTCTGGTCCTGTTGGATCTCTCTGCCGCTTTTGATACTGTCCCCCATTCACTCCTTCTAGTCCGCCTACAGAAATTAGGTATCACGGGTTCCGCCGGTGAGTGGCTGAAATCTTTTTTAGACGGCAGAACCCAACAAGTATGGATCCCCCCTTTCACGTCCACTCCCGCAAGCCCTTTTGACAGGGGTTCCGCAAGGGTCTATACTGAGCCCACTTTTGTTCAATCTGTATATGACTCCTCTCATTCAGCTGGCAGAGGAATTAGGAGCTAAAGTTGTCGCTTATGCCGACGACACTCAGCTCCTGTTCACTTGGAAAAAACAAGAGACATCCACTGCCCATGTTAAAACTTGTTTGACTGCGGTGTTCAATTGGCTTACGTGCGCTCAGCTGAAATGTAATGAAGATAAAACCAAGATTTTACTCTTTGGGGCGTTTTCCCCCTAAAGTTTGGCATACTTTCTGGCCAGATGAGTGTCCCAGGCCCTCACCTTCAGGGCTCCCTGTAAAAAATCTCGGGATTTGGTTTGACGAAAAGCTGAGTTTCTGCAACCAAATCATTAAACTGACCGGTACCTGTTTGGCATCCTGAAGCTTCTCCGAAAATTTCTGCCCCTCTTGCCCTTAGCAGCAAAAGAAACGGTCGTCCGAGCTCTCGTTACCTCCCGCATCGATTATGCGACCGCAGTGTATGTGGGCCTTCCCGCCTACCTTATGGACAAACTTCAGGTGGTACAAAATGCTGCTGCCCATCTGCTTCTTGACCTTCCCAAACGTACCAGTGTCAGGCAACATCTGCGCAATCTGCACTGGTTACCGGTGAAGACAAGGGTCACTTTTAAGGCCCTGGTAACGGCTCATGCTGCGCTCTACGAGTATGGCCCCCCGTATCTCAGGAAACGCTTTCAGTTCTACTCCACTAGCAGACATTTGCGTTCCTCTAACATGCTTATGGCCTCTATTCCTAGATTCTGCTTGAAAATAAAGGGCGGCAGTTCCCTGGCCTATTTGGCAGCTATGGCATGGGACTCCCTCCCTTTTGACTTGCGCAGCTTACAGAACTCTACCCAATTTAGGAAGAAACTAAAAACCTTCCATTTCAAATGAGTTGGTTCTGTGTTGTTGTTTTACCCCTTATCTCTCCCCTTCCTGCTGACTCTTGGGCTCGCGCCGGGACACTCTTTGAGTAGCTGTGCGCGCTATAAAACCGTGATAACATAACATACCTTTACGGAGAGGTTCAGCTAAACAGGATTTGCTCCTGTGGAGAAGAATGTAGCAGGAGCTAGTGCGAAGTCAGGCCAACAACCAATGCACTTTGGGCGGTTCCGCTGACAGGCACGTCCCAGCCTTCTGTCAGTTCTCAAGGCACTATATCAGGTGAAAAATGTTCTAAGTCTTAAGTTTTAGGGTTAGGCAGGGGCAGCACCTCTAACATCACAACACTGGCGGGCACCACTTTGAGTGTTAGGACTCACTCCAACAGAGGCCAGGTGCAGGGTTCAAGGTCCCTGGAGTTTGTAATGTCCCTGTAGCTCACACAGGAGGCCAGCCAACTATCCCTTGAGTCACTTATGGTGGTCCTGAGATCAAGGAGATGGCCCAGTTCTCCTTCTAGCATCAAGGTAGGCCTTCTAGCAGCAGGGCAGTCCTCTGGTAACAGCAGGCCAGTCTTCTGGGGGGTCCAGACAGTCTTTCTGAAGTTTTCCATAGCTCCTAGAGTGTACTAAAGTGGTGTTCTGAGGGTCAAATATTTATATGTGGTGTCAGCCTTTGAAATGGGAGGATATCCTGAGCTACCCTCACATCTGTTTCTAAAGCGTACTCCCCTTTCCCTGGTAAGGCTCCAAGAAGTCTGTTGTGACAAAAGGCTGGTGTCAGGTACCTTTGTGTATGCTGGAGGCAAGCCCTTTGAAGTGTAAGTAGGGCAGGTATCAGCTCTTCTTCCAGCCATCCTGTCTGGATGGCCCACCATGCCTACACACAGTCCCCTTTGTCTCACTGGCAGGAATACACAACCCCCAACAGCAGACCCATTCACAGTTATGTGACCCAGGACACTGGCAGCAGGCACAAAATGGCTGCGGCAAGAAAATACCAACTTACTTAAAATGGCATTTTCAGAAATGTGACTTAAAATCTGACTTTAACATTAAATAAGTTTTTACATTACAATTTATTTGAGTCCCAGCATAATATTTCTACCTGCTCCCAATCAAACGTTGCAACTTATTAAATGTAATAACGTAACCCAATGTTATCCATTTTTGAGAGAAAGGCCTTACATAGTGAAAAACGAGTTTAGGAATTTTTCAATACCAGGACATGTAAAACTTAAACCCATATGTCCTACTTTTTAGATACAATGCACCTTGCCGTATGAGACTTTAGGGCTTTCCTTAGGTGTAACAAATGTATTAAGAAGGAAGATTTAGGCCTGGGATAAGGATTATTATGCCAGGTTGAATAGGCAGTTTAAAACTTCACTACAAGCTGCAATTAGAGGGCGGAGACATGTTTTAAAGTGCTACTTTAGTTGGTGGCACAATGAGTGCCTCAGGCCGACTAGTAGTATTTAATTTTCAGACCCTGGGTACATGCAGAGTCACTTTACTAGGCACTCACAAGTAAATTAAATGTGACAATCGGGTGTAGGCCAATTTTACCATGTTTAAGGGAGTGAGCACAAGCAGTTTAGCACTAGTTAGCAGTGCTAAAGTGCACAGTGTCCTAATGCCAACAAATAGGAGGGATGAAGGCAAAAAGTTTGGGGGAAGACCACATCAAGGATGTCGATAATCCAGTTGGTGACCATCCTATGGTGTTTAGGTTCCCGAAAGGGAATATGTATTAGAAACTTCGAGTTTCTTCACTACTTTCTAAGCTTTTCTACACTATTAGATGTTAATTTGGTTTGGCAACTTTTCCGGTCTTGTGAAGTCAATAAGAAGTTGTCACTGAAGTCCCTGTGAGCTAACCTGGTAACATTATTACATTTGGTTTCTTTCAGAAGAGTGTTAGTGCTTTGGCTGTATTTGCTATGCATTCATCGACTGTAAAACAGAATATAGAGAAAAACCATAATGTGACATCAGAATTTCACGCTATAAATATCATCTACAAAAACATTGAGTTCACATATTTTGAATGTCAACTCTCAAAATATTGAGTCAAAAATATTGTGGAACAAAATATTGACAAAAAAAGGTAAGTATATTCAAATATTCATATATATACCTCTGTATGTAATGTATTGAAAAAAAGACGTATATTCTCTAAACAATATAAACTATAATTAAACAATTTTTAGAAAGTATTACATTCAAAATATAAACAATAAAGTAAAAGTAAAATTAACAAACACATATATAAGAAAAGCATATATAAAACTTTATTTAACAGGTAAAATTAATATAACAACAGTTTTAATTATGAACGTAAACTAAATATATAGATAATATCTCTCTCTCTCTACATATATATATATATATACTTTAAAAACATAAAAACCAACTTTTGAATGGTTTTTAAAACAATTACAGAAAAAACGTTGACTATAACTTGAAAATTAAAAATAAAGAACATATATTAACAACATATATCACACATAATTGAAAAATAAAATTAATAAAAAAACAAAAAATAACATTTAAAAAATCAAGATTTGTTTTTATAAATGACATACACCTTAAAGAAAAAATAATAAAACATAACAACAATTGAAAATAAACAATACTAAAGAAAGTGTTGGCCCTCAAAGGAGTCAGTTTTACTATTCTAACTCCAATTTAAGGAAAAGTAGGGAAAGTGTTGACCTTTGGAGAGGTTAGGTTTACTTTTCCCACTCCAACATAAGCAAAAACAGGAAATGTCAGTGCTTAATTTGTAAACAAGTGCCAGAACCCGTGCCAGGAGACCACTGTATCTCACACGGCCCACTGCCCCTACCAGCGCTGCCAATGACAGCAACAACACAACTACTAACCATCGCACTCCTACAGGTATGACAATTCATTCTTTTAATATACATTAGAAATGACAAATACCTGACGCCCAAGCTATTCTTGTAGCTTTTGGTGGCAAGTATTACTAAATTTTTATGTATATTGAATTATTAAACAAATATGGTTGAGCTCATCACAAAGTTACACAAACAGCTCCACCATGTGGCAGGCTATCATAAGTGTTGGTGTGACAAACATGTGCTGGTGCCGAGCCCCTGAAACCACGGGCTCAAAATAAGCACAGGGGAAAGTGTAGGCCTTCGAAGGGTTAGAATTACTATTCCCACTCCAGCGTAAGCAATAACAAGGAAAGTGTTGGAGTTTCGAAACGTTAGCAGTACTATTGCCACTCCCATCTAACCAACAGTAGGGAAAGTAATGCTGCAATGAATGTGGTGTGGATGCTATAAACTTGCATAATAGAGCCTTCTGCCTTGTAATAAAATTGCAGATTCTCCTAGCTAATATTGAAGGAGAGTTCAGATTTATTAACTATAAAGGAGGTGAATATTATCCTGCTAGTATATTTGTAAATATTTGTTTACCCCCATAGGTAGCCTGTTTTTAATAGCTTTTTTGATTGTTTCCATTTCCAATTTCAACCAATCAAAGGTCAGCCAGAGGTGTCAAGCTGAACTAGAGTGATAAAGAAGGATGACAATTGCAAGACAGACTTTTACACTGAGAATTGGGGACAAAAGAAGGAGGAGGAGTTACTTGGGTTGTTTATTATCGTTTTGCTGTTATTTGGTATGTTTAGATTTCTCTAGTGTGAGAAGTTGGCCTGGTATATGCTGTCCACTAATTAAAGTGGGCACCGTGCACCAGTCCAAACAACCCTTATGATGATTTAAGAGGTCAAAGATAACCTTAGAAAGCTATCCAGGTGGTAGCTGTGGAGAGCAGCCTTCGGGCTTAGTCTTGAAGGAATGTTAAGCAGCTTGTTTTACCAGAATGCAACCTTATAGTATTGGTTAAACGAAAGGAGAACCACACAGTAGTAATAAAAAATATGTATTTATTGATATAACACTATCTAGTACGACACAGTATCTCCTACACGGAGATAATCACAAAGCACACAATACTTAAGCACAGAAATGACAGTAAATAGCACTAATACACAGTGGGCCCCAGGGTGGGACCAAACCATATACTAAATAAGTGGTATAAGAACCACGACTCGAGTCAAGACAGTGTCGAGAGGACGTAGAATCGCTGGGACCCCAAGGAACCACCCAAGGTGAGTAGATAGGGACCCCACGGAGGACGGGAGCAGTACAATTCTATGGGAAAGTCGCAGTTGAAGTTTTAGAGTTTAAGAACCCTTCCCAGTGGAGGACTTCGAAGAAGAGCCGCTGCTGGAAGGAAGAAAAGTGTCCGTTGGAATCCAAAGGTGTATTATTGTCGAGAAGTACCTGAAAGCAGAGGGGAGAGAGTCTGGGTCACTTGGGAGTGACCAGGGGCTCGGTAGACGAATGCCCACTGATGTCGGGTGCTTCAGGTTGGTTGATGGAGTCCTTGACTCTGCAGCTGCGGGGACCAGGAGACGTCGAGGACAACCAGGAGCCAGATGTGAGCTGTCCCATGAAGGCTGTCGAGTGCTGAGGGGTCGGTATCCAGCGGGAGCATCAACAAGCCTTGGCAACGGCAACCCATGCAGAAGGTCAAGGATGTGTACGGTTCGGACCAGCAAGGTCCAGGAGACTCACCAAACACAGGGGAGTCAGGGCGAGCCTGGAGAAACCAGGGGAGCCCAAGAAAAGCAGAGTTGACCCTCAAGTGGACCCACAGGCTGAAGGTACAGGAGTCGCAAGATGACCTTGAGCAATTTCACCAAACAACAGCCCATGGAGCACTCAGTGTGAGGAGGTCAAAGTTCTTGGTAGGAAATGGTGCCAGAGGTTAAGGCTACTCGGAGCCCAATTCACTTGTTTTGGGGAAATGCCAACAAGCATATGCACTTGCAAATGTATGCGGTGCACAGGGGTTTGGGTATTGCAGCCCCCATGAGGGATTCTGACCTCAAATTTGGTGAGAAGGCAGCTCAGACCTTGAGGGACTTAGAAACCTACCTTCTGTGTTGCTGAAGCCTTTGGAGTCCGTAGGAGCTTATGATCAGCAGACCAGACAGCAGTGTTGCGGTGCCTGCAAATGCAGGGGAGTGACTGCTTCACTCCAAGGGAGATATCTTCGGTTGTCCTTGATGCTCCACAGGTCCTGCATGGAACCTGTATGGTGCACGGGCACAGACGAAGCAGCAGACTGAGTGGGAGACGAAGTCGGGCCCAAACGAATTCCAGTGAAGTCCAGAGTGTCCAGACGGTTGAAGTTCAGTGGTTTCTGGTTCAGAATCTTGTCCACGTCGAATCTAAGGTCCTACAACCAGGTAAGCCCTTAAGTACCCAAGGAAGAGGTTGGCAAGATTCAGGGGACCCTCCCAGGGGAGGGTCTGGACAGTGGGGAGGTTAATCCCATGTCCTTTGTCCAGTTTCGCGCCAGAGCGGGAGCCAACGCCTCCCAGGACTGGTTTGAACTGGACTATGCACAGGGACACCAAATGTGCCCCTCATGCAGACTTTCAGTCGCTGACAAGCGCACCCACCCAGCCCTAATACACTAAATCCTGTCTGGGAGGTGGTCACACCTCCCTGTGACAGGATGCCTATTGTTCTGCCTTCCCCTGCTCGAGCTTGGCTCAGCAGCAGGAGGGCAGAAATGTGTCTCTGGTCGGCAGCAACCATTTTGTGCTGTCCGGCACTAGAAGGCTGGTACCGGGAACACCAGGGACCCCACGAAGCTCGCTTCTGAGGGGTGGAATCATACCTCCCACACCAGTTAGCGGTGTGGGGGTATGATTCTAACATGTTTGACACCAAACACGATAGGGTTTGTTTCAGTTATTTTAGAGTTGGTCATCACGCAGTCGCATAATGCCACTCTATATGTCGTAAATGGCTGCTTCACTAACAACCTGGAAGAATGGACTCCGTAGGCTGCAGGGGTGTCCTGCTCATGCATTGGCACCCTCTCACTTAGAACCAAGCACCCTGCCTTCAGGATTGTTAAGGCCTGCTATAGGGGTGACATAGGTTTTAAGTGCAGTGACCCTTAGATATAATAAGCCTATATCTTAAGTAAGTGGTGCATGCACCAACCTACACAGTCTGCAATGGCAGACCTGTAGTTCCATTTTGAATGGCCTCTCATGGGTGGCATAATACATGCTTTAGCCCTTGGGAGGCCTCTGGGGTACCTATGCCCTGGGTACATGTGTAACCGTATACTAGGGACTGACAAGGGTACCCCAGTAACCAATCTGGAGTGTACCTAAGTACATGGCATAACAGTTTAAGGAGAAAGCAGATAGACTGGGGTCCTGAATAGCAGGATCCCAGTCAGACTAGTCAAAAACAGTAATACATTCAGCAAAAAGTGGGGGTAACCATAAGAAGCAGATCCTACTTTCCTACATCTAGGGTTTGCAATCTCAGCACATCAATAAAAGAGGAAGTTTGTTTGAGCCCATGCTTTTTTGTGTTTCTTTTATGTTAATGTTTCTTAATTGAGAATGCAGAAGAAAGATAGAACTTTATTGCATGATTTGTTAAAAACCCTTGCAACCCACTTCATAACTAAAAATGTGTTGCAATATGTAAAATTAATAATAAATCCCAGGTTCCTGTAAAAATAAAAGCACCGGACATCATAACATCTTAAACTCTATTGTGAGTGCACTACCCATAGCTCCTGTAGTAATGTTCCCATAAGAAGACGGCAGTCCTAGTTTATAATAGCATTTGAGACCCGGGTCAACTAGCCTGTAAACTACCCCCTGTTTTGTTGTCAATTTTGTTTTATTTTATTGTCCAAAACTGTTCGTGTGCCAGTTCGCTCCGCAAATGGAGATAGTTCATCAACTGATACAGGTAAGCTGGAGGTCTAGGTCTCAGGCCGAGAAAACGTTACGCATATCACCTCCGCTTATTTTTTTTGCAAAGCAATCCATGAACCTAACTAATGCGCAATTTAAGGTGGTATTCCGGGGATCGAAGCAGACCAACACTGCACCTCTACATGATCTGACCTCCTTATCAATCCAACCCCTTCGTAATAGGGCCTTTCTTTCCTTCAAGAGGTTGGGGCATAAACACAGTACGTGCAAAAGATCTTCCCTATGTTGGCCGCAAAGCCGGCATGTTTCCAAGGCACAGTCTCTTTTCCATTTGGGAAGATGACAGATTGTAGGAATCACCCCCATTCTCAGTTTTAAGAAGCGGAGCTTAATACGTGCACTGAAGGTGAGAGTTAGATAACTCTGAGGTTTCAGCTGTGTATAAGTGCTAAGAGTCATCCAACCATGGCTTCTAATGGAAAGGCTGGCCCTATCTTCGACTGAGGAAAGTCTTTTCGCACTGAGTTTTGTTAGCCTCTTAAATTCGTTTTGGCTTACAGGTAAGTCCCAGAGCTCGCTCAGGCCGAGAGTGCTGAGCACACAGGACAGATAGCGGTGCCCAGCTGGCCATCGTCTTGTGTTCAGCTGGGCCCATCAGTGGTGAGCCAAGAGCCCTCCTTTGACGCCCTCAGCTTATGACAGCTTATTAGAAACGTCGCCATTCGGCCCATTGACTGTCTGCAGATGCCGAATTCCAGCCTAATTTGTGCTGGTGAGGTGTGGAAAGGTAGCTGGAAAGTCGTTCTGAAAGTTTTTGCGACTAATTTGTCTAATTGGCCGCTATCTAGCCCTTTTAGCACCTCACTTCCGTAGGTTAAAGTTGGAATGACCTTTGCCTGGGCCACTTGAAGGGTTGGAGCAAAAGTTGGGCCAAATGTTTTCTTGTGAATGGAGCTAAGTGCAAATGCTAATGCAGTTCCTTTCTTTTTTTGTTCGCCCAGTTGACTCTTGTATCTGCCGTTGTTATTAAAGAAGACTCCTAAGTACTTGTGGCAGCTGGTTTCTTCTATTCTTTCCAAATTTAAAACCCATGACAGCTTCTTGGGCCTTCCTGAGCGAACAGCCAGAATTTTAGTTTTCTTGTTATTGATCTGAAGCCCATTCCTGTTTGAATATGCGGCGGTTGCGTCCAGGAGCCGTTGTAGGCCTATCTTTGTGTGACTCAAGAGAACCACGTCGTCGGCATACAATAGGTTTGACAGGTGGAGACTACCTATTTTGGGTGGGTGCGAATTAGCCAAATTCAGGGCTTCCGGGAGATCAGATCAAAATAAATTAAAAAGTGTGGGGGCCAGGACGCACCCTTGCTTAAGGCCTTGCGTTGTCGAAATTGGATGTGACAGTCTTGAACCGTCTCCGATCTTGATCCGGACCCACGTGTCCTGATGCAAAAGCTGCACGGCTCTCAATAGGCTAATTGGGATGTTCAATAGAGAAAGCTTCTGCCACAGCTTTGACCTATTGACTTTGTCAAAAGCCGATTTATAGTCAATAAACCCCATGTATATGGGACTAGTACTGATCTCTGCCTGGTCGATTAAAAGGGAGAGTGCCATGAGATTAACCGTAGTGCCAGTGTTGCTTGTAAATCCAATTTGGTTTGATGGAATTATTGAACATGCTTCAGCCCATGCCCGAAGGGAATTTAGCAGTATCCCTGTGAAATACTTCGCCTCGTTATCAATTAAGGCGACCAGTCGATAATTACCTGGAGATTTTTTATCTCCTCCTTTAAAAATTGGGACGAGGATCGATCCTTGCCATGAGGGCGGAATGGTGTTCTTTTCTAAGATGGTAGAGTAAAGAGGAGCTAACTGAATGGCCCAGAAAGCAGGATCCTCCTTAAACAGGGCTGATGGAATGCCTCCTGGGCCTGGGGCCCCATCTTTTCGTCCTTTTTCAATCTGCTTTTGGATTGTTGCCGCTATATGGGAATGCTCCAGAGGTGAGTTGCCCTCAAACCACGGTTGAACCTCCGGGGCTTTACGGCCCACTGATCCCATAACCTGATTATGGTTATGTTCTTGTAGATCATTAAAATGACTATGCAGGAAAAGGTACCACTCGGATTCCAGTATGTTAGACGAGGCAACTTTAGGGGCTCTGCCCCCTAAGCTATTTATGGTGCGCCAGAACCTCGCAGAGTTGCTGGACCTTATATCATGTTGTAGTCTGGCCCAGAAGGAATTCCAATGGATCCTTTGTTGTTCCCGTTTGGCAGCCTTCAAATAGCTTCGGGCCTCTCTTAATTTGGTTATAGTTGGTGGGTCCATTGGCTTCCTTTTAAGTTCCCGCCATAGCCGATTCAAGCTGCGTTTGGCAGACCGTATCACAGGATCCCAGGGAGTCGGCTGTTTGGACCCAGACACTTGTGTGTGCTTTATCGGTTTTGCGTGCCTGGCTACCAAGTTGTTTGAGAATCTTGTCCAGTTTGTGATTGGATCCTCCATTGGCCTGAAAGTGTTCCCGATTGTGTGCTTTGCTTCTGTCGCCAGGAGCTGTAGATTGTTGACTGAGCACTTGATGCATTTTAAATTGATAGTGAAGCTTTCGAATGCTTGAGCCACTACTAGATCATGTTGCATCAGCCTGATGCTGAGGGTAATTTCTTGGGGGCTGTGATCACTGTCCAATTTATTGCCAAACCCAAACCCAGAGACATGGTTCAAGAGAGAGAGGCTGACAAAGGAGTAATCGATCAAAGATGCACCGATTTTAGATAGAAATGAGAGCCCAGGCGGCTTGTCAGGAAGAAAACGCCCGTTAAGGGCTCTAAGTCCAAGATGTTCCAAATTGCCCTGGAGAGCTCGGCCCTTTGGGTCCTCCTTACTCCACCCAGGACGATCCTGCTGTGGAATGACCCAATCGCCTTCCTGCGGCTTTGTTACCTCGTTCTTTTGCAGATCAGACATCAGCCACATATTGAAATCTCCTGATAGTACGATATCTGCGTTCGGAAACCCAGATCTCATATTTAGTACTGTCGCGATCACCTCGTCTGATAGGGATGTCCTAGACGCTGAGTTGGGATGGATGTACACGTTCAATATGATTACGGTCCTAAGCTGGCCTTTAAAGGTTCTGAGTGAAATTCCCACTAGCTGGAGATTCTGGGAGCTACATGCTAGGTCCCATGAAATGATTGCACTATTTGCTGATATGTAAATTGCTAGACCGCCGCTACATCGTCCGGTGGACTTCAATTTAGTTTCCGGCAAGTGATGGATTTTGAACCCTTCTAGGTGTTGCGGTTCCATGAGCCATGTCTCTTGCAATAGAATAATCTCGAAAGTCTGTAAATAGGAGACCGTGGCCTCATCTCCCAGTTTGTTTGCTAGCCCATTTACATTCCAGGAACATATCTTTAGTAAGCTATCTTCATGAGCCTTTTGGCCGCTGTTTTGTCATCGTAGTAGTCTTGTTGAATTAAGAGACCCCGCCAACCATGACCATGGGTTAGCCGGCTCCGATCTCGTAGTTTGTATCTGCTGACATTCACTTGAGTTTTTTGAACTAGATTGGGGGTTTTGCCCAGGGCACTCCTCAGGACAGAGTAGACCAGTTTTGGTCCTGCGCATGGGCGCTCCTCGGCCTGGCTGTTATGAAGGACATGTGGGTAGCCTGGTTCCTTTCCAGGGGTTATGGTGATACCCCACTCTTTGAAGGTTTCCTTATGCCTCATGATCTTATTTGATGCCTCCGCAGAGCGCCAGATGACCTTAGTGAGTTCGTTTGACTGACCCTGGCCTGGTGCGATAAATTTTATACAGATGATATCCTGTGTTGTAACTTCGTTTGACAGGCCTATGGCTTTTATCAGTTTCATAATATTCCCACGGTTTAAGATGTCAAAGCTGCCTTTGGACTTATACTCTGGATGGAATAGAGTATGTGTTGGAATTACTTGAGCTGTCCTAGTGGTCTGTTGGCCTTCAGATTTATTTGCTGAATGAATATTCTCTGAGTCACAGCTAGTATGGTTTCTTTGGCTGAGTTCCCTATAAAGAGTTCCCTGCCCAGAGGCTGCCTCAACGTACCCCTCCAGTAGCCCTACCTCAAGCATGCAGTGCGTTGAAAAGTTTCCTGCACAGGTTCTGGGGGCTGCATCCTTATTTGCTAATGGATCAGATGGGGGAACCGAACTGCTAGGTTTTCTTGAGCTCTTTTGGGCTGCTCCAGGGCCAATTTGTGCTCCGCTAGCTTGAACCTGATTCGGTGATTTGTTGCTGCCAGACTGTTCTATTTGCCAGGTGTGCTTTGAGCCCTCTGCCCAAGCCAAGGATGTGGTGTCCGAGGGTTGCAATTGAATGTTATCAGCGGGCCTTGTTGTTCCTCTTTTGCCCGTCGGCACAAAATCTTCCCCAGCAAAATCCTTCATCTCTTTAAGAGGTAGAGAACCAGTCTGTTGCTTTTTTATGTCGCCATGTGAAGTAATTTGTTTCTCCACTTCCTTAACCGCCTCATCTGTTCTGTTTGGATCCTTATGTCCAGACAAAGCTACTCGTGTGTGAGTGTTAAACAGTGGATAAAGGCTCGAGTCATGTGTGATACGGCGGATCTTGTTACGGCCCTTTCGGTTTTTTGGCCGTTTCCCCTTACAGTTGAAGTCCTCCGTATCCTGGTCCAATGGAAGTATCGAAGTAGGCACTGCGTTATCAGCAGCTAAGGGCTCTTGTTGATTATTCCTTTCGCCCTTTGTGGCCGGTGTAACCGGGGGCTTTGGCGTATCCATTCCCTCGCCCCTCCTAGCCCCTGGGTTTACCACCTCTTGGATGTTATTATCAGGGATTGTGGCGCCGGCTCTTTTGCTTGGAGAAAGAGACTTTGCATTGGTGAGTTCTTTTAAGTCCGCTACAAGCTTTGCCATCACCGCCGGCAACATGCTTAATTTGCCTATTATTGGTGAGCAGTCGCAGCCTTGTCGTGGATGGTCAGCATTCGCTTGAGCTCGTCTAATCAAATTATTTAGGTTTGTGATTTTGTCGTCTATATTAGCGACATACACCGCCAGTGTATTTAGTAGGCAGATTTGTTTGTCCATTTTATTCGCTTGGTATGACATGGCGTCAACTGACCTTTGTAGGATATCCAGAGCTGTGTCCCATGCCGATTCCTGTTTGAATTCCTCCTTCCCCCCCATTTGGAATCGGTGAGGCCACAAGATGGTTGGGTGCGTCTTCCCCGTATGATGAAAGCATATTTTCCCACTCTTTTGATTGAATGTAGGAGAAGTCTCTTTCCAGGTCGCAAGCATCCTCAACATAGGGGTTTGACGGAATCCAACCCAGCCCCTGCCCCTGAGGTGCGCACGGGGCGGGCACACTCGCTCCATCCCCATGTTGTGGTGGGTGCTCTTTCAATTCATGGGGTGTGTTGGCTGAAATTTCCACGCTTCCCTTTTTGCACGGTGTCGGACGCTTTTCTCCTTCAGCCTCCGCCATTGTCTCCTTATCCGGACTAGAAGAGCCATGGTGGACAATACCTCCTTCTTGCGTTACACTACGTTGGCCTTGTGTACCAATCTTTGTTGATGAGTTAATAAGCTCAGACATCCGGTCCGAGCTGACAGGAGAAATGGCTGTGCGAGTGATTGTTGTCTGTGGGGGGTTTAGTGTGATCCCAGTTTTTTGGTGCCGTTCCCAAGCCTGGGCAGCTATCAGGTCCCCAAGACTGCCCAGCGTGGTAGTAGAAAGATCCCCGAGGAGCGTATCAGACTCCACAAGATTACTTGTGGCAGTGGCGGACTGGTTTGCCGATTTGCCAAGCTGAATGTTAGCGTCCGCAGTCCCCTTACAGATGGTCACAACGGGGCTCAAAGGAACAGGTAAGCCCTTGATTCTCATGTTACTAGAGAAAACGGCAGAGCCTGCGTCTTTCAGGAAGGCAAATTTGGACGTTATTTTTGGTTGCAGGCCAGTTGTCTTATGGCCTGCAGGTCTAGCTTCCAGTATAAGAGGGTGGAGGGTGTTGACTGTAGTACTTGCCGGTAAGTTTTGTGACAGATCGAGTAACTGGTCGGTGTCTTCAGTAGGTGTCTCATGAGCCACCCTCTGCTTCTTTTTCCTTAATGGGACCACCGGACCCCTCTGCTTCCCCGATCGCATGCTTCGCTGTATCCCGATGAATTGCTGGAGGTCTAAGGCACCTGCTTTAGGCCTGCGAACTTGACTGTCCAAAGTATGCTGCACGAGCAGGCTAGGAGGCAGGTGGAAGAGAGCAGGGCTCACTGGTGAGCTGCAGGTCGCACCCAGCCTAGCTGGGCCGCTTCTGCAGACTCACTGGGCACGCACTTCGCAGCCACCCTTAGCGGTGACCACGCTCACTTTCCTTGTCCCTGCTCCCGCCTCTGATAGCTGGTTAGTGCTGGTTGCTGCTTGAGTGCTGCTAAGTGCTTCTCCCCCTTAATTTCTTCAGTAGCTGTTACAGCCGACTGCCCTCGTTGCCTGGGGGTGAGAGGAGGGATCAAAGGAGTGCTGGGAGCAGGGTCCGGGTCCCAAGGACTAGTGCTGTTCTCCTGCTGGGGACTCTTAAGGACTTACAAATAGGCAGGCTTCTCAGCGCTTATCGCAACACTCACCGCTGCTTCCTCCTCTGGGGTCCCGGGGGCAGCAAGGGCCGCTGCTACTTGCCGCCCTCGCTCCGTGTTTCTGCTTCCCTGCTGCCCCGCTTGCTGCCCCGCTTGCTCCGTCGGGATCTGCGACCCCGTTGCGCTACTGCGGTTCTGCTCTGCTCCTCTCTCGGCTGCAGCCGCCGTGTCCCAGCACAGGGCAAGGAACCAATGCTCTCTGTGGCTGTAGGGCTGATCTCAGTGAGCACCCCGTTGATTTCGCTCTGCTCTGCTTGCCGCTCCGGACTCTGACTCTGGCGTGCCACCCGCAGCTCCCCCGATGCTGACCGGAGACCCACACTCGGCCGGAGCAGAGGCCAAAGCCGGGAGCCGACCCAAATGAACCAACTTGAGAATGCAGTAAATGTAGTGTTTCTTTGAATGTGCTATGTAATGCAGCAGGAAAATAGATTGCATAATATTTTCCTCCTTTGTCTAATAAAACCAGAGCTCTCTTTCACTATTAGCGAGGAGAATCTGCAATTACGACACACTGATGCAGAATTTTATGAACTAACCTATTAGAACATCAGTTGGTTCCTAATATTCTTTACTGGTTGTAAAAATACTGGTCACAATTTGCAAGCAATATTTTGCAAACAATTTTCTGTGCATCTGGTCCAATTTTCTGAAAGTATCTAAATGTCAGATTGTTTTTAACAGTTTGTCTGGGTAGGATAATAGAGAAAATAATCAAAATCTCAAGGAGGGTTTCTTGAGCAAGGGACATACCTGAACTTAATTCCAAAGTACAGGAACAATGCAATGGCTAAAGAGGCTATTAAACAATATACAATGCTTGCTTTTCATGAATGAGTCGAGCTGCCTTAGGATTCTGGCAGAATAGGGATCCTTTAGAGATCTGGGCGGTGGACTTCTAGCAATGACCACAAGTAACTCGGACTCTGTAACTTGTTACAGGTTTTCCGGCCATGAATGGAAATCTTCAGAAGTGAGATTTTGCCCAAAACAAGCTATCATGAATTATGTTTGTGCTTATGCAAATGATTGCTGCTGAGAATATCAAACTAAGAATATTGACAAGACAGATTATCATTATATTAATACTGAAGGACAAAGCATCGAAAGGTAAATGCTCAGAGGGTGCTAAGGATTTAGTATTCTTAACTTCACATCTACATGCCTTGAAGATACATATATAAAACCAATGGGCGTATATGTGGAATTAGGTATAGAAAATGTGTAGAAATGTACCTTTTGATATTCGGGAGTCGATATTCCCAGCCTACACTGTCCAATCATTTGGAACCTTCACTGTTTAAAAGCATAACGCTCTTCTAATGCAACCATGAAATGTCTGCCTACTCATATCACTGCTAGAGCTATTAATTCTGAAAAAAACAATGTTTAAAGTACTAATAATGATTTTGTTTTTCTTACTGCTCTTTATTTAACTTACTTTTACTCTGCCCATTACAGATTCATTATATAGAAACTGATAAACACTAAACAGACATTTAAACATCTGGTTTTTTTTATTCTTAAAAACTTTGTTTACTTGCTTAAGGACCCCCTTTTGTGATTGACTTCGACAGCAAATCCTGGGGGCATATTAGCAAGACCCACGTTAAAATTATCGCCGTTTTAGCGGCAGGAAACTGCCGCTAAAACGGCGATAATGGGCTTGGTAATATGCGTTATGGAATTCCAATAGAAGCCCAGGTTAGATGTGCAGGACATCTAACCTGGGCTTCTATTGGAATTCCATAACGCATATTATCAAGCCCATTATCGCCGTTTTAGCGGCAGTTTCCTGCCGCTAAAACGGCGATAATTTTAACGTGGGTCTTGCTAATATGCCCCCTGGTTTTTAGCCAACAGCTCTTTGCACCTGTAGTTATTGATTCACATCATAGTACAGGGATAAAAATCTCAGCATGCAAAGGGCTAATGCAACTCCTTATCCACTGTGGTCTTTCAATAAACATAATTTCACTCTACACATTCAAAATATATAAATCCACAGCTGCTCAATAAATTCGGCATTCGTCAAGTGGTTCTGGTTTTTATGCATGGGAGTTTGTTAATTTACTAATTAAACCACTGCTTACTAATAACTTAGAATATTTTGCCAGGAATACTCTGTTTTATCCAGTGCTTTTGTGTAAATAAGGTTTTGCGTATTTATTTGATCCAAAATTATATCTTCCTTTTGAAAAAAAGGAGAACTTAAAAATGCCAAAGAATAATTTCTCAATTCTCTGCAGAAGAGCAGAAGACATTGCCAAACTCTGAGCTGACGTCCGGCTGAATGTAATATTTTGAAATATTAATAAAAAGATAGCACGTCGCTTTTTAAAAATTCTGTTCCTCTGGTACCATCTGAGGGTGCGACTTAGTTTATATATAGGAAGCTTCATCCAATGGGGCAAATACTTGTGTCGAAACTTGTGTGCCTCAGTAGACGTACTCTCTTTCACACTGCCCTCTGCTTCCTAACTAATATCAAAAAGCATGAAGACCCAGCCGTGCATCACATTCTCTTACCTCTTACTAGATTATTAAAACGAGTCGCTACGTAGCCAGGAGATGATTTAGTGAGTTTGCTGCTCACCATTGATATATGTTTTAATCTGCAGGTCATGGACTTGAATCCTGCCACGTCCAAATCAGGCTTCCATCCTTCCAAAGTTGATATATTAAGAACTATTGCAAGTCACCACAGAGTTCCATGACCATATAGAGAAACAAGACTGAAGGCCGAGTTCCTTTATAGGATTATGGAACTCCAAGGTGACCTACAACATCCTTATGTACGGTGGTGGTAGTTTATTCCTTATAATACATGGTCATGCCATCACCTTTAACACATACCACTTAAATCCTTGGTCCATAGCTCTTTCATATGAAAGGGGAGCATGCTTGCAAACATGAAGTGTAAAAATAGAATCGCTAGTTCAATATTTAACAGTCAAAAAGTTGTTAGATATTTGTTGCATAAAGATATTAGAAGCAGTTTAATACACGTTATTTTTTTTAAGTGCAGTAGAAACATGCACAAAGATTCTAACTTTTCTATAATTACCTAGCAGTGCAAAATTTTAATGTTTTGTTATTTGTTCTTTAAGGAGCTGTTTTAATTATGCTCTGTGACTTGACCTGCCTTTCCCCTGGCTGTGGCTCTGGCAGCAGGCATTGTGAAGTCAAAACTCAACTGTTGAGTTCTGACGTCTTTTCTTTATAATTGGCAACTGGGTGCGTCACAAGTCTCCAATTGAAAAGAAATTAGAGACGGTTTTTATACAGGGATTGCAGAATCCAATGTATTAAAAAAAAAGGTATTACATTGCTCAGATATTTAAAGAGATTTGTGTACTATCTAAAAGGGACACACTGGAACTGCCAGGTGACGTGTTGCTTGTATGCGTATTATGGATGTGTGTTACTTGTGTTTGCACGGCTGTCCTAATATGTTATCAGTGTGCACCGATGCCTGTGATTAATTCACCCAATACATTATCTTTGAAATTGAATGTATTGCTGCAAAGACATTATCCCTTTTAAAAACTCCATAGGAGCCGATTTTGAAAGCTTTCCGCGGAAATTGAGCATCCTCCCACCAAGCCAAGCTGCTGTGGGGCATATTAGCAAGAAGAGGCGATAATCATCGCTAACCCTGCTTAGCGTGATTTTTTTTATCGCCGGCTATCGCTGGAATATATCGCCACGCTAACGCTGTATTAGCAACGATTAGCGCTATGGCGATGAATATTCCAGCGATAGTGGGGAAATGGGCCAACATCGCTGAAAAACCAGCGATGTTGCATGGAGAAGGGAGAACACCTTGCTGATACGACCCTGTGGTCGTATCAGCATAATCCACCCCCCCATGTTAGGTATGGCTAACACCTGCTAATTGCAGGTGTTAAATAAATAGCGATGACCCCGGTTAGCGCGACTTTTCACGTCGCTAACTGGGGCCATGGCCTACCTTGCTAATAGGCGATAGGCCTGTTAGCGAGTGTTTCCCAGGTTTGTTTGTCGGGAACGCCCACTTTGCATGTCATTAGCGATAAATATCGCTGACATGCAAAGCGGTAAAAAAATGGGCGCTAATGCCCGTAAACTGTCGCTAACTGCTGTTAGAGACAGTTTGCTGATAGGGCGATATAAATATCGCCGCTTTAGCGGCAAAAGTGCCGCTAAGCGGCGATAGTGCCCTTGCTAATATGCCCCTGTATTCCTATAAAATACTGAGATAAATGTGAGAGGTTTTAATCTCCCCTTTGCTGAATGTTTGCTGTGGTCCAATCATACCCAGGGAAAACTAAACCATTGGACATAAAAGCCACTTTAATAAAATTGGCGACATGCAAATTGTCACCGACTCTCCAGTAAAAAAATCTAGGGGCATATTAGCAAGACCCACGTTAAAGTTATCGCAGTTTTAGCGGCAGGAAACTGCCGCTAAAGCGGCGATAATGGGCTTGCTAATATGCGTTATAGAATTCCAATAGAAGCCCAGGTTAGATGTGCAGGACATCTAACCTGGGCTTCTATTGGAATTCCATAACACATATTAGCAAGCCCATTATCGCCGTTTTAGCGGCAGTTTCCTGCCGCTAAAACGGCGATAGTTTTAACGTGGGTCTTGCTAATATGCCCCCTAATTCTTCCTTACATTTAGAGGCTAAAAGACCACTCTGCGTAGTTTCTTTTGAAACTTATGCAGTGGTGCATTTCCTCTGCAACTTGACACGGGTAAATAGCAAGGTCTTCACCATGAAGAACGCTACTGTCCACTTGTAATGTTCAGGTTTGAAAGCATGTTGTATTCGAATGTCCGTGTCTGCGGGAAAGCCAGCTTCGATATCCAAAGTAAATGTTCATTCAGAAAGAGATAAACTGCACAGCAGACAATTTATAAAGGCCTCTCCCACTGTAACTGAATGCTATCCAGTTCTTGAACACTTTCATCTATTTTTAGAACTTAATTAGTGATTATTAGGATGATATTATTTTTACTGCTACCGAAATATATTTTTTGTGTGCAAAACTGCAATATTATTGTATTAAATTATTAGATCAATTTACATCAGGGGCGTTTTGTGGATATATTTAAGTTTCATGCAAGTTGGTGGTTATCAATCGTAGAACTCTTTATGTGGTCACTATCAAAACGTAAGAGAAATAAAAATTATTCTCTGGTGCCTATTGTATGTGTTTTGTGTATGCGAGGACCCTACAAAAACATATTTATTGGCTTTGCTAATGCTTGCTTTCTGTCGTGGCCCACACGTTACCGAAGATATATCTCACAATGTTCTGTGCAACGTTAGATTATTGCATTTTCTAGTCTGTCTTGTTCTCCATTAAAATGCTTAAACATTTTAGTGTGTATTTAATTCAACTAGGTGCTCTGTGTTTTGTCCTTTTAATTAGTTGTTGCCATCGTGAGACTGCAACAGAGAATAGTGCCCCTTGTGTGCCATTTATATTTACACGAGCAGCGGTGGCCTGCTGGTTCTCTACAAACAAACCATTATCGGGATTTAATGGGCTGTAGAAAGATGTATGTAAAGTTTACATTTCAATAGCCCTCCTTTTCGGTCTCCCCTGCTAGTGTTCATTATTGTGTATGTTGGTTACGGGAGCAATGTGTGCTCTAACACCACATGAAAATCCTCCAGCACCAGGGCAATGTTATATAAAACCGTTCACTTCTGTCAAAATAGAGCAAATTCATTTTGCATCAATTTTGCTACCTGATAGGGATTGGAGCAAGGATGCTACGGCCCTTACGGCCTAAAGAGTTTGGTCAGCATGAAGCAAACAGACTGTTAAACTATTACAGAAAAGACATTATGCTTCGACTAGTTAATAATAACTTTGGGGGGCATATTTACAAGCCCCTTGCGCCACTTTTGCGCCGCCGTTGCGTCACGCATGTGACGCAGCGGCGACGCAAACCATGCGCCGCGTTGCGCTATATTTACAACGTGACACATCTAGGGAGATGCGTCACGTAGTAAACCCATGCGCCACATGAAACCTGCGTCAGGTTTCATCAGGGCGTACCGGCGCAGGTGGGGGCGTTCCGGCGCAGGAACGCCTCGGAAAAGTGACGTAGTGAAATCTACAAGATTTCACGCAGTCACTCCTCGACGCTGATGCGTCAAATCCTTACGCCTGCTTCAAGCAGGCGTAAGGATTGACGCACCATGTTAGGGATAGGGAAGGTTGGAACAGTGCTGGAGTTGCGTCGCGCTTGCGACACGACTTCAGCACTGCGCCAACCTTCCGCCGGCAGATGCGTCACGCATCTGCTTATCCTTGCGCCACGATGCGCCGCATTGTAAATGCGGCGCATCAGACGTGGCGCAAGGGTAAACTTGCGTGACGCATTTTCCCTGGCGCATCCCTGCTGATATGCAGGGATGCGCCAGGGAACGTAAATATGCCCCTAAGTGTCTAACGCAGTTTTAACAAAAAAATGCAGTCCTTGGATATTATTGTCTTTGCTGCCTAGGTCATGAGTAATAGAACAAAAATGATCTTGCCTGAAACCTAGTCTGACCTTTCACATTTGAAAAGTGTATATAATATATTTGGTAAATGTCTTATTATATAATTTAGTCAGTTGTAAAACTCGATGTATTAATATGTGTTAATTCCTGAAGCAGCATATAGAAATATTACAATTTGCGAACATGCCAGAGCCTCCCGGACAGCAGTAGATTTCTAACTCACATACAAAACACGAGTTTTGACCTTTCTTCCAGCCCGGCTCCCGGGTACATGATGCTGTGGTGAAAATTCAATCTTTGATGAACTCCGACCCTAGTGGTGACACTTTTTCTTGGGGAGCTCTCCAACACAATTTCTTTAACTTCTTATGGCCCATGGGCTCAGCACAAGACGGCTCCTTCACCAGTTGTCTATTCTTCAGGAACCGGAAGTGACATATTTTGTTTCACCCCATCCTCTGTAGCTTCAGCTCCAGAGTTGTACAAGTCCTTTTTTGAATCCATCAGAGCCCAGCGATTTCCTAATGACACTACCTTCTTTTTTTCTCTCAGTTCCTGATTTTCCCCTGTGTAAGGATTTGGAATCATCAGTGCCAGGCATCGCAAATGATCTGGTAGCTGTGGTGAAAGTTTCTCCATCCTGTTTTTTTTTTTTACCCTTGTTTCTTGTTTACCTTCCTTTAGGACTCTGGTACTCTTAAAGAAATTCCTTCGACAACTTCTCGTGGAATCCTGTTCTAGGTGGATCTGGTCTTCTTCTACTTGAGTCAAGGGTTTGTGAGTTCCAGGTACCTCAACTATTCTCTATTTTGGATTCTCCTGTCTGCCTGGACGCTTTTTTATGCCACTTGGCCTTCTCCTCCATTCCATGGCCCTTCAGAGAGACATATGTTGCTTCCAAGTGATATTTAGAAGTGTGGCTGCAGGAAGAGGTTGAGTTTAGTTCTGGCAGCCTTCACAAGAGAAGAAGAAGGTGTGATTGTTGCGTCTAACAGTACACAAGAAATCGGTATAGTGCTTAGCTTCTGAAGCAGGTCTCCTCATTTGAAATCAGTGTGCTGGTCAATGATTATGGTCTAAATATTTCTTGAAGAATCACACTCTACTCTTGAGCGAAACAACAGTTTTGTGGTACCCTTAAAAATAGTTTCAGATATGGTGTGTAGCACATGTTCAGTTTTTGATGATGCCATTCTTTTCCACAGTTTGGAATTGTTCAAATGCTCTGGGTGCTGGCAACACTATATTGGCAGGGTTACAAACACTGCAAACTGCTTGAACTGGAGTAATTTGGGATTTCTACCGACCACCAGGTAGCTAGAGTGGAGAATTAGTCAATACCTTTGCCATTCAGCTGTTGAATTAAACTATTGAAGAGAATCCTGAAATAGTAGCCTGTTTCAACTAAATCCTGCACTCCCAAACTCAAGTACAATATTTGTTTGTTTTTCAAGTTACTTGGTCAAGAAGAAGAAACCTTATTAAGCTTATTTGGATGTATGAAGGAACAACTCATGCATTTACCACACATGCCTTTATCACGCAGTCTTCACAGCACACATACCATTACCACGCATGTCTTTACCATGCATGCCTTTACCAGGATCATACATAGGATTACATAAAAGTAACCATTACCACGCATTCCTTTACTACGCAAGCATTCACCACACAAACCTTTACCGCGCATTATTTAAATGGAAAAAATTACAATTAAATATAGAACTGTAAAAAATATACTTAGCCAAATATATTTAAATAAACAGAAATATAGCTCGACAAACATAAAAAGTACTGTTGCTCAGCACATATGTGTGCAACAGAAAACAACACATCACAATAGTGCGGAAGTGTTTTTAACCTACAAAAAAAAACCAACACAGAAATAACAATATGTTTTCCATTTCTACACAACGTGTAACACTATCCCCAACCAAGATGGTAGACAATTTCTCTGAAGAAGGTCAATACATGTCAAAAACACTTACAATATAATTATACTTTTAGTCATGTATTCGTTAACAAAAAAACACAGATTACAGCGCCATTTTACCAAAAATTGTAGTTTAAACTTACTAAACATATAAAAACAGGCGTCCAACATTTTGAGACGAGTGGTACACTGCCTTTAGAAGTGACCACATACACAGGAGAGACCAGGACTACTACAGAGACACTATTTAATACTGTGCCATCTATCTGTCACAGTAAGTATGAATAAAAACATTAGTATGTGTTTAAGGAGAATAACATAATACAGCCATTAAATTTAAATATTTATTTTTTTAAACATTTTTAGAATTTACTTTCTACAGAACATACCAATTTTAAGAACATTTCGATTTGTCAACAAGTAGACATTTGTGTAAGCTGTAAGTGAAAATATATATATATTTTTTAATTTGAAATAGAAAAACAAAAACTTGCAGTATAATGAATAAACAGTAAATTTCTAGTAATTTATCACACATAATATGTATTTTAAGAAGATACCATACAATAACTGTGTTACTATTCCAAATTCTCTTTGCCTGAAAGGGTATCAACATTGGAGTAACAAGATCATACTTTCTCAAACCAGAGACCAGCATGGCAGCTGCATTAACAGCTCTTTTGAGCGAGGCTAAGTATAACCTGTGACCTCATATGTATTATTATACAAGGGCAGAGATTGACTGCAGCATTACAAATAAAGAGGGAAGAAATGCTAACTTCATTTCAGGTAAAGAATTGCCACAGGCCAACCTTGATAGCAGAAGTTATTGAATCACTTTTTAAATCCTCTTAATTAAGGAATGATTTAATATTAAGTTTCATGATTTCAACCCATAGTATAAATGAGAGATGTTCAATTCAAGATGCTGCAAATGTCCTCCAGTGACACTTGATCGTGGGAGACCCTGGCAGTCTCCATCAGCCTCCTGGAGCAGTGCGCACCCTCTGTCAGTGCTATGCTTCGTCGTCGAAGTCTCTTATGCTGTTGTGAGTTTTTCCTTGTCCCAAGAATGAAGAGAGCCAGGAGTGGAGGTCGTTCTTTAACCTACTTGGCAACCAAGCTTTGGAATTATCTGCCTATCAGTCTCAGAATGGAGGATAATTTGATGATTTTTAGGAAAAAAATTAAAAGGTATCTTTTTCCTTAATTTTAATTCTTTATGCCTTCACTCCAACCCCTTCTGCAAGTGCTGGGAAGCCTGGTTTTTGGGTAGCCATGCGCTTTATAAAACTGGTGAATAGAATAGAAATGACTAGTAGGGAAAAAGAGTAAATACATAATGTTTAAACCCTAGTAATTAAACTATGAAAATATATTAGCTAAACACATATAAATTAATGCTTGTTTAAAGGTTTTGCACCAGGCAACCATTTCTTAACATGTATATTAACAATGCCCAAAATGTCTTTTACTTGACTCTTGCTCACAGTTACATGAATGAGATATTTAACAAAACTGCTTAGCATTAGTGACATCTTTCAGAAATGTGCTGACTTTACCATCGTGTTTATCCAGCTCCTCACCCCATATTAGATCATGTGTTAGAATACAAAGAGCTTATTAAAACTGTTTATGTTAAATGATGACTTAGAGACTTTATGAATGATGTTTTCGAATAACATTCATACATGATTTAATATTACTGACTAGCTATTGTTCATGCATCGAGCTCATAGTGCATCCTTTAGCTTAGGTAAGAAGGTTCTCATGAGAGCCTTCTCTCATGTAACAAATATTAAAACAACTGTATCGACTAATGGCAACGAGGGTACAGATTGTGGGAATCGGAAGAAGAAGCATCGTATGACTGACGACATCACTTCGTGAACTATTTTCATTGGATATTGACAGAGGACGCCTACAGAATTGTTACAAAAGTATAAATCTATATTAATGAGTGTTCCTAGGTAATTAGCACCACCACTTCTTATAACTCACTCTCTGAGACTTGCCCTTACGCATTGTTTTCATTCCAGTGGCCCTACCACTTGGTCTCTCCTTGTCCTGAGACTCTTCCTTCTGGAGAGTTGATTTCCTTAACTATTCCCCTGAGTTGACAACTTTTGGATCTTAGTGATAAATGCTCTTCACGGATCTCACTGTTAATTACAGTTGTTACTGCAGCTGTAGTGAATTCGGCTGGGTTTCCAGAACTACTCTTTAAGAGAAGTTCATTTCTTATCTGCTCTTCTCCAGAAGAACTCTTCTTGGGTTCTAATTAGAGTAGACTCTTTAGTTAGCTTACGGGGTTTCTTTACGGAACACTGTGTATTTTTCTAATGCTGACTTCTAATCAAACCTATTTAATATTTCTGTAATCCTACTAATCCGAAAAAAGAGATTTTGAGATTCTATCCTTATGATAAATAATGGTTTTGAAACTTTTACCAACCTCTCATCAATGACTGATTGTAAATTCTAAATATCATGGATGATTTGAATTTATTTGGGAAAGCTGTAACTCGCCTGCGATGGAAAAGGTCAGTCGACCTCTCCGGAGCCACAAGGATTCTCAACGGTGAGATTCGTAAGTGGGTGTATATTAAGATTGAACCATCTTGGTGAGTCCTTGGGCTTCCGCAGCCACAAGTGCTGACATTAAAAAAGAAGGTCACGCAAAGTGATTGGCAGTGTTAGGGAGCCCTGGAGAGAGAAGAGAGATGGCAGCATACAGGAAAGAAAGCATGCATGGTCTGGCACATTACTAAGCAACGAGATGACCATATTAAAATGGGACTTCAACTGATACTTAAAAGTGTTATGACATTTACCCAATTAGCTCTTAATGTATGGAAGGGAACTCCACATACTGGGTTTCAAATTCAGGCACGTATGCATACTGAACTCGTTTCAGTAGTCGAAGTAATGCTTACCTTTTCAATGCCGCATTATTTTGCTACTTGCATTGAATTCAGATAGCCCCAGTTTCGAACGCTAGATTCAGAGGCAGGAAAGAACAATATTACCTGTATAACAAATTCACTTTTAAAACTACATCTCTATGGTGCTTTATATTATCATGCATTAGACTTTGAGGCCAATGGTGTTTCATGCTGAATGTGCGTAATTAGCATTTGTTTGCTGATTTATGATATTGCTTTAATTCCCAGTAAACAAGTTAGTGACTGCTCTAGGATATTCATAGGGCAGCCATTTTAGTTCATTGGGGTGTACAGTCTGGGCCACTCACTAATCAGCACTCTACGTGATGTGCGCTCTACCAGCTTCATGTTAAAATGTCCTTGCTACTTTCTTGCTGACCCCCTTAGCATTCTGTTCTGTGGACTGTACCACAGTCTGAATTACTCTGCAACACAGTAATGACTATGGGGGGGCAAATCCAAAAGTTCCCAAGCCAGAGATGGACAACAAGGATCACATATGTCATATGCTAAGCTGTGGTATAGAGGCTGATTAACAAACTGGTAGAGCAAAAGCTCCTCACTCAGGCTCCCTTTTTTCTTAGTTTTGGTATGATATGAATGCTGATAGTAGCTAACCCTGCCTCTTGCCAGACCAAAAAAAAAAACATCGTAGGAGACTTGAAGAGCATCACCCTCCACATCATAGGATCACCTTTACAGGAAGCATGGGCTATAAACACAGTTATGTAAAATTGCCTTAAAGCAAACTCTTTATGGGTGTGAATGGCATATACACCACTGGAGAGAATGTGTCACAAGTACATTAATTTTCTGGAAACCTTTGCTATAGATCACCACGAGCTTGTGAAATTATTTTCCTAACGCAAATATGATTTAAATGGAAAGAGCCGTTGGCTGCTGTGAGTAGTCTGAAACAAAGTAAATCTAGCACGAATTGTGATCTCACCCATTTTTCAACTCTCACTTCATTTACATATTTGCTTTTGAAAGAAAAACAAAGATAGCAATTGTTTTTAGATATAAACACACATCAAAATGTAGAAGCTGTTCTCCAGTCTACTCTTTGGCAGATAGGGAAGCATTCAGAAAAACCACAAAGCGTGTTTTTACGGGTAAACAATTTTACATATCTTTTCCATCTTGTTCAGTCTATCCAAGACTTCCCAAACATATTGCCAGTTGTGAAAAGCAATGGATTGCAAACTGATAAATCTGCTATACTCCTTTTATTCTTTTCCTTTTTCAGAATTCTCTTAGAAATTAGGGAAAGCCCCTCTAATTCGAAAGCATGGTCTAGCAGATGTCCCACAGTCTCTATACGATTTCCTCGAACTACATGAATGGAAAAATTATAAACGTTTCTCGATGGGCGCCATTAGATCTCTCAGATATTTTCAATATTAATTTCTCTTGCATGAGCACCCAATGTGACTAGATGAGTTGCCCACTCGTGACTCAGTGTGATCTCCTGCCACAAAGGGATTTTCACACAATTATTATGAAATTTAGCTAGCGACAATTCCCTACATGTAATTTAGTTGACTTAATTCGTGCATTGCTTAAAATTAGGAGGGGGCATGAATTTTCAATTTCTGGCAATAGTAAGTTTGAGTGTAATGCCAATAACATTACCTGCCTTGTGAAATAGCTGAACACTGCTTCGTAGCAATATTCAAACCAAATATCAGTACACCCTCATTCAAATCTAAATTCTCACTGGTCTTACCTCTTAAAAATTCCTTAGCTTCTAACCAAACTTTGTCTAACTGGGGACATAGTAAAACCTATGCCTAAACCCATGGAGCTGACCTCTTTACTGGTGTTTACTGTGCATGCCTCAAAGGTCTGAAGGGATACTTGGGGGGGGTGGATTTTCTCAGGATATGATTGGGGGATTTGCTGATCTTTATTTCTTACTCCGTCCTTAATAGCACCTTTACTTTTGAGAGAGTCATAACAGGCAGACTTCCTGATATATAGCTCTGCAGCTCCAGTAGGGTACATTGTTTATTAGGCTCTGTGCCCTTTTCCCCAACTTCTGGTAATGGGTGGGCTTGTTGTAGTGCAAACTCTGTGGAAGAGACTGCATTATCTTTAATCTTCATCGTAGGTGTGTTTAAGAAATTGAGTGATTATTTGGGGTGTGTGGCTACCCACCTAAAGGAATAATTAAAATCCTTGTTATAGTGAAGCCTCAAAGTCCCTAAATTAACCCTAGCTCAACCCCCTTGTAGCTATGACACAAAACAGGCAGTCTTAACTTAGGACAATTTGTAAAGTATTTATACAGTACCAAAACAACAATAAAATCAAATGCAAAACAATAGAAATCCCAAAATGAATTTGAAAAAATAGAGGCAAAAATTAATTGACAAAATGATGCCAAAATGACAAAAATCCAGTAAGGGAAAATGGAGATATGATTTTTTTAAGGTATATGTAGAATAGTGGCAAAAAGCGCAAATGATAGACTATGGTCATGGTAGACAGGGACCCCGGCACAATTTCAGGCTGACAGCGATGGAGCGCGGCTCGAATACACCAACGATTTAACTTTTTGACTTAGGGCCTAATTTAGAGTTTGGCGGATGAGATACTCTGTGATGGATAGCCTGTCTACCATATTGCAAGTGCTGACAATGATGGAGCGCGGCTCAGATACACCAACGATTTAACTTTTTGATTTAGGGCCTAATTTAGAGTTTGGCGGATGAGATACTCTGTGATGGATTTCCTGTCCACCATATTGCAAGTGCATTATTTTCAATGGCACTTGTAATATGGCGGGGAGCCTCTGGACGCTGTTTCTTGCCCTGTCTGCTGCCCTCCAACTACGGGGACCACCAGGACCAGTTCGCCTTGCGGCAGGAGCCGCGTCACGGACTAGCTCCAGCCGGCGCTTTAAAAGCTCGCACAGGCTCCCGCAGCGCGGGAGCCTCTGGATGCTGTTTCTTGCCCTGTCTGCTGCCCTCCAACTACGGGGACCACCAGGACCAGTTCGCCTTGCGGCAGGAGCCGCGTCACGGACCAGCGCCAGCCGGCGCTTTAAAAGCTGACACAGGCTCCCGCAGCGCAGGAGCCTCTGGACGCTGTTTCTTGCCCTGTCTGCTGCCCTCCAACTACGGGGACCACCAGGACCAGTTCGCCTTGCGGCAGGAGCCGCGTCACGGACCAGCGCCAGCCGGCGCTTTAAAAGCTTGCACAGGCTCCCGCAGCACGGGACGCGCGCGGGCGAAGCCCGGGCCAAGGGCGGGCCCGTCCACGCCCGTCGGAGTCAGGAGGGGGCAGGGCTGGGCCCCCCCCCTAACATCTGCTTATTTGGATAAAGGAGAGCACGGATAATCGCTCATCTAAGCTGCAGGTAGAGTGGCGCCAGAGGTCCTGATTTGATGTTTGTTATTTGAGAGGCTAGGTTTCTATCATGAGTACTCGTAAGGGGGTAGCTGGGACCTTGGATGCTTTTATTATAAGGGCGGAATCTATGTTAAGTCACGAGATTGAGCTTGCTGAACGACGGTTGTCGCTAGACTCTCTCACTGCACATAGACGACTATCATTAGGTCCCCCCCTTGCTGGTGGGGCCCCACAAGAATGTATGCCTGTAAGCCTGCCTAACCAGCCCCAGTCCCCTGCCGTACCTGTGGCAGAGGTGTCAGAGGCGGTCATATTGTCTCCCGTTACCCCTAAGGCCGCATCAAACGGGCCGTCTTTAGGCACAAGGGCAAGGACTACCAAAACCCGCAGTAAGGAAAACAAATACACCTCAACAGTGGGGAGCAAGAAGGGAGCCAACACTAAAGGCTATAAACAGAAACGACATGGGTCTGGAGCCGCGAAGACCCAGACAGTTCAAGTCTGTTCTATTAGCACTCAGACAGACATTGCTTTTTTGCCATCAATTCAGAGTGCCTCTGTCACTGCAGCTACTGTTTCCGCTGTTGCAGGAGATGTTGTCTCTGGCTTGGACATTGTTATGGATACCTTGGACAAGGCTTTTATTCGGTTAAAAGAGCATATGGATACTAATTTTATTTCCCTTAGGGAGCGGGTTGATCGGGTAGAAACTACAGTGATTAATCAGAATAATCAAAAGGAGTTCTTGCAGAATACTGATAGTGCAGGGGGGGTATTGCCCGCTTTAACAGCGATGGGCACTAATCCTACTTCACTTACCGCACATATAGGCTTCCCTCTTGGTAACCTATGTACAACTTGTAGGAAAGTTAAGGAGCTGGTTGCTCCTTGTCAGACCAACGTGTTGGGTGGTAAAGGAGACCACCCCACTGC
This sequence comes from Calotriton arnoldi, assembly GCA_963921515.1. Classification (NCBI taxonomy): domain Eukaryota; kingdom Metazoa; phylum Chordata; class Amphibia; order Caudata; family Salamandridae; genus Calotriton; species Calotriton arnoldi. The sequence continues at coordinate 781,248 of CAWUFW010003106.1, read as the reverse complement.
CCCTAATACATATTACACAGCAGGTACTCACCAAAAGCTACCTACCACCAGCGCGCCTGATCCTGTGGTGAATCTATCTACAGGTACCTCAAAGCCAAGTAATGGGCTCGTGAAAACCAGGGGTAGGGGTGGCGGTGATACCAATGGGGAGATTTTAGGCCTACCTCCAGAGGCCTGTCCATATGTTGTAGTATTAGCAGGGGTCCCTACCCTTGAGAAAGGTCAGGGGGAAATGTGGCTACAGTTGAGAAATAAGTGTGCGGATTGGTTGTCTAAACATAGGAGGTTCGGGGTGGCAGACATGCATAACATCATTATGGCTAGAAGGGTAGGCTGGGTCGGTATGTCATCAAAAATATCGAGGGGGACTGCATAGTGGTCAACTTTCGCAGCCCGCTCGTGGCTAGATCAATTTTGAGGGCCCAGGAAGATCTTGCCTTGAATTCCACCAGTATCTGTGCACTACCCTTGGGCTACTTTTATAAGACAGCTCCAATACCTTTGCCTATTGATGCCCCCTTTCCCTCAGTGGGTAACAGGTTTTTCCCCTTGTCTGATCTTGACAGCCAGGGTTGACTAATCTCGCACACGTTATCTAGTGAAGATGGCCCCCCTTTATCAAAGACATGTCAGCACACATACACACAGTCGCCTGAGTCATTGAACCCTGCTTTACCTGATAAGGTTAGTCCTTTAGTGGCTAGTGGGGAGTTACCCTGCAATCAACAGAGTTCAACCTACATCTGTAGAAGAAGCCCGGCTATAAAGAGAAGAGAAACCCTTAACTGTCATATCATTAGCTGGAACATTGCGGGTCTGAGACACAAAAAAGAGGATCCCAAGTGGCGTAACCTGCTAAAAGATTATGAGATAATTAGTTTACAGGAAACCTGAGACACAGAAGATAATTTCTGGGTAGATGGGTTTCATTCATATAGTGTCCCCGCGCAGCCGTCTGCCTCAGGTAGAGCGAAGGTGGGTCTTTTAATGCTCTTTTCCCTAAAATTAGCAGGGGTTCATAGGAGGGTGGATGTGGGTTCCCAATATTGTTTGGCAATAGAATTTAATGCCCACAACTCAAAGAAATTTTTGTTTGTTATTTTTTTTTAATTCTGGTGTTATGTCTATGGTAAATGAACATTTAATTAATCTGAAACTTTTTTAGAGGCGTACCAAGAGAAACAAACCACTTATTATTCAATCATAATTATGGGAGATTTTAATATTCATGTTTGCAAACTGAACTGTCAGGGGGATAACTATTTAGGGCCCCTGAACTTTCAAACCCCTCATTTTGAACATACACAGGCGGGGGAAAGCCTTGAGGAACTCTTAGCAGCAGCTGATCTTTATGAACCAAGTTTTCCCGTCACAAAGGAAAGCATTCCTACTTTTAAAGCGCGAGGTATAGATACCATTATAGATTTTATTTTTATCTCTCCTACACTGCTGTCTCAGGTAACTTTTTATAATGCAAAGTGGACTCATTTTAGTGACCATAACCCTGTTATTCTTGTCTTAGACAATGTTTGTGGTCTAAAAGGGAGATCGGAGAGCCCAGGAGGTGCCACCCGTCTGAAAACATCTGACCAAGGACACAGATTAAAATGGGCTAAGGTAATCCCGGACCAGTTTTTCCAGGAGTTATATGATAAGGCAAGGGATTTGTTCGAAACCTGCCTTGATAACTTCGGGCAGGGGGCGGGAGTCCTTTTGTCCTTTGAGGGCATTTGTGCTCAGGTGAAGTTAGACCTCTCCCTACCTATAAGATCTGGGAATTTCCTGGGAGAAAGATGGTTTGATAGGGATTGCTCTGAGACCCACCGTAAACTGATAGCTGCACTTAAAAGGTCCCACGTGATAAAGACCATGTTGCTAGGCTAAGAAAGGCATATAAATTAGCAGTGGTTAAACGGAAAAATGAACTTAAAGAAGAAGCCTGGAATGCTCTTTTATCGGTGGAGGTCCTCAAAGATAGCTCTAGATTTTGGGCCATTGTTAATCAACCTGCCCTGTCAGGGTTTGAGAATTGCTTTGTTGATTATAATATCACAGAAGATCAATGGCTCGCACATTTTGAAGATATTTATGAGTCCACTCCTAGCCTGGATTCATCTGATAACCTAGGTCCCTGCAGGGTCCCTCCTACTATGGTTTTTGACGCAGGTGAAGTGGAAAGGGCCATTATGCAAATGGCCAGTAACAAGGCCCCTGGACCAGATGGTGTCCCAGCAGATCTGTATAAACAAAACACATCGCTCTGGGCTAAAATTTTGACGAATGTCTACAACAGGGCAAGTCATCAGGGTTTTCCGCCATCTTGGTCGACGTCTATTATAATTCCGGTCTTTAAAAAAGGCCAGAGAGGGGACCCACGGTGTTATAGACCAATTTCACTTATTGACTCTGCAGTAAAGGTTTTAGGGAGAGTGATTTTAACAAAGTTAATGGACTGGTTGGATGAGATTGATATTTTAACTAATCTCCAATACGGATTTAGAAGCGGTAGAGGCACTCTGGACCAGTGCCTTAATTTACATCTTTTAGCAGGAAAATACATCATAGCCAAAGAGGGGTCGCTTCAGTTAGCTTTCATGGACCTCTCCTCGGCTTTTGATCTGGTAAACAAATCTAAGCTATGGCTCGTCCTGCTAGATATGGGCATAGACCCAAGCTTAGTTTACTTCCTGGCGGACCTCCATAGTGATCTTTCGGCAAGGGTGAGGGTCAACCAGGATGGGAAATGCACACGGCACTTTAAATCTGGTAGAGGCGTACGTCAAGGCTGTATATTAGCCCCATTACTTTTTACGTTGTATATAAATAAGTTGGGCAAAGTTTTAGATTTAGCCAGCCTGGACATACCACGAGTAGGGGACAGGGTTATCCCTGTACTCCTATACGCGGATGACGCCGTGCTACTTGCCCGCACTGCTGTAGGGTTACAAAGACTTTTGGATTCCTTTGGGGCTTATATGAATTAGTTGGATCTCGTGGTCAATAAAGCAAAATCACAAGTTATGACCATGGACTTGAAACCGAGGAAATCCAAAACCCTGTTCTGTGAAGGTACTGAGCTGATTCGGGTTAGTTCCTTCACTTACCTAGGGGTAGTCTTTGATGAGAGGGGATCTTGGGTACCCCAACAGAAAGTTAAGAATAACATAATGGCTAGGGCTACGGCTGCGGTGCATGGATTTGCCCAGCGTTTGGGAGCCAAACCAATTGATGCTATGTTGAACATCTACAGGTCAAAATGCTTGGCCATCGCTTTATATGGCGCGGCCATCTGGGGTTATAAGACGATGGAGGGGGTGCAGGTGTGTGAAAACAAGTTCCTGCGTTCCCTTCTGTCGGTCCCCCAATCAACCCCGACTTTCACAATACATCAAGAAATGGGAGTGGGTTACGTAGGAGATCAGTTGAAGTTGGCCCCGGTGGTTTGCTGGCTCAAGACCTGGCTTAACTCAGACTTAACCCTGAATCACATGATTTTAAAGGATTGTGTTTCCATGGATCGAGCTAACAATATTCTATGGCTCGCCTACGTCAAGTCCGCTTTAATTAAATTAGGGCGGCAGGAATTATTTGACCAGCCTGACAAAATAAAGAAAGAGGACCTGGCATGGGTTAAAACACATTTCCTGAATGGGCTGATGGCGGAGCGGGAGGAAATTGAGCTAAAAAAATCCACTGTTAGAGCATTTTTCTTACTGAAAACCTCCTCCCTGATTGAACCCTATCTGAGATGGGTTACGAGGCCCGCCCATCGTGTACTTTTAACTAGGTTCCGTTTTAATTTAATTCATTTCTCCCTAGGCAACCTGCAAGGCTGGGATAGGCCATGTGACCTGGGTCCTTGTACGTGTGATGATTTCTCAACCCAGGACACATTGCATTTTATGATGTTTTGTGAATTTTATAGCATTATTCGTAGGTTTTTAATTCCAATTTTGAAGGGAAAGGGTTTTATTCAGGCGAAACCCGCCTTGTTTTATCTCCAGCTACTGAACAATCCGCAGGAAACTTTTTATATTGCCAGTTTTCTAGTTGCTGCTGTGAGATTGAAAAAAGCGCGGTTCCCCCCGATACCCTAGAGAGTTCCTACTTAGTTTTTATTAACTGGAATTATTGTATTTTTCCTGTGTTGATCTTTTGATTTGCTTGCGTATGGTAGCCCTGACTTATATGTAATTGGTTGAAGTTTGATTTTATGTGAATCTCCCTTTTTTATTAGATTGTTTTTATTTTGATGAATTGGATTTGTGTCTTTTTAAGTGTTTAATATATTGTACTATGTGGTGTACTTTTATGGTTTTTAGTAACCGAAATAAAGTGGTTTGAATACGGCAGATGTGATATCGTCACGTTTGTGACAGAATATCTCACTCGCCAAAATCTTAATTTAAGCCGTTATTCTTTTAAGTCCCAATCCACTACAGGGTGCACTTCTAAAGCCCCAGTAGACCACAGGAAAGGCACTTAGAAACTTACAGGGTGTCAGGCAGAGGTTAACATCAGGGTGTAGTTCAGGTTTATTTGCCACTGGTCAGCTGGGTCCTTCCAGGAAAAGGACTCTTGATGCTTGTTGTCTCCCGGCATCAATACAGAAGGCCAGCCAACTGACCCTTGGAGTCCACTTTGTCCTGGGTACAAGAGGGACCAGGTCCAGTTCTTCTGGGCTCCTCTGAGGTCACAGACAGCATGTCCAATATTCTTCTGAGCTTCCACAGGTCCAGAAAGTGTTCTGAAGTTGGAGTCTGGAGACACCTCTCTATCCAATGGGGTAAAAGTTCCCAGGGCAAACCCTACACACTTTTTCATTAGTTCCTGTTTGCCTTATTGGAAAATGTCCCAAAATGCAATGTGTCAGGACATTTTCAAGATAGCAAAGAACTTCTGCCTCACTAAACTTGGACTCTGTGGGCTGGGTGCAGGGCCAGCTTTAGCGCTGGTGGCGCCCAGTGCGACAATGTTAGTTGGCGCCCCCCCCAATGACCACCTCCACCACGGATTCTCTCACTAGCACCCTTTAACAGTGATCAAGTCTCCATAACCACTCTCTCTCAGATGCATTGAATTAGTTGTATAGCGCCACTCATGCCAGTAAAGGATGTCAGAGCACTTTGCATCACACACACATTATACGGAGACAATCAAACATACGTGTGTAAATCAACTTATAGGAAATGTTACATAAGCCAAAGGACTAGGGGGCACATGCATCAAGGTAGGCTTTTGCGATTTCTTAATTGCGAATATTAAGGAATCGCAATTAAGGAATCGCAAAAGCCTATGCATGTTGGAATCGCTAAAACAATAGCGATTCCTAAACATTCCTTAATTGCAACTCGCAAATTGCGAGTCGCAATTAAGGAATGGCTTCCCATTCATTCCTATGGGCCTGCAGGCCCATAGGAATGAATGGGAATTGCATGCGCAATTTGCGAGTACCCAATAGGTACTTGCAAATTGCGCATGCAATTTCAAGGGTGCCAGGGTGCCAAAAGGACACCATGTTACACCCCTGAAATTGATATGTGAACACATGTTGTGCACACACATGCCCCAAGGGCATGTGTGTGTGTAACCTGGAACTTTGAAAAATACACTTTAGTGCATTTTTCAAAGTTTTCGCTAATTACCATTAGGTATAATTTTTCGGTAATTAGCGGCCCCTAATAGCGAAATCGCTATTTTAAATGGCATCTTGCATTGCAGTCAAGGCATTGCAATTTGCGATTCCTTAAATGTAATCGCAATTTGCGATTTTTGCATTTGGGATGATGCATCCCAATTGCAAAAATACCGGTCGCAAAGGGGCAGATTCTGTGAATCAGCCCGTTTGCGACCGGTTTTTAGTTTGATGCATGTGGGGGTAAAAGTGTAGGAGTCACATGTCATCCATACTGGTAGGCCGTATAGTTTAGGAGTGCTTGGTGTGGAGAAGCACAAACTCAGAGTCAAAAAAGAAACATCATAGTTGGGAGTTTTCTTTAATAATAAGAATCGATTTCTACCCAGATTAACCCTTTTTGCAACATTAATCTATGCTCTGATATATACTTTGCAGTGTGTATGCAGTTCTATGATGAAAGTTAATACTTCACTGTTCTATATTAGGAGTTTATGTTATAAATTGCAAGTAACAAAAGGATGTCTCTTTTAAAAGCAGTAACCTGCTGGTCTATTTACATTATATGCACTCTGCAATCTACATGGTACACGTTATTTGCAGCAGGCATATTAACCCTCTGCACTACCTTCACATAAGTCAAAACATCAACTATACAAAACTCCAATCTCTCTCCAGGAAGAACATTAATCACAGGAGTTAACTGGACATTTTTGTGAGGCCTGGTAATTGCCGGAGGAAAGGAACGCGGCAGCAGGTGCTTTAAAAACAGAATAAACTTGCAAACACGGCGCCCCCGGGAAGCCAACACCCGGTGAGGTGGCACCGGTCGCCCCGCCCTAGAGCCGGCCCTGGCTGGGTGTATGTGGGGGGATTGTACTAAGGTAATCCTAATGTCCTCCAATATCTAATGTCTAACATTAAAGCCCAGTTTGGAGCAGGTACTGTACCCACAACAAAGCCAGAGATCGAAGTCTGGTAGGACAAAAGTAGGGTGCTTCAGCAACCAGACACTGGATACAGAAGTCTTGGCATCATGTTCTCTCCCTGTTAATTGTGTCCTAATTGTTATATGTGAACTCAGCAGACCTTTCAAGCAGGATGTGGCACACAAGCAGGACTTGACACTGTAGTGTCAAAGAGGGAGCCCACAGCCCCACCCTGCATATTCTGTAGGGTTCAGAGTAGTCATCTCTCCCCATTCAGGTCAGCCTATTGTTTGCTCCTGGAAGGCATTTCACACTCTTTTTACACCTATTAATTGTTAATCACTGCCTGTATGATTCTGGAGAGCCAATGCAAGTTAACCTCCAGGACCTTCAGGCAGAGAAAAGATAACTTTCTGAACATTCATTTCCTTTTTAAAAAAACAAATCCAACTTCACTGTTGAGTTTTGTTTTTAATAACTATTAAAAATAGCTGTTTAACTATTTTTCTAGTTAGTCTCATTCCCAGGATACAGATTGAGCATTTTAATCTGTACCCTGTTTTTTTTTACATAGGACAGCTAGACTTGCCACATTGAAAATGCTTTTTGGGCCTTGTACCTCTAGGGACATTAACCTTCTACATAAACTTTGCTATATGTCCCACTTCTACATACCATGCAATCTACCTTGTGGGCTTACATAGGGATGACTTACTAATATTGAAAAGGTAGGTTTTTACCTGTCCAAAGGGTTGTTTTAACAGGTCAGGCTGCAGGTTTTAAAAATGCAGAGGTCACTGTACAATGATAGGCCTGGAGTCATATTTGCACTGTCACTGCAGTGGATGGCACAATAGGTGCTGCAATCCAATAGTGGCATTTAAGTTTCAGGCCCTGGGTATACCTTGTACTGTATATCAGTGGCTTATAGGCAAGTTAAATATACCAATTAGGAATATGCCAATTCAACCATGTTTAAAGAGGGAACTCAGACACTTTACTACTGGTTAGCAGGGGTAAAGTGCACAGAGTTCTAAAGCCAGCACAAATATAGGGTCCAGCAAAAGGGATAAACCGGAGTGACTATACAGAAAAGGCAGGTTTCTTACAGTGGTGGTTACTCCTTTGTCAAACATCTGGAGCATTGGTAGACATTGTGGCCCATCACTGCTCCTCCCCACCTTATCAGCCATGCTGCTAAGTTCCCTCCTAGCAAAAATGCAGGGACTCTGCAGGATGCAACAGTGGGCGCACTATACACTAAGGTTGGACCCAGCAGAGGCCCATGCAGGTAAGAGCGGTAGGGCAAGGATGGGGGAACTCGACGGATGAAGGAAAATTAAAGAAATAATTAATTTTCCCTCGTCTGTTGAGTTCCCCGCACCCCGCCCCACTTCCCCACTTCTCTTACCTGCATGAGTCACTCCTGGTTAGATCCACAACAGACAGACAATCAAAGCACCATGATAGGGCACATATCTCTATAGGCCTTCTCCAGCTCTTGCACCCTGTGACCTCATCAGAATCTCTGATGTCCAGCATACAGCAAAAAGCCTCCTACCCAGATTTCAGGATTTAGGCCAAACACAAGCAGTATAGAATGCTTGGGGCATGGAAACAATGCATAACCACTTCCTGGTTGTAAGGTCACATTCTCTGTTTACGTAACCAGTTCTCTCTCATATTCGAACCTCACATTTGTTTTGTTTTTCCTCCTCAGGTCCTTCAGTCCTTCCCCTTTCTAGTTACCTAATTCCCTTTTGCATTGCTAAACAGAAAGAAAGTGGAGGACGGACTATTCTCCAGCAGGCAAAACGACATATGCCCAGGCACTGAAGGAATATAAAACTGCTATCTCCGCAGCAAAGGCAGCGTATTTCTCATCACGCATCCTCAGTTCCAACAACCAAGCTAAAGAAATATTCACTATAGTTGACGAACAATCCAACCCAGAGAGAGTGCTAAGCAAACCTGAGCCGTCACAGGCTCTTTGCGACTCTCTGAATAATTTCTTTATCGATAAAATCACTGCCATCAAGGCCAGTATCCCTCTCAGTACCCCGCAATCCATCACGGTGCCCACACCCAGGAACCCCCATTCTCTGGATGCTTTCCCACCCATTGACACAGATACCTTAAATAACCTACTAGCCAAAGTTAGATCTGGCTCTCCCCTGGACCACTGCCCTCCTCACGTCTTGAAAACAGCCTTCATGGCCTTCCCTGATCCAGCCCTTGCCCTTTTAAACCATTCCCTGTCCCAGGGCTGTGTCCCCAATGCGTTTAAAGAGGCGATAGTAGTCCCCCTTCTCAAGAAACCTGGCGCAGACCCTCAAACGCTAGCAAACTACCGCCCCATTTCTTTGCTTCCCTACCTAGCCAAGCTAATAGAAGCTCACGTGGCAAAATGCATGTCCAACTTCTTGGAACAGACGGGATTTCTTGATCCCAGCCAAGCAGGTTTTCGGCCAGCACACTCGAGGGAAACAGTGATCTTGGCAATATTTGACTCCCTACGTGGAAACACGGACAGAGGTCTTCCCCAAGCCCTGGTGCTGCTTGATCTTTCGGCCGCATTTGATACGGTCGACCACAACATATTTGTGGACCGTCTCTGCGAGGCTGGCTTCCAGGGCCCAGCCCTTAGTTGGATCAACTCTTTCCTAGAAAATCACACTCAGGCAGTTCGCATCGGCCATTTCACCGCCCCTAAACTAAAACTATCTGCGGGGTCCCACAGGGCTCCTCGCTCTCCCCGCACCTATTTAACCCTCTATCTCTTCCCACTGATTGTGACAATCTTTAATTATGCAGACGACCTCCAACTCGTGTTCACCATTGACAACTCCCCACAGTCAATATCTGATTTTCAATCTACCATGACTTTCATCCGGCAATGGATGGACCACAACCACTTAAAATTAAACCCCAACAAAACTGAGCTAATACTGACGGGCGGAGCCCAAAATCAGTGGGGCCCACAATATTGGCCCAGCGACTTGGGCTACCCTCCTGCCCCCTCTACCTCAGTAAAACGTTTAGGGGTCACCATAGGTAATGACCTGTCTTTAAAGTCGCACGTAGGCACGGTGGTTTCCGCCTGCTTCTTTAAACTACGAAAAATCAGAAAAATAAGCAGGCTACTGTCCCAAGCCGCACTGGTACAGGTGGTGATAGCTCTGGTTATATCTCGCCTAGACTACGCTAACTCCATTTATTTAGGACTTCCACTTGGCCTTACTAGGCGACTTCAGATGGTACAGAACCAAGCGGCCCGACTAATATTCAATCAGCCCAGATGGCAACAGGCCTCCCCTATCCTTAGGAAGCTGCACTGGCTTCCCGTTCCCCAGCGCTGTGCCTTTAAAGCTGGCTGTCTGGTGTTCAAATCTCTCAACGGCTGTAGCCCTAAATTCATTGACAACCTCATCTCCCGTTACATCCCCTCACGTAACCTCCGCTCAGCCCAACTCCACCTTCTCACAGTGCCATCTTTCAAGCTGAAGCGCCAAGGGGGATGCAGATTTGCAATCTTGGCTCCACGCTTGTGGAACTCCATCCCCCTGGATATTAGACTAAGTACCAACTTACTTACACCTTTAGAAAATCTCTCAAAACCTGGTTATTCACACAAGCATACGCATGATCTGTTCCATGCTGGCTATCCTCTAGTTGTTTTCAGCGCCAAGAAACCAACTGGTGTACGAGTGCTCTATAAAACACTGATAACATAACATAACATTGCTACCTTTTGTTGGCATGTTTGACTCTTGCAGTTCTATATTACCAGTGTGTTTGTGACAGTCCAGGGGGTTACAGCTGGATTTCTGGATGGCCCCAGACTCAGTACTACTACCTTCACTGCCAAAACCGGTAAACTTGTATCTTTATCTGTAATTACCTTTTCTCTCTGGCTGGGTCAATATACTCACCTGTCCTTCCTTGTTTTGCAGCTGGTGAGAGTACACCTTCTTCTTACACTGAGGTTGCACAATGCTGTGCCTTGAATGAGGCAATTCTAAATAAGAGATATCTCCAAAGCACCGTTTCTCTCTCTGCCTCTCCCTGTCTTTCCTAGATTGCTAACACCGGTAGCACGTTCATCTCTGCTTACTGGTGTAGGTATACAGACTGCATGGGTTTTCAGCGGGTCTACATCCTCAGAGCCTGACACTTGCTCCGGCTCACTCCAGTCTGGGAGTTCTGAAGTCCAACGTCGCCCCACCCATGGGTAAAAGAGAGACAGAAGTGAAAATAAAACAACAGGGAGATAGTATAGCATTTAAAATAAATATGGGAGGTACCTCTACACCAACAAATCAGCCTGTTTAAGTGTAAATTTGCATGCAATTCCATACATATTATATGACTCAGTCATAATGCCAACGCTCACAATAGCCTACCACTGAGCTGCCTCAAATGGCTGGAATCTTGCCCCAAACTCGTGTTTTACAACAAATGAATGCACATAATACATTTGTTTCCGCAGTAGTGCCTCGCACAGGTAAGAGCAGTGGGGCGGGACGGGGTGGAGGGTGGTGGCAGTCGACAGATGACAAGATAAGTAATATTGAATAGATAAATAAAACCACTTACCTTGCACTCGCCTCATCGCTGACTCGGCGATGCGGCGAGCGCAAGGTAAGTGGTTTTATTTATTTAATATTTCTTATCCCATCATCTGTTGACTTCCACCACCCCTTACCCCGCCCCGCACCCGCCCCACTGCCTCAACGCTCTTACCTGTGCAACATCGTGATTGGTCTGAGTGGCCTGGTTTGCCACTCAGACAGTGCCTGGAAGCCTAGGACTGTTCTCCACCCAGATGTGCAACACAGCCGGGTGGAGAAATGATGGTTTGACCGCTGTAAGGCAACCTTCCAAACCGCCATGCGTCCTTATGGTGCCCGATTCACAAAAGTAATCGGTGTGGTACAGGGCTACCCATAGTCACCCAATGCGGCTCTTCAGGGTCGCCGTATTGTGAGCCATCAGTGGTGCAGTAAATGGTTAATGGATGATGCGGAGGAAAGCAGAATTAATGACATGTAGCGGGGCGGTAGGCACAGAGCTTATCTAAAACACGGTCCCCATCTTCACAGAGCAAGCCACACCCTTAAAATTGGCATGCCTAAAGATGTAAGGAGAGAGTATGTCAGGAACCAAGGAACACCAGTTTTCAGCATATGTCCTCTTTGTAGGTGTCTAAGCACTGAAAACGTTTTTTCAAAAACTATATTTGTTATTAGTTATTGACGTTTGGGCTTCAAAAAGGCAGTAATAAAATTCCCTAAAACATAATTTTCTTGCCACTACATTTAGGCATGATATACAGATGATTTGTCACTCCACAATTTGTTTTAGGGCTAGGTATTTTGGAAAAAATATTCTACATCATCTGGACCAAGTCCATAGCTGTAGCGCCACTTTCTATGCTTCAAAAAAACTCTATTATTTATGTCTTATGTATTCTTTGTGATTAATTGTCAGAAATCCTCCATCAGCCGAAGAGTTGACATGATCTCATGACATGCTGTCTGTGCCAAGTAAGCATTTAATCCCCATTTACCTGCCCTTTGTATGATGTTTAATGGCCAAAGCCTTTTCTCTCCATGTTCCTTCCCAGGGAAGTCCGGATTCCTATCCAACTAATTCAGATTACATCCAGTCTCATGATCCAACCTTGGCACACTTTCCAACCATCTGTTCAAGTTCTCAAGAGATCTCATGGAGAGACAAAATCTTTTGAGAAGTCTAGTCTCTGCAGTCATCTTGTGTCCTTTTGTTACATTACAAAGGACTACCCAGTGCTTTGCCTCACAAAAACCAGAGAACAATTGCCATCAGATGTTTCACTTAGTTCCTCATTTTCCTAGTCGTTGGCCCTCCCGCTGTTGTTCAGCTCTTCATTACCTGCTTTGGACCTCACAGATAGGATTACTTGCAGCTCTGTTCACCAATACTCCAGTGAATCCGAAAACAAACAAAGTCAGTACTTTGCTCCAGTGCTATTTGAAGAAGTTTTTTCATGATTTCACTTCAGTGAACATATCAACAAACATAGAGACTCTACCATTGTGTTAGAGTTTTTGTACATTTATATTTTTGTATATCATTAACAACATGCAGAATGTGGCTTTACCCTTGATTATACATACATACACTGATATTGTGCTATTGCATTTAAAAACAGATTTTCTTTGACATATAGAACTGTGTTTTCCTGACACTTGTTAACTAGGTCTCAATTTGGGCCTACTAGCCATCTTTTTCAAAATGGATGCTTCCCCCTGCACATTTTACTGTTCATTATTTCTGCAGAACACAGTCAAGCAGTGTCATGTTTGTTTATTTCCATTGACGTTGTTCTCGCTGTTCTTGATTACATCTTTCTAGCTTGGTCATAACAATGTTTCTTTTCCATGGACCTTCAGATATCTGACTGCACCCTATTCATTCATCACAAATTGCCGTTGTTCTTGTAACTAGTTTGTCCCACCATCTCCTGATGACATTAACATAAAGTGGGCAGAATCAATATTCATAAAGTGGGATAGTGCTTAGGTGACATTTAATAAAACTACTCTGATATGCTGAGAAAGTACACTTTTGATCACACCTTGATGATTTTACAGTTTTAGTGATTTATGAAGTGAAAATAATGTATATAAACCCTCAGTTTTGAGAGTGATCCAGAAGACTCTCCTGAAGACTTCTGATTTTGCACTACTCTGTAATGTTGTATTTGCTGAGAGCCTTCATGGCAATGTCATTTTGCATTTGAACTTACCAATTTATTCCCCTTATCTAGTACTCAGTTATAGAGTGGTCCCTTACTTGACTGTATTTTTGATGTGTTGGACGGTGCCTTATCCACCAACACATTGCCTCACGAAATTAACACGGCCTCCAATTCATCAACCCATAAGCGTTTAGTTGATGTAACATTTTGGGGGATAAAATTTGCAGGGTCCCATGCACCCACAAATATTTGATATTAGAGGATGGTTGTGAGTTAAAAACTCCTCATTTCTGCTTTAGAAATTTCTCTTTTTCCCCTGTCCCTAGTTTTAGTGGATTTTCCTATGTGGATTTTCCTGGTCAAGTTTGCTGAGCTCGTGACAGCACTGCTCTTGTTCCTGAGCGAGGAGGATTGTAAGTATAAATTGAGTGGAATGATTCTGGTGATTTAGAGTGTTCTAGTGAGTTATTGAAGTGCTTTGGTTTGTGTTGTGTGGTGAATTGTTATACAGCTTGTGAGGTCTCTGGTTATGCGTTGTTGATTCTGGGTTCAATTGGTGGTTTGATTACTGTGGTTTCGATGTATCTTTCTTATTTGTGATTTGCATCAAACAGGTTTTGGTTTTTATATTGGTTGGTTTGGTAATCATATTCGTCTAAATCCAAGATCTTGAGATATTATTACCAATCAATCAAAAAGCATTTGTAAAGCGCACAGCTGCTTCAACCGAAGCGTCCTGGTTCTCAATGCAAAAAAAGAGAGATACCACACAAAGATACCTGATGAATGAATCTGAGCCAAACAGCCAGGTTTTAAAGTCTCTTTGAAAGATGGCAACTTACTGCGCCCTGTGGAGATTATTATTATTGAACTTGTCTACATAAAGTTAGTGTGTTTTGAGAGTTGCCGCATACTCACCAATATGAATTTTTCTGAATTAACAAGTTTCTTTCCTAGGGTTTGCACGTCTAATTAGGTTGGGGTCCTTTGTTCTTTGGTGCACAGTAAATAAAATAGCCAGAGGTGAATTTCCTCTGGACATGAGTCTGCTTTAGTGTGAACTAAGTTTGAGAAGTGCCACATAAGTACTAGTCTTGTTTCTATTGTTTTTGACAAATATTGTATTCTAACTTGTTGATTTTCTACTGTTAAGGTTGAGTAGGCAAGAGTTATTTTGGTTCATTTAGTGTGTGTTCATTGAGAAATACAGTGTAATTGTTTTCCCATTCACAAAGAAGCTGTGCTGTGGTTGGGTAAGCAGTCAAGGAATCCCACTGTCATTGATTGGTTGTTGTCAAAGCTGTGCTGTGACCGGTTGACCTTTAGGATAGCAGCACTGGGATTGGTTGTTGTTCACTAGCTTGTTTTGTGTTTTTTTTAAAATTATTTTGAGTGAGATTAATTGGTACTGTGTTGAAAATGCCTAAAACTCCCAGCATACCTTCTACGGAGGGGCAGGAAATACCTGCAGAGGGTTCACCTGCATATGAAATGATGACGAGTATTGGGTACTGTATGTTTACCTGGTTTAGCCTTTGGCATGACTATACCTCTTCTGACAAGGACTTCCAATTACCTTGAGAGGGTACCTTTAACATTAGAAAGCTAGATATCCTGAGGCAGACCATCATTGAGAGAAAGCCTTTAGCTAGGCCTATATAGTTTGAGGCATTGAATAAATGGGGTCAGATAGCTAAAGAACAAGATAGAAAGAAAATGAAAAAGCAGATGAAGAGTTAGACAGTGGCTTAAAGATCAGCAGGAGAGATGCTGGAGGGAGGATATGGTAGAGGGAGTGAGAGTTTTCCCTGCTATGGTCAAAGAAGCAGCAAGCAAAAAAAACGACGATGAGGGAGAAAGAGAGAAGCTGAGCTTAGAACAGGATGTGCATGAGGAGGACAACTTTTTAAATGGTCTTTTGAATATCAGGCACCCACCATACACTGATGAGATGCAGAGAGAGTCACAGGGGTCCGTAACACCTGATATGGGTGCAGCGGAAGATGATACGATTGCACAAGCACAGGAATTGACTGTGGTTGCAGTTATGGGTACATCATCTAATGCCCCATCTGAGAATACATTGGCAGTTTTTCAGAGTACTAACAGAGATACAACTGTTGCCTCTCTGATTTCAAATGACATGTCTCCTATTGTTCCTGCTGAGACCCCTAAAGACAGATTTAGAAAAATTGGTCTTTAGAAGATTGAATTTGGCAAACCTTTGCAAGGGACAATTGATCTAAACAAACTGATGTCTTACAATGTGGATGAAATGAGATATTTGATCAGAGATGCTGCAATGTGTGCAAATTAAGCACATTATAAGCTTGATGATCTAGTTGACAAATGGGAGGTTGACATAAGTAGAACGAGGAATGTACAGAGAAATTATAAAATGGATTTGACGAATGAGAAAATAAAGAGATGGGCTTGGTGACCAAACAAGCTCACATTAAAGACATAGTTGACAAGACAAAGGACTGGAGAGATTTGAAGAAATACAGAGAAAGGTGAAAGAAGGGTACCACTAAAAAGAAAGCTTCAGAGGCAGGAAAGAAAACAAAGGGATCTGTTAGTAATTCTGAGTTAGAGGCAGTTTAAGAATTTCCAGAGAGAAATGCAATCAGTGAATTATGTGCATGTGCCTTGGATGATGGGTGATCTTTGTGCTTTTACAATTAATCTTCCAAAATAGCGAGAGGAACCAGATTAATGGTTCAAGGAGGTTCATAGATTGACAACGATTTTGGAAATGCTTTGGACAAATTTCTATGTGTTGTTTGAGATTGCTGATCTTAGTAAAATATGGTCTGAGTGTAAGATTGCTGTTGGTTGGCCAACTGAGGAACCAGCTAGCGTTGTGACTAGTAACACTCCATCTGAGGTGGCTGCTGACAAGTACGGAGCAGTGATAGATCTACACAAGAGTTCAAAAAGATGGTGCATGCCTATTACCGGAGGCTTATTTAGATTTTAAATAAACGTACAGAGTTGAAGATCGAGAGAAAGATGGTGCTAGTGGTTTCATATCTGCTTTTGCTATGAGTTTGCATCCCGAGCTTAATTCACATATTCAGTAGAGTATGATGTACTGGCAGACTAAGGGTATCTATGAGATCCTGAAGTATTCTAAGTACAGTAGGATTAGTTTGATGTGTAGCAAAAAGGATCAAAGAGAAGTGGATGGTTGCCCACACAAAACAATTTCAAAGAAATGGCAAAGATCAAATGTTGGCTTCTGTGTCGCCTGACAATTCTGGAATGAATGGAGTGCTTCCAATGTAAGGTGTGGAATGGGTAATTAGAATGTGCAGATGTAAGGTCGTGGAAGAGGAGTTGTGAATAATTCTAGAGTGAAAACAAGAATTGATTTGCTGAAGAGGAGCATTGCTTGTCATTGTGGTAAAATCGGGCACCAGAAATGCGAAAGCAGACAGAATCCAGATCAACTGTAGAATGATTTTGATTCCGAGATGCAGTGGAATGCGAATCAGATGCACACAGTCAGTAGCCCCAGCTCAACCATTGTCTGTGCAGAATGTGCAAAATCAAGGGCTGTTCCATGTGAATAGGCCCAAAGCTCATGTGTTGCAGCAAAACATGAGAAACTAGATGCCTTACAGCTAGGATGCCCAGCAGAAACAACTGATTCTGAATAATGATTTTTCTCAATTTTCCCCAGAGACTAATTCCCAGTGACAGTGCCAGAGGGGGGGAGAAGGATTGCTTGCCTGGTGCAATCCTGGAGGTAGACCAGAGTGGCCTATATTTAGATGGTGAGGTGAATAGCCACCCCGGTGTCATGTTTGATAGGCACAGGAGCTATCCACTCTACAGTTCATTCTGTGGAGGGTCCAAACCTACCCCTCTCAGGATTGTAATAAACAGATTGTTAACCAGGTTATTGCAGATGTCCCTGTTAAAATAAAATCAATGAAAAACAATCATCAGTTCATATTATGCATTCAGAGTCTTCTTAATTTATGTACACAGATGGTGTTGCCATTGACACCCAAGATGAAGATTAAAGGTGGGCAGAATGTTTCATCCCACCCACAGAAGTGGTAGAATTTGGAAACTCCTCATTACTCATTACTGTTGTAACGCAAAGTTCTGGGCAAATTCCGCCAATCGCCATTGGCGGATTATTTCCCAGCGAGGCTCCCGAAATGTGAGCGCAAGCGAGATTTGGCCTCCCCCAGCACCATTTTCTAATGCTTGTGGTCATGGGCGGTCAGAGCGCTAAATCTCAAGTAGATTTGCTGTTGCTCAAGTAGATTTCCCATTCGAGCGGCAGCAAAATCAACTCAAATGGCTTCGCTTAATTGTGCACCGCATGGTGCAGTTCGTGGTGTTTTCTGAGCTAATCTCGATAATGTCACTAAATTGCAGCAAAACATGCATATTTCTGCCTGTTGGCAGAACTCTGCATTATCTCGCTGCATTTTTATTTCACTTTGTAGAATTCTGAGACTCTGCGAGGTTCGCCAACCCCTACACAAGATTTAAGAGTTCAGTTGTTTCCAGTTCTTACTAAAGATGATTTGCGTCTGGATTTAGGAGATGCTGCATGAGGACAAGAGAAAGGATTGATAAAAAGTGCAAAGCCTTCCAAGATTATTGTTAAACCAAATGCAGATTTTTCAAGAATCAGACAATACATGCTTTCAAAAGAGGTAGAAGAAGAAGAAGAAGAGAAGCCTGCCACAGAAAAAAAGTATTGAACAAGGAATTCTACATGAAGTGCTTGGTAGTACTTGCAATTCTCCCATGATGGGCATTAAAAAACGAATGTTGAATGGAGAATAGTGCAGGACATTAAAAAATAAAAAATTGTGATTCCATGCCATCCTTTGGTACCAAATCCTGCAGTAATTTTATTCCAGATTTTAATAGATGCAGCTATCCTCTCAATTCTCCTGCTTGAGGATAGTCACTTTTTTGCATTTCAGTTCTAAAATAAAGTTCTCTGTTGCTGTCGAAATTTACAGGCGTATATTAAAAGTCTTTCAATTTTTTGTCAGATCCTAAAGAAAGATTTCAAACGTTTGCAGATGCCTTGCAACTCAGTCCTGGTGCAATATATTGATGATGTATTGGCAGCATCAAAGGCAAAATAAAATTATAAACTTGATACTATTGCACTGTTGCAAGGATTCTGCTCGTAAATCAAAACTGGACGTTAGAATGTAGGGACTAAATCTCTCTACAACATCAGTACCTATCAGTCCAGATCCTGGCTAGCTCACAGTGCCTCACCTGAACTCCTAACCTTCCTAGAGTAGCAGGTCATTTTGGCAATCTCGAACATGACCCTGTAGTCCCCAAGAGAACCGTAAAAACAGATCCTCCCCTTTTGTTGCTCACTCAGTCATGCATGCCCGTGGTAAATACAAGAAAGACACGAAGAAAGTTTACAATACATTTATTGAAACTATCGTAGTCTATTATGAAGTAAATGTGCTGTGATCATTAGGCGGATGCAACTTAACAAAGTAATTAGCATTACTAACAGGGCGTGTAGCACAAACATTCCAACGATGGCAAATTATCTATCTGGCTAAACCTACCCTTACTGTGTGAGCACAATATTTGCGATCTCTGGGATTGGCCTAAGACTTCATACCTGGTGTAAAGTTAAAAAAAAAAAAACCTGGTGTATGTAGTTACGTGGTCTGCATCATTGTGTAAACTTAGTTTACACACGGCTGCATGTCAGAGACTGTGGTTGTTCCAGAACAGTCCTCTCTGCCGGAGTCCTCCTCTATACACCCCCCAAGGGGACAGAGCACAGTTCAAATGATAAAACTACTGTGTTGGAAGATGCAGCTGTGTGCCCATGTTGTAACCCCACACTTTTTACTCTTTTTATTAATGGTGTAGTTGATTTTTTAGACAGAGATGGGTGTGATGCTCAAAAAATCGGCGCAAAAACAGTTCCTGCCCTTCTTTTTGCCGATGACCCGCTCTTAATTTCAAAATCACCGCAGGGCCTACACCAGCTTTTGAATGATTCTATCAAGTTTTGCGACGAGCGGGGGTTGGCGCTAAACAAGGCCAAAACTAAATATATGATTTTTTAAGAAAGGAGCGGCCAATCCCACCAACAGGCCTGTGTTAGCTGGCAGTAGTAAATTGGAGCGAGTTGACGCTTTTGATTATTTAGGTATTCGTCTGACTCCGACAACTCACTGGGCTGCCCACATTGAGAAAACCAAATTACAACTAATACATCAGACAGCCAACATCACTAAAATACACAGGAAAACACTGTCCAGACAGCTTGCGCCAGCTTTGGAAATTTATAACACCAAGGTACTGGGGTGAGCCATCTACGGAGCAGAACTCTGGGGCACGGGTAACACCAACTGTTTGTCTACAATTGAGAATCGTTTTCTTAGATCCTTGGTAGACCTACCTGCTAGTACCCCTTTGGTGCCGCTATACTTGGACCTCGCCCATAGACAGCTAGCACATAAACTGAACTATAAACTTCTCATGTTCTGGCACAGGTTGTGGGTCTGTGGACGAGCTTGTGTCCTCTCGTGAGCCACTAATCGGCCTCCTGAAGTCACCACTGGTAACGTCAATCCCCTGGTTTAGAACCTTAAGGGAGCTACTGGGGAGGCTTGGGATGGAGGGGTTCTGGTCAAACCCGGAAAGTCTGGCCATCATACCAAGAGTGAGGCTAAAAGAAAGGTTTTGGGAAGTTATATCAAAACAAGCCCTGGCAAAAATTGAGGGACGCTTAACTTCTGAATTTTTAAACTTTAAATCTGTCTCCCGTTTTGAGGACACCATAGATGAAATTGTCCCCTCTCTGGCACGTAAACTATTCTTTCAGTTCCACTATAAGACCCTGTCCACAAAACTGTTTTGTTTAAAGTGGTGTAATGATGTTTTTAATGACAATCTCTGTCCTGCGTGCAATACTAGCTCAGTCAGAATCCATTGTGCATTTGCTATTCTTCTGTCCATATTACAAATCTTCGAGGAAAAAATGGATAATCCCATAATGTAAACTGGTCGGCCCGGGCCATTACCTTGAGGTGCTGAGAATTTTGATGACCGACACACGCAGAGTAGTGGTCTTTGGCCTTTCCAGATACTGGCATGCACTGTGGATTAAGCGTACTAAATTTATTTTATGAAGCACTTTTTGCTCTTGAAGTATTTTTATGGTATTTATGTTATGTAAGATCACCTATTTATGTTTTTGTATTTTACCAACAATGTGCTGTGTACTTTTTTGATCTTTGTGATCGAAAACATTTTTTGTTGATGATGATGATGGTATCTAACATTAGGAGCTGTTGCAGAGAAAACCAGTACACTAGGTTTTTATGTATTCAGAGAAATCTTGTACAATATGTGCAGACTAAATCCCAGGAAGAGTTCCCAAGTAACAAGCAACATGTACAGCATATTCACAGAATAATGTCATGAAAACAAGAGTATTGTATGTAGCCATGCAGAGCAGAGGCAGGAAACCCCAAACTAAGGGAGAACCAAAGTGGGCCCAAAAGAGAACTCACTACACCCACTCCATGGTCGTGAAAGGAACTCAGCTACTAACGTAATAATATAAATCACAAGCCAAGCAAATGCAATACCATGCAATTTTTTCAAAATCCAAAAATATAGTCATAATATTAAATGAAACTGAGTTACAAAAATTTAAGAAAGGGGGTCAAATTAACGTGTATTGAAGGCACCCAAGATCTCATCCACAAGGTCAATGTTTATCAAATCCAGAATGGATTCGGCATCCGCAGACGATAATTCCGCAATAGTTCCATTCAAAAGCTCCAAATAACAAATTTGATCTGGGTTATCAGCCAATGCTGAGGAAGTATTCTCTTGCCCTGCATACGTGTTATGAGAGCCAACGTTCAAAAGTCTAGGAGCCGAAGCACCCATCTTCCAAGAAGGGAGTAGCTCATAACATGCCTCCTGAAGCAACTGCAAATTTATGGGACAACTCTGAAAATGAGTTGTTACCGGACTCATCAACAGACCCATGTCCATAGGAACAGTTACTTGCATTGCAAGACGAACATCGAGTGCCCACTTGAAGGGACACCACAGGCAATGAAACACGGGTTGCACATAGGTAAACCAGTCAGGTCTGAAAGACAATGACCAGTCCGTATTCAGTTTCTTGAGCAGAGGGGCTCCAAAGAATCATATCATACGAACACGGCACAACTGGACTGGTTGTAATTCCATGACTAGTGGGCTTTGAAACGAAACATCCATTGCAGAGCAGCAAAAATAGAACCAAAATGCTGCAAATGAAGAATAACACCAATGATATGCCCCCAAAAACACTCAAAAATAGAGAATGTATAAAGGCCGGTATCACTCCAAAGAGTTTCTGGAAGGTACTGACTAAGCCAGTCTCGATTGCTTTAAAAAAATGCGCTATACCAGCAGTATCGGAAGCATTAAAAACGTGATGCACAAGCTCACCAAAATGCTGTGGGAGGTTAGTGCTTAAAAGTAACTGTATTTCGCTGGATGTCCTTGCAACCTGTGATTCACAGATTTCTCTGGCATATGCGAGTGCTACATCCTTTTGAAGCAAGAAAGGCTTTGAGTCTGCTTAGCTTGTTGAAATCAGCCTTCAAAGTTGAAATGGAAGGCCACAGAGAAATATCAGAAACCTCGTACATTGGAGGGAAAATCACGTTACTTCAGCAAGTCACTATCTGAGAGACAGAAAGGAAATATGGGACACCAGCTCTCATCCCACAACAATCCTGTTAGCTTAACATCAAATAACTTCTATTGGAAAGTACAGTAAAGAGGGGAGAATTGAAGGGGCTGGTATTCCTTTTAAAAACCAGGCCAAATTGGCTACTGAAGTATTACATGCTCCATGAATAATAATGTGTGTACAAACAAGGGAGTGGCCGACAGACGAGCCACATTTATTTTCAGTAAGGAATACCTCTCTGTCCGCCCTTTCGCATCGGTAATCAAAAGGAAGTGACTACAAATCGTGAATAAAGCTCCCTCCTACGAGTTCATATCTACCTTCTAGGAAATGTTTCATGCAAGTTGTAAACTGAAATGTCGAAATTGGCACATATATTATGCCATGTATTAACCACACTACTGAAAGTGTTTCAGCTCCTGTGAAAGGCAGTTGTTCTAACTTCTCAATGTGCAACATTGTGTAAGTGACATCTTTTTTTCCATGAGTAGCTTTTTACGTATCAGGTTAAAAGGCAATAATAGTTGCATAGAGTTCAAAGAAGCCATGGCATTTGGCCAGATTCTAATACCTGAAGTGTCCAAATAAACTGCATAATAGATCTAAGCTGACTTGGTATAATAAAAACATGGCATTTTGCATAATGTCAATTATAGACTACCGAATGTTATTCAAACTGTTCATGCAAAAGACAACGTATTAATGCTATTATCAACAACAGCAAGTACTTTTACCAAATTTTCTTGATCAACTTGCCTTAAACGTGCAGATGCTTCTATCAGTGACAATTTCCAAATGTTATTGTTAGTGACATAAAAAAATCTTTTAGAAGGTGGAGACAGGACCCAACAAAAAATCCGATAGATCCATGTCATTCGACAGAATGGAGAGATGTTGTTTTACTGCAGACAGTGCGGAATGTTCCAACCATTGTTGGCATAATTTCCCAACTGAATAGGTGTTGACTATTCCTGAGTTTCGAGACTGGGAATAACAAGTGTCCAGTCTGCTTGCCTTAACCCCTTCGCCGCGGCGGAAATTCCGCCGCGGCTCTGGGGGGTGAGCGCGGCGCCGCCATGCTTGTGACTGAACCACGCCGTCATGAGCCACGGGCGGCGTGTGCTCATGACGGCGTGTTTCCGTCACGGCCCGCCCGCTCATTAATTCACCCGCACAGGCGGGGAATTAATGCTGCGTGGGCGGAGCGGCAGCCGCATGACGGAACTATGCCGTCATGAGCACACGGCGCCCGTGGCTCATGACGGCGTGGTTCCGTCATAAGCACGGAACGGGTTAAACCCTGGTGTGGGATTCAAAATATGAGCATAACAACCATTTGTGTCCACTGGCCACAATAACCACACGTTTGGATCTGAAAGCGTGGAGTTGAATGTAGCATTCTGCACCATACTATTGAGCTGTTCTTCGCTGTAATTTGTCAAATGTTGCCAATTGTTTAATCAGGCAATGGAAGTAATATCCTAGACATGTAGTCTGTTGAACTGTGTCTTTTAGAAGGATCATTTGTGTCAGAATCAAGCACACTCTAAATAAGGTGTCTGTTTCCTGAACCTGCCAATGTTTTGTACCCCAAATTGATTTCACTTCAATGATATCTTTCCAATACTCATAGCCTTGCAAGGCAAATTGTGTGACAAACAAATCTGTATATATTAGCTTGGTTTGCGACAGTATATATTTCTTTGCAGGTGTGGGGACAAGTTTAAAATAGAAAGATTTTGGGTCTGATGAATCATAGCTAGAAAAAGATGTGAATTTATCCCTATATTTTTTTTAACTCCTTTCTGGGGGTGGGGGATTTAGACAATGTCCCCATTGTGTGTAATTAAAAAGTATGCGTGAACACTAGCTCTATGTAAATAATGATGTGCGTAATGATGATAACAGAACATTTCACCATAATTAAATGAATTAAGGTGCAGATCTTCACTTTAAAAAACAGTACAATATTGAAGTTCTGAGAGCATGGAGTTAACAATTTTGACATCCCAGTCACCAGAATGTAACCCAGGCATAAAAGCACCACCCATTGCAACCTTAAATATGTAAGGAATATGCAGAATTTGTGTAGGACCAACAATATCATAGGAGACATTATCCCAAACAATTCCATCAGTTACTGGGACAGCTGAAATATTGATACGGGACAGGTCTCTCCTCATTTTATGTGAGAAGGAGTGAGGCGTTAACATCTCATCCAACAATTCTGTGACAGAGAAGTCACGAAGTGTGTTCTGGAAGGTAATGTCCATGTATTAGCAAAAAGAATACACTCATAAAATCCAATCCAAAGAATAAGAAAAACTAAGGAAAGCGTTATCCAAACATATATCCAAGGAGGGACCACATCAGTGCGTTTCAGCCATGAAAGGAAAACACAGGCCCGTGTAGGCGTAGTGTCTAAAATAGCAGAAGTGTCAAAAGAGTCCAATGAAAAATCATCTAGTACTCCGAAATAACCAGTAGCAGTTTGTTGAATAACATGAGCCACTGGTGTAGAAAGAGAGCTGGTGGATACATCGAAAGGTGGATCATCATAAACAGCTTCATCTGCAGGAGACGCAGTAGCAAGTACAGTACTTACTCTCATTGTATGGCTGTAATTTGTGGCAGAATCAGAAATCAACTGTAGTTCATTCACTGCCCACCACTTCCCCCCAGCTGGGGAGAAACAACTTCGATGTTGTTCACAAGCTGTAGAGGAAATTCCTGTGTGGTAGCGAGAGGAGTTAGAGAACTATCAAGGAGTCCTCGTTTATTCGGTTTTTGAGTCAGAAAAAACCATAAAAGCACACAATTTTAAAAACAAATATCACATTACAATACACTGTTAAAATTATTCTTAAATCGTGCACAATATAAAAAAAGATCTAAAAACAGTTAGCACTAAATCCTATCAATATGCTTTATGTAATACTAAATTCAGATGTTTTTTCTACACTTGATTGTACTTTTTAAAAACACTTTAATGGTAAATATATTTAGTTGGGAATTCCCTAGGCAAAGGGGTGCCATTGTGTGTGGCATGAACAGCAGTCAGTATATCATCATCTACCCTTGTATGTGAATGAGTAATCGTAGCAACTATTGCAGTGTAAACTGCAGATTTGGAAGCTTCATCGGCCAAAGAATTCCCTGCAATGTGGGTTCTAACATGCTGATCGCTCAATGTATGAATAACGTGAGCCAGTGGTAACCGATCTTTAAGGTCCACCAGCTTCACCCAAAGTAATGTTTGCTTTATAGTGTTTCCTTTAGCATCTCTGAATCCATTCAGGCACCGATGATGAAAATTATCATTAAAGGACTGGACACAATAATACGAATCACACACTATAAGTGTGGGGAATTCAGGATCTGTTTTTCCAATGGAAGAATTAATGCTTTCAGTTCAGCCAACTGCGCAGTGCAGTCACCTAAGGACTGCATGCAAATTATTTATGGCTGGAATTCACCATCCAACATCACACCATTAACGGAGGCGCATGACGCCGAATATTGGTGCTTGGTGCCTGTAGCAGGCTGGGCTGAACCATCAGTATAAACAATATATTTATACCGCTCAAGAGGCAAAATATTGCTGGGCATGGCATATACATGCTCATATCGGAGAAATTCTTGTGTTTGTAGAGATGGGTCACAGACAAAGTCTACGTCCGTACTGTTAAAGAAGTTGCCCAATGTATCCATCGTGGAAGTAGGGCTTTAGCATTCAGAACAATGCTTTTGTGACAGTCTCTAAGGCTGGAATGGGAATAACAACAATAATGTATTTCCCTTGTGCAAGTGACCTTCCTTAATGACAGCCATCTGAACTTCAGTCAGTATTTTTTCAGTGGATGCAAAACGCATTTCTGCATTGGAATATAAATGTGATTTATATGCAATCAGCACTGTCTCACCTTCGCTAAAGGTGGCAAATGTAAAGCCAATGGCACCCCGACTATACGGAGTACCAGGTTTGTGCAATTGACACGTGTGTGTAGGTGTTGTGTAGCAAGCAAGTAAGATTGTAGTGATCTGAGTATGTCTGTATGGTCTGATGTCCATGTAAGTGGAAAAATCAGGATTGTTAATTCATACAATAGTTTAAGAAGTTGTGCATAATCAGGAATGTAAGTTCTTCCAAAATTAAGTAATCCTAATAAGGATTGCAATTTCATAAGTGTATTTGGTGGTTGTAAGAGAGCACATTTCTCTATAAAGCGTGGTGCAAGGCTCTCTCCCTCATGTGTACGTTTGTATCCAAGAAATAGGACACTCAGAAATGTAATATTTGGTTTCTTAAGGTTGAATTTGCAGCCATGTTCAGCAAATCTCAATATAATGTGATCTACCTGGGCTTAATGAGTCATCGTGCACCAAGAAGGGGTGCAGCCCTGTGCCCTATTTTCAGAGGTGGAGGTGGAAGTGCTGGTATTTTATGTCCAGAGCTACCTCCTCTCCACCCTGGCACCCTGGCAGCAGACGGCAGGCCTGGTAGTGGTTATGGACTCAGGGAGCATCAGCAGCCATGGGAGAAGGTGCGCTGGGCTTTCTGGGATCCGGCGCACCCTGCAACAGGTCAGACGTCCTGGACCAAGACCAGGATCTGCTGGACCTGCTACGTCTTGAGGTTACGGGGCTTGTTGAGTAAATATGCTTATATTTTATCCCAAATAGCAAGCATGCTGCTCACACGCAGGTAAGTTAAGTTTACAAATATTGTGCGATCGTTATTTTATACAGGCGCTTGGCGCTACCTAATCGTACTTCTTGGCGCTCACTTGGGCTGATTATTTAAGAAGTAATACAGAGACTCCAGTCCTTTGTCCTATCACTAAGTTAGTGGTAGTTAGTATTAGTGAGTTAGTGCATTCTCTCACTTCTTAGAGCCATTAATTTTTTTGTAGCTCGTACAGTTTCAAGCAATGTGTATGCATGCGTCCATCTATGCATTGAAAAATGCAGACATAGTGAATTTGGCCCGTCAAAGGGGGTTGCGTGATTGCGATTGAGATGAGAAGCAAACATCATTTGTTGCAAGTTATCAGTAATTCCAAAATGTAGTTTAATACATTTAGAATAGGGTTAGGTAGGTTTAGGAAATACGGAATTGGACGGTCCGCGATACTACTAGTCGATCTGATTTAGAAAAGTTCAATGTTATTGCGATTGCCTTTTACTGCCCGAAAATATATTTGGGGAGATTATTTATTTAGCACCAATCTCTTTTTATTTTCTTGTCTTTATGTCTTACATCAGCAACCAGGGGCAAGAAGAGGGCTGATGAAGAGGGTGAGGGAGCTGGAGGCGCCTCCCACAGTTCTGCGGCTGATGACTCAGCTGGCCCCAGTAACTCCTCCTGTTGTTAACATTAATATTTATTCCCCTAACTTTTAACGCTTCTTATTTTGAATTATTTCTGCCCGTCTTCTAATTTTTGCCAAATCCTCTTGGATTTATCAGTTTCTAAATTCTTGTTATCCTTGATTATCTTATTTACTTATTTTCTATATTTCAAGCTTCTGTACTTTACTTCTGTGTCTATACTAGTCTGTCTGTATCTTCCTTTCTTCTACTTTGTCAGCCAGCTTTCCCTTCACCCTTATATATCTTGTGGACTGCCTAGTGGTGGTGCTGTAAGACTCAGAGTACCCATTGGTCACGTACTACTACTCTGCCGTGAAGATTGCATGCCCAAGTAAGGTATTCTATGCATGTTTGTTGAGAGGAGAAGGCTTTCTTTTACTTGCTCATGCTCAATCAGTGAAATGAGAGAGTGGCCATGGTCATGTTGGACACACCAATGTAGTGTATGCATTATTTATTATGGTATACCAGCAGTTGAGACAGTGCACACTTGGCTGGAAGGAAGTATGAGGAGGACTGCCCCATTGCATTTGCCAACTAAGACCATATGTCCAGTTGTCCACCCTTTCGCTTCTTTTCAAAAACTCAGATTCATCAATAGCTCTGTTACTCCATTACAAAAAAGTATTGTTTGTCTTCACTACTTGGCTTTTCAAAAATTGATACCAACAAAATGCCCAACCTGACATTTTTGATAGAAAATACTGTAACCGAATTGTAGTGATGTATTGCAGTTGTATTTTGCTATAAAAAAATTAATAGGGGAGAGGCGTATCCGGCATATAAAAAATGTATTCTGTTTTTTCTAGCCGCACCGACCACCAGTGCCATGGCCAGCAGTGATGGTGCCAGCCGAGCAGACGCGGCAGTGGTACAAGGGGGTGAGCCAGCGGCAGTGGCGGGTGTTGGTAAGTCATATTGATTGCTTATTGATAATTAATAATATACTCACTGCGAGGGTGTACTGTTGACTTGTGAACACCCCTCTTTAGCATATACAGTGAGAGTTGAGTATTTAATGGCCTCTTCTATCTGCAACTCAGCAGACAAAGTTTCATAATGAACTTTAACTATGATGGGTTGATTGAAAAGGGAAAGAAGGATGGAAGGAGAAAGGACGGATGAAATGTAATATGAGTGAAAGAGAAGGATGCATTTGCAAAAGTATGCATATAGGTGGGTGATAGGATGCATAGGTGGGTAAAGGATGGATGAAAGGGTATACGGGTGAAAGGATGCTTGCCTGGGTGGGTGAAAGTGTATGGGTGAGAGGATGCCTGCGTGGGTAGGTTAAAGGATATGGGTGAAAGAATGCCTGCCTGGGTGGGTAAAAGGATGCCTGCCTGGGTGGGTGAAAGGGAAAGGGACTGGGTGAAAGGATGCGTGCCTGGGTGAGTGAAAGGAATCCTTGGGTGGGCTTGATGGGTGAAAGGATGCATGGGTAGGTAAATGTATGTTGGTGAAAGGTTCATTGAGACTGAGAGCCATGTTTGGATGGATATGTGGATTGATAATTTTCAATGGTGAAGACTAGATGAGAGAATGTAAAACTTAAATGATGAGCAGCAAAGCGAAGGGTGAAGAATAATAATACTAGAAGAACAATGCACTGATGAATAGATAAATGCTTGGAATGAAGAAGAAACAAGGGACTAGGGCGCTCCTCTGGAGGGACGTTCTTCTCACCTACTTTACTTGCTTGGAATGGTTTGATCAAGGCTTTGATTCAAAGGGTTGAGGTGGTATTTCTGACTACTCCCTTGACTCGCTGTAGTTTTCAAGCATGACATATATTATGAATCCTACCCACCCATCATCAATCACCTCCCTCCCTCCCCATGGCATTTCGCAGTGACACCCATTGTGACCAAACGGCTGCATGGTTTAATTTGGCGGCACTGCATTGTTGGCTGTGAAATGTGTGTCTGCTTCAGTTAGTGTGCCATTTACAAAGTTCTTGCCAATGAAAAAATAAAGTATGCTTCTCTTCCCTCCCAGTACTCACTAAGTCACTTTCTAGTGCGTAACACCTTTCCTAAGTTCTGTCGCAGCCTTCCGAAAAATATGAAAACAAATTATTTGCATACGCTACATTTTTCTGGCCAAGTTATAGATTTTATTATGGCTCCTATAACGGATTACGTCTGTTCAAATGTGTCCCTTTCAACATTTTCCTAACCAATGACTCACTACTAGCCAAAGCTTAGGCACATGATGATAATGATCAGTAATACATCTGCCTACCCGGCCTAATCCCTCTAACTTACCTGCAGCAGAGTAAGTTAATAATTCATTTCCTTACTGCCAAGCAACTCTATTTGGTTGGAAAAAAGTAATTTCAAAGTGTGGTGATGGAGGGTGAGGCCAGGGAGTAAAGTGGGACTAAGAGTAAGTGCCTTGGCTTTTGCAGATGGGTTAGTCTGTGATGAACATGCCAAATACAATATCCTGTTCCTTAATCCTTTCCCTGTACTGTAGTGCATCGCTTTTCTCGTTGTCTACTTACGGCAGACAGGAGGATGTCTGCATGATTGATTTTATAGTACCTCACGTGATGTATATCATTCATATTATTCATCTGCCTTGTAGTCAGCGTAATATTGAAAGACATTTTGGTCAGAGCATGGCCATAGGAATAAGATAATTTTCTATTACAGCTGCCCCACCTGCAGACAGTAGCAAAGTAATGCGAGTATGACTAGAGTATCAGCAGAGCAAGCATGCCTCCATTAATTTAGCACAACAAAAGAGAGAATACTCCATAGTGCATAATGTCTTAAACTCTAATCACATTAAAATCGAATGCCCTAAGTATACCAGCAAATATTTGTACTGCTACTGTGCCACTACATTATGTGTTTTGCTAAGAGCATTGTTTACAATGTGTCTGGTTTCTTTCTTGATAGAGCTAATCCTGCTGGTCCTAACAGGCAGGAAATAGCAGCCCAGATGTGGCAGAGGAAACTGTAGGCCATCAGGGCACTATACCAGCGGCTGGTGGTGGAGGAGGAGGCAGAAGCAGCTGCAGATGCCCAGGGCCCCAGCCAGACCTGAATGCCTCCAGTCCACCAGAACCGCAGCCCAATGGCAGCCTCTGCCGCCCTTTCATCACTGTTGCCCCTCATTTCCATGCATTTGAGTGCTGCATCATGCAAAGGCTGGCACGAATGGAAGCCAGGCAGAAACGGATGGATAGGCACCTGAAGAAGCTCCTAGGCCGCTGTTAGTGCCCTCTTCCGCCCCTTTTATATTCATTTTTTGGTAGGTGGGACTTGTTGTGGGGAGAGGGTGGGAATGTGGGAGTTGGGACATTTGGACTTTTTTATGGACAATTTAATTTTGGGACTTACTTTAGGTTGGACACAACCTTCTTTTGGGACATTGGTTGGGGACGGGGAGATTTGTTTGGGGAGATGGGTGGGCCAGTTGTGGGTTTAGTTTATATTGTATGGGGAATAAATATTTTATAATTTTACATTATGATTGAAATCTTTTTTGTGGTGTTTTACTTCGCACGGCTGTCTATGCCGCAGCATGTTTTTTATAATCTGCTGATAGTGTATAACAAATTAGTTATGTGGTACCCTTGTCCTCCTACTCTCCTCCTAGTCTATGCAGTGGCAACTATATTGACCCCTAAGGAGTTTGGGAGGGGGTGATTTTCATTGTCTATATTGCAGTACAACAATGCTCCACAGTTCTCTTACCTAAAAAGTGAGGGCTGCATGGTTTTCCAAGGTGCCATGGTGGTGGTAGTAGTAGTATAGTAGCGCACTAACAGTGAAGCATCAGAAGCGAGGTCCCACTTCCTCCTAGGTGAACTCAAACTGTAGGATAAGGACTATTCTTTGCATGGAAGTAACTAAATTGAAATAAAAACTGAGTTAATGGGTTATATATTATTATATGAAAGCTTTCCAAACAATTGAGACAGTTACCAGACTAGACTACTAGTAAATAAGAAGAGAGACAATAGAGAAAATATAATAAGCAATGCTAGATTGAATTATTCAGAACAATGGTGAGCTAGTAAAAGTTACTAAATGAATTGGGCTTGAACTCTGAAGTGGATAAGGGTAAGCTTTGACGCAACACAGTGCCTGAATGATGATGCTGGCAATGATGTTCTTCTGAAAATATCGAACACTGTTTTTACGCATGGGTGGGTAAATGTCGCCAGTGTGGGCTATACTTAGAGCTGAAGATCTTGCCCTGAGTTGGTGTTGCTTTCACCACATCTGCCCCACCAAGTGTGTGATCAATTAATGGTGTAAGTTATTAAGTCACACCTCAATAAATCACATACCCCGGGGGAAGAGAGTTAGGGGTTTGATGACTGGATGAGAAGGGGGATTTGGGGAAAGGTTTGACAAAGACAAACACTACACAAGGACAACATTCATCTGGGCAATGAGCAGCCAACCATCATAAATATTTATGAGGGGAAAAGGAAATGAAGGAATGAGAACAGGTAACTTAAATACAATGCAAACTAAACTGTCCGTCTGCCCCCCGAGAGACCCAAGTTACATTGTACCTAAATGTTCTGTTACCTAGGTTTGAAAGATAGCAACTATATCACAAATTATGTAGGATTCAAGCGAACAACACACACAGTTCTAATGATTATTAAAAGAAAAAATTATATTGTATTGCCAAATTGAGAGTTGCATCTGCATTCCACTTGGACTGTCCATCAATCTTGGGTGCCTGGCGGATGCGGTGCTGTAAGTTAAACATCAGTGTTATATTGCTTGTCCAGTTTAGCACATGATGAGAGGGCCTGCGGATTGTAAAACAAAAATGATATTGTAGAATAAAGGACAAAGCAAGAAGTTAAACTTTATAAGGAGTGCACCGAGAAGACTCCGAGGCAGAGCAAGAAAGAAGAGAAGAAGAGTTCTTTTTGCACTCATTCATTTTATGACTGATGTGTGAACAATTAGGTGAGAGCAATTTTACAACAACCAAAAATCACACAAAAGTGGCCACATGTAACAATCGGTATCGGGCTGATCAAACTCGCAACTGTCATGATCATCAATTCATCATCATAAATTATAACAATAATATGTAGCCTAACAGCACGTGCATAATGTGAAGATCATTCATGAACACGTGTGTGCCTCCAGTTACCTACAATAACAGCCCCCCACCCAACCACCACTTAGTTTCAAATTTGAGCCTGATCGCACTGCGCACACACACCCAGCAACATTGTATTTTCCAAATCAAGTAAAATCAAAGCACTGCTGTCACCACTCACCACCATTCCATAGAGTTGGACAGGCCACTTTAAAGTCATCACCAAATCGGTTGGTTTCAGTGAAGTTGAAAACTTCTTTCTTCTGGTGGCAGTTCTCGAAGTAGTCATGCTCACGCCCTGAGTACTTCCATCAGGCCTTTGGTGGCCTGAGGAAATGGGCCCGCCACCCGTTCCAGCGGGCTATGCTAAAAATCTGGGTGTAAAATGGCAGGATGATCTATCCTTTTCCGCCCAAATTCAGCAGGTCACAGCCGCCTGCTTCAGCAGCCTGAGAAACCTGCGGAAATGTATACATCTGCTGCCAGAGAGCTGCCGCAGGACCGTAATCCATGCCACAGTAACTGCCCGCCTGGACTATGCAAATGGCCTCTACACCGGCTTACCGGCCTACCTTGTAAAGAAACTCCAAATGGTCCAAAATGCGGCTGCGAGATTAATCAAACATGTTCCTTTTCGGCAACACATCTCTCCGCATATTAGAGAACTACATTGGCTTCCAGTAGCCAAGAGAATCAAA
The DNA here is from genome assembly GCA_963921515.1 of Calotriton arnoldi. NCBI lineage: Eukaryota > Metazoa > Chordata > Amphibia > Caudata > Salamandridae > Calotriton > Calotriton arnoldi. The sequence goes on along the minus strand of CAWUFW010003106.1, from coordinate 748,064 downwards.
TTCAAGGCCTTGACCCTAGCATTTCGGGCATTTCATGGATCGTGCCCTGCGTATCTGAAACAGAGGCTAGGTGTTTACACGCAGTCGCGTGTTCTGAGATCCTGCTCCCAGAATTTACTTTGCACCCCTCGAGTGAAGAAAACTCGGTTGGGTGGCAGATCTTTCGTGTTTGGGGCGTCTAAATTGTGGAATTCCCTTCCCAACTCCTTGTGTCAGATATCTTCTGAAACACAATTTAGGAAGGCAGTCAAAACTTGGCTTTTTAACCTGGCTTAATTTGACGTTTCCTGATCACTGCCTATCTCCCGTGTGTCACTTATCGCTTTAGCGCCGGGACACCTCTTAGGAGGTAGCTGTTCGCGCTCAATAAATGACTGTGGGGCATATTAACAAGGAGGCGATAGGCAATTATCGCCGCTTTAGCGTCCGTTTTCGGACGAAAAGCGGCGATAATCCTATCGCCCAATCAGCAAGGTCACGCTATCGCGTGAAACCTTGCACTATCGCCCTTTCTTCAACGCCCATCCTTGCATCTCTAATGAGATGCAAGGTGGGCGTTACTGGGCGTACCCCAGATGGGCTACGTTGTAAATATCGCCGATGTGTACATCGCGATATTTACAAGGCAGCCCACAGGATTGTAGCAGACCTTAGATTTTGGCGAAAACGGCCGTTTTCGCCAAAATCTAACGTCTGCTACAATCTCGACTTACCTATGTTACACATAGGAGGTGGATCCTGCTGATACGACCCTGTGGGTCGTATCAGCAAGGTTATCGCCGTTTTCCATGGAACATCGCTGGAAAACCAGCGATGTTCCATGGAAAACACCGCTAACGCTGGGAAATTATCGCCATTGCGCTATGCGTTGTTAATACAACGATAGCATGGCGATAATTGCCAGCGATAGCCGGCGATAAGGAAAACCTCGCTAAGAGCGGTCAGCGATAATTATCGCTGCCGCTTGATAATATGCCCCTGTATTATTATTATTATTATCATCCTGATCCTCCTGACTCTGAGTAAGGTGTCCAACTCCAAACCGACTGTGTCCTGACTCAAATGCAATAGATCGACCTGTAGTACAATGCTGTTGATGCACAACAAGAGAAACATTGAGTAATTTTTTGTGTAGACTAGAATTGTGTTTGTGCTATTTAAAGGGACTGGTCGGGTCTGACTCTTTGGGTGGTATAAAGCAGAAAACAAAGCAGTGCGGAGGGGACCTGGTGAGCATATCTCGCTAACTCTCAAAGGGGAAGGAAAAAATCACCTTCAAGGGTAAAATGATCAGACGTCGGTAGGTCACCAACATTGTAAATCATCACAAAAATATTTAAGCGCAATAGTTACAGATAAACAAACACCCATTGTCACTGCCTGCCACCACATGAATCATCTCAACACATTCACAAACAATCACTCAGCATGCAATGCATACCATTTACCTGTTCTTCTAATTCAGGCCTGGTCACCGTGGTACATTGCTGATCCATTGTTTACGAAACAGACATTGGCCTGTCTTGTAATAAATCAAATAATGTGGGGTAGTTCATCTAGGGGAATAAACTAGGAAAGGATAGATAGTCAGGGCCCAGGGTTGGAGGCAGGCACAAATTTGTATCTCCAATGTCCTTGAGGGAAATGGGTTGGGGGGCTTCTTCACTGCACACTGGTGCAACTCCAATCCGGCAATACAATGTGTCTAAGACTGTGAGGCTGAATTAGTCAGCCAGACACAAACAAATAAAATTAAATAATGTTCCCCTAGCTACCTAGCTATTAGCTATATCTTTTTTTTGGGCATTAATGCTGATCAGCGATAGAGAGAGAGAAAGTTCTATGGTTATTGGCCCAGGCCTAGTAGCCAGGGAAGTAGAGCTTGTACTCAAACTCAGGTGGTTCCCCCAGAAGCAGGTGAGCTAACACACTACTTCCATGACACTAGTCTCCCTCATCTTCCTCCTGTTGTACTTCAGGTAGGGAGTAATCCGGTGGCGTAAAGTGCTGATTTATTTTGATCATGGTTAATCTCTCCACATTTTGGGGCAAGAGACTGGTTTTTCTCACTGTGACAACTGCACCAGCAGCACTGAAAACACACTCAGCGGAGACACTGGGCACCGGGCAAGCCAGATAGTTTATTGCCAGCCTGCTGAGCACTGGCCATTGGCGCCTCTTCCCATACCAATACACCAATGGGTTTTGATCAAGATAGACCTCTGTTGGGTCATTCAGATAGGCCTGGAATATCCGCTCAATTGTCATTGGTGCTTCACCTTGCTCTGCCTCTTTTGCCTTTCCCTCTGCACTGGACTTAATCCCTGCAAGTAAAAAACAATCATATGCAGATTTTGGGGCCGATGCTCCTGTTCCTGTTGTTGCTGGTGTTCTTGTTTTTAGATGCTGTGAGCCAACAGCACTGCCCTCAGGCTCTGAAGTTGAAGGCTGCAACGCAGAACTTGTGTCCTGAAGGAGTGGGCCTCTAATTCCCGGCTGTTCTTTTTCTAGCTCCGTCTGAAAAAGGAATGAAAGTGGACAGTAATGGTTTGTATCGTGGATCAAGAATTGTGACACAGATGTAATGTTTGGATGACACAATGGGGCCGATTCCGATCTTGGTCGGAGGCGCACCCAATACCATTCGGTCGGGAAAAAAGCCATGCGAATGCCTGTTTCCCGACCGATCCGTACATCATACCGAACGAGTAAGTACGATGCGCACAACAGCACAGAATCCGGCCGAGTCGTACTTACCCAATCCAGGTCCTGTTCTCCGACCGAGGCGAATCCGGAAACGCAGAATCGAGTCGCACGGAAGGGAAAATGCAGCCCCGTCCGGCCGAACAAGTACGATGCGCTTTCCGTACGCGCCGAACCCGTCGCTACGCACGGCACGTAAAAGCATCCGGGAGAGGCGCACATAAGCTCCGATTCACGCCACAACACGATCCACGGCTACGAGGCGAACACGCCAGCGACGAGGACGACGCGAAGCGACGAGGACGACGCGAAGCAACGAGAAAGACGAACGACACGAACCAACCATGAATCCCTTCGTCCCGATCCTACCAATATTCTACATTTACTACCGGAACAGGCACGGACGCGTACGGCGCAGAAGGTAAGTCAGACACCAACCACAAAACACATACAACACGTACACGACACATCACACACACACAGAGGGATGCAGAAATTACTTACACCAGCAACAGCAGCACCATAGAGGCGGGATGCCCATCACCAATGCCACATATGCACACAGGGGCCTGGATGCGCACCACCACTACCACCCCTACCCAGGGGGGCTGGATGCCTACCACTACTACCACCCTTACCCAGGGGGGCTGGATGCCTACCACTACTACCACCCTTAGCCAGGGGGCTGGATGCCTACCACTACTCCCACCCTTAGCCAGGGGGTGCCAGATGCCCACCACTACTACCACCCTTACCCAGGGGGCTGGATGCCTACCACAACTACCACCCTTACCCAGGGGGGGCTGGATGCCTACCACTACTACCACCTCTACCCAGGGGGGGCTGGATGCCTACCACTACTACCACCCTTAGCCAGGGGGGTGCCAGATGCCCACCACCACTACCACCCTTACCCAGGGGGGCTGGATGCCTACCACAACTACCACCCTTACCCAGGGGGGGCTGGATGCCTACCACTACTACCACCCTTAGCCATGGGGGTGCCAGATGCCCACCACTACTACCACCCTTACCCAGGGGGGGCTAGATGCCCACCACTACTACCACCCTTACCCAGGGGGGCTGGATGCCTACCACTACTACCACCCTTACCCAGGGGGCTGGATGCCTACCACTACTCCCACCCTTAGCCAGGGGGTGCCAGATGCCCACCACTACTACCACCCTTACCCAGGGGGCTGGATGCCTACCACTACTACCACCCTAAGCCAGGGGGCTGGATGCCTACCACTACTACCACCCTTAGCCATGGGGGTGCCAGATGCCCACCACTACTACCACCCTTACCCAGGGGGGGCTGGATGCCTACCACTACTACCACCCTTACCCAGGGGGGGCTGGATGCCTATCACTACTACCACCCTTACCCAGGGGGGCTGGATGCCTACCACTACTACCACCCTTAGCCAGGGGGGTGCCAGATGCCCACCACTACTACCACCCTTACCCAGGGGGGCTGGATGCCTATCACAACTACCACCCTTACCCAGGGGGGGCTGGATGCCTACCACTACTACCACCTCTACCCAGGGAGGGCTGGATGCCTACCACCACTACCACCCTTACCCAGGGGGGGCTGGATGCCTGTCACTACTACCACCTCTACCCATGGGGGGCTGGATGCCTACCACTACTACCACCCTTAGCCAGGGGGGTGCCAGATGCCCACCACCACTACCACCCTTACCCAGGGGGGGCTGGATGCCTACCACTACTACCACCCTAAGCCAGGGGGGGCTGGATGCCTACCACTACTCCCACCCTTAGCCAGGGGGGTGCCAGATGCCCACCACTACTACCACCCTTACCCAGGGGGCTGGATGCCTACCACTACTACCACCTCTACCCAGGGGGGGCTGGATGCCTACCACTACTCCCACCCTTAGCCAGGGGGGTGCCAGATGCCCACCACTACTACCACCCTCACCCAGGGGGCTGGATGCCTACCACTACTACCACCTCTACCCAGGGGGGCTGGATGCCTACCACCACTACCACCCTTACCCATGGGGGGCTGGATGCCTACCACTACTACCACCCTTAGCCAGGGGGGTGCCAGATGCCCACCACCACTACCACCCTTACCCAGGGGGGGCTGGATGCCTACCACTACTACCACCCTAAGCCAGGGGGGCTGGATGCCTACCACTACTACCACCCTTACCCAGGGGGGCTGGATGCCTACCACTACTACCACCCTTACCCAGGGGGGGCTGGATGCCTACCACTACTACCACCTCTACCCAGGGGGGGCTGGATGCCTACCACCACTACCACCCTTACCCAGGGGGGGCTGGATGCCTGTCACTACTACCACCTCTACCCATGGGGTGCTGGATGCCTACCACCAACACCACCCCCACTCATAGGATGGAGAATGCATGACACAACCAGCACACCACAACCTAGGGAATGCAAGAAAAAGACATCCCCCAACACCATGACAAGCGTGTGTAGACTGTGTCAAATGCCTACAACACTGAACATGACTTTGAACATACAATGTGACCCCCTATCACATGTGCCACACATATATGTGTGTGGCCCCCACAATGCAAGCAGGCCATGACCATTGTGGCAATGGGGTCCAAACCCCCATCATCACAGTGACCAAAAGGTAAGTGTGGGGTCCATAGCTGAAGCACATTTTGAACATTGTGGCAATGGGGTCCAAACCCCCATCATCACAGTGACCAAAATGTAAGTGTGGGGTCCATAGCTGAATCACATTTTGAACATTGTGGCAATGGGGTCCAAACCCCCATCATCACAGTGACCAAAAGGTAAGTGTGGGGTCCATAGCTGAAGTACATTTTGAACATTGTGGCAATGGGGTCCAAACCCCCATCATCACAGTGACCAAAAGGTAAGTGTGGGGTCCATAGCTGAATCACATTTTGAACATTGTGGCAATGGGGTCCAAGCCCCCATCATCACAGTGACCAAAAGGTAAGTGTGGGGTCCATATCTGAAGCACATTTTGAACATTGTGGCAATGGGGTCCAAACCCCCATCATCACAGTGACCAAAAGGTAAGTGTGGGGTCCATAGCTGAAGCACATTTTGAACATTGTGGCAATGGGGTCCAAACCCCCATCATTACAGTGACCAAAATGTAAGTGTTGACAAAGAAAAAGCTGCAACTGCCAAACTGCATGGATGATTCCTGGTCACAGAACATAAAACACATCAGTGGCAAAGTAGTGCATGTGTCCCATTGCAACATAGATTGGGGGAGGCAAATACTGCAGTGCAAATAAGACATACCTTTGGCCATGTGCAGACAAACAACACCCATGGGGGCTGACACAGTCAACATTCATCAATGACACAATGACAGAAGTGACCATCAGAATGCAGACCCACATATTTGCACCAATGGGCACACAAATGCAGATACCCTGTGGAGACTGTAGATGTGAGGTGAACAGATACCATACCTTGGCAGCAATGGGACACACAAACCATGATCATTGTGCTGACTGATGACCGAGGAGTCCCAGGGACAGCAGGGGAAACCCACCAAACTACATACAGCCAATGGCACACCTAAGATATGCCAATGCAGTGGTGCAGATGCACAAACACAAACAGGCAGACCCACACTGCACATCAAACACAACAGGTGAGGGGGGTGCCAGTGTCCCCAGGCAACCACACAACACATGAGGAGGCCTGAATACCAATCATACAGATGTGCATACAGTGCCACACAAAGGTAACTCATGGATCCAAATCCCCTATGTGGGCAATCAGGCATTGTCAGATGAGAGGGAGCACAAATCACACATGTCACACAGGCACGTAGGAACAGCAACTGACACAGCAAGACACAGACACACCACAGCACTACCCCCAGGGCCCCCACAGTGTGGTGACCCTTGGCTGCATTACAATCCCACTGTGATGACAAAGCTAAATGTCGTTCACACTGTGAACCACAGTCATGTGTCCTGAGCAACAAACTACCATCACACCTACACAAGCACAAATCAATCAGCACGGCCAGTAAGCCAAGGCCAACATGGAGGCAGGGGTCTAGCCGGGCAACAACTCTCATCTGCACACACTCAACACCACACACCTCGACCTCCAACAATGTCCAGCAGTGAAGCACACATGCACTGGTGACATTGCACAGGCACCCATGACAATTCCAGGGTGGTGGGTGGGAACCAAGGTGCAGAAACACATCACACATGGCCACTCAACAAGACTCCTGAATGTCTGACACACTGCACACTACGCTGTACATGGACATGACGGCAATACCACACCAACCAATGGGATCCCAGCCACAGTCACACACCAATGAAGAAGCCAAGGTCACCCACAAAGAACACACATAGACAAAAACCAACATTGCAGCCCGGACCCTGAGGAGTGCCAGCAGTCACACACACAACGTGTCACAATCACTGAAAGATAACCCAAACTGGAAATCACATGACAGGTGCAAACAACAAGTGCCAAGGGGAAACCTGACTGTGACCCATCTGCGTCTGCACACAAACTCAGCCCTGACAGCAAACACACCTATGGGTGACACCCTGATGAACTGTAATGTGCCATGCACCCACATAACAGAGAACCCAGGGAGAAGACTTTGGGGGAACATAGGTCAACTCAGCAAGCATCATAAACAGGTACAACACTAGGGATCACAGCATGCACAGCAAAACGGAAGTGAACACACAGACATGCTCATACAACACACACCTTGGGCGCAGGCAATGTCACAGGAGTACACACTGCCATGAGGGGACTCCACTCCTGTGTGAGGAAAGCTGTGCCATATGTTGCCTCAGTAGGGCCCCATCATGTCAGCTGAGCACTTGGTCACACAATCAACAATTAGCACCAAATGAAGGCTCCCGTCACATCAGCCTGGTCATGGAAGTGCCAACGAAATCATCAGCACAGATCCAACACACTTGTATAGCAATGTTGCACTGACAACACAGATGAGTCCTTCCCCATTGATGCCCAAACCTGCATGTCCAGTGGAGATGGCCACACGGTCAGGGAAGTAGACGAATTGAACAATGGCAGGCACAACAGATGTGCAGGGGTGGAAGCCACAGATGTGAAATTGCTAATGTAAGTAGGAAATCCCATTGCCAAATACTGAACACATGACACCCTCAGATGCTGCTATGGATGACATGGATACACCACAGGATAGGACACATTCCCCCTGGACCACATGTGTTCCTGCACAGTAACACTTCATTATCATGAGACCAAATATCACCATCACTGCAGCAAGGGCATGGTTGGCATCATCAACAACATGTACATCAGAAGCATAAGCACTAGAGAACAGAAAGTTGCTTTATTCAGCATATGTGTGTTTAAAAGTGAAAGTCCAGAAAAAACATAAAGGCCAATGGCCAGTCCATTGTCAAAGTCCAAACAGGGTGACAGTGGCAGATGTCACCCTACGCATGCCTGCACTGCACAAAACCAGGAACAATCCACTAGGAGGGGCAACCGGGGGGGCAGGCCAGGCACCGCAGGGACAGGATCAGGGCTCACCAGGAGGAGGCAGGGAAGGGGTGGTGGGTGCTGGAGAGCCACTGACAACTGCAGTGGAGGTGTCTGACATGGTGTGTGCCGGCACAACTGGGGGGCATGACTCAGATGTTGTGGGTGCCGGCACCACTGCAGTGGACCCTGCAGATGGAGTGGACAGGTCCGCCACTGCAGTGCCCAAGTCAGACAGGGTGGTAGTGGACTCCACTGCAGTGCCTACCACCAGGGGAGGAGAATGGGGAACAGGCAAGGTGGGCTGGACAGAGGGGGAGGACACCCTCACCACATCAGTGGCACAGACAAGCGCAGCGGGGGTGTGGTGCCGGGAGAGCAAGTGGCAGGGGGAGAAGGCCGGATCCTCTTGGGGATGGTATATCTGTGGGTGGGGGAACCTGGGGCAGGGTGTGGTGGGGGCACCTGTGGAGTGGGGGCCTGAGGGATGGAGGAAGGAGACCTGGTGCCTGAGCTGCAGGGCGGCGGCGGGGTCTTGCTCTTACGACTCCGGGGGACTTGCGGGTGGGGGCCTCAGTCTGTCTGCGCCTGGGGGAGGGTGTCCGGGGGCGAGGGGCACTCTGCTCCATGTGGGTGGGCTTCCTCTTCCCCCTGAATGCTGTATCAGCTGGATCGGAGGGGAAGAGGCTGAGGTCACTGAGGAAGAGCCGCTGGGTCTTTGGGGTTGCAGGTGAGGCAAGGGAGGTTGCTTTGGAGGGAGAGGCAACTGAGGACTGCGCAGTGCTCGTGGATGCGTGTGTGTGTTCCAGGGCCCCATCCCCTGTGAGTCTGGTTTCAGTCCCCTGACTGTGCGTGCGTGTGCGTTTTGTTTGTGGCGTGTGTGTCTGTGTGCTGGACGTGTGTGTGCTGGTGTGTGCCTGTGCCGGTGTGTGTGTGCTTGGGACGGGTAAGGTGCTGGGGAGTGTGGATGGAGCAGAGGCAGGAGGGGTGAGGGACTGTCTGAGGAGGGACACTGCTGCCGTCAGGGAGGAGTCCATGGACCTATTGCCCCTCTGTAGGTCAGACATGCCCGATGAGATGCCCTCCATGAACGACACCAGCTGAGTCAATAGAGCGGTGTGCGCATGGAGGACACTCAGCATGGCTGTCTGCCCTACATGGAGCTGGCGAAGGAGGTACACAGACTCCTCACTCAGGGCAGCAGGGGACACAGGGGCAGGGGGTGCGGTGCCTGGCCCAAAGGAGACACGCTCCCGAACATGGGAGCCTCCACGGACCTGGGGAATGGGAGCCGATGGGAGGGCGGTGGTGGTGCTGGTGGTGGCGGGGACAGCAACACTAGCTGGGGTGTGGTGGCTGCTGACACCCGCCTCCATAAGGGAGTCATCCTCCGAGCCGCTGTGGTCCTCAGCTGAGGTGGATGCTGCTGAGGACTCCTCGGTGTGGCTCCCCTCGCCCTCTGTGCCACTGGGTCCCTCCGACCACTCCTCGGCTGCTGACCCAGTCTGGCTCTCCGGCTCCTCCTGGTCCGTGGAGCTGTCCCCTTCCGTGGCCGTGGATGTATCTGCAAACAATGGGGAAACAGACAGACATCAGTCACCTGCACCAAACGCACACACCACTGTGAGCTCAGCACATTACAGAGCAAGCCCTGGCATCATTAGTTGAACATTGCTAAAAGTGCCCCAACTGAACAGGAGAAGCCAATTGTCAGTCTGATGCCAACCATGGCACTCACATCCCACATGGCCTTGCACCCACCTGTCTGGTGTCTGTTGGATAGCAACACCCCAGTGTGGACACATGCACCACCTACACAGTAGTTGGACAGTGCAGAGGACACGGTGTAGCATGTGGACATGCACACATCACAACTCTTGCCACTGAGTCAGTACAGGTTTCCGGATGAAAGGGATGCCCAGAGTCAAATAGGAAATGCATGTGATGCATACCAGCGACAGACACCATGATGCACCCATGTCCTGATAGCCATCGCCACAATGGTGTGCATGTAGCACATGTCACTCCCCTGCAGGATCACCAATAAGTAGACACATGCCATGGCGGAGGCATGACTGCTAAGTCATACATCACTGTCTCAGTGATGTATGACTTGGCAGCCAGACAACAACACTCTGCACTGTGTCACAATAGTAGGTCATGGGGAATGCAAGTCCTGGAGCTGCACAAGTGCACATGTACATCCCCCACACAACACATCATCTTAACCCTCATCTGTCCAGGTCATACCGATTGGACATATGGGAGACCTGTGACACTACCCTCTGAACCTGAGCCCCTCACAATCTGCTGTGAATGGGAAACAGCTGCCTGAACTTCACATTCGCAGACCCCAGTCTGCACGGGCAGCTGATCAAACACCTATGTGACACACAAGTATCGTCTCCTATGGTCACATCTCCAGTGGCATGCTGAGCCCCTACCGAGAAACACCCCAGCAGTCCTGGCAACAAATCCACAGCACACTGACACAGAGGCAGACACCTGAGGGGTCAAATCACTGCGCACAACGTGTCAGCTGATACACGGGAGTGGGAGTACAGGTGTATTGGATGGGCTGGACTAGGCATGACTGTCCTGCCCCACATGAATGAGGGATGAGCCCTGGACAGTGGATAGCTGGCTATGTATGTGTGACACACGTAATCTGCACACTCCTGGGGCCCAAACATTGTTCCCACCCGCTGCATGGGTGTGTGCCAGATACCCCAGGCACATGTGGTGGCTCAGCTCAGCAAGTGGACCGCATATCAAAGCAACACGCAGAGTACATGTCCGAACACAGGCGTTGTGTGAACAATGGACCCACCCATGATGCCCACAACAGAGTTAGGGAAACAGATGCTGTCCCCCACCTTGAGTGAAGCAAACTGCAAGGACACAGTCCCAAGTGACACAATTCCCTGAATGTAAGGGCCACACCTGGGTATCAGATGAGGAGTGGGCAGTGCACAATAGAGGGACATGGCTCCTGGACAACATGACTGCTGTACTGTGGCAGTTTAACCAGGCCAGAGGAGGGCACATAGCATGTAATACAGAGTTCACAGTGCAGTCTTTGACTCACCCCCTCCTTGCTGCTGTCTGGCCTTCAGCTGCCCATCCAGGTCTGGAAACACCACCGCCAGGATCTGGAGCATGTGGGGGGTCAGGGTCCGTGTTCCACCCCTCCTGCGAGGAGGCGACAGCTTCAGCTGGACCCGTGCAATCCTCCGGGTCCAGCCCCGAAGGTCCTGCCACATCTTCTGGCAGTTGCGGATCCGGCGCTTGTAGACCCCCACGGACCGGACAGCCCAGACGATGTCCTTCCAGATCTCCTGCTTCCGATGGGCATTAACCTGTCAGGATGACAAAGTGAAAAGGCCATTACTACACATGCAACATATCCGAGCATGACACAGTTGTATATACATGTCTCAATCACAGGGGCACATGATGTACACAGGCAGTGCAACGCTGCCCATGGACAGTTTGCCAGAAGTCACTACATGGTATCATTGCATGGGAAGTAAAACCTTGTTCAAATGCACTGTCACTGCACCATACCTGTCCAGTGCATGTCACTACACACTATGGGGGGTGACAACTACTCAGTGAGCCTGCTAGCCAGTGGCGTGCAGACTTTCAGCCTTGCTAGTCAGACAAAATGCACATTCAGAAAGGCAGTGCACAGAACACTCACCTGCTCCCCTGGTGTCCCATACAGCTTGCTGTACTGTGGAAGTAGGCTGTCCAGCAGGGCCTGGTTCTCCTCAAGGCTGAAGGCTGGGGTTCTCTCCACAGTACGTGCCATTGCAGGGTCCAGAGGGGGCAGAGACAGCAGCAGTGCAGTGGCAGATGTCGTCCTGGAGCATGTAGTGCAGGCAAGTGAGCTCTCAGGGGAACAGCTAGCAATATATATGTGCTGCAGAGGCAGATACTGTCCCATGTGTCCAAAGTGATAGGTCCAAGTCGTTTGCATCTTCTGAATCTGGCCAATCCATGGAATAGCAGCACCAATACACGCCCACAGCATCCTTCAAATCTTCAACTTCATGACATACATGATTTTGCAACATTGTTGTGGGTGACCAACTGAATTTCCAGCAACCGACTCGTTCGAATTTCGAAAACGCGTCCGTTGCCAGGCTAGGCCATTGTCAATGGGTGCGCACCGATCGGTCCATTGCTGTTCAACGCGTACAGGGGTACAACGCGTACCCGCACACATTGAATGCAATGGGCCGGCCGGGTGCACCGATCGGTCCATTGCTGTTCAACGAATACAGGGGTACAACGCGTACCCGCACACATTGAATGCAATGGGCCGGCCGGGCGCACCGATCGGTCAATTGCGGTACAACGCGTACAGGGGTACAACGCGTACCCGCACACATTGAATGCAATGGGCCGGCCGGGTGCACCGATCGGTCCATTGCTGTTCAACGCGTACAGGGGTACAACGCGTACCCGCACACATTGAATGCAATGGGCCGGCCGGGTGCACCGATCGGTCCATTGCTGTTCAACGCGTACAGGGGTACAACGCGTACCCGCACACAGTGAATGCAATGGGCCGGCCGGGCGCACCGATCGGTCCATTGCGGTACAACGCGTACAGGGGTACAACGCGTACCCGCACACATTGAATGCAATGGGCCGGCCGGGTGCACCGATCGGTCCATTGTGGTACAACGCGTACAGGGGTACAACGCGTACCCGCACACATTGAAGGCCATTGTCAATGGGTGCGCACCGATCGGTCCATTGCTGTTCAACGCGTACAGGGGTACAACGCGTACCCGCACACATTGAATGCAATGGGCCGGCCGGGTGCACCGATCGGTCCATTGCGGTACAACGCGTACAGGGGTACAACGCGTACCCGCACACATTGAATGCAATGGGCCGGCCGGGCGCACCGATCGGTCCATTGCTGTTCAACGCGTACAGGGGTACAACGCGTACCCGCACACATTGAATGCAATGGGCCGGCCGGGTGCACCGATCGGTCCATTGCTGTTCAACGCATCCCTGTACAAGTGACTGGCATATGTCACCATGCCTGTCTCAGATGGACATATGCCAGCCACAGATAGCTCCCAGGGAGTGAGGGGCACACCTACAACACCACAGCCTGTCCAAACTGTATCATAAGGCATGTAAGGCTGCATTTCCTATTGTGTGTATGTTGGTGTACATGTTGTCCTGTGGGTGTCCCCTGGGGGCAGCCACCCCCAGGCTGTGCACGTGTTCATGGGGACAGGATCCTGGGTGTTACGTGTACATGACCACTGTGATGTGCAACTGTTCATATCTGTGCATGTGCCATGGTCACATTTCACGGTGGTGTATGTGTATGTCATGTCACATACCCCGTGAGTCCCATGTGGGACGGTATGTTTGAGCCAGGGTGTCCCAGTGGCACAATAGTGATGGTCCTCCACAGTCTGTGTGCATGTAGTGTTTACAATGTCTCTGATTTCATGTGCACAATGGGAGACAGTCTCCACATCCACATTGTGTGTGCATGGACTTTGATGTTGTGCGTGTGTATGTCACAGACGTCCATGTCTGTCCTGCAGAGGCAAGTGGAACCACTACCTGTGGGGGTCATGGTTGTTTTGCTGTGGTGTATACCTGATACTCCATGTAATGCCAGTGTCCACGTGGCAGTACAGGGTCCCTGGGAATGTACCTGTCGTTGAGCTGTGATGCCTGGGGCACATCTGTCCTCACATGTCACTGTGGGGGGTGATTGTGACATGGCAGCAGGAGATGGGAACTGTGACACGGCCTCATGATATCCAATGGGCCAACCTGGGACTTATTGATGCCACTTGTTGAACCGTGATGACAGATGTTGGCCATGTATGTACCATACATGTCCTTACGGAACTGCACACTTCATGTAGTTGTGCCTCATAATGATGTATGATGTGATATTGAGTGTGTTCAATGCCGCATATGTGGGGTGACTGACAATCTTGCTTTCTTCTCCTCTGCACTGCAGGGCTCCTGCTGTCCATCGACCATTACCAGACCTGGCAACGATGGTGGAACGGGACAGCATCCGACGGTACCGCTTCACCAGGCAGCTGATTGAGGATTTGGCAGTGCAGTTGGCCCCACATTTGCAGCCTGGCCGGCCGTATCCTACAGCGCTGACCCCCAAGGTGAAGGTGATGGCAGCCCTGCACTTCTTTGCCACCGGTACCTTCCAACATACTGTGGCGACTGCTGGTGGGATGTCACAGACCATGTTGAGCCGTGTGCTCCGCGATGTTTTGGAGGGAATGTTGCTATACCTGAACCGGTACATCTATTTCCCTAGACTGCAACGACTCACTGACGTGAAGAGTGACTTCTATGCCCTGGGGAGGATGCTGCATGTCATTGGCTCCATTGATGGGACACATGTGGCTTTGGTACCACCACAGGCCCAGGAGCAGGCCTACCGTAACCGCAAGCACTACCACTCGGTCAATGCACTGGTGGTGTATCTTGCAGATATGACCATCTCACACGTGTGAGCCCGTTTCCCTGGTTCAGCACACGATGCCTTTGTGATGAGGAGTAGTCGCATCCCCAGGATGATGGCACAGATGCAGAACCAGCGTGCCTGGCTTGTCGGTGTGTACTGACTTTGTGCCATTGTGTGTGATCTGATCTGTTGTATTCCGCCCACTTTTCCAAGTCAGCTAATGTGCACTTGTCTGTCCGTAGGTGACTCGGGATACCCCAACATGCCGTGGTTGCTGACACCCCTCAGGAACCCTGTGACACCAGCCCAGATGCGCTACAATGAGGCACATGGTCGGACCAGGAGAGTGATTGAGCGGACATTTGGTCTCCTGAAGAGCCGCTTCCGCTGCCTCGACAAGACAGGAGGGTCCCTCCCATATGCCCCAGCAAAGGTGTGCAAGATTATCATCGTCTGCTGCATGCTCCACAACCTGGCAGTGCGGAAGGAGTTGCCTCTCATCCAGGATGACAATGACCAACATCCGCCACCTGTGGAGGATCCTGGCCTGGACCACGATGCCAGTGATGATGATGATGAGGGTGATGTCCGCACACAGCTCATCACCAACTTCTTTAGCTGAATGTGAGTATCCTGAGGTGTCATGTCAATGATGTGAGTTGGCATGATATGTGTAGGTGGTGCTCTGGTGCTGTTGGAGTGTGTCCATGGGCTACTTGACTGGATGTGTGTAGCGATGTGTGCTTACAGGTGGTCTGTACTCCCCAACAGTGTTGACATGCTAACTTGGTTCTGGGTGGGTATCTTGTAACATGTATTGTGCATGAGTTTTGCTGTTCTGTCCTGTTCTCCATTGCTTTTGACTGTGTGTCATTTCTGTCCTTCACAGGGTACTTTCAGATTCGTTTGGTCAACTGTGTCCACCGACGACGTGATTGTACTTCCAGGGTGGTAGCTGTTGTGTCCCTACAGGTGATGTGCGCCACACCCATGGACTTCCTTCCTTCTACAGTTGTTGACTGTGTGCCCGCTGCCAGGTGGGATTACCTTGCATCTGTAGTGGTTACGACATGTTGCAACTGTGTATTAAACCTGTGCTTCACTTTGTGATGTGCGTTGTCTGTGGTCACACATTTGACTGCCATTTGCTTACTGCACCTGTGGGCTACTTGACTACAACTGGGAATAGGTGTGGTGTCTGTGCATTGCACCGTCTTTCCTGGCAACATCAGTGTAGGCAATGAGTCAGATGGCCTAGGTGTGTATGTGTTGTGTAGCCCTGGTGGTGTGTCTCCCTCATATGTGTCACGTTGCCATTACTCACATGCCTGTGTTGTACTTGCTGTTGCAGTTCGCATACACAGTGTAATTTTGCAGTTCATCATCCCCATGACAGCACCCACGTTGGAATCACAACAGAGGCAAGTATGGTGTATTAGTGTGTTTATTGTGATACATTTGTGTGAATAGTGCATAGGATGGTTAGTGCTGTACATTTATATTGCAATAAGAAGTTCCTAGGTGAATTGAAAGTCCTGGTAGACAAAAGCCCCAGTATCGGGGCCACAGTTGTCTGAGACATTGGTCCAACTTGTACTCCCCATGTCATGTGTGGGAGTTGTGTTGCCGTCAACAGGGTGAACAGTTTGTGCACAAAGGTGAACATCCAGAACAGGTTCAGGCTTCCTGGGGGTTGCACTTGGCCATCGGCCTCTCACTTGCCCCTCCTCGGACGACCCCTCTTCTTTGGGGGGGGCCCCTCAAGTACAGGCTGCTGCGGTGCAGGGGACTCTCCGACAGAGTCATCCTCCCTCCCTGTGGCAGTTGCAGTTTGTTCAGCACCAGATGTTGTTGGCACACAGGGAGGTGTAGACTGGTTGCTGTTCATCTGGCGGAGGCATTGTAAAATGTCCCTGTGCACCGCCGTCATCTCTTGCAGTGCGTCCGACTTGGACTCCACACGGGACATGTGTGAGTCCAAGCGGGCATGATGGGCAGCCTGCTGCTGTTTCATGTCTCTGAGGAGCCCCACTACCTGGCTGAGATCTCCGGTGCTGGACTGGTACGCATCGGCTATGCGTACCAGTTGTGGGTCATCATGCACACCAGACACCTCTGCAAGCAGCGACCTCTGTCTCCCACCCTCCCACCACCCCTGCCGACATGTGCAGTGCGTGCAGTGGCACACACAGATGACCCTGGTCCCCCTTGGGGGTTGGTGGTGGTGGTGGTGTCCATGGCCCCACGTTGGTCCAGGGTCCCTGTGCTGGTGGTGCTCCTTGTTCTGTCCATGTCGGCAGGGATGGTATTTGTGGTGACAGTCGTTGGAGGGGTGGGTGCAGGGGGTGCAGCTGGTGGTCCTGCTGGTGCTGCAGCTGGTGGTCCTGCTGGTGCTGCATGTTGACTTACACCGGAGGTGCCAGGTTGGTCTTCTTTGTCCGAGGAGGGCAGAGGCTGTACGACACCAGTGAGCTCCGTATCCTCTTGAGCCTGGGACTGGGACTCCTCAGCGTCTGCTGCTGTGTCCCCATCATCACCTGTTTATGGGAGACACACACAATGTATGTTAAGTTTCTGCAGGCATCAATGGTTGACACACCTGACAGTTGTGACTGTGCCTCTGGGTGTGGGCCTGTACATTGCATTGTCCTAAGTTGTCACAGTCAGGGGTTGATATTGGTGTAGCACATTGTCCTGCATTATTTGGGCATTTCTATGTATTTGTTGGGGTGTGAACATGGTCTGCATTGGTTGTATTTGGTTGACAGCCGGCCCTCCTTCCCACCCAGCCAGTCAGTTATCCCACCATGCATGGTCTGCATTGGTTGTATTTGGTTGACAGCCGGCCCTCCTTCCCACCCAGCCAGTCAGTTATCCCACCATGGACTGTGCTTGCATTGCAGGGAGTGAAAGTTGTCTTTCAGGATGTCAGTCAGTGGTGTCCTGCTGTTGGTTGTTGCACAGTTGCCAGCAGGGCCTTGTGCTCCCCACAGCAGTAGCCAGTGTCAGCCATCTTGTCAGTTGTTTTCCACTCCCTGTGATGTGAGCATGGTTCAGGGTGGTGTTGATGGGACAGTTGTGGGGGTGAGCTATGTCTGTGACTATGACTCTCATCATGCTATTGCCTCCACCCCCCTTCCCAGCATGCCCATCCTTCCTTCCTTTTGACTCTGCTTCCCTGTGGGGTGGGCTGCCTGTGCTGACAGGATGGCTGGGAGTGTTGTCCTGGCAGTTGTTTGGCTAAAAGTCCAAAGAGTGTCCCTGTGCTTCACACAACATAACCCATGGTGGAGGTTCTTTGTGGGATCTTGAGTTAGGATGTGAGGCATTGCATTCTCCCAGGTGGGTTATGTGGAGTATGTGTTGAGGGGGTGTGTGAGGGGAGGTGCTTGTGACTATGGTCAGTGCTGCAAGTCCTCCTTCCCACCCAGCCAGATATCCCACCATGGAACGTGCTTGCATTGCAGGGAGTGGAAGTTGTCTTTCAGGATGTCAGTCAGTGGTGTCCTGCTGTTTGTTGGTGCACAGTTGCCAGCAGGGCCTTGTGCTCCCCACAGCTGTAGCCAGTGTCAGCCATCTTGTCAGTTGTTTTCCACTCCCTGTGATGTGAGCAGGGTTCAGGGTGGTGTTGATGGGACAGTTGTGGGGGTGAGCTATGTCTGTGACTATGACTCCCATCATGCTATTGCCTCCACCCCACTTCCCAGCATTCCCATACTTACTTGCTTTTGTGGGGAGTTCAGTGTGTGTGGGTGTGAGAGCAATGGCAAGATGGCTGACAGTGGTGTCCTGCTGTTGGTTGGTGTGCAGTTCCCAGCATGCCCTTGTGCTCCCCACAACACAGCAACAGTGTCAGACATCTTTGATGGGCCTTTCCACTCTCTGTGGGATGTGCATGCGTGAGTGTGAGCTTGCTGGGCCATGTGGTGGGGGGTGTAGAGCTGTGACTATGACTCCCATCATGCTATTGCCTCCACCCCCCTTCCCAGCATGCCCATCCTTCCTTCCTTTTGACTCTGCTTCCCTGTGGGGTGGGCTGCCTGTGCTGACAGGATGGCTGGGAGTGTTGTCCTGGCAGTTGTTTGGCTAAAAGTCCAAAGAGTGTCCCTGTGCTTCACACAACATAACCCAGGGTGGAGGTTCTTTGTGGGATCTTGAGTTAGGATGTGAGGCATTGCATTCTCCCAGGTGGGTTATGTGGAGTATGTGTTGAGGGGTGTGTGAGGGGAGGTGCTTGTGACTATGGTCAGTGCTGCAAGTCCTCCTTCCCACCCAGCCAGATATCCCACCATGGAATGTGCTTGCTTTGCAGGGAGTGGAAGTTGTCTTTCAGGATGTCAGTCAGTGGTGTCCTGCTGTTGGTTGTTGCACAGTTGCCAGCAGGGCCTTGTGCTCCCCACAGCAGTAGCCAGTGTCAGCCATCTTGTCAGTTGTTTTCCACTCCCTGTGATGTGAGCATGGTTCAGGGTGGTGTTGATGGGACAGTTGTGGGGGTGAGCTATGTCTGTGACTATGACTCCCATCATGCTATTGCCTCCACCCCACTTCCCAGCACTCCCATACTTACTTGCTTTTGTGGGGAGTTCAGTGTGTGTGGGTGTGAGAGCAATGGCAAGATGGCTGACAGTGGTGTCCTGCTGTTGGTTGGTGTGCAGTTCCCAGCATGCCCTTGTGCTCCCCACAGCAGTAGCCAGTGTCAGCCATCTTGTGAGTCCTTATCCACTCCCTGTGATGTGAGCATGGTTCAGGGTGGTGTTGATGGGACAGTTGTGGGGGTGAGCTATGTCTGTGACTATGACTCCCATCATGCTATTGCCTCCACCCCACTTCCCAGCATTCCCATACTTACTTGCTTTTGTGGGGAGTTCAGTGTGTGTGGGTGTGAGAGCAATGGCAAGATGGCTGACAGTGGTGTCCTGCTGTTGGTTGGTGTGCAGTTCCCAGCATGCCCTTGTGCTCCCCACGACACAGCAACAGTGTCAGACATCTTTTATGGGCCTTTCCACTCTCTGTGGGATGTGCATGCGTGAGTGTGAGCTTGCTGGGCCATGTGGTGGGGGATGTAGAGCTGTGACTATGACTCCCATCATGCTATTGCCTCCACCCCCTTCCCAGCATGCCCATCCTTCCTTCCTTTTGACTCTGCTTCCCTGTGGGGTGGGCTGCCTGTGCTGACAGGATGGCTGGGAGTGTTGTCCTGGCAGTTGTTTGGCTAAAAGTCCAAAGAGTGTCCCTGTGCTTCACACAACATAACCCAGGGTGGAGGTTCTTTGTGGGATCTTGAGTTAGGATGTGAGGCATTGCATTCTCCCAGGTGGGTTATGTGGAGTATGTGTTGAGGGGGTGTGTGAGGGGAGGTGCTTGTGACTATGGTCAGTGCTGCAAGTCCTCCTTCCCACCCAGCCAGATATCCCACCATGGAACGTGCTTGCATTGCAGGGAGTGGAAGTTGTCTTTCAGGATGTCAGTCAGTGGTGTCCTGCTGTTTGTTGGTGCACAGTTGCCAGCAGGGCCTTGTGCTCCCCACAGCAGTAGCCAGTGTCAGCCATCTTGTCAGTCCTTATCCACTCCCTGTGATGTGAGCATGGTTCAGGGTGGTGTTGATGGGCCAGTTGTGAGGCTGAGCAATATCTGTGCCTACTACTCCCATCATGCTA
Source organism: Calotriton arnoldi (assembly GCA_963921515.1). NCBI lineage: Eukaryota > Metazoa > Chordata > Amphibia > Caudata > Salamandridae > Calotriton > Calotriton arnoldi. Next base: position 727,712 of record CAWUFW010003106.1, on the reverse strand, counting down.
TTGCCTCCACCCCCTTCCCAGCATGCCCATGCTTCCTTCCTTTTGACTCTGCTTCCCTGTGGGGTGGGCTGCCTGTGCTGACAGGATGGCTGGGAGTGTTGTCCTGGCAATTGTTTGGCTAAAAGTCCCAAGAGTGTCCCTGTGCTTCACACAACATAACCCAGGGTGGTGGTTCTTTGTGGGATCTTGAGTTAGGATGTGAGGCATTGCATTCTCCCAGGTGGGTTATGTGGAGTTTGTGTTGAGGGGGTGTGTGAGGGGAGGTGCTTGTGACTATGGTCAGTGCTGCGAGTCCTCCTTCCCACCCAGCCAGATATCCCACCATGGAACGTGCTTCCATTGCAGGTAGTGGAAGTTGTCTCTCAGGATGTCAGTCAGTGGTGTCCTGCTGTTGGTTGTTGCACAGTTGCTCCCCACAGCAGTAGCCAGTGTCAGCCATCTTGTGAGTCCTTTTCCACTCCCTGTGATGTGCGCATGGTTCATGGTGGTGTTGATGGGACAGTTGTGGGGGTGAGCAATATCTGTGACTACGACTCCCATGATGCTATTGGCTACACTGACTTGCCCAGCATACACAGAATTCCTTTCTTTCAGTGGTCTTCACTGTGTGTTGGTGTTGTAGTGGTGGCTACATGTCTGGATGTGTTTGTTAGTTATATTTGTGCCACTGCCTAGCTGTAGTTGTAGTTGTGTTTGTACATGTGATGACACGGTTAAATGTAACTTTGAGATGGCATGTGTTGTGTTTATCTGACTGACATACACATTTTGGGATGATTCTGTTCTGGTTGCTGTGTAATTGCTATGAGTGCATGGTTTGACTCTCCCCTTGACAGTGATGTGTGTGTGTATTGTGGCAGAATATTGTGTACATTTGTTGTGTACTCACCAGGCTCTGGGATGTTCTCTAGTCCATAGACGCTCACTGGCGGAAGGATGGCCCGCACCTTCTCCTCCCAGGGCCTGAGGTATACTGGCTTGGCAGGAGGGCCACTGCCGGTGTATTGGCTCAGGAGGTAGTCCTTCTTCAGCAGCTCCCGTACCCTCCTGCGCACGTCATACCACCTGTTCTGGATGTCAGTCTTTGTGCGCAGACATGGTGATTGTGCGTTCACCCTGTTGATGATCCTCTCCCACATCTTGGTTTTCTGGGAGATGGGTGTCTGTTGGACCAGTGTGCCAAACAGCTGTGGCTCTACCCTGAGGATCTCGTCTACCAGGACTTCCAATTCACAATCTAGGAACTTGTGATTCTTCTTTGGGGGCATGGTGATGGTGAGTGATGTGTGTGTTGGTGTGCAGGTGAGGGTGTGTGAGTGTGTGTTTTGCTGGGTGTATGTGAGGTAGCTATTTGTTGGTGTGCTGATGGTGTGTGGCTTGTGTGAGGGATGAGCTGTGGGTGTGTGGTTGCTGTCTGTTGAGTGCTGGCAGAAGAATAGCATTTGCAAAGGATCATGGTTGGGATTTGTGTCCTTTATATGGGTGGAGTTGTGGGTGTGTCTTTGTTCTCTGTCCCCACCCCCCAGTATTTATTGGCTTTGTAATTGCTTGTTTGGCCTTTTTTTGTGTATTTTTCCTTAGTACTTTCTGTGCATGTTGGAAACGTTCTTGTGACCGAGTCGGACCCTGCAGTTGTCTCGTACGGTCTTCTCCGTTTCGTTCACGCTGTGTTTGTGCAGTTTTCTAGGCTGCGTACGCGTCGGTCGCGGTGTTTTGTGTTACTCGGCTCGCAGTTTTGTATGCGTGTCGGTCGTACGGCTTGTCCTCCGTACGACTCGGTCGTGGTTTTCGCGCCTTGCATCGTACTTTGCGGTTTGGAGTTCGCGGGTACGTTTCGGTTGGATTTGTTCCGGGTGCGTGTCGGTGAGTTCGATTTGCGTGTTTTTCCGGCCGGATTGCTGTTTTCCGTGCGGCTCGGTCGTTCGGCTTGGGTTCAGTACGTGTCGGTCGGATTTTGCACGCTTTGCATCGTACTTGGCGTGTCGGGCGCCACAGGTACGTGTCGGTCGGAATTAATTCCGGCTCCGAGTCGGTCGGTGCTTTTTCCGGACCGAATCGGAATCGACCCCATAGTCTCTTTGCACCCTTATATTAACAGATACGCGAAGGATTAATCTCTCCGCCAACTCATACGCATCTTTTATTTCCTCCACACCTGCGTACATTGCAGACACTTCCTTTAGGTGTTCCTGTAGCATGTGCAACATCGGGATAGCTTGGCCCGTGGAACTGTCCTCCTTGCTGACTTCCTGTGTGAACACCTCAAAAGGAAGCACCATCTCTTTAAGGCATTTGACTAGTCCTCATTAGTCCATTTCAATGTTCATGCCTTTCATAGTTGCATCCCCTCTTTGCATGACAAATTCATTGATTGGTCTGTACTGCTGAAATAGACATTGCAACTAAGGGTGGGCGGAGCAGGCGTAGTGCCTCTACGTGAAGTTTTACGGAGTTGGAAAACAACTCCGTGGAACTTTGCTCCACTCCACGCCCTCCCTCCTCTCAAAGTAATTATAAAGTAATAAAAAAGGCACGCGCACTCGCAAGACATACAACGTAGGGGTTATCAGTGAAGAAGGACGACGAGGAGGAGAAGGTAGGAGAGCGGCCATGTTGAGGAGGAGGCAGCCACGGCAGGTAAGTGCCTTTTTAATTACTTTATAATTACTTTGGGAGGGTGGAGGGGCCGGCTAACTACGCTCCGCCACAGAGTCGTAGTTTTGCCTAAACTCCCCGTTTGCAATGGAACGCGGAGTAGGCAAAACTACGTAAACTACGCTGGCGGAGCGTAGTTACCCGCCCGGGGTTAATTGCAACATGTAATAAGTTGAGTTCCAACCTGTTGGCACCTCCTGTATGAGTGGTTTAGCTGGCTTTCTGTTATCACGCTGAATGACCCTCAGCTGCTTCTGGGCTTTAAATGAATGGCTGAAATTAGTGCAGATTCTTCTGCAGGTGGACAGTAAGTTGCTTACTTGGTCTTCTTTTTTGAGAAAGTCCTGTACAATGATGTTGATGCAGTGCGCCAAACACAGAACCCTGAAATAGCCATCATCGGCTATGGCCTTAACTATATTACTGCCATTGTCCGTGGCAACAAATCCAAATTTTAAGCCCTCTTGGTCGCAGCCATTCAAAGACCTTGGGGCCGATTCCGATCTCGGCCGGTAGGGCTCCGAATCGGATTCGGCTTTACCGGATCCGATTCGGAGGCCTTTTTCCCGACCGATTCGTACAGTCGTCCCAGCGAGCAAGTACGATGCGAGCGCACGCGAAATCGCCGACTGACTCGTTCCCGGGTCCCAACCGCTCCGACCGACTCGCACGGACACGGCTCGCACCACGCAATGGACCGAGCAAGTACGATGCACGCTTCGAACAGCCCGACCGACTCGTAGCGTCCGGCTCCAAAGAGCTGTCGGAGCCGGACTTCGGGGGTCTGTGTCGGACCACCCTGCATGCGTAGCCGCACGAGTCGCACACAGGGGGGACCCAAGGGTCCCCCCTAAACATGCATGTACGGTGCGAGTCGCACCGACGCGTACCCACTATAGGGGGCCCCCCTGTTCGCGACGTACCCATTCAGTCAATGGGAGCCCGTGTACGCGTTGTACGACCGGCTCGACCGAATCGAGCAGCATACGGCCGCATCGTACTCGCTCGGATCGGACTGCGGGAGTCCGGCTCAGTCGGAAATCTCTCCGGATCCGGCTCGGTCGGAGAGATTTCCGGCCCGAATCGGAATCGGCCCCCTTGTTGTTAAAGTCCTCCAAAATATTTACAGCAGTATGGGATTTCTCCATGGTGAACATGGCTACTGCCGCTTGCTTCCGAGTGCCATTAAAAATCTCAGCAGTGCCAACACCTGCAGATATCTTTTTTCTAAACCCCACAAAAGAGATTCAGTGTGCAGTGATGCACATGTACTCAGTGGCTTAGCAAATGGCTCATGTCTGTCATCAGGCGTACAGTGTGAACAACACTCTGCTGCAAAGCTTGACAAAGCCACTCCAGCACCTCGTGATTTAGCTCTGGAACAGGAGACGTCCATTACAACACAGGCATTACATCGTAATGCCTTTACAATGCAACTTTCACAACGCAACTACAATTGCATCGCATGCTATTACAACGCATGTGCCTTTACTACGCATGCCATTACAACACATGCTATTACAACGCATGCAATTACAACGCATTGTAAGGTAAGTATTTGAGTTAAGTTGTTATTTGTTATTTTTTAACTTAGATTTTTTATTAATATTAATTTTAGTATTTGTAATGGAATATTAATACTCAGGTATTTTTTTAAATATGGTTAATTGTGGATTTGGGTGGGGGTGTTTATTAATATTCAGGTAATATTTTTACATAAGTTTTTATTTGTAATTATTTAACTTAGATTTTTTTAAACTTTATTTTAGAGTATTTGTAATGGAATATTAATACTCAGGTAATTAAAAAAAATAGTAAATTGTGGATTTGGGGGTGTCTATTAATACTCAGGTAATATTTTAATTACTAGAGTATAATATGATAAAAGATTAAAAAAATTATTTAAAAGGTTATTGACAAATCCAGTGGAACGGGATGCTAGGGTTTGGGTGGGGTAGTAAATTAAAACTCAGGTAATAATTTTAATACTATAGTATTTTTTAATATTATATAATACATTTATTTTTTAAATTTACAAAAAATATAAAAAAATTAAGTACTTATAATAAAAGGAAGTATTTGGAGAGAGGGGATCAAAGCAAAATGTAATATATTTAAATAATTATTTAAGAAAATGTTAAGATTAAAAAAAGAAATTAATAAAGATATTAATTAAATTTAAATACAATTTAAAAATATACTAAATATAATTGAACTATATAACCATGGAAAAATACAGATACAAAATTATAACATCTCAATACAATTTTTTTAAAACAGTAAAGACATAAACAATACACAGATCAATGATGTAGTTTTATAAAATATTAATTTTATTAACATTTAAAAAATGTATAACATTATAAACAAATATGCAAAAAATGTTCACAAAATATTTCATTAATAATACTATTTTTTCAAAATAATTGTAGAATTTTCAATGAACAGTAACATATATTTTTTTAATTCTTTGTAGGTTTTCCCACAGTTTACAATTGAAGTCAACAGAAAGACATGACGTTGCTGCGTATACGTAACTTTCGTCATTACGAAGATCGTCGCACTACGGATCAGATGCAAGGGAGAGCTCCGCCAAGGTAAGGCGAATTTTAATTATTAAAAATAAAAAAAATAGTGGTAATGTTTATTGTAAGGAGAGAGGAGGGAGGTAGTTAGAAATAGTAAATGTGTTTTGTGTTCGTTTTGTGTGTATTAACATAAAAATTCATTCCAAAACAGGTTGAAGTAGTAGGCCCACGTCGGGTTTCAGGCTTTCGTAACACTTTTTGTTTAATAAAATTTATTAAATTATAAAGATTATAAATTTTATTAAACCAAAGTGTAATGAAAGTAATCGTATTTTTTTTTTTTTTTGAAGCGACTGGTTTTTTTACAAAAAAGTTAATGCGTCGTCGCGGTTATAGGGATAGGTCGTAGGAACTTTCAAAAAGACTTCGTGTTTTGAAAAAAAACATTTTGGCCAATTTTTAAACCATTGCATATTGGATTTTGGGAGATCGTATTGGTTTTTCTTCGAGAAGGGATTGCAACGATGGATTTTTGGATGTGGATTTGTTTCGGATTTGTATTTTGATCGAGATTGGATTGCATCACTGGATTTTTTTGGCGTTGTTTGCCTCACTATTATTTTTTTTCGGGATTTTTTTTGGGGTGCGATTTTTGTAGGTTTGCACAGAAGTTTTTACAGTTTATTTATTAACTGTAAAAATATGTTTTTGCAGAACTGTGCTCTTTTTTTAATTTTTATTCAGGTCATGGATTTCAACTAGGATTATGGAATATTTGCAATGGTTTAAAATATTACAAAGGACTCTTGGTGAAAAACTGAATTGAACGCAAGTCCAAGAGTTGAACACCAGAAGGTAAGAAAACCCAACTTTTAATATAATTTTAGTACTTTAGAAAAATGCCAATTGAATTAGGGGGTATTTTGGGTCAAAACAGGCCAGTAAGGAGTTATAGGAGATAGTGTAGGTTAGAAATGGAGGATGTGTGCAATATTATCTAGGTAGTCTGAAGCCACCCTCAATGAAAATTGTTGAATTGCACCCAATAGTCGCTCGGACATTTCTTTAGTTCTTTTTGAAATTCGTGGGTTCAGACTACCAGTTATTGATTGCGACATTCTCATTTCTTGGAAACTTTGCCCCTTCCTCAAAATTTCCAAGAAATGATAGTAGTTAGGATGAGGTTTCCCAGTTGATTTATTGAACGAGTTGTGCCATCCCTCTATGGAATTGTTTGCTTTTGCTCCTCCCTCTATGCAGGTCGAGTAGCAGTTCCACCACTTCACATGGAAACGTGGTTTCCTCCTGCGACCTGACCTGCTTAGATGGCCAATCCATGTGTCTTCAAAGTAATTTAGTAGGGTGTGCCAATTTGTCTTCATTTGCATTAATGTATTCAGATTCTGTAATAGAAGTGTAGTATTCGTTTACACTGTCAGGAGGAACAAAACAAAGTGCTGTTAGTTTTTTTAATTCAAATTGTAGTTTGCTGTCTGATATATAATCCTCAACTAAGGATGTTTTTTGACTTTTTGCCAATATGCCTGTGAAAAGTGAAAAAAACATCCTTGAATTTGGGTATCCGTGTACATTTTGGTAATTGTATTAATCATTGGTAATTCAAAGTCAATTAACACTTTTCTAGGACTTTTGTTCATTGTTTTAGCTTTTATCACTGACAAAAATTCAGTGTATGTTGAGGATTGTTTATCAGGGAGTAAACTGTACACTAAGGGAACAACTGTATGGTTGATATAGGCGTGAATAGTGTATATTTGGGTGAATGGATGAGGTGTGGATTTAAACGTCCCATCCATCATCCAAATATCACTACTCTCCAACTTAAGATTATGGGGTGTGCTAAAGATTAGTATTCTTTTATGAGGGTTTTGGTTGTCATGTAAAAGAAATGGTTCATTAGTAACTGTTATAGAAAGTTCAGGATGAATGTTAATATAAGAAAAGGTTTGGGGTGTTACTGTTAGAGGGTTACTTGCCTGTTTTTTACGCTGAATAATTCTGCGTAGGTTGGGTATTGTGGGCATACTACTTGCAACATGAGATGGAATGTGTTGGGATACCTACCTCAAAACTGCGCCACAGGGTTAATTGGAGGTGGAGGCAATTGCTTTTATTTCATTGATGTTTTCACGAACTTCAGTCTCCATTGCAGAGGCAGAGTGGTTATGCTCTGTTGTTCTTAAAACAGAGTCACCAAGAGCAACCGCTCTGCCTGTGCAATGGGACGAGTATTATTGCACACACCTCCAATGACACCTGGGCTCAGTTAGTCTCTCCTTACAATAAACATACCCACTATGATTTAACAGACGGTTACTCTGCCGGATTTTATGTATTTCGCCTCATTATTGGAAGCCATTATCTGTAAAGATTTGAAAAAGAAAAAATGATTGTTTAATTATTTGCAAGTGTTGGTGATTTCCTATTTAAAAAAAAAAAATGTTAGTGAACATTTTATGCACAATTTTTTGCAGCTTAAATATTAGGCACTATGAACTTTGATTTAATTGTTTTACATTGTTGATTTTGCTTTTGAAGTTTTATGATCTTAATTATTTACCTAGAAATTAATAATGGTTAGGTTGTTATATAGAACAGTTATTGATATAGCTTACCTTTTTTATTGTTCTTTTTTGATGCTTCTGGTTTTTTGGTTGTTCTGTGGTGGTTGTTTTCTGTTTTGTTGGTTTTTTTCAAAGTTGTTTCTATTGTTGGGCCTGGAAAAAAATATTGTTTTAGCATTCTTTTTTGGTGTTTTTTATATTTTCCTTTACCTGCAATAAAAAAGATTAGTGCTTTGAAATGGTTGTACAGTATAAATTTTTGCTTGCTTTTTTTGGGATAGTTTGGTTCGATTTGTCTTATGTTTTTTTTGTTGAGCTATTAAAACTTTATTTACTAAAACCTGTGGGTTAAAAATGTACCTTGGTAAAGCTGGGTTTCTTCTGCTTTGATGTTTCTATTTTTGATGTTCTGTTTTATGAAAAATCTGTAAAAAAAATAGTTGAAGATAGTTTTATTTTGTAAAGTGAATTTCATTGTTGTTTTGCAAAGTTACTTAAACTTTGCTTCAAATTGTGCTTTTATATATACAAAAAGTTGAGTTTTATTACCTTGATTTCATTTTTTTTCCTATTAATTATTGTCTTTTGTTTCTGATGGAGGGTGTGTCCTCCTCTCCTGGTAATGTTTGATGTTTTTTCTGTGGAGAAAAGTAAATGTTTTAAAAATGTTTTATATTATTTGTTACAAATATAGCATATATCCATGGTATTTTTAATTTTTTTTAAATTAAATTTTTTGGGGAGATCTACAACTTTGCTTTTATTTGTGACTAACATTTTCCCTGACCCCACCATCCAGCAATTTCCTTGAGGCAAACACTGCTCGGAATTGGTATAGTAAATTTGCACTCTTCACTATCCAGCACTTCTCCTTTGGCAAACACTGTTTAGAGTAGGAATACTAAATTTGCTTCCAACACCATCCAGCACTTTCCCTGAGGCAAACACTGTTTGGTGTTGGAATAGTAAATTTGCCCCGACCACCATCCAGCACTTTCCCTGAGGCAAGCACAGGTCGGAGTTGGAATAGTAAATTTGCCTCCACCACGATCCAGCACTTTCCCTGAGGCAAACACTGGTCGGAGTTGAAATAGTAAATTTTTCCCTATCACCATCCACTACATTCCCTGAGGCAAACACAGGTCGGAGTTGGAATATTACATTTGCCCCCACCACCATCCAGCACTTTCCCTGAGGCAAACACAGCTTGGAGTTGTAATAGTAAACTTTTACACACCAACATTCTGCACTTTCCCTGAGGAAAACACAGGTTGGAGTAGGAATAGTAAATTTGCACCCTCCCCCCAACATCCTACACTTTCCCTGAGGACAGCATGGTTCGGAGTAGTAATAGTAAATTTAGTTACCCCACCATCTTATACTTTAAGTGAGTGAAATACAGGTCAGATTTGGAATTGCAAATTAGGGGCCTATTACGATGGCGGTCGGATGTCGACCGCCCGGCCGGCGGCGGTGCCCGCCGGACCGGCGGTGGTGTCCGCCGGACCGGCGGTGGAGATCCGCCCGCACCGCAAGCCAGAAAACCGCCGGTCCGATTAGGATGGCAGTGGCGAGCGCGGTGGTGGGAAGCTCCAACCGCCGCTTTTCCGCCGGTCGCCACCCCCACTCCTGCCTGGCAGGCGGAAAAGGACCAGGATAATGGTGGCGGTGCAGAGCAGGCTCCGCCGGCACGATTATGATGCCGGCGGTGGCCAGCCTTTCCTCAGCGGTCAGACTGCCATGGAAAGGCATGCGGTGATTGTTTTCCGGGGGCCCGTTGCGGGCCCCCAATGTTTTTTTTGGGGGGGTGGGTGCACTGGGGGGGTACCCATGGTCCTCCCCTACATTTCCCTGTACCAGGTGGCAGGCACTGTGCAGTGCCTGCCACGCAGTGAAGGGAGATGCAGGACATGCTCCTTTTGACATCGCGGTGGTGCTGCGTACATCAGCAACCGCCGCAATGTTAAAGTCCGCGATCCGACCGCAGCGGTCGGATTTCGAGCAAGGAACATCGTAATACGACCGGCGGTTATGTCGCGGGCCTTGCGGGAGGTCTTTTCCCGTTACCATGGCGGTCGGGGAGGTTTTCCGACCGCCATCGTAATAGGCCCCTTAGTTTTTTCGACCATCCCACATTTTGTAAGAGTCAAACAGAGCTCTGTGTATTTTTATAAAATTTTACTTCACCATAAATTTTATTATTAAAACGTTATATTATATTTATTTATTTTTGATTAATTCTTTGTTTTACTTACAGAATTTATTGATTTGTTGGCTGTGTTGTAACTGGATAATATATATTGCTGTTTTTCAAAATCAGCAAATGCTGTAAAACATTTAAAATATTAATGTAATTTTGTAGGTTTATGTGATAATATTGTATTTAAAACATAATTATATTGTACACTTACTTCAGACTGTAAATGGCACTGTTTGTGTTTCTCAAAGTTCAACTGTTGCCTGCTTTGAAAAACGTGTGTGGTCACCGTGGAAGTCAGTTTACCACTATTTTCAAAATGGTGGTCGGCTGCTTTTATACATATTTTTGATGTTGAACGATAATTTAAAAGAAAATATGTTTTGTGCACAGTTTTTTTGCTTGATTTAGAAGCTGACAAAAACTATAATTATTTTGATAGTTTTATAAATGTTCGTTATATCTTTTTTTGTTGTAATTTCCGCCATTTTGGCGAGTTGCGGGTTAAGCTGCATTCATAGAAATAGTTGCAGGACTTTCGTTTTTCTATTGTTGAAAATGGTGGCTTAATAATTGTGCTTTTGTTTATTTGTTTTTGTTAAAAACTATATTATTCTATTTTAAAGGATTCATTTTAAAATTAATTTGCGGGTATTTAATATTTTTGGGACATATTAAAATAAACGAGTATGAATTTTAATAAATGAATATTTATTTTTAATACCCATGTATTAATACACTTCCCCAGCCAAAACTCCTATGTCCCTTGCATCCTCTTACAGGGGTCAGTTTACATTCTTTTTTTAATTGGAAATTTTTAAGTGATTAAAGAGAATATTATGGGAAATGTACACGAGTATTAATTTTAATACTAGAGTATTAATTTTAATACCCAATTATAAAGTTGTAATACCCATGTATTAATACACTTCCCCACCCAAAACCCCTATTTCCCTTGCATCCAGGTCCAGGGGTTAGTTATACTTTTAATTAAAATAATATTTAACAAATAATATTATTTTTAAAAAAAAAGCGTTGTAATGGTATGCGTAGTAATAGTATGCATTGTAATGGTTTGCGTTGTAATGGATGTTTTAGTGCATTTAAATGATTTTGCGTTGTAATGGTATGCGTTGTAAAAACATGCGATGTAATGGTAGCTGCGTTGTAAAGTCCGCGTTGTAAAAGCATGCGTTGTAATGGTTTGCTTTGTAACATCATATACTCTCTGGAACAGCAACTCTGGTGAAATAGGACCGGCTGGGAACTTTTCATTTCGAGCAGATGGCTACTACAAATTCTAGAAAACCCGCCCCCTCCACAAAAGAAAAAGGGAGGAGGTCCAGTGCTAACATTTTAGCCAGCTTTGCATTGTATAAACGTCCCATTGGGTGTTTCCGTTCATACTTCTACTCCTGCCTAAACATGCCAAGAATAGTAGCCATGATTTTTTTTTCTGGTGCCACTGACGCAGGTGACTTCTTGAGAACTGACAGTGATAGACTCAATGTGCGTTTAAGAGGGGCAGTCACTGTACTCTCTTGTCTTGGTGTCTCGACCTGAGTCTTGTGCCATTGCGATGTTGCTGATGCGGGCGATGCTACTGCACTAATGGGGACAGGGTTGCTTTGTGTAATGAAAATGTCTTCCTTTTCTTCACCTTCCACCCTAATCGGATTCCCTTCTCAGCCTTTCACCCCCTTCACCAACACCACTTTCAGATTTTTGGCTGCTAAGGTGCGCCTCCCACTGGATCGTGTGGTGTTTTCTCAAATGGGTTGTTTGGCCTCCGGTACCATAGTTTGTACCAAGCTTTCCCAGACTAACACTTGCTTCACAAATGGAGCAAATGGCAATTTTCACCTCCTTCTTGCTAACCGTAAAGAAGTCCCAAATGGGGAGGTCCACTTTCTGACGCTGATGGCACTGCCAATGTCGGATGAACTGGCAGAAGGTGGCCGTTTTGACGTTTGCCTCTCTGCAGTACCTACTTCTACTGAGGTGGCTGTGGATATAGGTCGCTGTCAGGACTTTTCAGATATGGCAGCTGGCTGCAGTGGTGGTGGTATCTGTGGTACCACATCCCTCAAAGCAGTTTGGGATGGGGTAACGTCCATCTCCACTGGGGCCGGGCTAACATCCATGATGACTGGCTCGTCCTCATCCTCCTCCTCTGCATCCATGAGTCTAAGGCTTTCAGGAACCTTCCTTTTCCCTAGCCTCTCGTGGCATGTCTCACTCTCAGACTGAGGCAGGGTCCAAGTGCTGTCTAGATCATCAGAAGGGGGGTTTGGAGAAGAAGATGATGGAGTAACCCTCCTTTTTCTTGCTGGAGATCTGGAAGACAATGGATCTTCTGAAAGGGCGGCTTCCTCTACTTCCTCAGCATGCAGCTCAATCTCTTGAACTGCTCCTACTTCAGGAGGAACTACTATTGGTGGTTGCGGCTGTTGCTGTTGTCTACTTATCTGAGTTTCCTGCAACGATTGGGTACTACTTTGCAAAATAGATAAGTCAACTTCAACATCACTGCTCATCGGCATTGCCGTGATTAGACTAGCTGCCTCTGTGACAGATGATATAGCAGAGGTTTTGCCTTCACTAATTTACGACAATTTACAAAGAAAACGATTTCTGACACTACTTTACATGGAAAATTACAAAACTTGTGTTAAGCTCCACGTTTCTAGAAATGACAAAGCGTAGTTCTTGTTTTGATACTGCATTGTAAAAGCATGCACAATGTTAGAATGAGCTTATGTTGCATTTTACATTTACTTAATAGATGTGATTTTTAACACTTTAATAACATGTGATCCTGTGATTAAATAATGTGATAATAACGTTAATTAGGAAATTCATAGGTGAAAATTAAAAGTTTCACGTGTTAGAGGAAAATAGTACATTAAAATGTGTAGCGTGTGCACTGAAAATGACAAAAGAAAAGTAAGTGCTACAGGAGTTTTAGCTAAAACTGTATTTTTGTGAATCTTTCTCTTGATGTGCCTTTAAACATGTGTGCTTTAATAACATAAGTGCAATGCGAGATTCATATTTTAGCAGAATTTAATCGTGCACGAGCTGTATTTCATGAAGGCCTCAAACCTTGCTTCTTTTTCTAATATGAACTTATGAACTGAATAGTCTGAAGCCTATGGGAACTTTTCGTAGAGTTGCCACCTGTGTTCTAACATTCAATTGTTTCCTTTGACATTTGTAGCACTATTTGATTAAACTCGCAACAAAAACCGGTACATGCTATGACAGATGTTTGAGAACTAGCAAACAGAAAGATGAGAGCATAAACTTGTCTATTTTCTGAGTGCCACATTGTTCATATGACTAAACTTACATTGATTCTAAGGAAATTATGTGTTATGGATTACTTAATTCTTCTGGATTTGCATACTTTCTACTTACTACATCATCTCATCCTATCGAAGATGAACAATGGGACAGAGTGGTCTGACAAATTTGGTGATGTCAAGGGGTGTCACCCCGGAACTATCTAAGTATAATTGCTCAAGACTTCTGAAACTAGGGAGAAACTCTTCTGCATGTTTGTTTGGTCCGCTTGCTCACCCATTTTACAGCATTGAGACTCACGGCATGGGCATCTAAAGACAACGTAAACTGTGAGGAAATACTAAGATCTGCTGCCGGCTGGTATGCTAGCGCAGTGGAACCTTTTCGGCTGAATGGGCTCGTGTCATACTGCTGTGACATTAACGTTACAGCACCGGATGGAGACACATTTCCTGTCAATGATGAACTGTAACTGGTCACCTGGAACAAACTGAACTTTCCTAAGGGTTTGTCTGAGGCTCAACTGATTTTCTATTGATCTAATTTGTTTTTAGTTAATTAATCTCCCTCGGCTGCAGAAGATCAATTCCTACATCCTTGGATCTTGCAGGGTTTGCTAATGCTTTATTAAACTTGATTTAGCTTAATATAGGACGGTATGCCATTCATTTAAAGTTACTTATGAAATACTAACATTTGAGATGTAAACTAAGCTCTGCAAATTCTGACTCATTATTTACTTGTGGGTAAACTTGTTTGACTAGTGTTCCTTTTCCTGTTTTATAAATGTGGGTTTCTAAGTGATAAGAGCATAAACTTATATTTAGCAATTCTCTTATTCCTGGTCCTCATTTAATAATTGCTCATCCCTCGAGTATTCCCGTCCCTTTTAGCACAGAACAAGATCCATCGGACCAACCAAGAAGATTTGACAGGTAGCAAAGGATAAAATGAAATAAGAATAAGATAGTCAAATTATAGAGACAAAAAGACTCAGCACGCAAACGCTACAACACAGACATGGGCTTGGGCCTAGGTTGGGGTGGGTCCGCTGATGCGGGGGTGATGCTCCCAGATTGCTCCCCGGAGGAGGCCAGTGTGGCTGGCACAGGTCTTTTTTCACCAAAAAAGGTCTGGGTCAACATACCAGTGATGATAAGCTCCTTCTAATCACTGGCCACTTTCTTGGTAGCACCTTCCTTTGGGGCCATCTTCAAGCGGCCAGTTGGCAGTGGCACTTAGCTTCACAAGTTGAAGAGATGTCTGTGATGTGTGGTCGCGCATCATGTCGTGCACAGGCTTTCTGTTTGGCAGTACTTTGGGTGATGTTGTCTCTTGTGCACCTAAAAGCAAACAAGCAAAAAGAACATCAGTGAAACGTGGCATCGTTGCAGTTCAATTAGTAGTACAAAAAAACAATATCATTTAATGTGGTCACTGGTTACTTAAGTTATTATAAATAATTAACAATACAGTGTATCCTCTATCCATTCATAAAACCACACCAACATAAATGTTCATGGTGTGTACAGTAACACACAGGAAGGATAAGAAAGAGCAACAACAACAACATACAGATGTAACTGTTTGCGTTATGTGCATCAGGTGGGATGTGGCACTCTGACAATGGAATAATCTCCAGACAATGAATGCTGTTGCGCAGTGTTCACCTATCAGACATGGGTCCAGTCATTGATTCATTGATGCCAGATGTTATGAAAATGGTTAAAAAAAAATACAAAAATTGGAGTAAAAAAATGAAAATAAATCAATTAGAAAAAATTTAAATTAAAAAAGTACAATATTATTTTCACAAAACTCAAAATATTTTTTTTAAATTACAAAAGAATAAAACAAAAAAATGTAAATAAAATAAAAAAAAAACTAATGTTAAAAAAACAAAATTTTTAAAAAAGTTACATAAAAAAACAAAATATAAAATAAGTGAAATTATTCTTCATGCATATATAATTTATTATGCTGCTCTCTTATTTCTCAACCATCCATGCAAGCCTATGGCAAAGGGCCACACTGGCTGGATGCATTTCAATTCGATTTATTGTTATAAGTTAATAAAAACCGTCACAATATTATCAGATAATTCAAGATAATAAAACCATTTTAAATAAAATACTTCATAGTTACTTTTCTGGTTTGTCAATTTCTTAAAAGTTCACTTTATTACTTCTACGATATGAAATGTTCTAAAACCATTTAACAACTCAGGTGTTTCATTTTTCTTCAAATAAAATAGTCATTGTCTTTCAACTAAGTTATTATAAATTGTCATTGTGTGTGAAAGTGACAAGTTTGATTTTGTTTCGATTTATGCTAAACACCAGAGTTCCAGGTTTACAAAAATCCTATAGCTGTCTTCCATTCTCAGTCATCTGGTTGTTTGATCGTTATGCTAACCCACTTTCTCATGCTGGCGTAGTACCCTTGGTGCCCTCTTTAAGTAATTTGTCATGTGATTGCAAAGATTTCAAAAGTTTACAATTTAGCTGAATCCCCCTCTCGTAGAAGATGCATTTTAGCAGTGAGAGGCGTGCTTTCTTTTTTGCGGGACATATACAGACCAAATGTAAAAAATCGTCCTTGAAGGCACCTCATAGCCTGCATGTTTTAGGTCCTTTGTATCTCCAAGATGGTTTGTCCACTGGCTGGACACACAAAATGTCTGCTGTGCCATACAGTCATCAACAACAACAACACTGGGCAAGAAGGCATCGGGAACAAAGAGAAGACATGGCAAAAGCACACTAGCTGGCTACTCAAAAGGGTCCCCGACCATATGGTCATAAAAACAACAACCAGCAAGAATTCATGACCACAGCAAAGAAGACATGCAGACCTATGGCAAAAGCACACTGGCTGCTTACACAAAATGGCCACCAGCCACATGGTCACAACAACAACAATCAGCAAGAAGGCATGGCCACAACAAAGAAAACATGCAGTCCTAAGGGGAAAGCACACTGGCTGGCTACGCAAAATGGCCACCAGCCACATGGTCACAACAAGAAGCAGGAGGCCTGGAAAAAGAAGAACACATGCAGGTCTATGGACACTGACTATACAAAATGGCCCCCCCGCTACATGGCATGGGGAACAGAGGCAAATTGTGGCCTATGGCAAACACACACAAACCGGCCAGACAAAGGAGGCACCAGTAACACAGAGAACACAGCATTATTTCAGCATTGCCAAAAACGAAAATTCACAGGGCTAAAAATGTTTACAATAACACACATCCTCCAAAGACATTATCCCATGTATACACTGTTTTCAGGAAGAAAACACATGTGAAATACCACAAAAACACATTTTGTATTTTAATCCAATGCCATCCATGGCCTAAATGATGTTTAAAGTCAACAGACACCACAGAAACAGTTGTTTCATGCACCCATGACTAACACCAAGCCTACTGGCTGAAAGGCCCATTGGCAGTCTAGGCCACATAGTGATTTAAATCAATATTGCAAATTTATTAAAAAATCATTGAGAAAATGCAGTGAACTGTACAAAATGTTTCCTTTATAAAAGAAGAAAAATTACATGCAAAAAAATAACTAGGCCCCTCCTGAAATGGCAGGCCACCCACCATGATAAATTTTAAAAATTGATTAAAAGTACAATTAAATCCAGGTGCATTCCCCCAATCAAACAAACAACACCCTAATACACCAGTTTTTCAACTTACTTCTGAATTCTCAAATTCAAAGTCCTTAAATCCAATGGTACACTGTTTTCAGGAAGAAAACAAATTTGAAATACCACAAAAAAACACATTTTGTATTTTAATCCAATGCCATCCATTGCCTAAATGATGTTTAAATTCAACAGACACCACAGAAACAGTTGTTTCATGGATCCATGACTAACACCAAGCCTACTGGCTGAAAGGCCCATTGGCAGTCTAGGCCACATAGTGATTTAAATCAATATTACAAATTTATTTACAAAAACATGGAGATAATGTAGTGAACTTAGCAACATTTTTCCTTTATAAAAGTAGAAAAATTAAATGCAAAACAACAACCAGCAAGGAGGCATGTCCACAAACAAAGAACACATGCAGGCCTATGGCAAAAGCATACGGACTGCCTACCCAAAATGGCCGCCAGTCACATGGTTGCAACAAGAAGCAGGAGGCCTGGAAAACAAAGAACACATGCAGGCCTATGACAAAAGCGCACTGACTGCCTACCCAAAATGGCCACCAGCCACATGGTCACAACAAGAAGCCAGAGGCCTGGAAAACAAAGAACACATGCAGGCCAATGGGGGAAGCACACTGGCAGGCTACACAAAATGGCCACCACCCACATGGTCACAACAACAACCAGCAAGAGGTCATGGCTGCAACAAAGAAGACATGCAGGCCTATGGTAAAAGCACACTGGCTGCCTACGCAATATGGCCCCCAACCACATGGTCACAACAACAACAACCACCAAGAAGGTATGCCACAACAAAAAAGACATGCAGGCCTATGGCAAAAGCAAACTGGCAGCCTACGTATAATAGCCACCAGCCACATGGTCACTACAACCAACAAGAAGGCATGGCCACAACAAAGAACACATGTAGGCCTAAGGGGAAAGCACACTGTCAGGCTAAGCAAAATGGCCGCCAGGCACATGGTCACAACAAGAAGCAGACGGCCTGGAAAACAAAGAACACATGCAGGTCTATGGACACTGGCTATACAAAATGGCCCCTGGCCACATGGCATGGGGATGTAAGGCAAATGGTGCCCTATGGCAAACACACACACACACACACACGCACGCACACACAAACAGGCCAGACAAAGGAGGCATTGGTAACACAGAGAATACAGCATTAATTCAGCAATGCCAAAAACGAAAATTGACAGGGCTAAAAATGTTTACAACAACACACATCCTCTAAAGCCATTACCACACCTATACACTGTTTGCAGAGAAACAAAAACATGAAATACCACAAGAATACACATTTTGTAGTTTAATCCAATGCCATCATTAGCCTAAATGATGTTTATATTCAAAAGGCACCTCAGAAACAGTTGTTTCATGCACCCATGACTAGCACTAGGCCTACTGGCTGAAAGGCCCATGGGCAGACTGGGCCACATAGTGAATTAAATCAATATTGCAAATTTATTAAAAAATCATGTAAAAAATGCAGTGAACTGTACAAAATGTTTCCTTTATAAAAGAAGAAAAATTACATGCAAAAACATAACTAGGCCCCTCCTGAAACGGCAGACCACCCACCATGATAAATTTAAAAAAATGATTAAAAGTACAATTAAATCCAGGTGCATTCCCCCAATCAAACAAACAGAACCCTAATACACCAGTTTTTCAACTTACTTCTGAATTCTCAAATACATAGGGGCCGATTCCGATCTCGGTCGGAGGCGCACCCAATACCATTCTGTCGGGAAAAAAGCCATGCGAATGCCTGTTTCCCGACCGATCCGTACTGCATACCGAACGAGTAAGTACGATGCGCACAACAGCACAGAATCCGGCCGAGTCGTACTCACCCAATCCAGGTCCTGTCCTCCGACCGAGGCGAATCCGGAAACGCAGAATCGAGTCGCACGGAAGGGAAAATACAGCTCCGTCCGGCCGAACAAGTACGATGCGCTTTCCGTACGCGCCGAACCCGTCGCTACGCACGGCACGTCAAAGCATCCGGGAGAGGCGCACATAAGCTCCGATTCGCGCAACAACACGATCCACGGCTACGAGGCGAACACGCCAGCGACGAGGACGACGCGAAGCGACGAGGACGACGCGAAGCAACGAGAAAGACGAACGACACGAACCAACCATGAATCCCTTCGTCCCGATCATACCAATATTCTACATTTACTACCGGAACAGGCACGGACGCGTACGGCGCAGAAGGTAAGTCAGACACCAACCACAAAATACATACAACACGTACACGACACATCACACACACACAGAGGGATGCAGAATTTACTTACACCAGCAACAGCAGCACCATAGGGGCGGGATGCCCATCACCAATGCCACATATGCACACAGGGGCCTGAATGCGCACCACCACCCCTACCCAGGGGGCCGGATGCCAACCACTACTACCACCCTTACCCAGGGGTGCCAGATGCCTACCACTACTACCACCCTAAGCCAGGGGGCTGGATGCCTACCACTACTACCACCCTTAGCCAGGGGGTGCCAGATGCCTACCACTACTACCACCCTAAGCCAGGGGGCTGGATGCCTACCACTACTACCACCCTTAGCCATGGGGGTGCCAGATGCCTACCACTACTACCACCCTTAGCCAGGGGGCTGGATGCCTACCACTACTACCACCCTTAGCCAGGGGGCTGGATGCCTACCACTACTACCACCCGTAGCCAGGGGGTGCCAGATGCCTACCACTACTACCACCCTAAGCCAGGGGGCTGGATGCCTACCACTACTACCACCCTTAGCCAGGGGGTGCCAGATGCCTACCACTACTACCACCCTTAGCCAGGGGGGCTGGATGCCTACCACTACTACCACCCTAAGCCAGGGGGCTGGATGCCTACCACTACTACCACCCTTACCCAGGGGGTGCCAGATGCCTACCACTACTACCACCCTAAGCCAGGGGGCTGGATGCCTACCACTACTACCACCCTTACCCAGGGGGCTGGATGCCTACCACTACTACCACCCTTAGCCAGGGGGGCTGGATGCCTACCACTACTACCACCCTTAGCCAGGGGGCTGGATGCCTACCACTACTACCACCCATAGCCAGGGGGTGCCAGATGCCTACCACTACTACCACCCTAAGCCAGGGGGCTGGATGCCTACCACTACTACCACCCTTAGCCAGGGGGTGCCAGATGCCTACCACCACTACCACCCTTAGCCAGGGGGGGCTGGATGCCTACCACTACTACCACCCTTAGCCAGGGGGGCTGGATGCCTACCACCAACACCACCCCCACTCATAGGATGGACAATGCATGACACAACCAGCACACCACAACCTAGGGAATGCAAGAAAAAGACATCCCCCCAACACCATGACAAGCGTGTGTAGACTGTGTCAAATGCCTACAACACTGAACATGACTTTGAACATACAATGTGACTCCCTATCACATGTGCCACACATATATGTGTGTGGCCCCCACAATGCAAGCAGGCCATGACCATTGTGGCAATGGGGTCCAAACCCCCATCATCACAGTGACCAAAATGCAAGTGTGGGGTCCATAGCTGAAGCACATTTTGAACAGTGTGGCAATGGGGTCCAAACCCCCATCATCACAGTGACCAAAATGCAAGTGTGGGGTCCATAGCTGAAGCACATTTTGAACAGTGTAGCAATGGGGTCCAAACCCCCATCATCACAGTGACCAAAATGCAAGTGTGGGGTCCATAGCTGAAGCACATTTTGAACAGTGTGGCAATGGGGTCCAAACCCCATCATCACAGTGACCAAAATGTAAGGGTGGGGTCCATAGCTGAAGCACATTTTGAACATTGTGGCAATGGGGTCCAAACCCCCATCATCACAGTGACCAAAATGTAAGTGTGGGGTCCATAGCTGAAGCACATTTTGAACATTGTGGCAATGGGGTCCAAACCCCCATCATCACAGTGACCAAAATGTAAGTGTGGGGTCCATAGCTGAAGCACATTTTGAACATTGTGGCAATGGGGTCCAAACCCCCATCATCACAGTGACCAAAATGTAAGTGTGGGGTCCATAGCTGAAGCACATTTTGAACATTGTGGCAATGGGGTCCAAACCCCATCATCACAGTGACCAAAATGTAAGTGTTGACAAAGAAAGAGCTGCAACTGCCAAACTGCATGGATGATTCCTGGTCACAGAACATAAAACACATCAGTGGCAAAGTAGTGCATGTGTCCCATTGCAACATAAATTGGGGGAGGCAAATACTGCAGTGCAAATAAGACATACCTTTGGCCATGTGCAGACAAACAACACCCATGGGGGCTGACACTGTCAACATTCATCAATGACACAATGACAGAAGTGACCATCAGAATGCAGACCCACATATTTGCACCAATGGGACACAAATGCAGATACCCTGTGGAGACTGTAGATGTGAGGTGAACAGATACCATACCATGGCAGCAATGGGACACACAAACCATGATCATTGTGCTGACCGATGACCTAGGAGTCCCAGGGACAGCAGGGGAAACCCACCAAACTACATACAGCCAATGGCACACCCAAGATATGCCAATGCAGTGGTGCAGATGCACAAACACAAACAGGCAGACCCACACTGCACATCATACACAACAGGTGAGGGGTGGGTGCCAGTGTCCCCAGGCAACCACACAACACATGAGGAGACCTGAATACCAATCATACAGATGTGCATACAGTGCCACACAAAGGTAACTCATGGATCCAAATCCCCTATGTGGGCAAGCAGGCATTGTCAGATGAGAGGGAGCACAAATCACACATGTCACACAGGCACGTAGGAACAGCAACTGACACAGCAAGACACAGACACACCACAGCACTACCCCCAGGGCCCCCACAATGTGGTGACCCTGGGCTGCATTACAATCCCACTGTGATGACAAAGCTAAATGTCGTTCACACTGTGAACCACAGTCATGTGTCCTGAGCAACAAACTGCCATCACACCTACACAAGCACAAATCAATCAGCACGGCCAGTAAGCCAAGGCCAACATGGAGGCAGGGGCCTAGCCGGGCAACAACTCTCATCTGCACACACTCAACACCACACCCTCGACCTCCAACAATGTGCAGCAGTGAAGCACACATGCACTGGTGACATTGCACATGCACCCATGACTATTCCAGGGTGGTGGTTGGGAACCAAGGTGCAGAAACACATCACACATGGCCACTCAACAAGACTCCTGAATGTCTGACACACTGCACACTACGCTGTACATGGACATGACTGCAATACCACACCAACCAATGGGATCCCAGCCACAGTCACACACCAATGAAGAAGCCAAGGTCACCCACAAAGAACACACATAGACAACAACCAACATTGCAGCCCGGACCCTGAGGAGTGCCAGCAGTCACACACACAACATGTCACAATCACTGAAAGATAACACAAACTGGAAATCACATGACAGGGGCAAACAACAAGTGCCAAGGGGAAACCTGACTGTGACCCATCTGCGTCTGCACACAAACTCAGCCCTGACAGCAAACACACCTATGGGTGACACCCTGATGACCAGTAATGTGCCATGCACCCACATCACAGAGAACCCAGGGAGAAGACTTTGGGGGAACATAGGTCAACTCAGCAAGCATCACAAACAGGTACAACACTAGGGATCACAGCATGCACAGCTAAACGGAAGTGAACACACAGACATGCTCATACAACACACACCTTGGGCGCAGGCAATGTCACATGTGTATGTTGGTGTACATGTTGTCCTGTGGGTGTCACCTGGGGGCAACCACCCCCAAGCTGTGCACGTGTTCATGGGGACAGGATCCTGGGTGTTACGTGTACATGACCACTGTGATGTGCAACTGTTCATATCTGTGCATGTGCCATGGTCACATTTCACGGTGGTGTATGTGTATGTCATGTCACATACCCCGTGAGTCCCATGTGGGACGGTATGTTTGAGCCAAGGTGTCTCAGTGGCACAATAGTGATGGTCCTCCACAGTCTGTGTGCATGTAGTGTTTACAATGTCTCTGATTTCATGTGCACAATGGGAGACAGTCTCCACATCCACGTTGTGTGTGCATGGACTTTGATGTTGTGCGTGTGTGTGTCACAGACGTCCATGTCTGTCCTGCAGTGGCAAGTGGGACCACTACCTGTGGGGGTCATGGTTGTTTTGCTCTGGTGTATACCTGATACTCCATGTAATGCCAGTGTCCATGTGGCAATACAGGGTCCCTGGGAATGTACCTGTCGTTGAGCTGTGATGCCTGGGGCACATCTGTCCTCACATGTCACTGTGGGGGGTGATTGTGACACGGCAGCAGGAGATGGGAACTGTGACACGGCCTCATGATATCCAATGGGCCAACCAGGGCCTTATTGATGCCACTTGTTGAACCGTGATGACAGATGTTGGCCATGTATGTACCATACATGTCCTTACGGAACTGCACACTTTATGTAGTTGTGCCTCATAATGATGTATGTTGTGATATTGAGTGTGTTCAATGCCGCATATGTGGGGTGACTGACAATCTTGCTTTCTTCTCCTCTGCACTGCAGGGCTCCTGCTGTCCATCGACCATTCCCAGACCTGGCAACGATGGTGGAACGGGACAACATCCGACGGTATCGCTTCACCAGGCAGCTGATTGAGGATTTGGCAGTGCAGTTGGCCCCACATTTGCAGCCTGGCCGGCCGTATCCTACAGCGCTGACCCCCAAGGTGAAGGTGATGGCAGCCCTACACTTCTTTGCCACCGGTACCTTCCAACATACTGTGGCGACTGCTGGTGGGATGTCACAGACCATGTTGAGTCGTGTGCTCCGCGATGTTTTGGAGGCAATGTTGCTATTCCTGAACCGGTACATCTATTTCCCTAGACTGCAATGACTCACTGACGTGAAGAGTGACTTCTATGCCCTGGGGAGGATGCCGCATGTCATTGGCTCCATTGATGGGACACATGTGGCTTTGGTACCACCACAGGCCCAGGAGCAGGCCTACCGTAACCGCAAGCACTACCACTCGGTCAATGCACTGGTGGTGTGTCTTGCAGATATGACCATCACACACGTGTGTGCCCATTTCCCTGGTTCAGCACACGATGCCTTTGTGATGAGGAGTAGTCGCATCCCCAGGATGATGGCACAGATGCAGAACCAGCGTGCCTGGCTTGTCGGTGTGTACTGACTTTGTGCCATTGTGTGTGATCTGATCTGTAGTATTCCGCCCACTTTTCCAAGTCAGCTAATGTGCACTTGTCTGTCCGTAGGTGACTCGGGCTACCCCAACATGCCGTGGTTGCTGACACCCCTCAGGAACCCTGTGACACCAGCCCAGATGCGCTACAATGAGGCACATGGTCGGACCAGGAGAGTGATTGAGCGGACATTTGGTCTCCTGAAGAGCCGCTTCCGCTGCCTGGACAAGACAGGAGGGTCCCTCCCATATGCCCCAGCGAAAGTGTGCAAGATTATCATCGTCTGCTGCATGCTCCACAACCTGGCAGTGCGGAAGGAGTTGCCTCTCATCCAGGATGACAATGACCAACATCCGCCACCTGTGGAGGATCCTGGCCTGGACCACGATGCCAGTGATGATGATGATGATGAGGGTGATGTCCGCACACAGCTCATCACCAACTTCTTTAGCTGAATGTGAGTATCCTGAGGTGTCATGTCAATGATGTGAGTTGGCATGATATGTGTAGGTGGTGCTCTGGTGCTGTTGGAGTGTGTCCATGGGCTACTTGACTGGATGTGTGTAGCGATGTGTGCTTACAGGTGGTCTGTACTCCCCAACAGTGTTGACATGCTAACTTGGTTCTGGGTGGGTATCTTGTAACATGTATTGTGCATGAGTTTTGCTGTTCTGTCCTGTTCTCCATTGCTTTTGACTGTGTGTCATTTCTGTCCTTCACAGGGTACTTTCAGATTCGTTTGGTCAACTGTGTCCACCGACGACGTGATTGTACTTCCAGGGTGGTAGCTGTTGTGTCCCTACAGGTGATGTGCGCAACACCCATGGACTTCCTTCCTTCTACAGTTGTTGACTGTGTGCCCGCTGCCAGGTGGGATTACCTTGCATCTGTAGTGGTTATGACATGTTGCAACTGTGTAATAAACCTGTGCTTCACTTTGTGATGTGCGTTGTCTGTGGTCACACATTTGACTGCCATTTGCTTACTGCACCTGTGGGCTACTTGACTACAACTGGGAATAGGTGTGGTGTCTGTGCATTGCACCGTCTTCCCTGGCAACATCAGTGTAGGCAATGAGTCAGATGGCCTAGGTGTGTATGTGTTGTGTAGCCCTGGTGGTGTGTCTCCCTCATATGTGTCACGTTGCCTTTACTCACATGCCTGTGTTGTACTTGCTGTTGCAGTTCGCATACACAGTGTAATTTTGCAGTTCATCATCCCCATGACATCACCCACGTTGGAATCACAACAGAGGCAAGTATGGTGTATTAGTGTGTTTATTGTGATACATTTGTGTGAATAGTGCATAGGATTGTTAGTGCTGTACATACATCTTGCAATCAGAAGTTCCTAGGTGAATTGAAAGTCCTGGTAGACAAAATCCCCAGTATCGGGGCCACAGTTGTCTGAGACATTGGTCCAACTTGTACTCCCCATGTAATGTGTGGGAGTTGTGTTGCCGTCAACAGGGTGAACAGTTTGTGCACAAAGGTGAACATCCAGAACAGGTTCAGGCTTCCTGGGAGTTGCAATTGGCCATCGGCCTCTCACTTGCCCCTCCTCGGACGACCCCTCTTCTTTGGGGGGGCCCTCAAGTACAGGCTGCTGCGGTGCAGGGGACTCTCCGCCAGAGTCATCCTCCCTCCCTGTGGCAGTTGCAGTTTGTTCAGCACCAGATGTTGTTGGCACACAGGGAGGTGTAGACTGGTTGTTGTTCATCTGGCGGAGGCATTGTAAAATGTCCCTGTGCACCGCCGTCATCTCTTGCAGTGCGTCCCACTTGGACTCCACGCGGGACATGTGTGAGTCCAAGCGGGCATGATGGGCAGCCTGCTGCTGTTTCATGTCTCTGAGGAGCCCCACTACCTGCCTGAGATCTCCGGTGCTGGACTGGTACGCATCGGCTATGCGTACCAGTTGTAGGTCATCATGCACACCAGCAACCTCTGCAAGCAGCGACCTCTGTCTCCCACCCCTCCCACCACCCCTGCCGACATGTGCAGTGCGTGCAGTGGCACGCACAGATGACCCTGGTCCCCCTTGGGGGTTGGTGGTGGTGGTGGTGTCCATGGCCCCACGTTGGTCCAGGGTCCCTGTGCTGGTGTTGCTCCTTGTTCTGTCCATGTCGGCAGGGATGGTATTTGTGGTGACAGTCGTTGGAGGGGTGGGTGCAGGGGGTGCAGCTGGTGGTCCTGCTGGTGCTGCAGCTGGTGGTCCTGCTGGTGCTGCATGTTGACTTGCACCGGATGTGCCAGGTTGGTCTTCTTCGTCCGAGGAGGGCAGAGGCTGTACGACACCAGTGAGCTCCGCATCCTCTTGAGCCTGGGACTCCTCAGCGTCTGCTGCTGTGTCCCCATCATCACCTGTTTTTGGGAGACACACACAATGTATGTTATGTTTCTGCAGGCATCAATGGTTGACACACCTGACAGTTGTGACTGTGCCTCTGGGTGCGGGCCTGTACATTGCATTGTCCTAAGTCGTCACAGTCAGGGGTTGATATTGGTGTAGCACATTGTCCTGCATTATTTGGGCATTTCTATGTATTTGTTGGGGTGTGAACATGGTCTGCATTGGTTGTATTTGGTTGACAGCCGGCCCTCCTTCCCACCCAGCCAGTCAGTTATCCCACCATGGACTGTGCTTGCATTGCAGGGAGTGGAAGTTGTCTTTCAGGATGTCAGTCAGTGGTGTCCTGCTGTTGGTTGTTGTACAGTTGCCAGCAGGGCCTTGTGCTCCCCACAGCAGTAGCCAGTGTCAGCCATCTTGTGAGTCCTTATCCACTCCCTGTGATGTGAGCATGGTTCAGGGTGGTGTTGATGGGACAGTTGTGGGGGTGAGCTATGTCTGTGACTATGACTCCAATCATGCTATTGCCTCCACCCCACTTCCCAGCATTCCCATACTTACTTGCTTTTGTGGGGAGTTCAGTGTGTGTGGGTGTGAGAGCAATGGCAAGATGGCTGACAGTGGTGTCCTGCTGTTGGTTGGTGTGCAGTTCCCAGCATGCCCTTGTGCTCCCCACAGCAGTAGCCAGTGTCAGCCATCTTGTGAGTCCTTATCCACTCCCTGTGATGTGAGCATGGTTCAGGGTGGTGTTGATGGGACAGTTGTGGGGGTGAGCTATGTCTGTGACTATGACTCCCATCATGCTATTGCCTCCACCCCACTTCCCAGCATTCCCATACTTACTTGCTTTTGTGGGGAGTTCAGTGTGTGTGGGTGTGAGAGCAATGGCAAGATGGCTGACAGTGGTGTCCTGCTGTTGGTTGGTGTGCAGTTCCCAGCATGCCCTTGTGCTCCCCACAGCAGTAGCCAGTGTCAGCCATCTTGTGAGTCCTTATCCACTCCCTGTGATGTGAGCATGGTTCAGGGTGGTGTTGATGGGACAGTTATGGGGGTGAGCTATGTCTGTGACTATGACTCCCATCATGCTATTGCCTCCACCCCACTTACCAGCATTCCCATACTTACTTGCTTTTGTGGGGAGTTCAGTGTGTGTGGGTGTGAGAGCAATGGCAAGATGGCTGACAGTGGTGTCCTGCTGTTGGTTGGTGTGCAGTTCCCAGCATGCCCTTGTGCTCCCCACGACACAGCAACAGTGTCAGACATCTTTGATGGGCCTTTCCACTCTCTGTGGGATGTGCATGCGTGAGTGTGAGCTTGCTGGGCCATGTGGTGGGGGATGTAGAGCTGTGCCTACGACTCCCATCATGCTATTGCCTCCACCCCCTTCCCAGCATGCCCATGCTTCCTTCCTTTTGACTCTGCTTCCCTGTGGGGTGGGCTGCCTGTGCTGACAGGATGGCTGGGAGTGTTGTCCTGGCAGTTGTTTGGCTAAAAGTCCAAAGAGTGTCCCTGTGCTTCACACAACATAACCCAGGGTGGTGGTTCTTTGTGGGATCTTCAGTTAGGATGTGAGGCATTGCATTCTCCCAGGTGGGTTCTGTGGAGTATGTGTTGATGGGGGTGTGTGAGGGGAGGTGCTTGTGACTATGGTCAGTGCTGCAAGTCCTCCTTCCCACCCAGCCAGATATCCCACCATGGAACGTGCTTGCATTGCAGAGAGTGCAAGTTGGCTTTCAGGATGTCAGGCAGTGGTGTTGTGCTGTTTGTTGGTGCACAGTTGCCAGCAGGGCCTTGTGCTCCCCACAGCAGTAGCCAGTGTCAGCCATCTTGTGAGTCCTTATCCACTCCCTGTGATGTGAGCATGGTTCAGGGTGGTGTTGATGGGCCAGTTGTGGGGCTGAGCGATATCTGTGCCTACTACTCCCATCATGCTATTGCCTCCACCCCCTTCTCAGCATGCCCATGCTTCCTTCCTTTGACTCTGCTTCCCTGTGAGGTGGGCTGCCTGTGCTGACAGGATGGCTGGGAGTGTTGTCCTGGCAGTTGTTTGGCTAAAAGTCCCAAGAGTGTCCCTGTGCTTCACACTACATTACCCAGGGTGGAGGTTCTTTGTGGGATCTTGAGTTAGGATGTGAGGCATTGCATTCTCCCAGGTGGGTTCTGTGGAGTTTGTGTTGAGGGGTGTGTGAGGGGAGGTGCTTGTGACTATGGTCAGTGCTGCGAGTCCTCCTTCCCACCCAGCCAGCCAGATATCCCACCATGGAACGTGCTTCCATTGCAGGGAGTGGAAGTTGTCCCTCAGGATGTCAGTCAGTGGTGTTGTGCTGTTTGTTGGTGCACAGTTGCCAGCAGGGCCTTGTGCTCCCCACAGCAGTAGCCAGTGTCAGCCATCTTGTGAGTCCTTATCCACTCCCTGTGATGTGAGCATGGTTCAGGGTGGTGTTGATGGGACAGTTGTGGGGGTGAGCTATGTCTGTGACTATGACTCCAATCATGCTATTGCCTCCACCCCACTTCCCAGCATTCCCATACTTACTTGCTTTTGTGGGGAGTTCAGTGTGTGTGGGTGTGAGAGCAATGGCAAGATGGCTGACAGTGGTGTCCTGCTGTTGGTTGGTGTGCAGTTCCCAGCATGCCCTTGTGCTCCCCACAGCAGTAGCCAGTGTCAGCCATCTTGTGAGTCCTTATCCACTCCCTGTGATGTGAGCATGGTTCAGGGTGGTGTTGATGGGACAGTTGTGGGGGTGAGCTATGTCTGTGACTATGACTCCCATCATGCTATTGCCTCCACCCCACTTCCCAGCATTCCCATACTTACTTGCTTTTGTGGGGAGTTCAGTGTGTGTGGGTGTGAGAGCAATGGCAAGATGGCTGACAGTGGTGTCCTGCTGTTGGTTGGTGTGCAGTTCCCAGCATGCCCTTGTGCTCCCCACAGCAGTAGCCAGTGTCAGCCATCTTGTGAGTCCTTATCCATTCCCTGTGATGTGAGCATGGTTCAGGGTGGTGTTGATGGGACAGTTGTGGGGGTGAGCTATGTCTGTGACTATGACTCCCATCATGCTATTGCCTCCACCCCACTTACCAGCATTCCCATACTTACTTGCTTTTGTGGGGAGTTCAGTGTGTGTGGGTGTGAGAGCAATGGCAAGATGGCTGACAGTGGTGTCCTGCTGTTGGTTGGTGTGCAGTTCCCAGCATGCCCTTGTGCTCCCCACGACACAGCAACAGTGTCAGACATCTTTGATGGGCCTTTCCACTCTCTGTGGGATGTGCATGCGTGAGTGTGAGCTTGCTGGGCCATGTGGTGGGGGATGTAGAGCTGTGCCTACGACTCCCATCATGCTATTGCCTCCACCCCCTTCCCAGCATGCCCATGCTTCCTTCCTTTGACTCTGCTTCCTGTGGGGTGGGCTGCCTGTGCTGACAGGATGGCTGGGAGTGTTGTCCTGGCAGTTGTTTGGCTAAAAATCCAAAGAGTGTCCCTGTGCTTCACACAACCATCCTGGGTTATGTTGTGTGAAGCACAAGGACACTCTTTGGACTTTTAGCCAAACAACTGCTAGGACAACACTCCCAGCCATCCTGTCAGCACAGGCAGCCCACCCCACAGGAAGCAGAGTCAAAGGAAGGAAGCATGGGCATGCTGGGAAGGGGGTGGAGGCAACAGCATGATGGGAGTAGTAGGCACAGATATCGCTCAGCCTCACAACTGGCCCATCAACACCACCCTGAACCATGCTCACATCACAGGGAGTGGATAAGGACTCACAAGATGGCTGACACTGGCTACTGCTGTGGGGAGCACAAGGCCCTGCTGGCAACTGTGCACCAACAAACAGCACAACACCACTGACTGACATCCTGAGGGACAACTTCCACTCCCTGCAGTGGAAGCACGTTCCATGGTGGGATATCTGGCTGGCTGGGTGGGAAGGAGGACTCGCAGCACTGACCATAGTCACAAGCACCTCCCCTCACACACCCCTCAACACAAACTCCACAGAACCCACCTGGGAGAATGCAATGCCTCACATCCTAACTCAAGATCCCACAAAGAACCTCCACCCTGGGTAATGTAGTGTGAAGCACAGGGACACTCTTGGGACTTTTAGCCAAACAACTGCCAGGACAACACTCCCAGCCATCCTGTCAGCACAGGCAGCCCACCCCACAGGGAAGCAGAGTCAAAGGAAGGAAGCATGGGCATGCTGGGAAGGGGGTGGAGGCAATAGCATGATGGGAGTAGTAGGCACAGATATCGCTCAGCCCCACAACTGGCCCATCAACACCACCCTGAACCATGCTCACATCACAGGGAGTGGATAAGGACTCACAAGATGGCTGACACTGGCTACTGCTGTGGGGAGCACAAGGCCCTGCTGGCAACTGTGCACCAACAAACAGCACAACACCACTGCCTGACATCCTGAAAGCCAATTTGCACTCTCTGCAATGCAAGCACGTTCCATGGTGGGATATCTGGCTGGGTGGGAAGGAGGACTTGCAGCCACTAGTCACAAGCACCTCCTCACACACCCCTCAACACATACTCCACAGAACACACCTGGGAGAATGCAATGCCTCACATCCTAACTGAAGATCCCACAAAGAACCACCACCCTGGTGGTTCTTTGTGGGATCTTCAGTTAGGATGTGAGGCATTGCATTCTCCCAGGTGGGTTCTGTGGAGTTTGTGTTGAGAGGGTGTGTGAGGGGAGGTGCTTGTGACTATGGTCAGTGCTGCGAGTCCTCCTTCCCACCCAGCCAGCCAGATATCCCACCATGGAACGTGCTTCCATTGCAGGGAGTGGAAGTTGTCTCTCAGGATGTCAGTCAGTAGTGTCCTGCTGTTGGTTGTTGCACAGTTGCCAGCAGGGCCTTGTGCTCACCACAGCAGTAGCCAGTGTCAGCCATCTTGTGAGTCCTTTTCCACTCCCTGTGATGTGTGCATGGTTCATGGTGGTGTTGATGGGACAGTTGTGGGGGTGAGCAATATGTGTGACTACGACTCCCATGATGCTATTGGCTACACTGACTTGCCCAGTATACACAGAATTCCTTCCTTTCAGTGGTCTTCACTGTGTGTTGGTGTTGTAGTCGTGGCTACATGTCTGGATGTGTTTGTTAGTTCTATTTGTGCCACTGCCTAGCTGTGGTTGTAGTTGTGTTTGTACATGTGATGACACGGTTAAATGTAACTTTG
Source organism: Calotriton arnoldi (assembly GCA_963921515.1). NCBI lineage: Eukaryota > Metazoa > Chordata > Amphibia > Caudata > Salamandridae > Calotriton > Calotriton arnoldi. The sequence goes on along the minus strand of CAWUFW010003106.1, from coordinate 695,982 downwards.
AGATGGCATGTGTTATGTTTATCTGACTAACATACACATTTTGGGATAATTCTGTTCTGGTTGCTGTGTAATTGCTATGAGTGCATGGTTTGACTCTCCCCTTGACAGTGATGTGTGTGTGTATTGTGGCAGAATATTGTGTACATTTGTTGTGTACTCACCAGGCTCTGGGATGTTCTCTAGTCCATAGAAGCTCACTGGCGGAAGGTTGGCCCGCACCTTCTCCTCCCAGGGCCTGAGGTATACTGGCTTGGCAGGAGGGCCACTGCCGGTGTATTGGCTCAGGAGGTAGTCCTTCTTGAGCAGCTCCCGGACCCTCCTGCGCACGTCATACCACCTGTTCTGGATGTCAGTCTTTGTGCGCAGACATGGTGATTGTGCGTTCACCCTGTTGATGATCCTCTCCCACATCTTGGTTTTCTGGGAGATGGGGGTCTGTTGGACCAGTGTGCCAAACAGCTGTGGCTCTACCCTGAGGATCTCGTCTACCAGGACTTCCAATTCACAATCTAGGAACTTGTGATTCTTCTTGGGGGGCATGGTGATGGGTGGTGATGGTGAGTGATGTGTGTGTTGGTGTGCAGGTGAGGGTGTGTGGGTGTGTGTTTTGCTGGGTGTATGTGAGGTAGCTATTTGTTGGTGTGCTGATGGTGTGTGGCTTGTGTGAGGGATGAGCTGTGGGTGTGTGGTTGCTGTCTGTTGAGTGCTGGCAGTAGAATGGCATTTGCAAAGGATCATGGTTGGGATTTGTGTCCTTTATATGGGTGGAGTTGTGGGTGTGTCTTTGTTCTCTGTCCCCACCCCCTCCCAGTATTTATTGGCTGTGCATGCGTGAGTGTGAGCTTGCTGGGCCATGTGGTGGGGGATGTAGAGCTGTGCCTACGACTCCCATCATGCTATTGCCTCCACCCCCCTTCCCAGCATGCCCATGCTTCCTTCCTTTTGACTCTGCTTCCCTGTGGGGTGGGCTGCCTGTGCTGACAGGATGGCTGGGAGTGTTGTCCTGGCAGTTGTTTGGCTAAAAGTCCAAAGAGTGTCCCTGTGCTTCAAACAACAAATTGCTTGTTTGGCCTTTTTTTGTGTATTTTTCCTTAGTACTTTTTGTGCATGTTGGAAACGTTCTTGTGACCGAGTCGGACCCTGCATTTGTCTCGTACGGTCTTCTCCGTTTCGTTCACGCTGTGTTTGTGCAGTTTTCTATGCTGCGTACGCGTCGGTCGCGGTGTTTTGTGTTACTTCGGCTCGGTTTTGTATGCGTGTCGGTCGTACGGCTTGTCCTCCGTGCGACTCGGTCGTGGTTTTCGCGCCTTGCATCGTGCTTTGCGGTTTGGAGTTCGCGTGTACGTTTCGGTTGGATTTGTTCCGGGTGCGTGTCGGTCGGTTCGATTCGCGTGTTTTTCCGGCCGGATTGTTTTCCGTGCGGCTCGGTCGTTCGGCTTGGGTTCAGTACGTGTCGGTCGGATTTTGCACGCCTTGCATCGTACTTGGCGTGTCGGGCGCCACAGGTACGTGTCGGTCGGAATAAATTCCGGCTCCGAGTCGGTCGGTGCTTTTTCCGGCCCGAATCGGAATCGACCCCATAGTCCTTAAATCTAATGGTATATATGCAGTAGACAAGGAGAGTGATCCTTCTAGCTCCAAATCCCAATGAAAAATGACCAGGAGAGGGACAAAGCACTGGGAGGAGCCTGCTGGACAGGAACAGGAAGTCACAGACACTGGGGCACTTCCTTCCTGTTGGAAAAAAGTTTTTTTTAAAAGGACTCCTCGCACAAAGAATACAACACCCACCGTTCATTTGAGGAGGGTTTTGACTCCAAATCATCATTTCGAGTTAGATCCTGCGCGTTCAGGATCGTGTACTTCAGAAAACATTCGCTGGAAGTCACTGGTGCTCTCGAATGATGTGTTGACGACCGCAAAATCTCACGGGAGCATGCGGCTGGCTATCAAGTCTCGTGGCACTCCTGAATGGCTCTGAAATCTCATGGGCAATTGCGAGCGCCCAGGAAGTCGCTCCGGAGCACGCAAAAGGACATTTTGAGCGCATTAACAAAAAAACTCCACTCCATTGCGGAGTGCGGAGTTTATCAGTAACTCCGCGTTCTACGCAGAACGCAGTGTTGCCAAACTTCCCAAACTCCGTAAGCAGAGCAGAGTTTTATGCCCAGGCCTAGAATCGACTAAGCAGAGGCAAAAAGTGATTGTGACTGTGTTATAACTGTTAGACTAATTAGACTATAAATTATCAGAAGGGGAAAGTTGTTAGCATTTTTGGCCATTTATATTTTTGTGTATCATTAACAATGTGCAGAATGTGGTTTTACTCTTGATTGTATATGTCTACACTCATATTGTGCTATTGCATTTAATATGAATTTTCTATGGCATATAGAAGTGTGCTTTTCTGACCTTTGTTAACGAGGCCTCAGTTTGGGAATGGTAACCATCTTTTTCAAAATGGATGCTTTCTTCTGCACATTACACTCTTCATTATTTCTGCATAACACAGTCAAGCAGAGTCATGTTTCTTTATTTTCATTATATAGTTATCAAGGAGAGAGAGAGGACTAGATAGCCAGTCCGTATCCCCAGGTTATTTATATGTAATCAAAGAGGACTGACTGAATGTGACTATTTAGAGACTCAGAACTGTATGAAGAAGGGAAGAAACATTTGGTTTCTTTATAAAGCCCTCACCCACCAACCTAGTTGGTGGCATGCTTCATCATCGGGCCCACCTAGTGACACCGAATGTGTCCCGGGTGTGCTACAACGCCTGTAATTACAGCGGAGCTGGTATATTTGCTGAGTGTGCTGTGAAAGTGGTGTGAATGTGAAAATTTAAAAGCTATTCAGTGGTCCCAGTGCCCAGAGGGGCATAGCATTTAATATCTGGGCCTCTGTTAGCGTTAAAAACAGAACAGTGGATGCTGGTGGAGCGAAGATTAGGCACTCCTACATCCAGGGTGTGGTCTACATGTTTCAGCCAGGTCTTTCATTAATACTGGCTTTCCTCAGGACCGAAAAGATATATGTGTAAGTGCATGTAGCACTTATGTGAATGTGATTTAAAAATGTGTTGCACGCGCTAAGGTGCCTTATATGTGGGAGGGGGATTCCCTCTCCGAGCAATACTGAACGTACAACACATAACAAACAAACATACAGAGGAGAGTATAAGCATATGAGCATAAGTCACAGGGATATATCTTTGCCGATAGTAAAGTGCATAGCTGGCGGAAAAACACGGCAAAGGTGGAACCGTACTGGTGGTGCAGTTTAAAGTGAATTAATTCATTATGCGCTAAAACGTGTGGTGGACTAGGAGGCGGAAATACACATATGTGTAAAATGTGGTCACGCTCCAAATATAACCTCACGCTAGCGTTTTGTAGTATATGCCCCCGTAGAGAAATCCGGCAGAGATTCTGACCCTGTAATGATAAAGGGCAGGGCACAACGAGCCATGAGAAACCTGCAAGAGGAAAGCTTACCCGGTAATGGTGAGGTTTCAAGATTACTCACGCCTTTGTGGATCAGGACCTGTGGGAAACCTGTTCAGCTGTCGCGGATCTCCGTGAATGAAGGTCCTGGCCGAGATCGGTATATAAAGACCTTTTCGGCGTGCTCAGGTGTAGCTAATTGAACCTGTGAGTAGCGTCCCTGAAAATGAAGGAAAAGGAAGAAGGACACGGAGAAAAACAACACGCTCGCAGTGGGCGTTGGTATGGTAACAGTGCGCTGTGAGCCCTGTATTCGTCCCGGTCAAGAAGAAAGACTACATGCATGTAGTGAGCGTGTAGACATAATGAATATTCTCAATAGAATGTAAGTGAAGCAATGTTCAGAAAGTGCTGATGCAAATGAAATGGGTATATTCCAAAGCGTGATCAATTGGGAACATTGAACCATATGGGAGCTTGACAGAGGAGGCGCAAAGGAAAGGCAATAGGTGTGCCGAATGGGAACTTAACAAAGGAGGCGCAAAAGGAAAGGCAAATAGGTGTGCCTAGACTGAGGTCCAATGACGATATTAACTTCTCAGGGAGCACCACGGGATGGAATCGTTCAATCCCTGGTGTTGTGTAGACAAACGGTAAATCCATCGTTGTTCTTTAATCAGTAAGGTCTTTTCATTGTTATCTCGATTGAGATCGAATTGTTCGATCACTGTCCATGTCATATCATTGGGTGTATGACCATGCTGAAGGTAATGGTCAGTGAGTCTGCTGATGTTTTTTTGCATCGGATAGTGCTGCGGTGCTCGACCACTCTGGTTCTCACTTTTCGCGTCGTCATTCCTATGTAGCGGAGGCCACATGGGCATGTGATCATGTAAACGACGTTAGTAGAGTTACAATTCGTGTGGTGTGATTGTGTCCAGACTTTACTAGGTTCCAGGTTAAGTGTCTTGGAATGTTTTGTAAGGTGGCACACACTACAATTATTACAAGGATAGTGTCCTGTAACATTAGGGAGGCCCCAAGCATTTAGGACGGAGTTGTTGACTGGTCTCTGCGGAAGCCTAGTGCGTGTGGACACTAATTGGTCTTTAAGATTGTTCGCACGTTTATAGGCAAAGAGGGGTTCTTCCCATTCTCTGGGGCCTGAATTTATAATCCGCCAGTTTTTGCGGATGATGCTGGAAACCTGGTTAGAAACCGTGTTATACGTAGTGACACATGTCATGGGTGGCGCGCCAGGTTCCTTGGTTATTGTTTCAAGGATGGCCTCTCTGTTCTGGTTGCGTGCCCTCTTTTTGATTTCTCAATGACTCGTGTTGGGTAGCCTCGTTCCTGTAATTTGGAAGCAAGGACTGCTGATTGTTGTTTGTAATCTGTAATTTTGTTACAATTCCTGCGTATACGCAGGAATTGTCCGAAAGGGAGGTTTTCCCTTAAGGATCTCGGATGAAAGCTGTTGAAATGTAATAAGGAATTTCGAGCAGTTGGTTTATAATGAGTGGTAGTCGTGAATGCTCCTTGTTCTGCTGTAATATTAAGATCAAGGAATGCCAAGGTAGTTGTACTTGATGTGCTAGTGAATCGAAGGTATGGATCACGCTCATTAAGCCAGATTAAGAATTGGCTCAAAGATTCAGTTGTGCCTTCCCAAATCATGAAAATATCATCTATGTAGCGACGCCACACTTTGATGTTTACTGAATGTGGGTTTGCAGTTGATGATATATGTCTCTGTTCAAAATGGTGTACATAGAGGCCTGCTACACTGGGGGCAAAAATGCTCCCCATAGATGTTCCGTTGGTTTGTAGGTAGAAGTCGCCTTCATATTCAAAATAATTTTCTTTAAGCGCCAGTGTGGCACATTTGAGTATGAATTCTCTGGGGGTGTTATATGACCAAGGTGTTTGCTCCAATACATCGCGTAGTACTTGGAGTGTGGCATCCTGTGGTAAACTGGTATACAGACTCTCTATATCCAGTCCCACCATTAGTTGGGCCATGGGATTAAAATCCATATCTTTGATGATATTCAGAAGATGTTTTGTGTCCTTGATGTAGGTCGGTGTTTGTTGGACCAAGGGATTGAGAAAATGGTCACAGTATCTTGACAGTGGTTCTAGGAGAGAATTAATCCCAGAGACAATGGGCCTACCAGGAGGTGGCAAGGTTCCTTTGTGGACCTTGGGGACAGTATAAAAATATGGAACTCTGGCATTTTTCGTGCACAGGAAATCGGCCTCTTGTTTGGTTATATGACAAGCTTCACTAGCAGCATCCACCAGAGTTTTGATGGTGGCTTGTAACGTCTTTGTGGGGTCATGTTTGAGTAATTTGTAGTTGGATATAGAGAGTCTGTATACCAGTTTACCACAGGATGCCACACTCCAAGTACTACGCGATGTATTGGAGCAAACACCTTGGTCATATAACACCCCCAGAGAATTCATACTCAAATGTGCCACACTGGCGCTTAAAGAAAATTATTTTGAATATGAAGGCGACTTCTACCTACAAACCAACGGAACATCTATGGGGAGCGTTTTTGCCCCCAGTGTAGCAGGCCTCTATGTACACCATTTTGAACAGAGACATATATCATCAACTGCAAACCCACATTCAGTAAACATCAAAGTGTGGCGTCGCTACATAGATGATATTTTCATGATTTGGGAAGGCACAACTGAATCTTTAAGCCAATTCTTAATCTGGCTTAATGAGCGTGATCCATACCTTCGATTCACTAGCACATCAAGTACAACTACCTTGGCATTCCTTGATCTTAATATTACAGCAGAACAAGGAGCATTCACGACTACCACTCATTATAAACCAACTGCTCGAAATTCCTTATTACATTTCAACAGCTTTCATCCGAGATCCTTAAGGGAAAACCTCCTTTCGGACAATTCCTGCGTATACGCAGGAATTGTAACAAAATTACAGATTACAAACAACAATCAGCAGTCCTTGCTTCCAAATTACAGGAACGAGGCTACCCAACACGAGTCATTGAGAAATCAAAAAAGAGGGCACGCAACCAGAACAGAGAGGCCATCCTTGAAACAATAACCAAGGAACCTGGCGCGCCACCCATGACATGTGTCACTACGTATAACACGGTTTCTAACCAGGTTTCCAGCATCATCCGCAAAAACTGGCGGATTATAAATTCAGGCCCCAGAGAATGGGAAGAACCCCTCTTTGCCTATAAACGTGCGAACAATCTTAAAGACCAATTAGTGTCCACACGCACTAGGCTTCCGCAGAGACCAGTCAACAACTCCGTCCTAAATGCTTGGGGCCTCCCTAATGTTACAGGACACTATCCTTGTAATAATTGTAGTGTGTGCCACCTTACAAAACATTCCAAGACACTTAACCTGGAACCTAGTAAAGTCTGGACACAATCACACCACACGAATTGTAACTCTACTAACGTCGTTTACATGATCACATGCCCATGTGGCCTCCGCTACATAGGAATGACGACGCGAAAAGTGAGAACCAGAGTGGTCGAGCACCGCAGCACTATCCGATGCAAAAAAAACATCAGCAGACTCACTGACCATTACCTTCAGCATGGTCATACACCCAATGATATGACATGGACAGTGATCGAACAATTCGATCTCAATCGAGATAACAATGAAAAGACCTTACTGATTAAAGAACAACGATGGATTTACCGTTTGTCTACACAACACCAGGGATTGAACGATTCCATCCCGTGGTGCTCCCTGAGAAGTTAATATCGTCATTGGACCTCAGTCTAGGCACACCTATTTGCCTTTCCTTTTGCGCCTCCTTTGTTAAGTTCCCATTCGGCACACCTATTGCCTTTCCTTTGCGCCTCCTCTGTCAAGCTCCCATATGGTTCAATGTTCCCAATTGATCACGCTTTGGAATATACCCATTTCATTTGCATCAGCACTTTCTGAACATTCGCAACTTCACTTACATTCTATTGAGAATATTCATTATGTCTACACGCTCACTACATGCATGTAGTCTTTCTTCTTGACCGGGACGAATACAGGGCTCACAGCGCACTGTTACCATACCAACGCCCACTGCGAGCGTGTTGTTTTTCTCCCGTGTCCTTCTTCCTTTTCCTTCATTTTCAGGGACGCTACTCACAGGTTCAATTAGCTACACCTGAGCACGCCGAAAAGGTCTTTATATACCGATCTCGGCCAGGACCTTCATTCACGGAGATCCGCGACAGCTGAACAGGTTTCCCACAGGTCCTGATCCACAAAGGCGTGAGTAATCTTGAAACCTCACCATTACCGGGTAAGCTTTCCTCTTGCAGGTTTCTCATGGCTCGTTGTGCCCTGCCCTTTATCATTACAGGGTCAGAATCTCTGCCGGATTTCTCTACGGGGGCATATACTACAAAACGCTAGCGTGAGGTTATATTTGGAGCGTGACCACATTTTACACATATGTGTATTTCCGCCTCCTAGTCCACCACACGTTTTAGCGCATAATGAATTAATTCACTTTAAACCGCACCACCAGTACGGTTCCACCTTTGCCGTGTTTTTCCGCCAGCTATGCACTTTACTATCGGCAAAGATATATCCCTGTGACTTATGCTCATATGCTTATACTCTCCTCTGTATGTTTGTTTGTTATGTGTTGTACGTCCAGTATTGCTCGGAGAGGGAATCCCCTCCCACATATAAGGCACCTTAGCGCGTGCAACACATTTTTAAATCACATTCACATAAGTGCTACATGCACTTACACATATATCTTTTCGGTCCTGAGGAAAGCCAGTATTAATGAAAGACCTGGCTGAAACATGTAGACCACACCCTGGATGTAGGAGTGCCTAATCTTCGCTCCACCAGCATCCACTGTTCTGTTTTTAACGCTAACAGAGGCCCAGATATTAAATGCTATGCCCCTCTGGGCACTGGGACCACTGAATAGCTTTTAAATTTTCACATTCACACCACTTTCACAGCACACTCAGCAAATATACCAGCTCCGCTGTAATTACAGGCGTTGTAGCACACCCGGGACACATTCGGTGTCACTAGGTGGGCCCGATGATGAAGCATGCCACCAACTAGGTTGGTGGGTGAGGGCTTTATAAAGAAACCAAATGTTTCTTCCCTTCTTCATACAGTTCTGAGTCTCTAAATAGTCACATTCAGTCAGTCTTCTTTGATTACATATAAATAACCTGGGGATACGGACTGGCTATCTAGTCCTCTCTCTCTCCTTGATAACTATATATTGAGCAGCGCAAAGCTGCGAGAGCCTTCTTTCTTTTACCATGGCAGAACACCATGGTCTCACATACAACGAAAAGTGATATTAATGAAATCCTTGCCGACCCCTCCTTCCTGGCAGACTTTAACATCTCTAACACAATAGCCCAAACAACAGACTGGGATACCTTAACAGAGAAGAAGCGCAACCGTATCAGAACCATCTTACATGGCCTTATACTGACAGAATACCTTCGGACTAACACAGCTCCCCGAGGCCTCCTTGTCACGAATGCCCCCAGGATCTTCCTAGAAGATGCTATCTTTAGGAAAGACTGGGCACAGATAGCCTGGCACTGCACCAGAGATTGGTTGGTGCTTATCATCAAGACTGCCAAACGCCTATCGGAGGCAATGATAATTGACATCCAAGCCACAGAAAGTCATTATAAAACGACGATTACATCATATAAGAAAAAACTTGATGACCAGAACAAAGAAATGGCGGATTATAAAGAATATCTAACACAAGCCAAAATAATAAAATTTCAAAAAGATCTCAAGAAGTTCTCCTATGTTAAAACATACCCATATACAGATGACAATTTTTGTACCCCCGAACAAATCTGAAAGATCTGGTGATACCTCAGGAGACAGAAGCTCCATCTCCAGCGACTCCAGTAATGACTCATCCAAACAGCGAGGCAGAGGACGCCAACAACGGTGGCAACAACCCTGGCATGGTCCACGACAAGGACCCACCTATGGACCAACACCTTTTGGACAACCACAACATCAATACTTCAACTGGCCACAGATGTACCAGTTAGGCCCCCTCCACCATTCTTCCAAGGCAATCCTAGGCCCCCTTTTTAGGACAGGGCCGGAGGTCACGCGGCAGAAGAAGAAACAACCAATCAGTACACTGGGCAGAAGAGGAGAATCCTGTGAGCGCAAACACCCGCAACAGGTCACGGGAACCACAACCCGGCACGAGCAAACAGTAACCAACGACTCGCCTCCCACTCTGGTATTTAACCTGTCCAGCACACCACTATCATCCAAGGACACTGCTGTTCTTGATAAGGGCCTATCCTTTGTCCCAACAACTAGATTGGACAAATTCAAACTACATGTGGAGCTTGCAGATTTCTTCAGAAAACTCAAACTGAAGGCCTTTTTTGAAAAACTCAACACAACTGATGATAACCCCACGGGTAGCAACAATGAGACGGGCTTGAAACTGAAGTCTAGCTTTGTACCCCCACCTACAAGTGTACCCGTGGAGATCACCACTTTTGAACAAGCTGTCTACCATGACATAGAGCAGCTTGAACCAGCCAGACCATTCAATAATCTTTCCGAAGAAGACCGGAAGATTATCAAAAACCTACAGGACAACCCCACCCTCGTCATTAAACCAGCAGACAAGGGTGGCGGCATTGTCCTACAAGACAAAAAAGATTACGACAATGAATGTCGCAGATTGTTAAGTGACACACGCAACTACAAATTACTCAAACATGACCCCACCAAGACGTTACAAGCCACCATCAAAACTCTGGTGGATGCTGCTAGTGAAGCTTGTCATATAACCAAACAAGAGGCCGATTTCCTGTGCACGAAAAATGCCAGAGTTCCATATTTTTATACTGTCCCCAAGGTCCACAAAGGAACCTTGCCACCTCCTGGTAGGCCCATTGTCTCTGGGATTAATTCTCTCCTAGAACCACTGTCAAGATACTGTGACCATTTTCTCAATCCCTTGGTCCAACAAACACCGACCTACATCAAGGACACAAAACATCTTCTGAATATCATCAAAGATATGGATTTTAATCCCATGGCCCAACTAATGGTGGGACTGGATATAGAGAGTCTGTATACCAGTTTACCACAGGATGCCACACTCCAAGTACTACGCGATGTATTGGAGCAAACACCTTGGTCATATAACACCCCCAGAGAATTCATACTCAAATGTGCCACACTGGCGCTTAAAGAAAATTATTTTGAATATGAAGGCGACTTCTACCTACAAACCAACGGAACATCTATGGGGAGCATTTTTGCCCCCAGTGTAGCAGGCCTCTATGTACACCATTTTGAACAGAGACATATATCATCAACTGCAAACCCACATTCAGTAAACATCAAAGTGTGGCGTCGCTACATAGATGATATTTTCATGATTTGGGAAGGCACAACTGAATCTTTAAGCCAATTCTTAATCTGGCTTAATGAGCGTGATCCATACCTTCGATTCACTAGCACATCAAGTACAACTACCTTGGCATTCCTTGATCTTAATATTACAGCAGAACAAGGAGCATTCACGACTACCACTCATTATAAACCAACTGCTCGAAATTCCTTATTACATTTCAACAGCTTTCATCCGAGATCCTTAAGGGAAAACCTCCCATTCGGACAATTCCTGCGTATACGCAGGAATTGTAACAAAATTACAGATTACAAACAACAATCAGCAGTCCTTGCTTCCAAATTACAGGAACGAGGCTACCCAACACGAGTCATTGAGAAATCAAAAAAGAGGGCACGCAACCAGAACAGAGAGGCCATCCTTGAAACAATAACCAAGGAACCTGGCGCGCCACCCATGACATGTGTCACTACGTATAACACGGTTTCTAACCAGGTTTCCAGCATCATCCGCAAAAACTGGCGGATTATAAATTCAGGCCCCAGAGAATGGGAAGAACCCCTCTTTGCCTATAAACGTGCGAACAATCTTAAAGACCAATTAGTGTCCACACGCACTAGGCTTCCGCAGAGACCAGTCAACAACTCCGTCCTAAATGCTTGGGGCCTCCCTAATGTTACAGGACACTATCCTTGTAATAATTGTAGTGTGTGCCACCTTACAAAACATTCCAAGACACTTAACCTGGAACCTAGTAAAGTCTGGACACAATCACACCACACGAATTGTAACTCTACTAACGTCGTTTACATGATCACATGCCCATGTGGCCTCCGCTACATAGGAATGACGACGCGAAAAGTGAGAACCAGAGTGGTCGAGCACCGCAGCACTATCCGATGCAAAAAAACATCAGCAGACTCACTGACCATTACCTTCAGCATGGTCATACACCCAATGATATGACATGGACAGTGATCGAACAATTCGATCTCAATCGAGATAACAATGAAAAGACCTTACTGATTAAAGAACAACGATGGATTTACCGTTTGTCTACACAACACCAGGGATTGAACGATTCCATCCCGTGGTGCTCCCTGAGAAGTTAATATCGTCATTGGACCTCAGTCTAGGCACACCTATTTGCCTTTCCTTTTGCGCCTCCTTTGTTAAGTTCCCATCCGGCACACCTATTGCCTTTCCTTTGCGCCTCCTCTGTCAAGCTCCCAGATGGTTCAATGTTCCCAATTGATCACGCTTTGGAATATACCCATTTCTTTTGCATCAGCACTTTCTGAACATTGCTTCACTTACATTCTATTGAGAATATTCATTATGTCTACACGCTCACTACATGCATGTAGTCTTTCTTCTTGACCGGGACGAATACAGGGCTCACAGCGCACTGTTACCATACCAACGCCCACTGCGAGCGTGTTGTCCTTCTTCCTTTTCCTTCATTTTCAGGGACGCTACTCACAGGTTCAATTAGCTACACCTGAGCACGCCGAAAAGGTCTTTATATACCGATCTCGGCCAGGACCTTCATTCACGGAGATCCGCGACAGCTGAACAGGTTTCCCACAGGTCCTGATCCACAAAGGCGTGAGTAATCTTGAAACCTCACCATTACCGGGTAAGCTTTCCTCTTGCAGGTTTCTCATGGCTCGTTGTGCCCTGCCCTTTATCATTACAGGGTCAGAATCTCTGCCGGATTTCTCTACGGGGGCATATACTACAAAACGCTAGCGTGAGGTTATATTTGGAGCGTGACCACATTTTACACATATGTGTATTTCCGCCTCCTAGTCCACCACACGTTTTAGCGCATAATGAATTAATTCACTTTAAACCGCACCACCAGTACGGTTCCACCTTTGCCGTTTTTTCCGCCAGCTATGCACTTTACTATCGGCAAAGATATATCCCTGTGACTTATGCTCATATGCTTATACTCTCCTCTGTATGTTTGTTTGTTATGTGTTGTACGTCCAGTATTGCTCGGAGAGGGAATCCCCTCCCACATATAAGGCACCTTAGCGCGTGCAACACATTTTTAAATCACATTCACATAAGTGCTACATGCACTTACACATATATCTTTTCGGTCCTGAGGAAAGCCAGTATTAATGAAAGACCTGGCTGAAACATGTAGATCACACCCTGGATGTAGGAGTGCCTAATCTTCGCTCCACCAGCATCCACTGTTCTGTTTTTAACGCTAACAGAGGCCCAGATATTAAATGCTATGCCCCTCTGGGCACTGGGACCACTGAATAGCTTTTAAATTTTCACATTCACACCACTTTCACAGCACACTCAGCAAATATACCAGCTCCGCTGTAATTACAGGCGTTGTAGCACACCCGGGACACATTCGGTGTCACTAGGTGGGCCCGATGATGAAGCATGCCACCAACTAGGTTGGTGGGTGAGGGCTTTATAAAGAAACCAAATGTTTCTTCCCTTCTTCATACAGTTCTGAGTCTCTAAATAGTCACATTCAGTCAGTCTTCTTTGATTACATATCTTTATTTTCATTGACATTGTTCTTGCTGTCTTGATGAAATCTTTCGAGCTTGGTCACAATATTGTTTCTTTTCCAAGGACCTTCCGCTCACCGTACCCTATTAATTCATAATGACTTGCTGTTGTACATGTAATAAGTTTGTCCTTCCATCTCCGGATGCCATTAGCAAAGTGTGTACAGAGTCAATATTCATGTAGTGGGATGATACTTAGGTATCACATTTAATAAGCCTGTGCTGTGATTTGCTGAGAATGTAACACTTTTGATCACACCACCATGATTTTACAGTTTTAGTGGTTTAATATGATAAATAGTGTATATAAACCCTCAATTTTGAGGGTGAGCCATTAGACTGTCCTGAAGATTTAGATGCTGCTAAGGATGCTGCCCATTTCACTATTGATTTTGCTGCCCACTTGGGACTTAGAATATTTCTGATTTTGCACTACTCTGTAATGCTCTATTTGCTGAGAACCTTCGTGGCAATGGCTTTAAGCATTTACGTTTACCAATTCGGTACATCTTATTAATTTTTTCTAAAAAATCCTTTACATTTATTCCGCTGATCTAGAACTGAACTATTGAGGGGCCCCTTTCTTAATTGTCTGGATTTTTGATGTGTTGGGGGGTGCTTTACCTCGAGGATACCTGAGGTTAAACACTGTCTAGTCTCCAATTCATCAACCTATGGGTGTTAAGTTGAGGTAATATTATGGATTATATGATTTTCAGCGTCCCCAGCACCCACACATGTTTGAAATAAATTAATATTGAGATTCAGCAAATGCAATAATAAGGATATTTCAAAGACTCAGTGCAATTGCGCTTCAAAGAAAATAAATCTGTCCCCAATTTTTAAACACTAAAGGTTTGTTCTAGGGTCAAATCAAACCTAGAGCATTTCGAGAAAAGGAACTTTGTACCCCTACAAGACGTTTTCAATTTAAAAAGTTGTACAATCCTTATAAGGTAATGCATTCTGAAAGCTGGTAATCTTGTAAATTATGTATTGTATGTATATTTTCAGCTGTATGTATTTTAGTCCTGGTTGCTCCCGGCTGACGCTCTAATACTCATAGACATACGCTTAAAACGTATCACCAGTAATCCTCATTTCCCTTGAAAATGTGCTACTTCCAGTAGCAAAAAATCAGTAGTGACCCAGTTAGAAAATGAGTTTTGGGATCTGGACAGTCCCTTCTAGACAATACACCACGACATCTATGACGGCCGGCATACTTTTCCTTAGCATTCTTAGTGACGACATTTCCTGGAATATAAGATTGTGGCCTGGGGATATTTATGTGATTTTAGGTCAGATGAGTAATACAGGCAGCAGAAAGTACACTTGGAAAACTGTCTATTCAAAGAAAGGATGGCTTGATAATGGTACAATTATAGTTAATGGCCTCTATTACGAGCTACACACTGGACTGGACATGAAAATCATATTTCATGTTTGCATTAATTTTCTTGGCTGAAAATATTTCCTTGTTAAAAGCTGTTTCAAGTTCGGAATATTTGTATTTCAAAGCGCTTTCTTTTTTTCAAATGTACTAGGTGTAATCTACGATCATAAGAACAAAAAAAGTATTTCGGTGCTTATATAATAAGGAGCCCACATGTTTCAGACAGCGAGCAAACAGTGCAGCTTCCTTCATACTCTTTTTCTGCCACCAGGGGTTTTTCGTCTCTGTGTGGAGAGCGTCTATGTTGCTTTCTACCATTTGAAATGCTACTGTGTCCTCACCAGCTCTGGGAGAATACTCGTTGTTGAATATGTGCACTGGTATCCCCCCAAAGTTTGTGGGGTACAAGCTGGATACATGAAGATGGATAAATGGCAATCAAGTCTCAATCAATAATCTCATTTAAAGCATATAAAATTAGTAAAAAAATAAATAATAACAATTATAATAGACATTTCTGCCAGATGTACGGTCACTGTGGGTGCCAAAGTGATGGCCGCAAAAAAGGGGCAGAAATTATACCACAATGTTTGTGCATTATTCACGTATTGACTTTTAGGCATCCGACACTTTTTCCAGTAGGACAGGTAACGTGTATTTGTGTGAGTTGAACCGTACATCACGTGTGCCATGAAATAAAATAAAAATAATCATGGATGCCGGCTGTATAAAGCAATTGCTGGAAAAGCCCACTAGATGCATAGAATATTGACATGTTGGGGGTCAGTGGGCTTCTATGGGCCCTACCTTTCCGTAGAAGCTCCATGATCTGCCTAGTGTGAAAGGGGGTGACATTCTCTAACAGCTCTACTGGCCTGCATCATCCATGAGAAACGGCCTTGATTACAAATAGATTTGCCTTATGGTCCCTCTTTGCAACGCTGCCACATTTGTACCAGACCCTGTAACTTTATCGTGAATCTTGTAGAATGTGGGTCCACCTAAGGAGCTGCTGGGAGTCACAGGGCGGAGGGAAAGGAGGAACTAGAAGTTGAAGTTACTGTCAGTCTTTGCGGTAACCTAGCAGCCGAGACTCGACGGTTCTACACAATGAGTTCAAGTTGGTTCTCTTCACTCCAGGCAGTCTGCCTTCATCTCCTCGTGCACAAAGATTGTAGGCTTCTTTGCTGTCCTAGAGGCCATCCTTGACTCTTGAGGGAGACGCTGAAATGTACTGTCCTGTCTCTGTCCCAATCCTTCCCACGTGCAAAGATGGCTCAAAATGAAAAGTGACATGATATGGTGATCTCAGACGCCCAGAGAGTGAGATTCCACCTGGAGGAAACCGTGCGCTTCCAGCCAGTCATTAGGAATCAGGTAAACCAGAGTCCTCTATAGACAAATGAATCAAGCAGACTATGTACCTGCATTGGGGATGGCAGAAGAAGTATGAGTGCTGTCCAGTGAGCCACCCTCACATCACACCATGGATGTGTAAGCCAGACAGAAAAAGAGATCCTTAGGAAAGTGAGATATATGTGGGAATCCTTTTTCTTCTTCCCTACCAGGATTGATATCGGAATCTGATAACTGCTAGGTGGGGTTTCTCCCAAAACTAGAAGGGACTGAGTTTCTATCTGATCAGTGTGTTGCTATTGCTCTTTTTGGAGTGTACATGAACCAGGTACCCTTAGTTCTTGGGCCTAACACATTAGAGGCTGAAGCTAGTATGTAGGTTCATAGCTAGAAGACGAGAACTTGACTATCTGTGTTATTGGGGGGATGATTACGGAGGAAAAAAGAAGAATGTCTAAGAATACTCTAATAATATGTTTTCCTATCCAGCAATGTGAATTACACATGTCTACCTTTCCCCTGCTTGTTGTGCCATTGACCCTTCTGTATGACGTGCATGACTGCAGGTGGGAGTTTGGTTAGGATTGGACATCGCTGGAGCCGCACTGGGGCTCCACCTAGAGTGGGGAGCCCTCTTGCGATTTCAGAGGCGTTTGCTGGATAAAGGAGTTTGAAAAGATGTGAGTTGGGAGACTTCATAAAGTGAACACAAGTCCAATAATTGAAATGTGAGAGGCATTTTGTTGATGTGCCTAGGGATGTTGAAATTTGTCATATCCGTTTGGTAGTGGAAGTCAAACGAGAGTAGGTAAGGAGGGAGAGAACCAAGTTTCGATGATGAAAGTAAGTTTAAATTGTGAAGTGTAACAAGATCTGCTGTTTTGCATGCATGAGTTGGGCTGATCTAGCATTGGTCAGAATGCATCTTAGACTTGTGTCCTTTGATATTGTTTTATGAAGAGCAGGGTTGCTGAATTAGGTTATTCTTGTGAATGCTTTATTAGAGCACGAATGAATACTGTTCCTGTAATATGGAGGTAGGTACAATGGTAATGGGGTCTTCTGAATCTCCTGAGAGCCACATTTTGAAGGCGAGAGACAAACTACAGTCCTGGTGAGGTGATGAGCCTATGATCTTCTAGGAATCGGGAAGAAACAGGGCTGTTTCTGGTAAACAGATCTTAGTAAGTATATTTACTCCATCTCCATCCCCAATTAAGACACTGCTCTAGCAGGATGATGGGATCACATTTGCAGTGCAGGGTGGAAGAGTATATTGCCAAGCATACTCTGGCAATAGGAAAGCACTTTAGATGGAGATAGTGCCACGAAGCCATGTGGTGCTTTTTGGATTCAGGTGCAGTAAGGCATACACAGCAAGAAAGTCTGTGCCATAAAGAAAAAAGTGGCAAAAATCTGCCTGGGCATAATAGGATTAGCTTTACAGCTATCACTGACTGGCAGGTAGCCTACTATCTTATTAGGTCTGGCCAAGAAACAGCTTTAGTTGTTCTGCAGACTCGTGGAATATAAAATGCATAAAAAATGCAAGCATATATGCATACTTAGAGGAGCTTTGGGTTATTCTTCTTCAGAAACACTGAACTCTCATTCACATTTTCTTTTAGTCAACCACAGCAAATGCATAGGAAAATAGATCAGTGCACTTCCGCTATTGGCTCTCCTGCATTGTGAGCAATGGCATGTTGCCTGATCATGTGTGCACATACATCTAAAAAGAGGTGCACTTCAGTGCCTTGCTGGTGGTCTAAGACTAATGATTTTTAAAAAAATCTTTGTTGTAGTAGTAGTAGTAGTAGTGGTAGTTGTAGCGTGTTTTATACATATTGTCCATAAAACATCAAAAGGAATAGGCCACACAGTAACTGCTGCATTCAGCTACTTTCTTATAATGTGACACTTAAAACAAACATCACGAATATAATTTATAATAAAACACCATTCAATTACTTACATTATTGCTTAATAGCACCTGCAAAGTGGGCTAACACAGCTGCAACATCTAAGAAACGCAAAGTAGCTAAAAGATCAACTGCTGCGCGTCCAATAAACATTGAATACTTTAAAAACAGGTTTTAAAAAAACTCTACAAGCTTCTATGAATAAAGAGCAATCAAACAATATACAGCAGATAGTGCATTTGTTCTTTCCTTTATCTTTTGGAGATAAAAAAGCGTTGAATAAACAGGATTCTTTTTTTAGTAATCCCTCTGTGTAAGTCAATAAAAATCATATTTTATTGTGATGTGAATTAAAATTAAAAATAATTTCATTTTTTAATTCAAATTTACTATCTATTAAAAAGCAAATGAATCATTGCAGGAGTCTGCCAAAGTCACACCTATTGGGCTTGTCAATGCTTGCATAATTATGCCTCTAAGAGGAGGACCAAACAACATGGGTTGTTTAGACATCGCAAGATACAGACACCCATTTCAGATGCACCGTGCTATTGGCCAGATTCAGAGAGCTAAATTTGGTTGTAAATGTAATTTTATGGGCCAATTTTTACTTTTTTTGCTTGCCAGGATTCTAAAAGGGATTTCTGGCAGGTGTATAAATGTTTATGATTACGAACATTTCCTTCATGAATGTGACGAAATCCGCAGTCTAAAATCCCACTCAAGATGTGGGAATTGGGTGTCTAAGACATGGTGTGCCTTGGAAGTTTGGGAATGCTCACAAACATGCACGTTTGTGATTACTCTTAGACTCCTTTCTGACCCCTTCTTAGCTTCGAAATGGCAGCCAAGAGCTTGAGTAATTCCGCTTGCAAGATTGGAAGGGAAATGAATTTCTGCCCACATTTGTTGGGGATGTAGAAGGATGGCTGTCTCCATGAGTAATAATGATGATGAGCTAAAAGTAGTATGTCTGCAATTGCGTATGAATGTAAATCTACAGGTGCAGATTCACTGCATTTTTTTTCCAGAATCAGACCCTATGTTTACAAATTTAAAAATGAAGTGGTATAGTTTTTGTGTCTGTCCAGGTTCTGTGCAGAACTGGGAGAGTGCTGCATTAAGGGTTCTTTTGATGACTAGGGGGCATATGTACAGAATTTAGAGAATGCGATTTCCTAATTGTAATTTTTTCCGAATCGCAATTCCTAATGTAAGAAAACTTACAAACTTCATATAGCGATTCCTATTCCTGGAGCGAATTGCATTGTTGGAGTCTGACCTCTACTCACCCAGGATCACGAAGAAGAAGAGCTGTCCTGAGGTCACCATCTGGATCCCTGACCGCAAAGAACCCTTCTTGATCCGTGGCAGTTTGTTGATGGCCCCAGCTCTGCGGACAATTCTAGATTCAGCGCCTACTGTGGACTCACGGGTGTGCCTTCCCTCTCCTGATTCATGGCAGATTGCTGGTGGCCTCAACTCTGCAGGCAATTGTGGATTCGGTGCCCGTTGCGGACTGACAGGTCTTCCTTCTCTTTCCCCTTCTGCTAACCAGACGAGCTAGGTTGACTGGACGCCCTGTCGTGGTCTGCTACGTTGCTGCCCACTTGATATTTTTTGGTTCGGTGAGGCTGCGTAGAGCCCGCCCTCCTGAAGTTGTACAGGGGAGGGCCTGCCACAGATGGAGAGCTGATTTTGAGGCAAACTGCACTCTGCCCGTTGATCGCAGTACTCCGGCCGGTCGTGATCCGTGCTGTCCCTACTGGTGCCCGAGTCTGTTCTTTTTTGCAGCAAGACTTTGCTGGCAGGAGGCTGCCGCCTGTGGCCTGGATACGGGAACCAAATGCGGCTGTGAGGCTCGACGATCCCCGTCCCAGCCAAGGAAGCTAGATCAAGCTTGCTTTCTGCTGTGGCACTGCAGCCTCGGTTGATGGGGGCTGGTCTGCGGTGGAGTTTAAATCCACCAGTTGTAGCCCTTGCTTCAGGCCTGCACCTAAATGGTGGGGCATCAGACGATAGTGAGCGACAGGAAGGGTCTATGCTTGCCTTCCATGATTGGCTGATCAACTTGGCACATCCCTTCCCCTTCAACTTGATGGCTCCAGTTTTACCCCCCCCCGAGGAATGACCCTCTCCGCTTCTCCCATTTAGCTCAGGCTTGCAGCTATTCCAATCACAGGTTGGGGGCCTTTTTGGGGTCTCCCTCTCCTGCCCTCGCAAGAAGACCTCTCTTCACAAGATGGAGCCCGACCAGTTCGACTGAAACAGACAAAGGACTTGCTTTCCACTTAGGCATCGAAACAAAAGCAGCACTATGGGAATCTGACCTTTTTATTCAAATAAAGGTAGGACCATACTAGATGCTCCTAGGGAGCGGCCATCTTGTAATGGTGTTCTCCTCATTGCTCATCTCGCTCCTAGATTCTCCTATCAACTTGCTCAATCTCCCTACTGTATTTGTATCACAATGAAGCCCCATGCTTACACTCCTACTATTTATATGAATAGACCCCACATAGGTTGAATCTAATTAAAGTTTACCCCTAATCATGTAACAATGTTAAGTTTAATTGAGCTACAAGCCTTTGTGACACAAACAGGTTAGACCTGCCTATATTAATCCTCTGTAAATTTCGTCCTTAAAAAGGTAAAACTATACCCATCTCACACCACCTGCCTCCTATTCCAACATGGCTCCAAATAATACCTGCCCGTTCAGTAACCTGCTGTCACAAGTGGGCCATAATACATTCAAGATTGTTTACCCCCCTAACCTATCAAAAAACGCTGCTAAGAACTTCAAACATAATTTACTCAAGCACCACCCCGAAAAGCTTATCCCTGATGCATACTTTTGCACTTCAAAATCTTCTTCACTAAGAGAAGAGCTAAATGGAGAAGAGTCCTAACCTCCTTACTCCGATCCAAACCTTGAAGAAAAACTCCTCACGGTTTCCAAATAACTATAATTCCCTCACCAGACTTCAAGGCTGATCTCGCAATATCCATATACAACAATGGGAACATCCTTATTCAAGCAGCTGACCGTAATCTTGCGCAGTTCGATAAAATCTTTATGAGGATCAAAAATTCTTTAGACAGTACTGTACTGTCTACTTCACCAAATTGAAACCTCTCCTCTCCGTTAAAACCCCATATTGCATCCCCTACCTCTTCCTCCTCCCCTTCGCCTCCACCCCAATGGACCCTTCACTCCTCCACCTCGCACCTCAACCCTCAGGCTTTTTCTACCCTTATGCAGAAGAGGCCTATCACTGAATACAAGCAGAGTCCTCTTCCTACCCCTCTTCCTCTCTCCTCCTCCAGTGTACCGCCCACTAGCCACCTCTCACTTCCCGTCATATCGCCTATTACTTGCCGCCTGACTGCTGAGGAATGCATATTGCATACCATCACTCCCTTCTCTAAAGACGCCCATGCACTGTCTTCCCCTAGATCACCCACCCTTCCTTTAAGCCACCATCCATTGATTATAAGCTGGCAGACCTAAAGCAGGATCTTCAATCAGTGAAAGAGGGCCTTAAGAACCTGTTACACTTCTCTATGAAGTTGGAGAAACTCTGGAACCTAAATACCACCCCTAAGCCCAACCAACCTTGCCATCCCACAATGGCTAAACACAACAAAAATAGATATTTGTCCATGGTAAACTCGGAGAGCCTACACTGGAAATCACAGCCACATCCCAACCTCCTATCCAGGTCCCATAGGATTACTGACCATTCAACGGAGGCTGACATTCACTCACTTCTACTAGCTTACAACAGCTCCTGTAATAGTTCATCACCTGCATCATTCAGGATCCTAACTATTCCCTCCAACCCGCTTAGAGAACCCAGCATCAATCTCAGAACTATGAACAAAGATAATATATTACTTGTCTCCACTTTTCATCTTGAAATGGTAGTAACTAAATCTCACATCAAATCGATGCTTCCTAACTGCAGGTCAGCGGTTAAACATGCTGCTGATATTGTCGACCTCATACTTACACATAAACTAGACCTATTGATCCTAACTGAAACTTAGCTCAATGACTTCGCCTCACCAATTCTGGACATCTTAGTTCCCCCTGATTATGATATCATCAGACTGGATAGACCGGTTAAAGTTGGGGGAGGTATAGCATGCATCTTTCGCTCCACTCCTACCCTGAGAGACACATAAACTGCTCCGATGTCCCCTTGTGAACACCTGAGCATCGTAATCTGTAACTATGACAAAATAGTCTGTACATTCCACACGATCTATCACCCCCAAGGTGATAACATTCTTTTTGTTGAACAATTAATCGAGACCATTTGCTCTAACTCTGAGCAACACCATAACCATGTCTTACTTGGGGTTTACAATTTGCACAGGAACAACGTAAATGATCCCCTACTGTGCACTTTCAAGGCTTTCCTCTCAGACCTAAACTTCACCCAATCCTGCGATGGACCTACCCACAAAAAAAGGCACCATCCTTGATTTGATCATTGCCAAAGACAACATTATACAACTGGATCACATATCACATTGTGACTGGTCAGACCACTCCCTTATCTCTTTTCTCATCATGCAAAGGGTGATGATCAGACAGGGACAACCTCGTAAGACCCAACAATGGGCAAGAGATCTGAGGAACACCAACACTCATGATCTCACCTACATCAGCAATAACCTACGTCTTCCGCCCCCTAAAATGTCAAATCTGGATGACCTTACTGATCTTTACATCTCCACCATGACGTATTTGCTTGACAAACTTGCTCCAAAACAGCTCAAAAGAATTCCCAACAAGCACTCCAATCCCTGGTTTAACTGCTCCCTTAACGAGGAAAGACGCAAACTAAGGGTGGCAGAGAGATCATGAAGAAACTCTCCTTCCACAACAAACCTCAA
This sequence comes from Calotriton arnoldi, assembly GCA_963921515.1. Lineage (NCBI taxonomy): Eukaryota > Metazoa > Chordata > Amphibia > Caudata > Salamandridae > Calotriton > Calotriton arnoldi. Next base: position 673,000 of record CAWUFW010003106.1, on the reverse strand, counting down.
GCAGTTGAGGATGACAAGAAGTGCGTACAACAAATACATCCGTTGCGTCGAAGCCAATCAATTTAAATTACAGCTAGACAATGCAAAAAACAGACCGAAAAAATTCTTCGAAATTGTCAAACAACAAGCAAACCACTCAACTAACCTGCACTCTACACTTAAGGACTCATTCCCTACCGATAGGAAGTTCTCTACACACTTCAGAGAAAAGACAAGAAAAATTGAACTAGAACTGCAACTCACCCTATCAAATACACATTTTTAGACCCACCCCACTACCTCTCCATTGTTACCCATGGTATGTTCCCCTCTTTCTAGCTATATGGAATATACTCTAAAAAACAATGCGTCGTGGAACTCTTTCTCACTACCAGATGATACTGAACTATTCAAAACGATAACTTCATTTAAACCTTCAAATCATTTCAATGATCCTCTGCCTGCCAAGTGCTTCAAAGAGCTTAGATATTATGTGCTCCCACTCTGGTCTAAGGTAGTCCATGAATCACCTACGCAGGGCTTGATTCCTGACCGACTCAAGATAGGTCAAGTTACCCCATCATTAAAAAACCTAATGCAAGTTTATCTGATCCTAACACTTTCCGCCCTATTTCTAATTGCATGACTTGAACCAAACTGCTCGAAAAATGTGTTCACACACAACTCTGTAACCATATAGAACAGTTGTAACTCCTGGACCAATTCCAATCGGGTTTTAGATCTGGTCATAGTACTGAAACAGCCTTAACACACATTGTCGATGACGCCTTGAGGTTACTTGACCAAAATGAACCCTGCTCACTTATACTTCTTGATCTCTCCTCGTCATTCGACACAGTCAAACATGACAACTTTATTTATCTCCTCAAAAAAGGATGGGGTTATCCGGCCCAGTTTCAGCTTGATTTGCCTCATTCCTACATGACAGAACACACAGAATCAAACTCAATCATTCCCTGTCTAACAGTACACCGGTATCAATTGGAGTGCCTAAAGGATCCGCACTCTCGCCCACGCTTTTCAACTTATTCATGGAACCCCTCACTGAAATTCTGAACTGCTCTAACAGACAACATCACATGTACACCGACGATACTCAACTATACTTGAAAATCTCTTCACCGTATGATACCAAATCTCTTAACTCTGCTCTTTTGAAAACTCAACACTGGCTAACTCACAATCACCTGATGCTAAAAACGCTCAAGACAGAATTCCTCTTGATTGCTCCTCAAAATCACTCTGCCCCCATTCAAGACTGACTCAAACAAATAACAGTGCTCAACTGCGCTCCTCACATTGTGGACTCCACTAAATCATTAGGCTTGACTTTGGACAAACACCTAAATATGCTAGACCACATTAGTGCAACCACCAGAGGAGGCATTCACCAACTCAACACATTAAGGGAACTCAAACCTTTCCTGCCGCCTAATGACATGCAGCTAGTAGTCCAATCCCTAGTCATCTCCTGCCCGGACTACGGAATTGTGACCCTGGCTGGGCTACCTAAAGTCAATCTGGCCCCCCTAAGGGCTACGCTGAACTCAGCTGCCAGACTCACAACGGGGTCAAGAAAACGTGATCAAATCACACCAGACCTAACTCAACTAAATTGGCTCTCTCTCGAAGCTAGGATCCGGTTCTAGATTGCCTGCCTGACGCACAAAGCGCTTCATTACAACACAGCAGCTTACCTAGCAAAACATCTCGAACTATCTGGTCTGAACCTGACCCTAAGAAACTCTAACACTCTATTATTAAAACCACAAAAATTCAAGAAGAAGAAAACTTACAACGCGCCTTCTCCGGTTTTGCTCCAAGAATTTGGAACGCTCTTCCGCCCGAAATCAGAGCTAACCCTTCGACCGCCACATTAAAAAAACAAATCAAAGGTCTATTCCTGAAAAACGTCCTGCTACTATAGACCTGAAGTCACCAAACTAACTTTTGCTTCATGTATACAGCATGGATCTACCTCTCAACTATGTAATAATTTGATTCTTTATACCTAATACGATCACCCTATGTTTGTTTAACTTCCCTCATGGTTTTGCCTATATGTACAGCGCTCTCATACCCTATTGGGTCTTGTTCGCGCTTTATAAAACTTTTCAAATAAAAAATAATAAATATAGGGGTTGGAAATAGACCTGTCTCATGAATATTAATGAGGTAGGTCGCAATTTGTGACCCATTAGGAACTGCACCCATTACAGCGATAGTGGCCTGTTGGGGTCAGCACACCACCATGCCTATGACAGCCTTTTACTAAAGCAATGTTTTTTTTTAATGCAGCCCATTTTCCTTAAATGAAAGTGGAATGCTTTTTAAAAAATACAATGAAACGTTTAAGTTTCATTTTTTGAGAGCAGGCAGTGTCCTTTGGTCCTTTGCCCTTAAAAAATATTTGCTTCAACATTTACAAAGGGGAAAGGCTCCCATGGAAGCCCATCCCGTTGGTGAATGGTCACCAACCTTGAGGTGTCGGTAAAAAAAAAATGTTTTACGACCGTAATTCGGTAGCAAAACATTCATACATAGCATTGCAATTTGGTATTTGGAAGGGATGCCCTAAATACACCCTTTCCAAATACCGAACCGCTATACACAAATTGTGATTCGGTAATATGTTACTAAGTCTGAAATTTTATTTTGTGCATATGAAAAAAATGTTTCGGACTGCGAATAGGGCTGTATCTAACCGCAAAAATGCTTTTGTACATATGGCGCCAAGTTCTTAATTCAACGCCACGACCCCATGCATCTCTTTTCTCCACAGTACCATTTTTGTCTCACACACAAAGAAACATAAGCGCACACACTCACACCCGCACACACGGGTCTCTAAAGATACACCGATGACAGCGTGATGCCACAAGGTTAACCCAGCAGACTCATAAATACTTAGAGATGAGCATGCACGCCCCCTTTCTTTTGCTTGGCACTTAAACCTCAGTGTAGTTAAATGCAACAACCGTGGAGAACTGTCTTTATATTATGAATTAAAACGTCGACAGGGAGCAATAGCAAGAAAAAGAAAACATGTTTTCAGTCAGTGGTGTTTGCGCTCTAGTAAATGCTGTTTGCTCTGGCCCTTGGCTTTTATGGTTTCCAATGCATTAAAGTCGGCGGAACAACGAGTTCAAGGATTCCATTAGACTCATGACTCATCCAAGTCAGGAACTGACACTGCGCCAAGTGTCAGGAAAGTCTTGTGCGAGATGTGCTGAAGTCATGTGGAAAGGAGCCTTTCCTGAACAGAAAGAGAAGCAACGCAAATAAGAAAATAATTAGGACACAGTTGCATAAGGACTGTACCTAGACCACCATAGTGATAGTTGCAAAACTATTTGTATTGTAAATGCCCTATAGAGTTTCTAGCTCCTTTTTTCTATCTATATACTTCACTTCATGAATAAATGTAAACGTTTTGAGTTCTGTGTAGCACAGTCTTTGCAGCCTCAACCTACAGGGGCTGGCTTACTCCCAACACGGGAGAAACAAGCAAAAGAATTGCTGCTCCAAGGGACTTCCTCTACAGTTTGCCACCCAGGATCTGAGTGTGCCTCATTACCAGAGATGCAAAAATAACAAGGTGATGGATGGAATGCTTGAATGCTTGAATTAATCTTAGATACTGGCAGTTGCTCAGGGCTGCATCCCAATCCATCGTTTTCTGCCCACCATGCCACCTCAGTTTAGACCCAGCCAAATCCAAATAAGTCTTGACCCTGCTCCTCATGGGAACAGTCCAGCCAGAAATGCCATGCCAGATCCTCCCTAAACTGTAACACAAGTAACCCAGGACTGGTTTTGCCCAAGTTAGGGCTCTCCAGCCAAGTATAGCTTGGTTTCAGTGGCACAGTGATCCTGGGATCCATGTCTGGGCAGACCTGGCACACTTGGGGCGGCAAATCCAAATACAACAAGGTGATGGATTGAATGGTTGAATTAATCTTAGCTACTGGCAATCGATCGGGCCACATCCCAATCCATCGCTTTTTGCCCACCATGTCATCTCAGTTTGGACCCAGCTGTATGCAAATCAGTCTTGATCCTACTACTCATGGGAACAGTCCGGCCCGAACTGCCCGGCTAGGTCTTCCCTGAACCGTAACACAAGCAATTTAGGACTGGTTTCACCATTGTTCAGGCTCTTCAACCAGGTATAGCCTGGTTCCAGTGACACAGTGAGCCCAGGACCCTTGTCTGGGCATACCCAGGTCACTAACGGGAGGCAAGTGCAAAGAAAACAAGGTGATTGATGGAATGTTTAAATTAATCTCAGCCACTGGCAATCATTCAGGCCGCATCCCAAACCATCATTTTTTTGTCCACCATGCTATTTCAGATTCGACCCAGCCATATGGAAATCAGTCTTGACTCTGCTCCTCATGGGAACAGTCCAGCCTGAACTACCAGGCCAGATCCTCCCTGAATCGGAACAAAAGCTACCTAGGACCGGTTTCATCCCAGTTAGGGCTCTTCAGCTAGGCATAGCTTGGTTCCAGTGGCACAGTGAGCCTGGGACCCAGCGCACTTAAGACAGCAAATGCAAAAACATCAAGGTGATGGATGGAACCTTTTAATTAATCTTAGCCACTGGCAATCGCTTGGTCCCGCATCCCAATCCATCTTTTTTTGCCCACCATGCCCCTGAGATTATTTCAAGCATTCCATCCATCACCTTGTTGGTGTTGCATTCATTACCAGAGATAGCACTCCTGCAAAGAGATGGACAATGACTCAGCAACGACTTAAGGGAAAGTTCACACCTGATACGTTAAACACTTGTAGAACAACCCTACAAAACATGTATGTATGTATGTATTTGGTATTTGTTAAGCGCATATATCACCCATAGGTCTCATAGCGCTAGCTGATACTAAAAAAAACAGAAAGAGGTGGCACGACAGAGCTAAAATAGCCAGGTTTTGAGGGCTTTGCGGAATTTCTTGTGATCGGTTTCCACTCGGAGATGTAAAGGCAATGTGTTCCATATTTCAGGAGCACTTCTGGAAAAGTATCTGCCACCGTTCCTTACTGTGCGGACCTTGGGTACAGTTAGGAGTTGTTTACCAGTGGAGCGAAGGGTTCTAACTGGTTGATGTTTTATCAGTTTCTTTGCTAGATATTGCGGCCCTTTACTGTTAAGGGTTTTGTGTACCAGACAGCAGAGTTTGAAGTTGATCCTCTTTCTGATGGGGAGCCAGTGGAGGGTCTTCAGACTGGGTGCGGATGGAGAGCGGGGGGGGGGAGGTTTAGGACCAGCCTGGCCGCAGTGTTCTGCAGGACCTGAAGCTTTGTCAGATGCTCTTCATTTATGGATGCAAGTAGCGCATTTCCATAGTCCAAACGGCTAATGATTAGTCCCTGTACGAGGGGCATGCAAGAGGAAAGGGGAATCCATTTGAAGATTTTTCTAAGATTGCGCATTAGACCGTAGCGGCGCGAACTACATTGTTGATGTGGTCCGCCATGGAGAGTTTGTTGTCTATTATCACTCCAAGACTGCGGGCTGCTGTCTTGGGTGGGGGGCAGGGTCCCAGAGAGGGCGGCCACCAGTCATTGGTTCATAGTTTCTGTGCATCACCAAAGAGCATGATTTCTGTTTTACTAGCGTTGAGTAATAGGTGGTTATTTGTCATCCAGTCATTTACGGCCGTCATGCACTGTTTGAATCTGTGTTTAGTGCCGGTGGGATCAGGTCCGAGGGCGATTAGTAATTGCGTGTCATCAGCGTATGACACTGTTTCAAAACCATAGGCTCTGATTATCTTAGCCAAGGGCGACACATATAGGTTAAAGAGTGTGGGGCTTAGGATGGAACCCTGAGGGACTCCCTTGCCGATTGCCTGGCTCTTGGAGGAGAAATCTCCTATTTGGACCTTGGAAGACCAATCCGTCAGGTAGCTCTTGAGCCAGTTCAGTGCGGGGCCTTCGACACCAAACTCCCATATGAGCTCCAAAAGGATGCCATGTGAGATGTTGTCGAAAGCAGCGGATAGGTCAAGTAAGATCAGGATATATGGAGGAAAGTATGGAGGAAAGTAAATTGAGAAATCTTGTGTGGAACAAGCAAACAGGATGTATGGTCTCCTTCTGTAGGCAAGCAGATCGGTAAACTAAGCACAAGCCCACCACATTCCTTGAAATACGTGTTTCCTTCCCCTGGAATGCATTAACTTTCTCAGAGTTTGGGCACCATGGTAATCACACTGGGGTTCCATGCAGAAAAGTCAGTGGCTCTGAGGACGTGATGGATTAAATGTAGACAGTACAATTTAGGTGCAGCTGCAGTGGCTGGGTCCGTAGAAGGTATCATGGGTGAAAGAAGCAACCTGGTCCCTACCCTAGAAAAGAAGTGCAACCCCAGTGATCTGAGGCCTGAAATGTTCCAGATGGTCATACGGGTAAGCCACAATGAGGGATGGTGAAGGTGTGACCAACAGCTCATTGAAGGCCCTGAAAGTGAGAGATAGGGTAGAAGCAAGGGAGACCATTCTAGACTGTATTGCATACTTAAGAGTGACAGAAACATTTTGGGGGCCACACAAAAGGGTGAACTAGAACCATCACCCTGCAGGACTGTCAGCGTGCCCAATATCAAGGCTGGTAGCCTTAAATCCATCCCACACCTCTTTAATCCACTACCAGACACTCCCGGCCTCTTTATCTCATTCTTGCAGGTTCCTGCTTTCTCTGTTTATGATGGTTTTTCCATCTTTCTCTTCCTCCATCTGTTCACTTTATTTATTTTTTCCTCTATTGCTCTTGGTAAATGTCTCATGCAGAAAAATAAGTGCCACTCCCCAAAAATGAGTGGTGGTGCCTCCCAGTGGCGACCACTGGCTCAAATTAAACACTGAATACCTCTCAAATGACTTGTTGACTGTATAATTGCCATTTACCTTGTTCAATTGATCTTTATTCGATTATGCATCATAATCATAGAAGGTAAAAACTTAAAAAATCCAATAACTTTTATTCAGGTTACACAATCTATGAACATTTAGGTACAGTTTAAAAATAACAAACCAGCCTATCATACATGTCATTATATCTTAGGCACACTTATTTTATTCCAATATAAGGCTCCATTTAAATAACCGCCGACCGCCAGAAACAATCCTGGTCAGGTAAAAGCAGTAAAGGTAGAAAGGCAGGTCGAAATTGCGTAAAACCCCTTTCTTTTAAAAGTGGTAATATATACTTTTTGCACAATAATTCATAATATTTACAGAATAAAACCAGGTGTATTAAGGTTTGGGGGGAACAATCATCACAGGGACAGATTAAAAGGGCATGGGGATCAAACTGGCCCGGAGGGAAACAGATCATTGTCTGGATAGAACCCAAATGAAATTTTGTGAGCAATGATCTGTCCCTAGGATGTGTAACTTCTGTAAGATAAGGTTCAATGCCAACAACGGATTTCAGGAGCAGGTAGGATCTGCAGGAGTATTTCTCCAACGCCCTGATTTCCCTCTCATCTTTAAATCTGTTCAAAATTTGTTCCTTAAAAAGGCCCCGGTCACCCTTTTTAAAAAATATGTGGCCTGTTAAAAATATCTATACAGTCTAGGGAACAGGCAGTGGTTTTGATGTAATTTATCCATGGTATCTTTTAGCCATAGGTACACTCCAAACAGTCCTCAATCACTCTCCTGTTGAACCACAGTCTCTCATCAACCCAAACTGAAATCCAAAGTAGCAGTGGAGTCAGTTTAACCTGGTCCTCCACATAATCTAGGCCCAGTTCCTCATGTGTAAAGAAAGAGGCATTATTTGAACCCAGCCCCAGTAAGTTTCTACAGAATCGGTCCTCTTCTTGCTGGATCACCCTGCACTTACGGTACCCCCAAATGGCTGCAACGTATGTCAAGACTGGGAGACATTTCATTCTGTAGATTTGCAACAGGAGCAAAATAGGCTTGTTACCCACCAACAAAGAGAATCTAAACAGGGCACAATAGGCTTGGGTAAATTTAGAACAACGATTGGAAATACAAGAAAGCCAGTTGTTCTGTTGATCAAATAATACACCCAAATAAGAAAAGGTGGGAACCCTAGTAATGTTTTTCCCCTTGATATCAATGTGTCTGGTTTTTGCAGCCTTTCTCCCACAAGCCATATAATGGGTCTTTAAAATATTTATATCTAAATCCAGATTATCCATGAAATGGACAAACCTATCAACCAGAAGCTTTAACCCATTTGCCGTTCTGGCCATCAGTACGGCGTCATCAGCATAGTGCAGGGTCGGCTCACTGACTGACTTTACCTTAGGCAGATCAACCCCGTTTTTTATCAGGCAGGTATTCAGGCTATTTATATATAGAATAAAAACAAGATAGGTGCCATCACACAACCCTGCGCGACCCCCTGTGGCAGGCTAAATGATTCGGTTGTCTCCCCCTCCATGCCGTATCTGACACAAGCGTTTACGTCCGTGTGAAGGGCTCTAAGAAAATCAATCAGCTGAGCTGGCAATCCCAATACCCCAAGGATATCCCAGAACTTAGACCTGTTTACGCGATCAAAGGCCCTACTGAGGTCCATAAATGCGAGACAAATGGACCCCTGTTTCGCTACTACATACTTTCCTATTATAAGGTTAAGGTTCAAGCATTGTTCCAGCGTATCCATCCCCTCCCTAAATCCGTATTGGACAGGGCAAATAATATCATTAGCCTGAGCCCAAGCTTCCACTCGCTGTAAAACAATATGGCCTACTACCTTTACAACTGAATTTAACAGGGAAATTGGTCTATAGCAGGTGAGGTCCTGCCGATTCCCCTTCTTAAACACTGGGACTATAGTAGCAGATTTCCAAGATGGGGGTAAACCTAACTGGGTCACAGCATTAAGAACGTTGGTCAAGACTGAAGCCCAGAGGTGTGGTTCTGCCTTATATAGATCCATTGGTATCCCATCTGGGCCAGGAGCTTTATTGGATGGACTTCCCATTATTGCTTCATAAACCTCCTCATAATCAAACCTGATCTCGAGTGGGTACAAGTTGTCAACGTTACCCTAATTTATGGGCAGGTCTTTATCCAACTACAAAAGAACAAAACCTTCCCTCGCATGTATACCTCTAACATTGGCTATAAGTCCATACTTCAAGAAAACCCACAGACCAACGATATTTTTATAGAATTTTTTTTTTTTTAATTCATGCATTTATCAAAATATATTTTTTCATAGTATTTTATGTATTTGTATTCATATTCTTCACACAGAATTCAATAAAAACACGACAGAAGCCCAACATCATGATATATAAGGGTACCTATGAGTAAATAGACATGTAACCACCCCAGCCACCACATACAAAAGATCTAACAATACATAGCAATAAGCCATACAAAACAGATAAGAAACAGTACATACAACAAAATTGACAAAGGCAAACAGGAAAAGAAGCGCCGACGCTTTATTATGTTAAAAGATTTGAAATAAGCATATGATCTAGCCTCTAAGAGTGACACTACTTCAAAAAGCGCCTTGATCTGGCACACAGGGTCGCTAATAGAATTAGAAAAGTTCACTAGGAAAAGGTGGAAATCTTTAGAAATAATCACCCATAATAACTGAATTCCACTGTGCTTCAGGGGATTTGGGAATACCTTCAAGTTATTTGAGAATCAGACCAGGGCGGCTAACCCCCCTCGCGGCCTAAAACCAGGGGAAGGAGTTGCTGCCACATAAAAGCTTTCATAACCATCCCAGCCTACTGGTTCTAGGGCCCAGGTTTCCTGGAGCAAAATAACGTCAAAGTCGGAAATAAAATTAAGCCATTCAGGGTCCACCAACGTATCCCTGATACCCGCTATATTCCAACTTAAGATTCTAAGCGAACAACCTGGGATATTTAATGATGTAAGCTCTATAGGTGGTATACTTGGGTAACCATTGGCCGAGCTAGGGGAGCTATGGCTAGGTGGGCGAGAAAAAGTATCCTGAAGTCAATCGTTTTGATCCAAAGCAGTCAGGGGATCAAATCTATTTCTTACAGGGATAGCTATGTGTTCAATGGAGGTAACTGGTTGCCTGGAAATGTGGTAATTCATACTGCCCTTTGTTGGGGGGATAGGGCTGTAAGCAATGATAGAAAAAGCCAAGCAGAAGGATGTTAATACATGCATCCTTGATGGACAGTGGAGCAGAACTTTGAAGTAATCGCTTGGCCTAAGCAGGAGACCTGCAATTAATCACAACACCATCCCCCTATAGGGATTTGGGCATAGGACCTACCCACCCAACCCTTCTAACAAACAAAATATTGTCATAGTCCTTACAATCATAGTGGACGTTATTTGCTAACCAATGGCATGCTTTGTTTTTGAGTTGGCCGGTGGTTTCTGTGATATTTACATTGATACTTGGTACCCCTGCCAGACTAGCTACATAGGGACAACAAACAACAATCTGGGGGTAAATTTAGGCATGGGAGCCCTGCATCCTTCCTGACCCTCCGACCCACCACTACCCCTGGTACAGGTTGTTCAGTCCGGCTATTTGGGGTCCTCTCTTCTTCTGATAAGTTCCTTGCTGCGGGTAATGCCGAAGGTGCCAAAAGCTGGGAGAGCATCTGAATTGGTTAGAAACACAAGTAACTGATCCTTCCATGGCTTGACCTCGAGACAAAGTTTTACGCCCATATATATAGTTTGAATACGGTCCCGGGAACCTTACGCCCGTAGGGCAGATTGAGTTCATGGATTCTTTCATTGGTATGATCCCTTCAGCTAGATTTGTTCTAGCTGACTCCAAAGCGGATAATCTATGGATCAAAGGGGCAATACTTTCCTGGATCGCGTCCTTAAATTTGCCAAGCACATCGGTCCAGTCCATGTTTACGGGGCTCACTGGGTTCGGGCAGTTAGAGCTGGGCCTGTTTTTTTTTATTTATTTTTTTATGACAAACTTTATTGATTTCATAGGTGTACATTAACGCAGAGTGCCGCTATTTCACATGTCATACAGTGACAGACTGTAATTTTATAACAGTGAGTCTTATCGTGGGTATCCGCTAAAAAATTAACCAACAGCCGAGTCTGATTGTAGAGTTGTACATTGTCATGCATATACAATACAGCTAGTTTACGGATATGCGCAATAATAAACAATCTCAAAGATCCCGCCCACCCACCCTCTTGGCTCACCCCAGCTTGCCTATATGTCTAACAAACAAAAGGGGGTCTAACTCTAGCGCGATAGTGTTGGGCCACCGCAGTTATACAGGCTTGAGCAAAGTCGGTCGAGTTAATAGGAATGGCATACATTGCTAAATCTGTAGAGTGTCAGTGTCCCATTGTGTATCATATGTCCGTGGGTTCTACAGCTTTCAATGATTCCAACATTGCATCCCATTCCATCGATATCGGGATTTTCTGCAGGCCTCTGCGCTCCTCCCTGCGTAAGGCTGCACTTTCTGCCCTCCCCCATCTGTTTACTTCCTCATGCCAGCTATGTGTCGCAGGAGGGAACGTCGACTTCCATCTCATGGTGATGGAGCGCTTTGCAACAAGCAAGGCCAGGTCGGCGAATCTGTGCTGTACTCTTTGAGTCTTAGGTCGCCTACGTATGCCCACCAAACAACTTTCTATTGCACTCCCATTTGGGATCCCCGTTACAGCACCCAGTGTGTTCTTGACATAGGCCCAAAAGGTGGAAAGGCGTGGTCATGCCCACAGCATATGTATAAAATTAGCGGCATGTGTGTGGCATCATGAGCAATGTACTTGCGCCTCTGGAGGCATTTTATTTAGCCGGTGGGGCGTGAGGTATGCCCTGTGCAGCACCAAGTATTGGATGACTTTAAATTTGGCATTACAGGATACCTTCTTGGGATATTCTAGGAGCAAGGCCCATTCTTTATCCGACGTGTTCCTGCCTAAGTCTCTATCCCATTTTTCTCTGAGGGGTGTGAGTGGGGCTGCTTCATGTGAACGTATGCTCCTATAGAACCATTTGATCAGGTGACGACCATTTCTCATCAAGTATACGCTGTGCACAAGTTCGTGTGTAGAAGGTTCTGTATTATCTGGCGCCCAGTGTTTCTTTATGAAGTTGGTTATGTTGGCGTGTAGCATGAACAGGGATCGGGGGACACCCTGCTCGTGAGCGAAGTCCTCGTGGCTTAGCAATATACCCTCAGAGAAGAGCATCCCCACTTCGTTCACCCCTTCTCGTTCCCACGCTTGTATACCCCGCTTATTAACTATCCCCACTGGAGTCGGGATCCCTAGCAACGGGTTATTGGGGGAATACACGATCCTATGCTTGGTATATTGAAGTGATCTTCGCCAATAAGTTAGGGCTATCTTTAATAGTAGGTGGGCTGTGGGTAGGATCCTGCAGCGGGGCAATAACAAGTTATGTCTTTGGCAATAGTATGGGGCGTATAGCCCAGCTCATGTAGATTGCGTCCGGCAAGCCAATACGCAAGCCACTGCAGTTGGCTCGCATAGCAGTATGCATGAAAATCTGGCGCCCCCAGTCCCCCTTTATCAGTATCTAGTTGCAGCTTTGATAAGCCAACCCGCCTACATCCTTTACCCCAGATCAAGTCTGACAGGAGCGTGTTCAGGGCTGTAAAAAAGGCAGTGGGAATGATGATGTGGAGATTGGTGAAATAATAGAGCAAACGCGGGAGCATGACCATTTTGGAGCTAGCCACCCGGCCCGCGACCGAGATGGGCAGAGACATCCAGAAGGCTATTTGGGCTCGTAGTGAAGTGACCGCCCTCTGCAGATTACCGTCCATAAGGTCCTGTGGAAACCTACATATTTGGATGCCTAAGTATCGGACGGTACTAGGCGCTACTTGAAGGCTAGAGGCTCCAAAGCATATAGATTCCAGGCGTGTTTCCGGTTGGAAGAGAAAGGCATAGGACTTGGCTTCGTTGATGGCAAGTCCTGTGATTTGTTCAAATTATTGAAATATGCGGGGTATAGGTTCTAAACTATCTTGGAAGTTGCCAATATAGAGAGAGGATGATATCATCCACATATAATGACAGTGTATGTGTGGTGTTGTTAATGCAGATGCCTTTTTTCTCTGCCCGCCGTCGGAGTTTCATCGCTAGTGGGTCCAGCGGCAACACAAATAGCAGCGGGGATAATGGGCAGCCATGCCGTGTGCCTCTGCCCACGGGATAGGGTTGAGATATGTGCACCCCTGTGCGTGCCCTAGCTGTCGGCTCTGTGTAGAGCAATTTGACCCACCGGAGGTACTCAGGAGGGATACCGAACTTGCCAAGCGCCCACAGCATATATTCCCAGCTTAGGGTGTCAAAAGCTTGACACAGGTCAGGGATATGCAGCAGGCTACCGCTTGGGTCCTGGGGATAGCATCCATCACATGATATAGGCGCCTGATGTTTTAGGAGTTACTGAGGCCAGGTCAAAGCCACAATGGTCCATGTGGACAAGTTGTGGCAAGAATGGGAGTAGCCGGCGGGCTGGAATCTTACTGAGGATTTTATATTCAGTGGTTAACAGTGATAGCGGGCTGTAACCTGAGATGTCTGTGGGGTCTCTGCCTGGTTTCATGAGGGAGGCAACAAGTGCCTGCCTTGTGGTGGGCGGGAGCGCTCCGGCATCCAGGGTGGTTGTGTACAATCGCTCTAGCTGGCGGACCAATTGATCAGAGAAAGCGTCGTAAAATTCAACCGGGAGGCCATCCAATCCTGGCGCTTTGTTATGGGGTAATGCCCGAATTGCTTCTTTTATTTTGTTTTTGGAGATAGGGTCTGCTAACTCTTCTCATTCGGCTGGAGACAGCTGGGGGCAGGTGAGGTTCCCAAGGAAGCTTTCCAGTGCTTCCCCGCCAACCTCCACAGAGGCCTCATATAGTGCCGTATAGTATTTGCAGAAGGCCAGATTTATTTCCCTCTGCGTATTAACCGTTGTGCCACTGGGTGTGGTGACTTCTAGTATAGGGGTGGAGGGTGGTGTGCCGCGCAGTAGCCGCGCAAGGAGGGTACCTGATTTATATGCCTGCGCGTGTCGCAGTTGTGAGTAGGCCTGATACTCTATAGTACGGAGACGTTCCAGTAGGTCTGCATGTGAAATACATGCCTCCTGTAACTCTGCCTTTTTCGTGGGATCGCTAATGGCACCTTGTTCTAGTGTACCCAACCTGTCCTCCACCTCAAGTAGATCTCTTTGGACTTCTTGGCGAGCCCCAACCATTGCGCTAATGGCCTTCCCTCTCACAACTGTTTTAAATGCCTCCCATTCACTTAATCAGGAGGACGTAGTGTTTGCATTATCGATAAAAAAGTTGGTGATGGTTGAGGCCATAGTGCTGCGGAACACCACGTCTTCTAGCAGCTGTGGACGCAACTTCCAGGTGGGGACTGGTGTAGGAATCCTCCCCCATGACAGTGTTATTTCTAGGGGGTTGTGGTCAGAGAACGTCTTACCCAGGTACCCAGCCTGTGTAACCTGTGACATAAGGGAGAGGGAGTAGAACACCCGATCTAGTCTAGTGTGGAGCATATGAGGTGGAGAGTAAAATGAGTACTCGCGGCTGGCTACATTTTTAACACGCCAGGCATCTGCCATCAACCACCCCTCCGCCCAGCCCCTGAGCGCCCCCGCCTGTTTGATGGTGACCGCACCCCGAATCGGGGGATGTGAGCGGTCAAGGCCAATGTCCAGAACCGCATTGTAGACCCCGCCCGGTATCCAGGGATAGTTTACCCACTCCACTAATGGTCCGTTTAGTGTTTCTAAGAATCTGTCTTGGTCGTAGTTCGGGGCGTATATGCTGCTTGGAAGACGTTTTCAGAAGGAGGGCTTCATTACCGTGCGGCCTCAAGCTATATTACAAACATACGGACTTATCTTATTGGCCCGTATCGATTTTTCCTCTTCCGCATAGTATTATCTCAAGATATCAATCAAAGTTTTGAAGCAGTGCATTACCATTAGTTTGGGTTGGCGCGCACGTCTCGTTTTATCAGCCTGATCATTGTTGATTCAAGAGACTTTTAAATCATCTACAGGTTTGTGGTTTTTAACTAAACGTTATCCTCTCATGGTGTAGCATCAGCGTTTTTCATTGTATTTCCCTGACAGTGACCTTACCTGAAGAGCCTCTGTGCAGCATTTTCCAGCTCATTGTCAGGCATCCACTGGTTAAGAGAACAGACGCGGCATGAGGCATTTTCATTGATAAAGGACCAACACTTGGCATCGTTTACATTGATCTTTGCAGAACATAGGATATAAAGTTTTCAAAGTTGTGGCTTTTCCTGACGAAGGCACTTCTGGTGTCAAAACGTGCGTAGAAACCATCGAAGTCAACTGAGTTTGTGCCACACTGTTTGTCCTTTCAGTCCTAATGCAAAATCTTTGGAATTTTTAACCTTTGTCTGAATTTGTATCAAACTATCTAATAACCATTGGAGCAAAATAGATTAGCTCCTGCTAAAAAATATATCAACCACCTTTTGATATTCTTTTGTATATTGTGTTTTTAAATTATATTTTTGGGATGTGGTGAGTGCATGTGGACATGAGTGAGCTAGTATGAGTGAGTTTTTATTGTAATGTGTATTCATTACTAACAATAAAATTATGTTTTGTATTTTTGGATAAAAAAGTATCTTTGGTTCTTTCATTCCATGTTGCAAATGTTCTGCTGATGAATAAGCAGTTAGTTGCCTTAAGTCTTTGCACTAATTCATTGATCCCTGACTTAAGGAACGTTCATTCTATTAGCAGGGGGCCTCTTGCTCGTTACACTGTATGCTGCCTATGACTACATGTTTACCAACAAGGGTACCATGTAACAGAACATACCTCCCATTGACATCTATTCTCTGGTCTGAAGCGATAAATGGGATTCCGTTCCGAATCCAAATGGCCGCCCCTCGTGCAAATGCGGAATATGATGTGTTGAACACTTGGCCTCTCCATTTTTTACAGTTTGATAGCCTCTGAATTAGTAATGTGTGTCTCTTGGAGTAGGACAATCTGTGCCTTTTTCCTATTCAGATGTGCATATATTCTATGTCGCTTGTGTACTGAGCCACTGCCTCTGACGTGGTGACATTATATCTGCCTAATGTAGCCATTCGTGAGTGCATAATAGGTGGTGACCTTCCATTACCTGGGGGTAGAGGCTTCGCAGGCCTGTTGTTGGAGGTGAGCCAAGTAAACAACTATCCCTTCTACAACCCAATACTGAGTCTACCCTAAAAACTGTGGTGGACCAAACCATTAACCAAAACTGTAAACATTTCAATTCTAGCCAGTGTGCATTCACTACAGGGGTTGCGGTTACTGCGCCTCGCCGCTCCCGGCGAAACTTGAAACTCATTAGTGGAGGGCAGCCACTTGGTCTTCGGCTGCGTTCCACTAGCATATGCTAGCGAGGTGGGGCATATATGAAGGTCCACAGTTCTGATACCTCGGGATAGTGTGAGACCACGAGCAGTGTTCCTCCGGGGTATTACCCCAAATATTCTATTACTATCTGTGGGGTGATAGTGGGGAAGAAAGCTAGACTGTTTACAGAGTCAGAGTGCACATTTGTGTCTTCAGAGGAGTCTACCGAGGAGAGGGGGTCTTGTTCCTTGAGCGTTGCCGCCGTTAACAGCGCTGATTGTTGACTTTCCAGCACTTGCTTCGGGGATGGACTAACGGCTGCTGAGTTGCGGTTTATCGGTTGTCGACATATCATCCCAGTTCGTCGTACTTGCGAGTCTTGGTGTGTGCTTTGCATTGACCATCCTGACGCTGTAGTAGGAAATGTCTTTTGTGACTTCCTCAGGTTTTTCGAAAAAGTATGATTTCTGCTCATGCATGACCTTGAGGCGGGCCGGGAACAGCAGCACGTATTTGAGATTGAGGGCCCTGAAAGACGTTTTTTACTGCTTGATAGGATTCCCTTTGGTGGTGAACTATGATGGTGAAGTCCGGGTATAGCGAGATCCTCTGATTTTCGTACATTAAAGGGGATTTTTCTCTGGCGTTACGAAGCAATATGTTGCGGGCCCTATAGTTGAGGACTTTAGCTATTATTGGGCGCGGCGCTGCTCCGGCCACTGGGGGTCTTGTGGGGATCCTGTGTGCTCTCTCCACACAGAAGAGGTCTGACAGACCCTCAGGGGCTAACGTGTCTCGCAGCCATCTTTCGAGGAATTGTGTCGGGTTAGGTCCCTCGCAGTGTTCCAGCAGGCCCACGATACGAATGTTATTTCTGCGTGGCCGCCATTCCGTATCCTCAACTCTATCCTGTAAGGAGGACACATGTCACTGTAGTAACTCTATTTGGGCCACATGCTCCTTCTGCTGTGGGCGCATTTCCGTTAGCTGCAGCGTATGGTCCTTCACAGAGTCCGCCAGCTTCTTATGGTCTGCTTTCAGTAGGGTGAAGCCAGTCGTCAGCACCCCAATTTGCTGTTCAATTGCTTTCCTGGACTCGCAGACCTCCTGCAGGATGAGGTCCAGTTTATCCGGAGCCGCAATTAATTGGGTAGGCGGTACACACTCTGACACATATGCTGGGGACTCATTGGAAAATTCGTTATGGTAGGTGCCCTTGTAGCAATTGGGTCTGCAGACTTCCCCTTGGTGCGTCCCATCGTGAACTGCCTTCTCAGACTGTCTCGAGCTACAGGGTGAGTGCCGCTAGGGTAGCCCTATCAGGCCCGGTGCGCGCCCTGCTCGCGATTTGACTCTACTCACAGCTGAGATGTCACTGGGGTCCTAGCCCCCGCTGTCAGCAGGGCCTCTGAGCCGTCCTGCACCCAGTGGACCTGGTTTTTGCGATAGCACGTGGCATGCAACCAAGGGGCTCCCAGTCTCTGGCCCTCCTTTACAGCCGATATGTCCTCCAGCTGCAATACACGGTGCACTTCACCTGGGGGGGGGGAGCGCCCACAGCCAGCATTAATCGTGGGTCCCCCCACATCCCCCACCATGCTCCGGGGCCCAGTACAGGATGACACGTGGCCTGTGGGTGCCACAGTCCTAGCGCCTCCAACCAGCCGTCGCTCACAAGGTGGGCCTCATAGGGAAGGGGGGAGAAAAAGAAACGCCTGCAGTCACCAATCAGATCAGGAGTAGGCCAAGCACAGGGCCCTGCACTGTTTGTGGGTAGTCGACTGCTCGGTGCCTCCCTCTAGCCAGAGTCCCCGCAGGCCACTGCTTTCAGAGATGAGGGGGGGAAGGCCCGCAGCCACCAAACACTACAGGCCCTCCCGCACCCCCCTAAGCATTGACAGGCCTAGCATCGGCCTCCTCACAGCAGGGCAGCGCCATACCTCAGTTGCAGGCCAACACCGCAGGGCCTTCAGTAATTCTGCGTCTTCCGATCACTCAGAGCGCTGGGAATCACCTGCGGCACCAGGTGCGGGAGACTCCTCGTGACAGTCGTTCACTATTTATCTGATCGCGGTCCCGCCGGCCCTGTTCAGCTCCCTGGCACCCGGGGGGGGAGGAGGAAAGACACAGTCTAGCAGCACCCACCACAGAGCTTGCGGCAGGCGGCTTATAATCAGTCTTCCCCCGGGCCCCAGTGTCCACTGCCTCACTCCGCAGCACGCCCGTTCAGGGCCAAGACCATCTGGCGGAGTGCAATAGTGCCACTGCAGCGCTCCTACCGTCTGCCCATTGCGTGTCATGTTCACATCCCCGGCGCTCCTCCAGGCAGTGTGGAATCAGGGCAGCAGGCACAGCCAGGTCGCTTCAGTGGAGCAGTCGTCGCACACCAGGGGCCGCAACCGCAGGGCACGGCTAATCTATCCTCAGCGATGGAATGGTCGCGGCCGGCCGGGATTACCTGTGGCAGGTACGTTGATTTGCCGGTTGGACAGCCCGGAGATTTCCCAGTCCAGGTTCACGCCTTTACTCGCAGGTTTAAGGGCAGTGCGGTGCCACGGCTGCCCCCACCTCGCCATGGATTATGGCAGGATTCAACAGCCTTGGCCGGGAGCTCAGCTACGGCACGTCCGCCATGTCTGGCAGTTAGTCACGCCCCATCAGCTGGGCCGGTTTGTTAATGTATTAGAGGAACCTTTCGAGCTCTTCGCTTTTACTGTTTGTTTAGTTTGCTGCTTCCTTTTGGGCAAAGGTGAGCAAATGCTATTGTTTAAGGTTTCCAAACGGGAGTTGTCAAGGGGAAGAACCACAGAAGAGACACAGGAAAGGCTTTGTTTGGTCTGAGCCGCTGAGTGACTTTGGGGGGCAGACTGTTGATTCTTTGAAGCCACGTCCCCCATTGTAGAATCAGGCACCCCCCACCTCCATCGATAATAAACGTTCGGCCAAGTCAATTTCAGTGGTAATGACCCCTACAGTTCGGGCTAGAAAAGAATCCAAAGTGGTGCTATGTGTAGATTTAATAGTGGGCTCTTGTGGGCCCGGTACCTTACGCTTCACCATATTGGACCAGAGGCCACCTTAGCCTTGTGGCCAGAAAATCAAACCTGGTCACTAAGACCAACCTGCCCAGAGAACGAAATATGCTCTATAAAGTGTATAGCACATAGAAAATAATTTGAAGTTTTATGTGACTCACCCACCAGGCTTAATCTTCAGACTTCTCAGTTGTACGAGGGGGGGCCCAGCCTCCTCCAGGCGACGACAGGCGAAGACGGGCCCGCTCTTGGCCCGGGCACCGGCCCAGGGAATCCAGCGCTGCGGGATCCCGAGTTCAATTTTGTAGGCGCCTCCGGGCGCTGCGTCGGCGTCTGTGGCCGCAAGTGCTACTGGGGTGAGAAGTCCAGCCAATACCTTGTAGAGAGCTCCAAAGCCTTCAGCTGAATTTACACATTACAAATACCACACACATACATACAAAGCAAAACAGTCTCACTTACCCAGTAAATCATAAAAGTGGACTTCTGCTTAGATAGTGCAGGGGCAGTGAGGATGGCACACAATGTGGTGTGGAATTAGTGGTCTCTGAATTTCTGGAACTGAGGCTGCAATGATGCATTAATAAGTTTGCCATTTCAAGTAGTCTGTTGTAATAGCCTCTATTTGGGCGTTCACTCCAGGAGTAGCAATTGGAAAAGAACGAGAACCCTTGAAGGCAAGGACCTTTATGTACTTTCCTCTCCCCAGGGCAAAAATAAGATCTGATAAAAATATCGTGTCCCAAATATACAAAAACAGTATTCAATTGAGTGCAGATTTTCCAACATAAACTCTAAAAGGGTGATCGTTTTCGAAACAATATATTTCTGCATGGTAATATTTTTGTTATGATATTTTGGTCTTAGAGTTTGGATATTTTCTGAACGGGCTTCTTGCTTTTCACTTTTTTAGCCATTTTTGTAGCCAAATAATTCCTTGTTTTGTCCCAAACTTTTAAGTTTCACAATATGATCAATTTGCCTTTGGTGAAAGCAACACGTTTTTTTTGGAGGTGACATTCGTTGCCTCTTGCGAGCAAATGTTATGGGTTTTAGAAACAGGATATCAATCTCTTTCATACATACAAGACTGATGAGTGACATACCCACCATTCCAATTGTATGAATGCTATTTAAGTCTCTAAAAGTGAGGATGCTGGGCATTTATGAAAAGAGGCAGCCTTTTTCTGGAAGTGGCTCGGCATGACACCAAGCTTCTTGAGTTTCTCCGGATCTGTCCAAATTTCAGCGCTGTAGCAAGCAATGCTGCCTGCTGTGGCTGGTATATTTCCTCCACAATTTTAAACATTATATTTCCACAACAGGCAGAGAGTCTCAGAATGACATTTGCAGAAGATTCTGCTCTCACCGGGCTTGGAGTCAACATCGGTATCCCATTTAAGAATGAAGGTGTTTCTTGTGTATTTACCACCTCAATTCCACAGATCCCATTTTTTTAATGATTGATCTGAAGACCATTTTCATATCAGTAATGGGATTTAGAACATTGGAATGTTGAGAGCTCCATTGAAGACATTGGAATGGTTATAGGCTTATAATAGCTGTTATACGCCTTCTACTTCAACATCCCAATTTTTGTCTTTCTGTTTCTCCCTTTTTAATTTAGAACATTCTACCTTTAGTGGGTGGAATCTTCTTTAACTCTTATCGCCCTTCTGTGTCGGGCTAAACCTGTTGCTTTAGGCCCTCACCCTCGTTATAATCCCTCACCTGCAGCCTGGCCTATAACTTGGGCTCAGGGCCTTTAACAACCAATATAGCCCTCTGTAGCATCATTTCCTGTTTAATCTATCACCCACATATAGGATTAGTGAAACATAGGCGTTCTTTTAGATGGCAGGTCGGTTGTAGATGGCAGAATTGTATTAGGCACGTCATTCACACATAATCTGAGAAATGCTAGAGCAAGAAGATAGCCTCACTTAACTCCACAAGTCTGGCCAAAAGGTGCTGAAGTTCATTCAGATTCATAATTGTACCTAGAAGATTTTTATCAATGGTCGATCCATATCCTCCTTAGTTTCTCCCCGAAGTTTCCTCTATTAAACAGGTCCAGTGATGATAAAACCCCCAAGCAGGATTTGACTTCTGTTTTATATACCTTTATGCCAACTGTTACATAGCTGCCAAAGTTTCAGATTGCTATGTGTGACATTTTCATAAATTCAGTGTAATTATGAGTGACATTTCAACAACTATGAGTGACACTCGCGAGCAAATTTACCTAGGCTGAATAAATGCTACAAATAACCAAGTGTTAACTGTATACAATCCTGGTGTGGAGCGCATTTACAACCTGTCTGTGCGTTAGCTTGTACTGTGCACTACATGAAAATAGCCTAGCGTTTAGGGTTTGTGTCTCTGTCTCATGCCTTCACTCAGCAATGCTACAAAGTGTGCTGATGCCCTATTCATCAAACAGTAGCCATCCATGCTTACTGGCCCTTCAATATGCGAATGACCCATGGCTGTACCTGAAAGTATCCACGTCACAATATCAACTTAGGAAAAGATTGTCTGACCATCATCCAGGTATGCATGTCAAGTGCCTGCTGATGAGACCCTGGACACCTTCAGACGCAGTAGATTGGGCTCCTATAACTCCCTTAACTAATTCTGGCCTTGCGCTTTTGGTGCTCCATTGTAGGCAGTGACTCTGGTCTTGGGCTGGCCGCGAGCCACCTCTGGACGCGGCAATTTGTGTTCGCCAATTTTAAATTCGGTCCGGGGGTAATAACAGCTGACACAGACAGCACGTGGCGGCCCGGTGCAAGCTGCAACAGGCAGCACTCAGAGCGCTGCGGCTGGAGCCATGATTGTTTGCAATGCTGCCCTCAAACCAGCCAGCAGCCTTCTCCTAACTCCCAAAACAAACTCCCCACTCCTCCAGCAGCAGAATGTGACGTCCTCCAGTGATGACGTCAGGCTGACGGTTCGAGCACCGCAGCGGGGATTGGAAGCACAATCCTGATATATTGTAGCAGTTGAGTGAGGCTGCGAGCACCCTTAGCTAAGCTGCGAGCCCCAAGTCTGCAGGAGCAGCGCGGGCAAGCCACGTGAGGCGTGCTGCCACAGACTCAGTTTTAGGCAGCGCTTCCAGTGTCAGCTGCCACACAGCATATGCGTGACAATGCATTTCAGTGCGGTAATGCAGAGTACCACACTGAAATGCGTTAGTCTAACGCCTGATGCGTGGCACTTGGCAGGACTGCTGGTAAACAATTATGGCCTGGTTGGTAGGGGAGAGTCCTCCATTGAGTTCATAATGGGCAACAGAGATGTTTTCAGTATTGACATCTGACACGCACTCAGAATATTTTTGTTACTTTCACAATTCAATTATATCTATTGCAAACAAATTACTTTATGTAAGGACGGGTTGTCAGTATTTAAAAACATTTGAGAAATACAACAAGCAAACAACTCAACAGGTATTACTTACCTTCTGTTTTGACATAACTGTAAAAACAGAGATTAGCCTTGGGCACGTTCCACGTAGTACTTTATGTATTCATTCTTGGTGAATTATTTCATACCAGAAAATCACAGGCGCAAGGCAAAGTGCATCAGTTAATTACTTTTACTTGCTTTGGACAGTGATATGAAGATAGCAGAAGTGCACAATGTACACACATTCAATCAATCAAACAGTACTTGAACAATATTTGAAATGCGTGGCTTGTCATTCGTGAGGGTATCCACATTTAAAACTGCAGGGTGCTCTTGCTTCTGTATGCAAAAAAACAGTGGCTTTTTAAAAGGCATTAGTTTACGGTACCTCAAAATGATCTGTTCCTGCTCATATTTTCCATGTGAAGCAATGACCAGTTCTGAAAAATGATTCACATTTTCTGTGTTTCTTAGTTGTAGGTGTGTCAAAAAGTAGTATTGATCCTGACAGAGAAAGCGTATGATGTGCATGTGTTGTGTCTAGGACTGCTACATCTTTTTCACCCGTTAAAGAATACAGCTGTAGGTACAATTTTTGCCCTTAAGAGAGTGTAGCTTGGTATTATTAGAAATTGGGTTACTGTTTGACTGGTGTGCCCTGGTCAAGCAGCAACCATAATCCTAGTCAGGGTAAGACATAAGCAAACCCAAAATTAAACTTTGCTCAATCCCCGGGCAGCTCAGCACAGAGCAGTCAGTCTTAACTTAGAGGCAATGTGCAACGTATTTGTGCTACACTTCAAACAATAAAACAGTGAAACCACCACATAGAAAAGGATCCCACACCAAGTTAGAACAAAAGAACAACATCTATTAAATGAAACAAGACCAAAACGACAAAAATCCAATCAGTAGAACCAGAGTTATGAATTTTTAAAGAATAAAGTGAAAAAATAGCACCTAAAAAGCATAAAGAGCCAACCACAGCTTCCTGGGCACATCGGACCATATTAAAGTCAAAAGGTCAGGCCAACTGCGATGGAGCCTGGGTCGGATACAGTCCCAGATTATTCCACCGAAAGGTTTACCATCTTAAATTTTTTTGCCAAGAGTCCCATTCGCGTTGGAGAGGGTCACGGGAAGCACAAGAGCAGCATGGGTGGTGGTCGTTCATGGTGAGAAGAGCAGGCCGGGCACTGCAGACGGGCGGCCTGGAGCTTCGCCTTGGCGGCCTTCCACAGGTGATCGATGCTTGCTGTGCAAAGAGACGGGCTGGAGGTGGCTTGCGCTGATTTTTGGTGCAAGCGGGGTGGTTCTTTTGTGAACGGTCCCATTCGCAGTTGCGAAGAGCCACAACAAGGGTCTAGGACCTTAGAGGCATCACCTGGGGGTCAGGAACTCACTGCAACTGGGTCTTGGAGCTGTTTGGGGTGCCTTTTATGTCCCTGAGACTCAGATGAGGAGGCCAGCAGACTAGCCCTTTGAGTCACTCTGGGGCCCTGGGTTCAAAATAAAGTTGCAGGTCCAGTTCTTCTTCCCCAGGCTAGAGGGCAGCAGGTCAGGACAGCAGGGCAGCAGTTTCTTTAGCGCAGCAGTCCAGCACAGTGGCAGTCCTTGTAGCAGCACAGCAGTTCTTCTTCCTGTCCTGGCAGAGAATGCACGGGTCCACAAGTATACTTAAGAGTTGGTGTCTAAGGTCCTACTTGTATACCCTGGTGGCCTGGTTCTGAAAGGTGGGAGAAGCTTCTAGACAATGGCTTTGAAGTGCATTGAATTCCCTGTCTCCCTTTCTCAGGCTCCACACTGGTTGAAGTGACAATGCAGGGTCGTTAGGCCCTCTGTGTGAAGACAGAGCACAGGCTAATCAGTTGTAAGTGGGGCTGTGCTCCAATCCGTCCCCTCATCCTGCCAGCAAATGGCCCATTAAGGCAACCTAATCCCACTATTGTGTGACTGTATGGGAGGAATTCACAAAGTCTAACCTAGTTATGTGACCGAGGCCAGACAACAGGCACCAAAAGGGCTATGGGCAGGAAAATGCCTACTTTCTAAAAGTTAATGAAAAATCCACCTTTTCCATTAAAGAGGGTTTATCATTACAATTTCATAGGCACCAAACATGACACAGTTACTAGCTCCCATTTGGAAATTACACCTAGAGGTGACTTATATGTGTTAAAAAAGAAGGTTTGGGCCTGATAAAAGGGTTATTTTGCCATGTCGAAATGGCAGTTTATACTGCACACACAGGCTTTGCAATGGCAGGCCTAAGACATGTTTAAGGTGCTACTTAAGTGGGTGGTGCAACCGGTGCTGCTGACCCACTGGTAGCATTTCATTTATAGGCCTTGGGCACATTTAGTACCACGTTACATTTTAGGGAGAGAGCACAAATACTTTAGTACTGGTTAGAAGTGATAAAGTGCACATAGTCCTAAGGCCAACAAAAACGAATTCAGCAAAAATAGGAACAGGAACAAAAGGTCTGGGGATGACCCTGCAGAAAGGGCCATCTCCAACACGTATGTTCTAGCTTAGGCAGTTTTGCTTTGGTTACTATCCAGAGCCTGATGTACAAAACACTTTTGTGGATCCAAGCCCTGCAATTTGCAAAATCAAAGGTTTGCAACTGCAAATGAGTATTTGAAACAAAAAGAGTATTAGCCATGTACAGCCTCATTTTTTACAAATTGGAAATGTTTTTCTGACTCGCAAGAAGGGTTGGCAATTCATTACAAACCGTAATTGAAAGGGGGCAGGAAAAGATCCTTTCCCAATTTTGAATCTTAATGACATATATCAATACTTTGCAACAAAAACTGCAGTTGCAGAGACCGATTCCCGAGTTAGGTGGTATCTGATTCACAACGTGGGGCAGCTTCTTCACCTTTGTGAATCATGCCGAGCAGCAGTCTGCTCTCCTCAACGTCTTCCCAAACCAAACCCTGTTTTTGTTAGTAGCAGCACCTGTCTATGTAGCCAATTTCAGGTGTTAATAGCGACCTGCAATAGTAATATTCAGGTCATTTTGTGACCTCTGTCAATGGGCCTTTTGCAATGTGACCTATAAGTGCATAGTTCACATCGCCAAATGACAGGCAGGTGGAAGCATGTCAGTGTGCAGTCTGCACCAATTGTTTGCGCCTTTCCTATACATACATCAATGGCCCCTAGTCCTGTCCTTTACATGTGGCAAACAACTACATTTAATTCCCACAAGAAGCCGTTATTGTTACAGATATATGTCGAAGCGTTATTTTAGCAATTCATTATTTAGTTGCTTAATAGAGCTCTGCATTTCTTCTTAGTGTTATTCTAGAGCCCTGAAAAGTCTTGAAGAGGTGAGATAGTGAGGAACTTTACAGGCTGATCAGTGAGGTGATGCCTTGCCTGATATTCTACAGTCACAATAAAATTCTTCCATAGGCTAAGTTGAAGGCAAGTGTAAAAAGTTTACATTTTTGAGGTTTTTCCGAAATGCTTCTAGTTTGATTCCGCTCCCTTGTCTGAGTGCTAGGGGTTACATTGCTAGGGGTCTGTGTGTGTGTGTGCACACACGTGTGTGTGTGCTTAGCTTGTATAACCCACGCCGTGAGGACCGAATCGGGTTATAGATGCCCAAGCAACATAACATACCTATCAGTATGCTTTATAACTAGGGCTCCCAGTTTTATGGTAATTATGTTTTTTAACATTTCTGTCTGTATTTATCTATATTCATTTTTTGCCATCATATTGATATTTATCCATATTTATTTTGTGTTTTGAGAATAAGCGGAGTAGTAAAATTGTATATTTCCACATTTATTTAACTCTTACACGTGTATTCATACCTGGATGATGTAGCGTTTTGGCAAATAAAGCTGCCACATATAACAAAAACATTACACCCACAGGTACATATGAGCAGTGCACTGCAAATATATGTTAACATATGCCTGTTTTTTTGTTTTCTCTCTGTATGTATCTGTAAAAATCAGTAAAAATAGAAAATAGGGAGCCCTATTTATAACATACCCTACTATCAAAGCGTGCATAGAGTTAAAATGGTAATTACACACTTCATTACAGTCAATGGCAGGTCCTCATGATGATAGGTTTGTTATGGTGTGTGTGTGTACTTCTGTATGTTGGTATGTGCTATGCGTGCCTTGATAACTGTGCACCTATTGGCCTGCACACTTCAGTAGCTGTGTGTCTGATTGTCCATGTTGATGGGTAGATGAAGGTTTGGTGGACTAGGTACACAGATGCTTGTAGGCCTGTTTGCCTACACACCTGTATATCTTGTGTATGTGTTGGCCCATTTGCTCTGGTGACTGTATGTCGGTTGGACTGTATACAGGGATGCATGCAAGTCTGATGGTCTCTCTGTATGGGTTTTTGAAGATATGCTGGTTTGGGTGTGCATCGGTGTATAGTTACTCTGCTCTGCCTGCTTGTGTGATGAACGTCAATGTGTGCATGAATCTTGAGTGGGTCTCTGTGTATGCACCTTACAAAAGCCAAACCTATTTCCTTTGTTATTTCTTTGTTAGGACACCCACTATGGATTCACACTGGGCTCCTCACACCCTCTACGGTACCAACAATACTTATAATAGCTGTTGGTTTGAAAAATTATGAAACTCTCAGGTAATATCCACCCAAGTTTCTATCCTCTGGAATGTGACGGTTGCTTTTCTTTTGTGCCATGGGCCCTAATGCAGTGAATGAAAATGTCATCCCATCACCTCGTTTGGTAGTAAAATAAAAACAGTTAAAATATGGTGCAATGGGCCCCTTCTCCCCGGGACCCGGTGCCACTGCACCAACTGCACCTGTGATACCTATGCCCCTCTCCCAAGGCAAGGATATATGGATTAACTGACAAATACATCAACAGGGTGGTGAAAGAAGCAAGGCAGAGAAAATTAACTACAAATGCATGGACGATATTAGTCGTCTAAAGTGAGACCACAGCATTTAGAGAACAAGGAAGAGGAGGAGGCATAACACACTTGCCAGGGCCTTGGAACGGGCATGGAGGAGAAATTGCCCATTACTCACACTCAATCCGCTAAAATTAGCAGGCCTGACAGAAGCCGGGGACAAATTCGAATTCCGTAAAGGGGCCTGTCTTTGGGACTCACATTCCGTGCAGATTATTACACATGCCTCAATATGTGGTGCGCTTTATAAGGGTTTGAAAATGAGCTGGCTAATTTCAAACCTTTCCGACAATCATTATAAGAGTCTTTTTTCTCAGAGTAACAATTTAGCAGAGTTCAGTGGAACAAACTTTCAATGTATTTCATGTGAAAATGAATTAGATGAACTGATTGTGTACTCAATGAATATTTAAATCAGAGGAAAATATGAGTCGTGAATTAATCATGTTTACGCTGCTCAGGAACAGACTGACCTGAACAGCATGGAATTCACAGCTCGTGACAGAACAACAATGGCTTTCGATTTACTAACAGAATAAGCAAGTCAGTAAGCCTATCTATTTTTCACAGCGGATTGCTGGATGTTAATGTGTGAAGACGGTAGAAAGAGGAATACATGTTTTTTTACCTGTTTTATTTGATGCAAACATCAAATATGTACATTTTAAGTACACAACAAAAAATAGGAACGAGTGGGAGTATATTTTGTCAATTTTTGTTCTTTATCCTGCAACAGTTGATTGGGGGGTTTCAAAGGTAGGAAGCACAGGCTGGTGCAAATGCTTGAACAAAATGTAAAGGTTAGTGAGGGTTTAACCCAGTGCTTAATTTGTAAAATATTAAGTGCCAGGGCTCTGACCAGGAGGCCACTGCAGCTTGCACCACCCATCGCCCTAGTCAACGCTGCCAAAACAACTACCAACCATCTCTCTCGCATGTAAATGCGACAGTTCAGATTATTTCAGGTCCCCAAAGCTAAAGGAATGGCTGGGGAGGCAGGTATTGGCAATTTTAATGTATATTGTATTCCTAAACTACCGTTGTTCTGCTCATCTCTAAATTAGATGAGCAGCGCCACCATGTGGTGGACTGTTCTAGGTATGGTGTTGACAATTAGCAGCCGGTGCCAAGCACCGCAAACCACTTAGGTGCTTAGCATCGGAAAGCCCTGGCTCAAATTAAGCACTGGCTTAACCAGACATGCTCTGCTCATTAGCCAGGAGGCAGACTTAAAGTAAGCAAAGTGGGCTTTGGTTTAGCTCTATGTCCATCAGTGGATGTCATTACATATTTATCCAAAAGTGGGATAATAATTCCTCCCTATAGCTTTTCTGAGAAAGTGTGTCGTTTTACCCACAAATTATTGTGAGTGACACACCATGCTCCCAAAGGAACAGTCCAGCCTGAACTGCCAAGAAAGGGCTTCTCTGAATCGGGACACAAGCAACTGAGGACCATCATTGGAACCAAGCTACACCTGGCTGATGAGCCGTAACTATGGCAAAACCGTTCCCAGGTTGATTGTGTTCCAGTTTGGGGTTTACCTGGCCTGGCATTTTGGGCTGGACTGTTCCCATTGGAGCAGGGTCAATACTGATTAGCATTTTGCTGGGTCCACACTGAGGTGGTATGGTGTGCAAAATAACAATGGACTGGGATGCGGCCATAGTAATTACCAGTCGGTGCGAATAATTCAAGCACTCCATCCATCACTTTTGTGTACTTTAGTGTGATTTCCTAAGTGGGATGGGTATCCCAGATGTGGGTTCTGTGCACACTGTGTCACTAGAAACAAGCTATACCTGCGAATGAGCCCTAACTGGGGCGAAACCGGTCTTGGGTTACTTGTGTTCCAGTTCGGGTAGAACTTGGGCTGACAGTTCAAGCTGGACTGTTCCTATTGGAGAAGGGTCAAGACTGATTTGCATATGGTGGAGTCCAAACTGTGGTGGCGTGGTGCGTAAAATAACGATGGTAACGATGGACTGGGATGTAGCCCCAAGTAATTACAAGTGGCTGAGATTAATTCAAGCATTCCATCAAACACTTTTGTATACTTTATTAAATCTATTCGAGGGGGCGTGGCTTGAGGCGTCAAGATGGCGGTCGCACTCTAAGAGTGCTCCGGACCCCTCCGTCATCCGCCTCGAATCCAACGACCATCGGCAGTGACACAGACCCCCTGACTGCTTGCTGAGGCTTCCCTGTCAGCGGTTCTTCACTTCTGACGTTCGGGTGCCGGATCGCGGCCCCGCGACAGCCCGGACGAACTTGTGGCTCCCGGCCTGCTGCGGCCTGCCGTCCCCGGGAGAGCGGCCCTCGGGCGCAAAGAGCTGAGGCACCGGTGGTCGGAGGTGCGGAGGGGGGCGGAGCGGCTGCCGGCTCCTGCTGAGGTCGTGCGGCGCCTGCTGCCCCTGTCTCCTGGATCCGCGACCAGCCCTGCGCCGTCTGGGCCTGGCCTTTGATCGGCCGGTACATCGACCGGCGTTGGGAAGTAGAGGCGGCGGTGGCAGCGGAGGTAAAGCGGGCTCCAGGGCAGGCGGCGGGGTGAGACAGCTGGACACTGCCGGTGATGGAACCTGTGGTGAGCGGGGGGGTCGGCCGCCGGTTCGGGCGGCAGCGAGGATCCAGGCCCCCCCCCGCCTCGCCCTCATGTCCCGGGCTTATTGAAATGTGAAATTTGGGTGAGAGGCCCCCGGTGAGAGGCCCCCGGCTGCTGACGGCCGACGACAGTGCCTGTTGAGGCAGTGCTTGCTCCTGGCCCGGGCGGGCCCGTGTCCTGAAGGGGCGATCGGCCCAGCAGCATTGTGAGGCCCCCTGCAGGAACTCGGTCGGCGAGTCGGCCGGCGCTGGAACGGAGGTGGAGTTGGTGGCAGAGCAGTCATCCGGACCTTGGCCGTGCGGCTGACTTTCACGGTGAGTGGGGGGGGTCGGCTGTCTGATCGGGCAGCAGCGTGGGCCTTGGACACGGGGTCCCCCTTCCCCCCCCCACTTTGTGTTGACTTCGCGCTCGCCGGGTCACTGCCTCCTCGCTTTATCCTGGGGCTGCACGAGGGTCTGACCGCGGGGCCCCATGAGGCTGGATTTGAAGGCCGGAACTGCAGAGGGGGTGACAGGAGCTGGGGGCCCCCAGTTGTCTGAGCCCAGGGTGGAGGTACCAGGGGTGCGGTCCCCGCTGTTGGCCTTGGACGCTTGGACTGGCGGTGGGGCCGGGTGTCCTCCCCCTTCTCTGCCTCTCTTACTGTGGGCTTGTGTGGGGGCTCGCTGTCTTGGTCCCGGACGGCCCTGCTTCCTGGCGGGGTGTGTGAGGCTTGACCTACGTAGGTGCAGTCGGCCATCTTATCGGGTGGCGGTGGGTGCCCCATACGCACTGACTGAGTGAGGTCTAACTTTCTTAGGGGGGCCTCCGGGTGAGTTCGGACGCTTGCGCCTTGCGGGGCCCGGCCTTGCTTACAGACGGCTGTCGGTGCTCTGGATCTGTGGCCCACATCAGCCTCCTGCTCCCCCGAGTACTACGTCGCCATAGTGACTATCGGCTGGCCCGGGTCATGGGG
Organism: Calotriton arnoldi; assembly: GCA_963921515.1. Classification (NCBI taxonomy): domain Eukaryota; kingdom Metazoa; phylum Chordata; class Amphibia; order Caudata; family Salamandridae; genus Calotriton; species Calotriton arnoldi. Next base: position 641,716 of record CAWUFW010003106.1, on the reverse strand, counting down.
AGGGATAGAGGTACCAAGCCTACGCCGGCCCCCACGCAGACAAAAATGGACCGGTTCACCACTTCCGAGCTCGAGCCTCCCGGAGGGGCGGCGGGGGGGCCGCCCCCTCCTCCGGACAAAGACCTTGACACTATCCTTCAGGCTATTAGGGCCTCACAGGTGTCCGTGGAGGGGAAAATCGGAGAAATTAAAATTGACGTGTCTCTCCTCAGGCAGGACCTCCGCAACGCCACCGCGCGGCTGTCGGATGCCGAGTCCCGTATATCCACGGCCGAGGACGATATTGCACAACTCAAAGACCAAGTCGCCCACCTTCGTAATCACACTAAGGAGCTCCACAGGCGTGCGGAAGACGCGGAAAACCGGGCACGTCGCAACAACCTCCGCCTAGTGGGATTTCCTGAGGGGGCGGAGGCAGGGCAGGCTGCCACTTTCGTGGAGGACTGGTTTAAATCATGGGTGCCTGGAGATGCCCTGTCGACGTGGTTTGTAGTAGAAAGAGCCCACAGATCCTTGGCGCCCAGGCCCCCGCCCGGCGCCGCACCTCGTCCCATCATCCTAAAGGTACTCAACTTCAAAGATCGTGATGCCATCCTGCGGGCAGCCAGGGCGGTCGGCCCACTCAAGTTTCAAAACCACGTTATCATGATGTTCCCGGACTACACTAGGGAGGTTCAGGACCTCCGGCGCTCATACATGGACGTCAAGAAAAAGCTGCGCGCTTTGGGCCTACAATACCAACTCCAGTTCCCGGCTCGTCTCCGGGTCATTTTTCAAGGCCAGACGCAATTCTTTGACTCCCCCCAAGCGGCATGGACATGGCTGACGGAGGAACGCCCCCTCCGCCAGCGGCAAGACACCTCTCCGGAACGTAAGAAATCACAACCTGAGGGAGGGGTCGCCGGGGCACCGACGCCGGCGTCGCACACGGTCGCGCAGGGGTCGCCCAGTTCAGGCACCGGCCCTCAGATCCTTGAGCGCGGCAGCTCTGGAACGTCAAGACTCCTCCAGCCAGTCGGGCTCCCCGCCACGTAATAGACATCGCTCCACTGAGAGCATCACGGGCCCGGCCCTGCCGCTGGCCCGGGTGGACTCGGACCTCTCTCGAACCCCCACGCTTTAGCTGTAATGCAATCTGATCCAAATGCATGTACGCCGATGGGGAGGGGGGGGGTCCTCAGATCTTGCTAAGCACTTGCTCAGTCTACTGCTCATTGCCGATGTACTGAATATCCGTTCTTCAGGAGGGGTCCTCCACGCAACCGATCCGAGCGTTTTAGTTTGGTCTAGTTAAATGGGGGGTCGACAGATGCTTCCGTTTTCGAAGTATAGGGAGGGGGGAGGGGGAAGGGGGCGGGTTTGGTTTTGGGTTCCTTTTTGGTTGTTGGGAGATAAGAATGTTTTCTCCACAAGTTTTACACTGTTCCGTGTTGTTTTGTTGCACCCTCATGACACGTGGATCCACTCCGACAAAGGCCCGATACACGCACTCCGACCAGTCAGCACATCTTCACACCTGATCCAGGCCCCACATTTGCCATCGGCCCACCAGGGTCCGATGGGCCTTCGCAGCGACTTCCAGCCCCCATGACTGACACATTACCTTCGGCCACAACCTTTCATATTTTATCCTGGAACGTCAATGGCCTCCTAGACCGCCACAAGCGAACGGCCGTATTACGCTATGCGCAGCGCCTCAATGTAGATGTACTTATGCTCCAAGAGACACACCTGTTGGGTAACCTCTGCCCCTTCCTGGCAAGATATGGTTACGATAGGGTTTGGCACTCTGGCTTCACTCGAGGTTCCCGGGGTGTGGCCATAATACTGAAGCGCTCCCTTCCCTTTGTCCTTACTCAGGTTTTTCACGACCCGCAGGGCACGTTCGTAATTATCAGCGGGGCAATCGGGGGCACTCCACACAACTTTGTGTCCCTGTACTCACCTCCCTCAATGCTCACCATGACCCTCAAACATTCCACTGCTCTGATGCCCACCCTCCCCTGGGATTCACCGTTATAGGGGGACTTTAACGCGGTCTCGGCCCCACTTTTGGACACGACGGGTCCTCCATCTCCAACCAGGCTGGCACAGGCGAAGCAGCTCACAAATTGGGCCGAATCCCTGGGCCTTTGCGACGCGTGGCGCATTTGGCACCCACACGTTAAACAATTTACACACACCTCCGCTGCGCATCACACGCAGGCGCGCATAGATGCGATTTTTATTCCGTCAACGGACTGCTCCACAATCCAAGATGTCCGCATACTCCCGAGAGGCATCTCTGACCATTATCCAGTGCTCCTTAGCGCAGGGGCCCGCCCCATCACTTACGACCAATGTGGCGGTTGAACGCCTGGTTTCTTCAAGATAAAGATTTCAAAAAGGCGGTGGGTCTGGAGCTGGCACAATATTTTGACACCAACGCAGGGTCGGTCCCTTCCCCGGGTACCCTGTGGGAGGCGGGTAAGGCCACCATCCGCGGATTTGCCAAAGGCCACGTCCAACGGCAATGACGGGTCCAACTGTCGCGGATCACTTCCCTGGAGGCGCAGGCCCTGCGCCTTGAGCGCGCTTCCCCTGCAGGGGGCGATACTGCTCAGGAGAGGCGCCTCGCGTGCATCCGCAATGACATCAAGCAACTTTCGTTGGAAGCCGCCAAGCTCATGTGGAGATCTTCTGTGGCCAGAGTTTACGGTTGGGGTGACAGAAACGGAGCGATCCTACATAGGCTCGCCACGTATCCCAGAGCGAACCGCATTATCCCGGAGATACTGGATCAGGAGGGGTCGACGCAAAGGTCCCCGGTGGCTATAGCCGGCGCATTCGCCGCCTTCTATCGCCAACTCTATGCTAAACAAACTCCGGTGAGGCCGATCAGGGAGTTAATGGAATATAGAATTAGGCGTGCCAGGTCAGTAGCCATCTTCCGGAACCATTTTCCTTCCTGAACAACACTTCTCCCAGTTTCCTGTACTCCGGCGCATCCGCCGTTGTCATCCTGGACTACTGACCTGGCACGCCTAATTCTATATTCCCCCCTGTGCTACCTAGCACTTGGTTAATCTCGTCGCCACAGACTGCATCGACTTTTCTGAAGGTCAATAGTCCTCATTGGCTTATCCGCCGCCCGGCGATATCCGTCTTCCTTTCCTTACATTTGGCAGTAGTCCACCTACCGTGGTTCGCACTGCTCTTCATTGCCGTTTTGGATTCTTGAACGGTCACTTGAATCCACCTTGTTGGCACCGCCTTTCAGCCCTGAAGAGTCACGGGTTACTACCCTTTGTGACGAAACACGTGTCGGCTGGTTGCTTTTGTTTTGGCTGGTTGCTTATGCTCTGTTACTATATTAAACACCTATGACTATCATTCTGGTGTAGACCCTCTACATTTCTGCAGTATGAGACATTTCTCCTGATATTATATCCTCGTTACGTGTGCCCGGGACTGTACCTACTTCATTTGTGTGGATTTCTATCCATACCATCACGGGGGTTTTAGGGCATATCCCCTGACCTGGTTTGCACCGTTCACACTCCTAGTATAACATAAACTCAGCGCGAATTAGCTTGAGCGCCATTATTCCTGTCAATACTAAAAACCCCACACTGATACATGCATTCCAATATATGTGTATTTAATAAATTGTAAATATATTCCTCTAACAGATAATATATACTAAAATACTCTAATGTGTAATGTCAGAAATGCTGATTTGGCTGATTGAGGGAAGGTCAGTATTATATTTATTTATGTAAAGAAATACCAATTGTTAGAAATGGGATTCCTGGTTGGCTGAGGTATGCACCCAGGCCAGGAAGAGACCACCACTCTAGTCAGGGTAAGCTAGATATACAATAAGATAACCTGTGTTCACCCTCCGGTAGCTTGGCACAGAGTAGTCAGGCTTAGCTACAAACACAATGTGTAAAGTATTTGTGCAACACACACACACGCACACACAGTAACACAATGAATACACCTCATAAAGGCTCCATACAGGTTTAGAAAAATAGAGAATATTTATCTGATCAAAATAAGATCAAATTACAATTAATGCAATCACTACAAGTCAAGATATGAATCTTTAAAGATTAAATAAAAAATAGTGCTTAGAAGTCACTAGGGGTCAAAAGGTTAGTTGAGTTCGCGAGGGATCGGTGCAAATCCCCAGTTCAAGCCGACCACAATCGCCTGGACCTAGACAAGTCCTGCCGAATAAATACCTTGGATGGAGCTTTTGTAAATGTCAAGAGTCTACTGCATCATTGTCAAGCCACGCATAGGGGGTCCCGCATTGTCATCGAGCTCTGCTGAAGTGAACGCAATGCCTTATCATTGAGCCTCGCAGAGTGTAGTCGTCGAGCCACGCAGGCTGTTGAACTGCTGTCAGCCTCTGTGTCGACGTCGAAGGGCGATGCAGTGGAATTTCTCATGCAGTCGATGCAATATGTCGGTTTTTGCAGAAATCAGTTTCAAATCCCACATCTGGGGCCCAGAACTTGGAGGTGGCAACTCAGGTAAGGGTAGGAGTCACAGAAGGCAGAGTCCAGCAGCACCAGCAGGATTTCAGAAAGTCTTTTGTGTACCTAAGACTTCAGAAAACAGAAGGAAAGCAAGCAAGACCTGGGAGATCACCTGGAGGGAAGGCAGAGTCCAGCTCTCCTTCCAGCAGAGTCAGGCAGCAGCAGCAGGCAGCAGGGCAACAAGCAGAAAAACAACCCTTCCAGAAAAGCAGTCCAGTTGAGTCCTTTAAGCAGCACCGTAGTCCTTCTGACAGAGGTTCTGTGCAAGATCCAGAATTGTCTGATTTTAGGTTGTCAGAGACCCAGAACGTATACCCAAAAGTGCCTTTGATGTAGGGGGTGACTTCAAAGGAACTCTCTGAAGTGCACAAGAATCCCTTTCAACCCTGTGCTTTGTGTGAGGACAGGACACTATCTATTGAAGTGTATGTGTCAGCCCCTCCCATTCCCACCAGCCCAGGAAGACCCTTCAGAATGCAGATGATTACTCACCTTGCTGTGTTTGTGGCTCTACAGAGGGAATGCACAAAGTGTAGCTGTCACCCAACCCAGACATCTATTGGAGACAGGCTGTCAGGCAAAAAGAACAGTAAGTACAGAGAAATGTCCACTTTCTAAAAGTATCCATGTGGCAGGAGGACGTTGTGATCCAGAGGGAGCCCTAGCAAGCTTTTGTAAAGGAATCACACTGGGCTCCAGTATCCACTTCTAAACAAATAAAAATTACAGAGACTCACAGAACAACATCAGCAATCCAGAAAAGCCTGTCCTGCTCCTTTGATTTGGTGCACGAGTACAAATCCCTAATACCCTCTACACCTGATTAGTCGGAATCAAAACCTTTAGTCGTGCCCCCCTAAGAATTCACCAAACCTTTGTCCTGAAGAGAACCCCCAAAGAAAGTGTGGGTTCGTAACGCGTAGACCGGGATCAATAGGGGATCCTAGTTCAACCAGTATCAATATGGACGTATAAATTCATTTGTCTAAAGAAGCCCATATTAGATACCTCTGGACCCTTTATACGTTCCAGTACTAAGAGCACTTACTGTGAATGCAATGCTCTGATCTTGTAAAATCTTGGATTGGTGAAGATGCAATTTTAGCCTAGTTCATGTATAAATTTTGCGTTATCACAATGTATTTTTGATTTATCTTTTCATATTTCACACGTTTTTCAAATATTTTTCACTGTATATCCATTGAGTTGAATGTGGATTGTCCTTTCTTTTATCGCACCAAATGTGAAAGTTTAAAAAACTTTTGTGTTCAATCATTACTAAAACAAATTTGAGGTCATGATTATTGAGTAAAATGTACCTCATGCATAAGTAAAGATGTGTTTAAATCTCACAACCACCTGATTTTGTTTTGTGTATACAATTGTCTAAGGCCCAAGGTGGTTGTAGGTAAGGGCCAAACCCCCAAACTCACACACACTTTCTAAAAGTGGCATTTCTAAAACAGTAATGCTAAATCCAATCTCACCAATAGGGAAGGTTTATCATTACCATTCCAAACATACGAAACATGAAAAGGCTACTCCTCTCTGATCAGGAAGAACAGCTTAAAAGTGTATTACAGAATTCCTAATACTGGCTTGTGAGAGGGGTAGGCCTCACAGTAGTGAAAAACGAAAAAGGCCTTTTGCCACTACCAGGACATGCAAACCATACAAGTACATGATAACTTACATGACACCCTGCTCTTAGGGTTACTTAGGGTCTACCTTAGGGGTGACTTATATGTAATAAAAGGGGAATTTAAGGCTTAGCAAGTAGTTTTAAATGCAAAGTCGAAGTGGCAGTAAACTGCACACACAGGCCCTGCAGTGACAGGCCTGAGACAGGTTTGAAAGGCTACTTCTGTGGGTGGCACAATCAGTGCTGCAGGCCCACTAGTAGCATTTGAAGTACAGGCCCTGGGTATATGGTATACTACTTTACAAGGGACTTAGAACTAAATCAAATATTCCAAACATGTGTAAACCAATTATATTACGTTTAGAGGAGACACACAATTGATGGACGGAATGCGGAACAAATCAAAACATTCACCCCCAGTCAAGAGATCTGTGTTAAATCCATTGTTCTGTTGCTCACCATTGCCACCCCAGTTTGGACCCAGCCATATGCAAATCAGTCTTGACCCTGTTCCTCATGGGAACAGTCCAGACCGAAGTGCCAAGCCAGGTCCTCCCTGGATCGTACACAAGCATCCTGGGACTGGTTTCGGGGTTTCACCCCTCATCAGCCAGGCTAGCTTGAATCCAGTAGCACAGTGAGCCCGGGATCCACGTCTGGGCATACACAGCGCACTTAGGGCGAGAAAGCAAAAGACACACAATTGATGGCCGAAATGCGGAACAAATCAAAACATTCCCCCCCAGTCAAGAGATCTGCCCAGAGTCCTAAAGCCAACAAAAAGAAGGTCTGAGAGAGAAGAGGAGGAAGGCAAAAAGTTTGGGGTGACCCTTCAGAAAGGGCCATTTTCCAACACCAATAAAATAAGAGTGAGCTAAGATTTATTCACAAGCTCTGCTACTCTGCACCTGAATAACTTTGACCTGATCCCCAAAAGAAAACATTTTATGCAGTGATATAAGTTGGAGCAATAACTTCCCATTCCACATGGTCCATCTTCTAATGGTGTGGTGGCACTGCATGCAGAAATTGAATACTGAGATTTACGGATGCAGCATTACTGATTCGGCATTGTAATAACGAGCTTACTGTACCACATTCTTTGTTACTTGACTACTAGATTTAGTAGAGCATTCATTAGTTATTAACACAAAATAAATCATAACATAATATAGCAAAATTTAAGAAGGTGAAATTCTAGTAGGAAATAAAAATACACAATACGTTCAAAGAAAAAAATAATAATTGATTTTTTTAACCCTAAAAGGTTTCATATTGAAGGCACTGTAGTCACCTTCCCTCCAACAAAAACATGTTTTAACAAATCGACTTGAGATGAAGTAGGCTGGAGTAGCTTAAAGGCACTGGCTCGAAGTTGCAGATGCCCAATACATTAAAAAGTGGATGAGCAGAAGTAGGAAACATTTCTGCAGTACACAGAACAATTCGAGAAAAAGGAGTAGTGTGAGGTAGAAGGGCTAATGTGACAACCAGGTGTTTATCCATTGCCTCCATCTGTTCTTTGTCATAAACAGTGTCATTGTTATTAGATGTAATACTTTCTTATCGCCAGACTTCAATTATGCTCTAAACACGTAATATATGCTATTGTGTTCCTTCTTCAATAATATTCTATGGTGCTGTGGTGTGTTTGATCGTAACATATAGCCTCACATTTTATTTGTATCATTGTCATTTTTTGACATGCAAAGCTGTTCTCAGGGAGTTGTAGTAATGACGTAGTTGGAGATAGCATTCATAAAACATAGTCTTTGGGCCAGACAGACAGACTAAGGCTAAGCCAGGAAAAGCCAAGGAGAAAATAGCTGTCCCGAGCATCCTCCACTTTACAGAAATAACAAAAATACCAATAAAGTGTTGAGGTATGAACCTTTGACTCGAAAAATAATTCAAATTCTGCGATAAAGACGTTGCACAAATAAAATAAACATTTTTAATCATTTTATGATCAAATGAGATTTGTGTTTTACCCAACATATGAAAAATACATTAAAATGGTAATAATAAATGGAACACACCAAAGGAATGTATAGTTCATTGGCCTGACTCAGTTTGCAAAAGACCTGGAGGCATTTGTTGTGTCTGGGATTGACTACAGATACTGTTTCTATGACTTCCTTTCTAATTTAGCTATGGCTTCAACTAGGTCCCTGGGGCGCAACGCCTTTAGAGTTTGTAAATAAAGTGTCTACTGCTGTCGGAAGAAGATCGTGTAATATGTGAAAGCAGTTAGCTAGTTATAATAGTCAAGGTGCATTTATTCAGCTATGTGTATCATGATCCCACTCACCTGAAACCCAGGTACAGCAGAAACGGAGATAGACCGTCCTCTAACCTTCTGGTTTACCCTCAACACTGACTGGAGAACAGACATGGGTGGTAAATCACAAGGGGAAAGGGGAAAATTTGGAAACGAGGGGACGGATTCTTCCTGGCGTGCAGTGGCGCACTCCTAATAGGTACTCAGTGAGAGTGATCCCCAGGATGTGTCGACAATCTCAGGGAAGGTGCTCCAGAAACGTGTTCTTCGATGAAAGAAGAAAGAGAAAAAGAGGCGGTAAGCATGGGTTACATTCACACACGGTAGACTCAATCAGATTAGCTTCCAACATAGAGAACAATGCATAATTCTCATACTTTTTGTGTGATTCATAACAATCCAAACAGAGCACATAAAAAAATCACCAGGAAACACACAGCACCGTAGGCTCCTATTATTCCATAGGAGTTGATCCAATGACAGTTCCTATTAATGGCATAGGAAGCGAGAGTGAGAAGGATGAAAGCCCTTACCCTGAAGAACAAACAGGGTGATTCAAGGAAAAAATGAAGCACAGTCTCGTAACTTTCAAAATGCAGGCCAAGAATGATTCAGGGCGAGGCTCAGTAGGCTAGACTACCTAATGGTACAGTACACTGATCTGCACAGAACAACAAGACTCATGAATTAGAGAGCAGTCTTACACTTCTGGCCATATGGAGGAGGAGAAGGCCAGGTCCAAACAGCAGAGAACAGCACTCCGTCGGCTGTTCATTAAGAATGGGTCCCAGCCAATCCCATCCCGCTCTCTAGCGGGAGGAACGGGGATACCATGGAGAAACTGAGGATCAGCTGACACGGGGCGTGACAATGTGCGCCTTTACATTTTTAGACGATGTTTAAATAAGAAAATTGTTAATGGTTTTTCATGATTGCAAATAAGATTTCTTATGGTATTACAGTGAAAATACGTGTTTAGAAATGTATTCATTTCAGGCAACCATTTCTATTACCATAGTCCTCTTTCTTGCAACAGTGGTAATCAGTGCCACTCACAGGAAGAGGTGGGCCCATTTTATATTGTTATTTCCTAAAACTAATTTTTTAATCCTCCCTCCTGGGGATTATAAAGGATCACCCTCCTATCATGCCTACTGTTTTGCTCTACTTATGTTCTCTAACAGTTCATTCTTTTTAATCCTATAAATGTTTCCACTGCATGGTTCTCCAAACCTTTCTGGAATAAGAGCTACTTATGTTCAATGAAAATCTTCCAGAGCTGCTAATATTATTAGTTTTGTAATTGGGACCATATCAGACAAAGTTTCATTAGCGGCCCCCATATGTCAGGTTACCAGCAATGGTCACCTCAGTGCATCAGAAATGGTTGCCAGTAGTAATTTAGAAAAGGTTTGTCGATATGGAAAGCCTCTACATAGGTCATACATAGTAGCCATAGTTGAAATGCCCCAGTACTAAGGTAATATAAGTAAAAGGTTTCCCCAATCCTGTATCATTTAGCACTTAAGTATCAATTTTAACTCTATTTTGGAAATTGTACCAGTTTTCGCAAAAGTTTATGAGATCTGAAAATGCACACAGTTTCATCTCAAATGCACACTTTTCAATTTTGGTCAACTGAGCAAAAGCTTTTTATTTAGGAGGCTGGGCTGCACACAGGAAGAGCTACTTATCGGTAGATGGAAAGCTACCACTAGCTCACAAGCGGTTAGTGGAAGAAGCCTGCTCTACTGTGTGGAGTCTTTTGTGGACAAAGGAATGACTAAGTCAGGGGCATGAATTTGGCCAGGACTGCAGCACTGAGGAGGCCCCTTGCAGTCTCCAGTCTGCTCATGAAGCCTTAACATTTACCAAGAAATTGACTTTTATTTGAAAAGGGGGATTATGTATTAATTACATGCCAACCAAAGAAGTGCAGAACAAAAAGGAACACACCAGTCCTGGTAAAAGAACACTCATTCTCCTTCCTGAAAGATCAGGGAGGAGTTCTCACATGGGGAAAACCATCACAGAAAGGGTGTGATACCAGCATCAATCTTTCGGGCTAATGTCTGCCACTTCACTGGCTGGTTTAGGCCTCTGATCCAGGCCCTACTATTCTGAGCCAGATTTCTGTCCTACCTGTTCCAGTGCCTATATTTGCTGCACTGATGATCCTGGATGCACTGGATCTACTGAGTCCCATGATGGCGGATCATTTGACCAAGCAGTATACAATGAATTTAGTGCTAAACAGCATCTACACCTAAGCCCACTTATTTGTTTATAGACCATACCCCAACTGAGGGGAGGTCTTTAATGATAATCTGGAATCAGTAACCAAAGGACAATACATATCCACAGGGAGTTTCTGGAAGAGATACCAGAACATGTAAGAGAAGACCGTGGACTCCAGGATTTGACAGCCCCTTAAACTACAGGGTCTCTCTAAGCACAGGGAGATGGGCTTAACACATATCTTGCTTTTTCAGTTGCTGGTGTTCCCTTTCTTCCTAGTATTAGTGTCTTCATGATGGAATGGAAGGATCCCTAAATTATATAATTCTATTGGAACTGGCTGTCCTATTATGGACTGCCTGCAAGGCTTTGATTTTGAATCTCCAGATACCTTAAATCTGGCCTACTTAGTTTTAAACTTTGCTGGCTGTGCCTTGTTAATAATTATGGCTGGCAGTTCGGACTGCACTGTTCCCATGGGGAGCAGGGTCAAGACTGATTTGAAAATGGCTGGGTCCAAACTGGAATGGCATGGTGAGCAAAAAAGCAATGGATTTAGGCCCAGATCTCTGTACTGGGATTGAATGTTGACATTGTTCAGCATTCCGTCCATCACTTGTTCTTTTTGCATCAGCTAATAATTATGCCATTGAGGATTAAATCATGTAGTCCTCACTTAAGATGATCCAAGCAGCCTTTAGCTTTACCTTAAAATCTAACAAATATTCTGTGTACTTGGCACAATCTCATCGCTTTTGAAGGATGCCAGGAGGCTCCATCGATTGGCTACTCTTTGAACTTGTAAAGAAACATTGTTCTTTCCTCTGATGCTTCATTGCTACCTTGAAAGCTTCAGCCCTGCTGTTTGTCTCAGCAGTGTCTGATAGACAACAGTTCTGGTTGTGGTCCTGCAATTGGGATGTAGATTAATTTGCTTTTTAAGCTTTCTTCATCAGGGTAAAATTCTTTGCCCCAAGGCAAAACATCACATTTGTGTTCTTCTTGCGTTCTGCTGACTGGGTTTGGAGAATTCTGAGTTAACCAGCTCAGTAGGGCTTACCTTACCTACAGAGGAATCCCAGGTTATCGATCCCTCCCTCCCTCTAGCCAGCAAGGATGTGACTAGGAAGTACTATCTAATTTTGTGGGTAAGGTTTATGGGTTTGTGTACACATAATGCTCAAGGAGTTGGCTTGGGGGGGGGGGGGATACATTCCATGTTTGTGCTTTGGACTGACTTCTTCCTCCCTTCCATGAAGTTCACTAATTGCAAGAAGACTCATCTTCAGGTGTTTATGCATCAGTTACCAGCCAATTCATGGGACTGCTCCTCCTTTTCTGCAGCCTTACTTGCTATATCTAGACCTTCTATCCACCCACTTAGCTCCCCGTCCACCCTAACCTCAGAGTTCAGTGTGGTAGACAAACCTTTTCCTTCTTTTTTCACATGGAAATCAGGAAGACCCTTACTTCGATATCATTGTAATCATTCATTCATTTGGTCATTCACGGAGGCTCCATCACATCCGCCTCTGCTTCTTCCTATTTATGTCTTTTTCCCTGCAAGCTCCTAAACACAGGACTGCATACCCTACCATGGCCTACCCCTTCATACCCCAGTCAATCTTCCATTGATCTTTAAAATAGTTCTTTAAGGAGGTATTTTCCTCTAGCAAATTGCTCGATTGTTTTTTGCCATTTGATTTGCTATTTAGGTTCAAGCACCCTACAAATGAAATAGCTTCACTTGTTCCTCCTTAGGTAATCCTAGGAATCTTTGAGCAACTGGCAAACAAACAATCTGCCTATTTTGCTTCAAATGGCAAAAACGTGAGCAGTTCACTAAGGGCCCAATTACGACTTTTGCGCGAGACCGCCGTGCTCCCACACTACCAAACGTCACTGCTGCCCGCCCATCAGATTACAATTTAAAAGTGGTAAGGTGGGCGGGCGGTGTGGCAATCCTGCAGTGGTGCCTCTTTCACAGGCAGCAGTGTCTTTGACAAATGGGACCGCACAACAAGGTTCCTGCATGGCATGAAAGTCTATGCCGTGAAAATCTATGCCGTGCAGGAACTGGTGTGCATGCAGACAGGGGGGTACATGTTATGCCCCCGTGTGCATCCACATGCAGAGGATGCACAGGGGGCCCTATAGGCCCAATAAATCAACAATATAAAAGGCACACTAATTTTATCAACTAAACATGTCAAAAATGACAAGTGCTGTAAGACGAGGAAACTCTGATAGATTCTGTGACCAGACCCTTGAAGAAGAAATATATACATCTCGACAACTACCGAACCAAGTAACTAAAACTTATATTTAAACTAAAACTTATTTGTAAATAAAATTAAAAATGTAAAATAGCAAATAATTACCAAAACACTCTCCAACTTATATCTCTTTACATGTACTTCCTAAAAGAAAACACTACAACTTTGAAATGTGAAAACCTGCCAAAAAAAAACCATCACAAACCAGCAAAAAGATTTAGCAAATTAAATATACATGAATTATTTAAAAATATAAATTCACCCAATAGCAAGTAAAAAAAATCCAATGACTTCAGGATCTACATACTGCCAACAAATAAACATTTAAAATGAAACTGACACTTTTGTTTCCTCCAACAGGAAAGAGAGCACCTGTTCAAAATCACACCAACCCCAATGGAAAAGCTGCAAACCAGTGTGAAACATCTAAAAAGAACATACATGTAAGCATACAAAATAGAAGTTGTGGCAAAATTTTATATGTGAAGAAGAAAGTTATAAACTTTAAAAAAATGATATTTATTTATACAATTACACTACTTTCAGATACAATGACGGAGAGAGCTAAATATATAACAACACAGAAATGAAAGCAGTTACTAAGTTGCAAAGGCTACACCTGCAACAAAGAAAGTGGATCAACAGAAAATGTGAATTGGAAATGTACCAAATATAATTCTAATACATGCTATGGGAGGGTCATTACGAAAGATGATGTTGTAATTATTGTAAGGGAACACATCCACCTGTCTCGCCAATGTGATATAAATAAAAGAAAGGGAGGTATTGCAGGATATAAGAGAGACAAGGTCCCAGGAGCCCATAACCAAAATCGTAATGATAAACTGCCTATAGTCCGCGAACACATCTCGAGCCAACTACCACCTATACCTACTTCAAAACATTTAATTGCAAAAACTAAAAAAGCCACCAGCGATACTCCTCCTGCCCCTAGAAAATACCCAAACATTAAAATACCTGAACATTTAAAAATTACACATAATAAAGAACCTTTCCTTTTATATGACAACCTAAACAATAATAAATGAATCCTAATATTCTCTACAGCAGATAATTACTAAAACTAAGCCATTGTCAAACCTGGAGGACGGATGGAACCTTCAAAATGTGTCCCAAACCATTCAGCTATATACCATATATGGTGAATATCGAAAAAACAAATATCCCTTTATTTATGCCCTACTACAAAGCAGCACTTACTTGGAACTCTTAAACCACATTAAACATAAAACAAATTATTACCCACAAAAATAATCATAATCATAAACTTTGAGCAAGCCATCATTCAAATCTTTTTTTAAATTTACCCACACACAGCCATACAAGGCTGTTACTACTGATTCAATTAAAGCATATGGAGACACCTCCAATAATCTGCAGTAAGGGCCTGATTATGAGTTTGGAGGTCCCAAAACCGCTGTGGCGAAGCGTCAAATTCACAACCCCCGACTAGGCAGTCCAACCGCAGTATTACGAGTTGCGTGGTTTGCTGAACGAAAGACCGCTGGCGCACCGCCGACGCCACCGACACCGCCAGCCATTTGCCGACCGCCACAACGGCAGTCTGGGAAAAGCAGCTGTCATGGGCCAGTACAGAGACGTTTACCGCCGTCCGAATTACGAGTTGCCTTTCCGACGAGCTGAACGTGGTGATGGGACTGCCTACTTCGAGTCAGCAGAATTGAAGGATTTGGGGTGAATAGACACCCATTTCCATTTCCTCCCTTCAGTCACCAACGTGGACCTTCCTCCAGGGCTCCCCTTCACAGCAGCCCGATGAAAATGACCCTTTTGGCGTTGAAATCCAGGTAAGTTCATTTTGTACTATTTACCCATTGACTGGACTGGGCACATATGGTCCAGATTCCAGCAATGTGAAAGTACTAGTAGTAGGTATTTTCCCACATGTGCATATGTGTACATTGCAGTAAAAAAACGTGTTGGCTGGATTTATCCTTTTTTCACTGAAGAAAAACAATAAAGGACATATTTTGAATATTGGATCTCCACTATTCTCTGGTGCACCTTTCCATGTGTTATGAACAGCTAATTTGCCTTTGATATAAAAAAAATGATGGCACTAACCTTTGTCTCTGTCACAGATGTAGCTAACCACTGCAATTTACTAATAGAAAGCCCTTTCTACCAACAAAACAAAGACAAACTAATCCCCCTAATGGATTGTTTTGAAGACACTAGAGTTACAGACTGCATCACTCTGGACACAGACGCCAACCCAAATTTCAAATACCATGGTGGAATGTCTATGACAGCAACTTGGCACAGGAAGCCAAAACAAACAACATAGTGGAAGAATGGCACAATGCCTTTCAATCCACACTAGGCAGAACCTACACTCTATAAACTTATAGAGGCATTACAAAAAGAGCAAAGCTACCAACAACTATAAGTGGAGCAATCTGTAAGCCAAATTGCACCTGTCAGAGCAAGCAAATCAAAAGAATGTACGACATGCTACAATTTAAATTCAAATGCTTCATACACAACAAAGTCATAGATTACCTTGAAATAATAGCCAAAAGCATATTATAAAATAAATAGTAACCTTCAAAAGTCCCAAAAAACTGCCACAAAATCGAATCCAACATGACAAATTATTGTTTAAATTAAATAATAAACATTATATTTTATTACATCAGTCTAAACATTAAATAAAACTCCAATATTAAGAATGAGATAATGAAATATTATATAAATTATTTACATGAAAAACATAAACTTCACCAACCAAAAAGCTCAAAGAAACAAACTCAATCTATCATGTAAAATAAATGCAACACATAAGCCACACATTTCCAAATAACAATCACATAATATATACGCAAACAATAAAACATAACATTTCCCACCCAAAACAAACAGAATACATATGACTTACTGTAGATGTAGCTGCAGATCTTCCTCTGTATCCACATAGTCTGAAATTATAATCCACTAAAAACAGGAAAAAGAATTTACAAAAAGATGCACAAATAAAAGAAACCCAATAGAGATCCCGCAAAGCAATCCAAAGTATCTAGGAACCAAAAAAGGAAATCTAAGTTAAAAACATTGGTTTATTATAAACCAAAAGTGATTTCCTTAAACAAAAAAACTGTAACTCCCAATGCCCATAGGACACATTTGTAGACAAAAACCTGTAAAGTAAAGAACACCCACCCACAAAACACATCAGATTCCCAAAAATACATATATATTAAACTTAATGAACATAAAATAAGTCACATAACTTAACTTTAATGATGCATTACTAAAACAGTGTAGGAAAACCCCAAACTACACACTAATGAAAAACATTCCTATTACAACAAAATGTACAAACAACACTATAACTAACCTCTAGACCTCCCCTGTACATTCCCCTACCCTCAAAACCCTTACAAAAACCTTTGAATAGGACTTGCTTGTTCTGACGAACAGCAGCACCTTACCGTGATCTGGATCCTCTGGAAAAAGGCTAAAAATGACACAAACAGATTACAAAATAGAAGGTCTCCTTACCGCGCCTTCTCTACCGTCTCCAAAACTTCCCATACCCGATTCCGCGCTCTTGGTTTGCGCAAGTTAATGCCGTACAGAACAAATTCCTTTGGAATAATGGTGCGATCAGAGTCGCTCTTCGCACCTGTGTGCAATCCACATATTGTGGGGGTATCGCGGCGGCGGATATATATGCGTATTATGTGGCATCCCACATTCTAGTAATAAACGAGTGGTGGTATGGCTCCCCTGTCGACCCGGCATACGCTGCCGAGCAGGTCGTTCTGGCACGTACCCCCCTCCTACATCTCCTATATAGCGCGACACCATTAGATGCACTACCTCCAGCGGGCAGAGTGGCGATCTCGCTGTGGCGGGCGACGGTGAAGCAGATGGGTTGGGGTGGTAGGCTTACCCAGGCGACCCCATTATGGCAGGGAACATACCTTCGCCCGGTGGCGGCCTTACGGGGTTTTCAGGGCTGGGACACGGTGGGGATATCAACCCTGGGTGATGTGATGCAGGGCACTACCCTAAAATCGTATCAGCAGCTGCAGACCGAGTACCAGCTTCACAAATCGCAATTTTTTAGATTCCTTCAACTTCGCCATGCACTCACCCCCCTCATTCGCTCCCTGGACGCCCTCCCTGAGTTCCACCCCCTAGAGGGACGTCTACTGATGGGTGACCTAGGCCAACATAAAATTAGGCAAATCTACCAGACCCTCATTACTCACACCACGACAACGCTCAACAAGACATGTGCGGCCTGGGTGGCCGACATCCCTGAGTTGACGGACAATGACTGGGCCGAAGCCATAGCTAGCCCACGGGGGGGTGGCGGTCTCTACCAGATATCGCCTGATACAATTTAAGTACCTACACCGGGCCTATTTTACGCGTGCCCGGCTGTGGAAGATGGGTGTCATCCAGTCCCCTTTATGTCTACGGTGCGATTGCGCCGAAGGGACCTTCATACATACGGTGTGGAGCTGCGCTACACTGCAGCCCTACTGGCGCAGGGTTAGGTCTTGCCTTCAGGAGGTATTGGCGTGGGAACTCCCCTTAGACCCGCGACTCTTTCTCTTACATGCCACAGAGGACATAGGGGGAAATATATATAAGCAACATTTGCTATTTTTGGCACTGACGGTCGCTAAACGGGACATAGCGCAGTGTTGGAAGGGAACATCACCCCCGCCGATTGGCAAATGGAAACGGGAACTCGACAATTGTATGGGGGCAGAGATGGCGGTCTTTGTAGCCCGAGGTTGCCCTAAGAAACACAGGAAGATCTGGACCCGATGGGCCACGTATCGTGGCATAGAGCTCCCCCAGTTGCCACCCGAAGACTCATAAATGTGCTCATGCTTGCGTTTGGCAGTTATGGGGGGCCCCCCTACAGGTTGGAAATAGATGCCCAGCCAAATGGTGTTATGTGAACCAACTGTGAGATATTGTGCTGTGTTGTATTGTTGATTGTCCTGCATGTTCCGCAGGCGTTTATATATGCACAAAATGAGGATTTAAAGAGCATATGTATACCTTTTTCATTTATTGGTACTGTGGGGCTAACCGCCCAGATTTCTCTTGAAAATCAAATAAAATTTGTTATTAAAAAAAAAAGATTACAAGATAGAAGGTAGCAGGAAAAAACTGGCTGCTAAATGAAACTGAAAAAAGACTATCTCCCCATAGAAATGAAGGGGAAATAATTTAAAAATGTGGAATAAATGTATTAAAAAAAGACACTAAAGGGGTGCCATTTAATACTTCCACTCCAATTGAAACTAATTTGGGGAAAGTGTTGGACACTAAAAGTGTTACATTTACTATTCCCACTTTAATCTAAGCCTGCAAGCTCAAACATTTTATGTAAGGTTCTACACACTGAGGGCCTTACTACGACTTTGGAGGTCTTCCAATGGGACCGCCACTGCGGCAGTCCCAGGAAGACCGACAAGGCAGTGGTAAGCCCACCTGCCGGATTATGAGTTTAATGCAGGGCAGGCGGGCAGTGCCGCAGCAGTCTCATGGCAGCAGTTGTGTTAGGCTCATTGGAGAGCCTTAACAGCACACAACACTGTGAGGTTGCCTGCAGCACATTCCTGAACAGTGTAGCATGTACCATGTCGTGCATGCCACAACGTGCAGGAACAACGGTGCAATTCCAGGGGCGCACACCATGTGCCCCCCCCCCGCAAACACCCCCAGGCCCAGATTTGGCTGGGGGCCCTGCATGTCTGGCACCCTTTTCCTGGTGCAGTCCCCGCCATGAAAAGGGTGGTGGATATGCAGGTCGTAATATGCTTGGTGGTGCCAGCATTGGTATTGCCAGCATATTCAGGCCCCTTTAGTTACCAACAGAGCTGTGGAATCCTGGATCCGGGCAGAGGTCCTCTTGCGGTCCCACTGCCACCATCATAATACATCGGGTGGACCCGCAGTGGTGGTCGGACCGCCACCCGGAGTACGGTGGTCCTAGGACTGCCATACTCTTAAAAAGGCTGTAATAGTTTGTATGCACAATCAATATTCCATACACACACATAGGGCCTTATTACAAGTTCGACGGTCTGATAGCCAAAGGGCTGGGTCCGTGATCGCTGGGAGACGGTGGCCTTTCGACCGCCGTATCACGAGTTTCCTGTGGGGTCGGCAGTGTGGCTACGGCGGTGGGCAATGTTTTTCCATATTTATCGATGCCTGTGTTTACATTCCGACTGCAAATGTGTCAAATGCACATATATGCATAAAATACCACCTATCCATTGCCGGAGTCCGACCCATATGTGGGTAGTCCCAGTAATGGGTACATGGTACCAAAGCACTTACTTGTATTTCGCCGAAGACGGGGTCGTATTCCTCGGGGAAAAGAAGCTCCTGTGTAGGAGGGACCTGGAGAAAGTGATCCACGTCAAAATCTGCTTGGAAGAACTGGAAAGAGATGAGTATGCACCCCAAATCCTTTGTTTCAGCTGACCTTTAGGCAGCGGTCCGTCCGCCACCGTCGGCTCGTTGGGAAGTCAACTTGTAATACGGATGGTGGTGTTGTGCCTCTGTACCACCCAATGGAGACTGCCTTTCCCCGACCGCGACCATCGGCGGTGTGCTGGCAGTGCTGGTGGTCAAGCCTCGGTCTTCGCAAAGCCAATCTGCCCAATTCGTAATACGGCGGATGTCTCATCGCCGTCGGACCCCCACTGCTGGGATGGGGGTCAACTCGTAATAAGGCCCATAATGTTTGATCTATAAAATAAACAAAAATGTACTTAAAAAACACACTAACCAAAACTACAAACCTATATATTCAAAATTAAACATTAACATATAAAATAATATTTTTATCACTTTTAATAATTTCATATATTTTTAAATGTTTAATACCATTCCCAAACTTTGAACCATGAAATAAAAAAATTAATTCATAATGCAAAATTAACAATCATAAAATTAAAACAACATATAAAACCAATATTTAAAATATTTTGCAAATATATTTTTTAATTAATTAGGTTCTGAAAAGGAGCATACAATTGAACGTAATACCTTCATTAATTATGCACAAGCATGTAATTAAACATCTTTTTCCCCCTAAATTATACAAAATGTTATGGGATCCACAAAATACATGCAAAAATGGAGTGCAAGGAGTCTTGAGATTTCTTATTTTCAATTATTCTTTATTTGTAGTCAAATGCATCAGCCCAGCCAACACGTTTCGTCCAACATGGACTTCATCAGGGTTGGAATTGTCTTTTTGAAGATCACCAAGATGTTTCTCTATTATAACCACCGTAGCGTCTCTTAGATAAAGACTTTGAAGGAATTAATGCCTTCGATTCATATTGAGATTATCGTATTGATGATCACCCAGAAGCTTAATTTATTGCCAAATGTAGTGTCAATGTGCTGGTGATCACCGTCGCCTCCGTTCAATGAACTCTTAAATGGATAATTGCCTTAGATCATGGCTAGCATGTTATCTGCTCGGGTGTGTGAGACCGTCTGTCTATCCGTTGAGCTCAACGGATAGACAGACGGCCTCACATATTTATCCTTTTAAGAGTTAATACAAATTTTTAAGATACATTTTTTACGTTATCAAATTCAATTTTAATATGGTTTTAATGTTTAAACATTTCTTTTAATTTAAATATTTATTTTGAGATTTACAATAAAATATATATTTAATTTAATAGCATTCATTTATTCTAATTACAAATTATTATTTATAACAATTATTAATGTAACAAAATATTTTTACAAATTCTACAAAATTATTTTGCATATCAATAACAGTTAACATTAGATTTACACTAAACGTTTCACTTTTTAAGATCCTCCCACCCTTCTCCCCTAAAAATTCAGTATCCCACTGCTAAAAAACAATGAAAAATCCATTATTTTTGGACATTAATACAACTAAAAAGACAAATTTCAACAATTACATAATTAATACATTTTCGGAAAAACACAAATAAAAACATTAATGAACATATAGAATCAAACACACTACAATAAATTACATACAAAATAACACTTACAAATGATACTACATACGATATTTTCGAAATTGATATTTTTTTACAACAATATTCAAAACAACACTTGATATTTTACCTTCGATATTCCTGTAGACAATATTTTCATCATGATGATATTCTTGAACGATACTTTTGTATCACAATATTTTTTATTCAATATTTTATCCAAACACCCAGAAAAATTGTACTGGTGACAGGCCAATCCATTTGCGGCAAGTTTTCTGCTTGTGTAATAAGAAAGCAAGGAAATAGAAAGTGTATCCAGTCATAAATGAAACAAACCAATTTCACATTATTTCTTCTCTATTTACATAACAAAAAATGAAGAAAGTAAATTTTTTCAAATGCCGAAGATGGGACTGTTTGGGATTAAACCATTTACTTGACTTTTTCTTATTTAAGTAACAAAGGCAGTGCCAAATATGTTTGCTGTATGTTTTAAAGAACTTTATTTAACTCCCTATGACCTCTCTCAAAATCCCTTTCAGCTGGAGCAAGTGATACAGTAAGTTGGGGGTCAATTCTCTTTTCGCGCTCCTTACATTACTACTTTAGATCACTGACCAATGAAATCTATTGCATTTGGCCATGAATTCTACAGTTGTGTTTGAAGAGTTTGCCTATTTGCCAGGCCATCACATGGTTCATCCATAGAACTGCAAATAAGTGGTTTGAGTTATGTGCATTCCACACATATGCTTTAAAAAAAAAACTAGGTATTGGCAAATTATGCTGATTTTCTAAACCATTCAAAAGGAAAATCTTGGTTTTATTATAGACAGATAAATGAAAATAATCCTTTTGCTGTGTATTTGAGATGGTTTGGTCCATCCATTGTTGAATGTTGTTTCTTGTATTGTAGTGTCAGTTCCTACTGTATTGAGCTGTTGATGAAGGGAACATGTATGCACCCTTGGTAACCATTGAAGGCAATTGTATGCGTCCCTAGTTATTTTTGATTTTTTTAAATAGTTTGAAAATATCTGTTTTGAGATACAGTCTGAGCCCCTTTGCTTTTTCGGAGGTGTAAGGGGTTCATGTAGGCTGTTGCAGGTGGGCTGCCAATCCACTGGCGGGCCGCCTACCACACCGAGAGATCCCCGCCATTGAGGTGAGAATTTTTCAATGAAAGTGCCCCAAACCCCCAACATAGCAGGAGCAATGAGGCAAACTTCCCAATACCAGGTGTGCCATCCATTCAGCATGTTTTGGCAAACAACCCCCCAAAGCAGGTAAGCCTGAAACACAAAAATCAAGTGTTCCTGATGCACACGGGTTGTTTTCATGCTCGTTGGTGATACCTTTGTCACCAGAGCCCTATGTCTTGTCTCAGCCACGAGAAATCATAGGCAAAGCTAGCAGAGTCTCTCACATCAGAAACCAAGCGATTCCTCGTGGAGGCAGGGAACTGAGAGGTATGTGGACATGGAATCTGCCAGTTTTGAGCAGAAACCATGTTACCTTCCACCTCAAAATGAATTCTTAATTTCTTCCCTAGTTTTGACAATCATAGATTCTTTTTCTTCAAGTACTTTAGTGAAACAATCTTGACCCCATTCCCTCTATTGTACCCAATCCTCACCTGTCAAAATTTCTTTCACCCTCTGTCTCCCTTGCACTGTCTGATGCTGCTGATATCCCATCTTCCATTCTCCTCACTGACTTGTAAAGGATGTTGGCGCGAGAAGATGAGGTCACTCTTTGTGATGTTGATACGATTTCGAGCCAGATCTATATTCCTTACATTAGCTCACTCCATTTTGTTATTTCAGCTATTGGCAGCACACTTGAATATGCCTTACATCATTGCTATTTTAAGTAATGTACACATACTAATATTATTAGGAAATTGGACAACATTTGAAAAGAAGTATGAGGTATTAATTCATATTTTGGCTTATCCTTTTCTGGCACGAAATGCGATTACATCTCATTTGACAGAAATGCTGTTGAAGCAATTTCAAAACCAAATATATGTCATCGTTCTGTGCTTTGGGTCAGCAGTTCACTTTGATCAAATCTGTACTCAGAACTGGTGTATCTACCTTTTTTGATAAAACTGCAAACCATAGAGCGTTTTAACAATGCTTTTTCTTAGTTTTGGTTAAATAAACACCTGCTGAAAGTCCTAATGTGCTCCAATAACAAGGCCATGTGTGAAAGTTCAACTTATACATGCAATTGGCTAGATTTACAAGTACAAACAATTCACAAAACATGAATTTTCACTTGTAAAATACTTTACACACACTTCTATGCTATTATGCATGTGTAAATCTTCTAAAAGGGGTGCAGAATGGGCATTCAAAGACAAAGACGTAGGGGACCACTTGCTTCTCCCCCTAATATCTTTCTAAACGGGAAAAAAATCAAAGCAACCTCTGTCCCTTGAGTGGACACAGGCCACTTTAAACAAATGTTTGACTATGCAAGGGCTGAGGTATGCTGTTCCTTGCAAGCGTCCATTCCTGCGTCCATTCCTGCAATCACAAGTGCTTAGAAATTAGGAATTGCCTACTTATGCGACCCCCTGAATGGACAGTTTATTTCACACATTAATTCATAAGTATTATCAGAAATTATAGACCCATTTGTACCTACGTGTTATTTCCACATCCCTGATTCGCAAGCGAGCATGCTCCACCTGTACCCAGATTTGTTTGCAGCATGGAAATGGGAAAGAACACCCCCAAAATTGATAGTGTTGTTGGCAAGAAGGTTTGTCCAGGAGGAAAAATATTTTCTCCATGGAAAAAAAAGTTTTAAAAAACTGATAGCGCAATTGCACTAATATGAAGGCATGTTGAATGCACAATTGCACCTTGTGCACAACTTAGCAGGTGGGGCTTCTTTTGCACAGACAGAATTAGGAATTCGTAAAACCTTTCCAGGAGTACTCATGGAAACCTCCGTCTGTTGGAGATTAGACTGCAAGGCATTCCCTTGAGGGGGGTGCCTCGACTTATGGTGAGTTCTTCAGAGAAAAAATAAGGCTACATTTTAAACCAGGCTCGGTTATGCGAAGTCGATGGACATGAGTATTGCTTTCTGGTTTGCGGAAGTATCCAGGCAAAAGAGCACTTGCCAATCCTATTGATTTAGGTAATAGAATACCGCTTTTACACCAGCCCTACTCCCTACTGATCAATCCCCCAACTCTACCACTTTTATATAGCCAGGCAAGACTTTGATATCACTAGCTATGAGAAGTATGCGTTAAAATAAAAGCAAGACACAGCACACACAAGGCTGCCTGCGACTGAGCTGAACCGCACAGAAAATCGGCACTGTCCATGGTGCTCTCAGCCAATCAAAGGACATCTCGGGGGCCTATCACCAGGGGCGGCTCCTCCGTATGAGCAGAGGAGCGTCGACCCACAAAGAAAAGCCACAGGCCAGAGCTGAAAAATAAAATGGTAATTGAGTTTATTTATTACCATTTTATGTTTCAGCAACCAACCCATCCCGAACTGATTGACAGGGCGGGGCGAGTGTTACCGAGTGGCAGCAGGGAGATGTGCACTAAAGTTTAAAATGCACATGTCTCTTTGGCCGGCTGTCTACGACGGCCAGCCAGACATGAGCATTTTAAACTTCTCTAACCTAGCTGTCTAAGACAACTGGGTTAGAGAAAGCGCAGGCCTCCAGTGCTCTTTAAAGCACTGAGTGAGGCCATTCCCTCCAATCCTGGCTCTGCTCTCTTGCTGACGAGAACCGCACCAGGATTGGTTAGGTGAGTTGGCTGGCTCCCGCATTGAAGCCTGCCTTGAGAGAAAACTGGAGGAGGAGTACGTTGCACTGCGCAGGAAGGTAAGTGTATTTAATTTTAAAAAACAAATTGTGTGTCTCCCGCTCACCCCTCTCGGTACATGTCAGCCGCCACTGCTTATCACAATGCTTTCTTTCAAGGAGTTCATGCAAATCCCAGTTCGAGCATCAGGGCCTAGGAGTCTTCCTGCTGAGCTTGTGCTGGGGAATGAGGAAGAGGGATGCCACGGGACTCCTGCACCAGAACTCATTCGTCCTGAAGGAAACTCTTACAGAAGTAGTGGCAAATTTTCTGGACCTGATTCACCAAGGCGGAATCTCTGTAATGAGAACTCATTGCTGAGAATCCATCCTGAGTGCGGAGACTCCCCCACAACTGCGGTTGCCTTCGTCATAAGTGCGGAAGCCCTTTGTGAATCATGTTCTCTGTGTGCAGACCGCTGATGAGAAAACTGGCCTGCTTGCTTGACAATCATCATTTCAGAATCACCGAAAAAGTGGGCATGCCAATTAGCAATTTCCCTGGAACCCATAAGATTTGGTAAAAGAATATCATTGTCAAAATATTTTCTTAAATGTTGTGCCCTGAATATCGTCTGCAAAAATATTAAACCAATTGGAGTTACAAATATAAAATCCACTCCGAGTGGGAAGATATTTTTATAAACGATACTTTCGACACAATAATTATGTCATCAATATTTTTATGGAATAGCACTCCTTTTCCCACTTTCCCTCACCCCGCATGTTATTACAACGCGATCATTACAACGACCGAGTTGTAACAACGCAATACCATTACCCCGCAAGTCGTTACCACGACTTGCGGAGGGGGGCACTGGATGTTGGAATAGTATGATTTACTATTCCAACTCCAGTCTGTGCGGACAGTAGGGAAGGTGTTGGATTTAAAATCCAACACCTTCTCCCCCCCTCCGCAAGTCGTGGTTTCGACTTGCGGGGTAATGGTATTGCGTTGTTACAACGCGGTCGTTGTAACGACCGCGTTGTAATAACATGCGGGGTCACGGATGCGGGGTGAGTGATGTTTACCATTTTTATGCAGTATTGTGACATACGATGACATAGAATTATCTGCTGCGTCACTGACTTACAATAAAATAGCAAAATTAACCAAAAAACTGCATTTTGTCTGCTTCTGCTGGGGAAGCATAGAGGAGAACTGAACGTAGCACAACTCAGCACACCACTCAGGACACTAGCCAAACAGGCACATGCGCTGCTAGGAGCGAGATCCACTTAATCAGCAAGAATTCAAAGGTATAGCTATATATGGTGCAACAGGGGCAATGACACGAGGGCCTAGGGATGTGAGCAGTCCTATGTACCTCAATTATGGATGATTTTTATGACTCAGCTTGGGAATACAGGTCCTGTTTTCCATGCTTTCCTTAGGGTCCATGGCACCATTGCTGTGCCACTGCAAGGATTATAAACTTTATGTTTTGGAAAAATAACTGTTAAATGAGCATCAGAAACACATCCGTCCGAGATATATTGTTAGACCCGGGGTTCAAATCCCCTACCTCTGCCACCCAAATGCTAGAACCGGGGTTCAAATCCCCTGGTTGGCTGAGGTAGGTACCCGCGTTCCAACATCAGGGTAAGGAAGGTCACCTCCTGAGATAGCCCCGCTCACCCCCTCGGTAGCTTGGCACAAGCAGCCAGGCTTATCTTCAAGGCAAATGTGTAAAGTATTTGCAATCACGCTCACAATAACCCAATGATGACACACAAATAGACTCCACACGAGTTTTATAAAACGAGTATAAATTTTATATAAAAAGATATACGATCAGACCACACGATATAAATCCAACATATGCGTATTTGTAATATTCCTCCTGGCCGGTTGTTAGGCCAGCCAGCCCTTATCAGTTCTGGTGATATTAATGAGCACTTCTAAACATCCTACGCTAATCCTAACACCCTGTTATGCAGATCGTAATGCTAGAATCAGGTACTGCTGCAATGTAAAAATAATGCAATGCGTATGCAACAATCAGGCACTTTGCGATGTAAACATAATGCAATG
Organism: Calotriton arnoldi; assembly: GCA_963921515.1. Classification (NCBI taxonomy): domain Eukaryota; kingdom Metazoa; phylum Chordata; class Amphibia; order Caudata; family Salamandridae; genus Calotriton; species Calotriton arnoldi. The sequence continues at coordinate 614,857 of CAWUFW010003106.1, read as the reverse complement.
CGTAGCACAACCACCAGGTACGTCGTTATGCAGATGTAAGGCAATGCGTAATACACTAATCAGGTAGTCCGTTATGCAGAGATAATGCAATGCCTAATACGCTAATCAGGTAGTTCGTTATGCAGAAACAATGCAATGCGTCATATGACAATCAGGTAGTTCGTTATGCAGAAACAGTGCAATGCGTCATACACTAATCAGGTAGTTTGTTATGCAGAAACAGTGCAATGCGTAATACACTAATCAGGTACTTCGTTATGCAGAAATTATGCAATGTGTAGTACGACAGTCAGGTACTCCGTTATGCAGTAATGGAATAATGCGTAATACACTCCGGCACCGATCACTGTGCCGTAGGCGGTCTCTCCGCCTCTCCTTCTGACTTGCAGTCAGACTCTCAACAGTTGCCCCCAACACAGGTACGATGTAACCAAAAAGTGCAGCTCCACACTCCGGCCCCTGTACTGCCACTCCCATGGCAATACGGGCCGCGATACGAGCCGAAGCAGAGGCTCGTGCTGCCGGAACGAGAGAGAGGCCGAGAGCGTCTCCCTCCGAGCCCTCACCCCGTCCCAGGAGTCGACACACGTTACCTGGGGGGCGCGAACTCACTCTCCTCTCCTCGTCCAGCGGCTGTGCCTCCAATGCAATCTTTGTCCATTGGCAACAGCGGGCTCGGGACGGCGGCTCAGCTCCTCCGGGGCTGCCGGTCCGGGCCGCTACAGTTACGAAGATCTCAGGCTGCCCCAGGGCACACGCACACAGCGCCGCTGAGTCTTCCTTGAACTTCGAGTGCAAGATCACTGGGCACTCCACACGCAGGTCTCAGGCTTCACGAAGATCACGCGCGCAGCGCCGCTGAGACTCACTTTAACTCCGGTGCACACGATGACAAGGCAAATCCTCACGAAGGTCTCACGTGCCCCACGCACCCGCACAGCGTCGATGAGACTCACTTGGATTCCGGTACACACGATAACAAGGCCAATCCTCACGAAGGTCTCACAGTGCCCAACGCACGATACTGGACAATCCGCACAAAAGGTTCAGGCTGCATGAAGCCCACGCACACAGCGTCGCTGATCCTTGCTTGGACTCCAGGTGCCCACGATCACAGGGTACGCCTTACGAGGGTCTCAGGCTGCAACAAGCATGCACACACAGTGCCGCTGAGACTCTCATGGAAACTTTTGTGTTCCTGTGTTTCCGCAACAGGGAGCCAGCTCACCTCGGTCCCTTGGGGATAAGTTACTTCAGGACACAGCACACAGCAAAGTCCTTCAAGCAGGGGGACACAGCACACAGCAAAGTCCCTTTAGCCTTTCCTTGGTTAAAACAGCAAACTGCAGGCCAGCCCCAGAACACACAGCAAGGGCCAGTCCTATCCTTCAGTCTATTCAGTTGTTTCTTCCTTGGCAAGGTCCTCTTGACCACGAAGTAGCTCCAGTCTTGTTCACACTTGATCAAGCCATTCTCCAAAGTTCAGGGGCTTCAGCTCTCATAGTTATACTCCTCAATGGCTTCGAAGTCTTTGTGTTCAGGGGGCACTGACCCCTGTTCAAACCAGTTCTGGGTGCCTCCCTGCCAGTGACACCTTTATCATTTGATTAGTGGGGGTCTGGATTCTCAATCACTCAGCATGAGATGGGACAATTGTTTTATAGCAGCAACCCAGGCCTCTTCACCTCTAAGGGCTACTCCTCCCCCTACACTCCAGATGCAGGTCAGCCTGTAGCTGTCTCACCTACTCCCCTGGGTCAAAACATCCCCAGATCCTATCGCTTTCAAATCCAGACAGTCAATCCACAACCAGGCAGAGAGACACAGAAATGTTAGAGCACAAAAACTCAGCCACTTCTAAAAGAGTGGCTTCTGAACACACAATGCAAAAACCACCTGCATAAAAAGATGTGTTATTACATTGTGAGTTCAGGCATACTAAACTTCACCTTTCCATCTTAAGCCTTTGGGAAGATAGGCTGGAAAACATATTACACAGCCTCCCCATTCTGTCCTATGGGCAAAATAGCCTTTCAACAGTGAAAACGAAATGGAGATTATTTCACTGTCAGGACATGGTACACACCTTAGTACATGTCCTACCTTTCACATGCACTGCACCCTGCTCAGGGGGTACCCTAGACCTACCATAGGGGTGTCTGATATGCATAGAAAGGGAAGGGTAAGGTCTGGCAAGTGAGTGCACTTGTCAGACAACATGGCAGTTTAACAAACTGCACGCAGGCCCTGCAATGGCAGGCTAGGCCTGAGTTCCCTTTTTAAAGCTACTTGTGTGGGTGGCACAAATAGTGCTGCAGGCCCACTAGTAGCATTTGAATTACCAGCCCTGGCACACATAGTGCCCTTTACTAGGGACTTTACTAGTAAGGCAAACATACCAATCATGGACAACCAATTTCCATTACACTTTACACAGGGAGCACTTGCACTTTGACACTGTTTAGCAGTGGCAAAGTGTCCAAAGCATCTAAGTTGGCAACACAATGTCAGAAAAAAGGTCTAGGGGGAAAGCAAAAAGTTTAGGGAACTTTAGCCAAAAAGGGCCAAGTCCTACACATGTTTTTCCAAAATGGAGATGTCTATCTATTGTAACTGACAGGTATCCCAAAGTTTGAGACCCAGCAGTAATGTCTTGGGGGAGCGTGTATATTTTGTCCTTAGCTTAGATTCAGCTGATAGTAAATATACTTCTAATTTATTTGTGGTCATTTTCATCAATTCTGGGAAAAGGCACACCCTTCAGAAGTACCTTACAGTGAATGAAGCATCCTTCTTAAACAGATAGGAAGCACAATACTCTTTCAACACAATCTGAATTTCCTGGAATTTGCTTATAGATCAGGAACAGATTGGGGTGGTGAGTTTTTTAAGTTCTCCATATTCGTGCAGTGTTTTCTCCACAGTAAAGTTTTACTTATAGTTATTTGATGGGGAGCTGTGCTCTCTATGTGCTGTGCATAAATAGAATTATGCATCTGTATATTTAACAGTTTAACAAGTTATTGCTTCGCTTGGAGTTAGAAAAAAAAAACCTCTGCTAACCACCAGCGGAGTGGAGTTCAGTTTACTGGCGCCTACCCTTAATTTCATGGCGAGGGAGTGTGGTAGCTCGTCTTCTCAATCAATCAATCAATCAGGGAATTGTAAGCGCGCTACTGACCCGCGAGGGTCTCAAGGCGCGAAGGGGGGGGGGGGGGGGTTGTGGGTCTGCAGCTCCATTCAGTCGAAGAGCCAGGTCTTGAGGGCCTTCCTGAAAGCGTTCAGGGAGGGGGCGCGTCTGATGTCTTCTCCTCAGGGTAGAATAATTTAACATAGAGTAAAAGGTGCTCCCAGGAATTACTCCTCTGGTGGGAGGAGCCTTCTTCATCAGTATTGAACTTTTCACCCCCAGCTCCCTCACAATCATTAGGCAGAGCCTGGGACCTGATTCATTGCCTAGGAAAAATTCCTCTCTAATCTGCATGCTGATCTTTACCTCCTCCTCCTCTACTGCCTCCTCCTTCTCCCAGTCCCCATTTGCTGTGACATTCTCCCAGACCAGAGAGGAGGCAGGCTTCGGTGCCCAGGCAGCAGCTGGGATGGCGGTGACTGCAGGTGAATCTGCTGGACAAACAGTGGGGCCGATTCACAGAACTAATCTGAGACAAAATCCTAAACTTACTACTTATGGTATTCACAGAATGCACTTACGACTGCACCTACGACTACTAACTTTACGTCCACACTCGGGCCGGAATTTCCACAACCGGAGCGGAAATCCCGCACCCGGAGCGGAAATCCCGCACCCGGAGCGGAACTCCCGCAATTGTGCCGGAATTTCCGCACTAGGGCCTGAATCTCTGCTTCCAGGCCGGAATACCCACAATCTGGTGTTAATTGACTATATCTGATGCATGGTGGGAATGGTAGACACTTGGACAGGTGATTAGCATTGAGGAAATGCTCAATCGGCCAGAATGCGGGTATTCTGGCCCGGGAGCGGATATTCCGGCACAATTGCGGGAGTTCCGCTCCGGGTGCGGAATTTCCACTCCGGGTGTGGAAATTCCGGCCCGAGTGCGGACGTAAAATTAGTAGTCGTAAGTGCAGTCGTAAGTGTATTCTGTGAATACCATAAGTAGTAAGTTTAGGATTTTGTCTCAGATTAGTTCTGTGAATCGGCCCCAGTGCTTCCCACCTGGGAGCATGGACCATCGGTGTCTGCACCTGCACCCCTGGGGTCCCCGCATGACGCCAACAAGTACCTTCGCTTCTCCAAAGTATGATTACTGTGCATGTTGTTAACAAAGCCAGGTGGAGATATGTTACAGAGCTCGATACATAGCGGGATGATAGTGGTGGGGAGTGGGGCACAAGGGAGGTGAGTAGATGTTAGGTGCAGCTCTGAACTACGATGGAGCCTTTTAGAAGTTATCAAAGGATGGACTGGGCAGGTGGGAAAGGAACGCTGGGGGTTGTACCTACAGAAGGTATAGGTATCTTTGAAGTGGCGCCAGACAGTGCGAGCGGTCTAAATACTGCAATATCCAACTCTGTTTTTGCACTCACTGGAGTCTCTGGTCTCCAGCTCTGTCTTCGCACTCACTGGACTCTAGTTTCCAGCTCCGTCTTTGCACTCACTGGAGTCTCTGGTATACAGCTCTGTTATTACTGTCAGATTATAATCACCTCCTGAGTCTGTATACAGCCTTTTTAAGATGTATGGTAAACGTGCTCCCCTCACCTATGTACCCGTTCCAGACACTGCACATGTGTTTTGTGCAGAGCATGTGCACTGCTGCTCTGCACTGCCTGGTACCATTAGTGACATGCCCTTTGACCCTACAGAACTTTGCACTGCTTCACTTGTACTGTCCTTCCCCTTAGAGAATGGCCTACAGGTTCCAGCATGCACTGCGGGTTGGTAAAGTGTCTAGAATGGCTAACAGATTATTTGTATTAATTGCTGTCCGACCCTGACTATTGGATCTTCATGTATTTTACTGTCAAGTTAAACGCTCGCTACCACTATCTGCTACTCATTGCTTCTGCTGCAGTAAAGCCATGTTGCACTAGGTAGAAATCATGAGTTAGTTAAGTGCTGCACAGAGAGTGTGGGTTTTTTCTTCCAGGTGGAGTTCGACCTTTTACTTCTCACACTTCGCCATTTGCCACAGCCTACCCAGAAGGCCACAGAGTTGGGCAGGGACGCCACTAGAGGCCTTTGCTTACTCTGTGCCCTATTAACACCCTAGTTCACAGGCGGACGCACACACGCACCTCTGACAGCCCATCCCATCACTGAAGGCTGTCAGACGACAAGAGATCTTGCAAGAGAGTGTTCTAGTTACTGCAGGATGGTCTGGGTGTGCAGCTGAGAATCTATTCTGCGGCGTATGTTTCTGTGTTGCTGCACAGTGTGGTTCATGCGTTCTCTCCCTTGTGCAGTTTGATGTCCACTGCCTTTGATGATGAATGGATGCCAGAACTCTGCTGGGACAGGAGGGATCGGTCCCTTTGGTGTATGCGCAGCCTCCAGAGTATCCCCCCGGGTATTTTCTGGTGCAGCTGTGAGGTGCTGTGTGTGCAGTGTGTGTGTGTCATTGTCATTCAAGGCATGGCTGGCAGAGGCTCTCAACAGTGGCTGGAACGCATTTTCCCTCTACCGGGTCACATAGACCTGAGCACACCTTACCAGGAGGACTCAGAGATTCCTTGATCCAGGGCGAATGAATGTATGGCTTATATTATGCTTGTGTTTACTGTTTTGTATATGTACAATGAACTTTGTAGAGTGAATATATATCTGGATACACGCTGCAGTGCTGCCCTGGCCATATCAAACACATTTCAAGCAGTGCTTAATTTGAGCCGGTGCTTTCCGGTGCTCAGCACTGGCACTTAATTGGTTTCCGGTGCTCGGCACCGGCACCTAATTGTCAAGACCATACTTAGAACAGTCTACCACATGGTGGTGCTGCTCATCTAATTTAGAGATGAGCAGAACAACAGTAGTTTAGGACTACAATATACATTAAAATTGCTAATACCTACCTACCCAGCCATTCCTCCAGCTTTAGGGACCTGGAATAATCTGAACTGTCGCATTTACATGCGAGAGAGATGGTTAGTAGTTGTTTTGGCAGCGATGACAAGGGCGATGGGTGGTGCAAGCTGCAGTGGCCTCCTGGCCAGAGCCCTGGCACTTAATATTTTACAAATTAAGCACTGATTTCAAGGTGCGCACTCTCTGCCCCTTCATGGAATTCCATGGAATTTCACAGAATTGTAATGTGACTCTGCAGAATTCCGCTGAATGAAAGTTCGGCAATTCCGCCCAGGCCTATGATCGCTGCACCAATTATTGAGCATAGCATGTATGCCGTGGCTTTTGGCTAATGGGGCGCTATAAATACTGTCACTCACCCCCCTCTCTGTCCCACAGCGTCCCCCCAGAGCCATAAGATCACAGAGTGGGAATGCCTGCCACAGTCGGCATATACATTGGACAAGAATATAAAAACATGATAAACACAACAATGGGACCTGCAGAGCAAATCACAGCTGCTAGCAGACTACTAATCATAAATGGTGCGTAATCTCTCTCACCCCCTCCTCCATCAAACTGCTAAGCACAGCATCCCACGACAAGACCTCTGTGGTCATTCATGCGTGAAATCTAAACCCTTTTTTTTACAGCTTTATATAGTACGAATTCAACCCGAAGGTATTGGAGCACCAATTACATCACACAAGGACACATTCATATTTATGTCGAAGCCATTGAAGGCAAAGATTGAGACATGCCCTACGATCATATCTGATCATAACGCTATAGTGAAAACGGTGCGGGCCCCAAAAGCAGGATCGAGAGTTCAATCTTTTTTGTTCCCTCAACATTTGCTTCATAATAATGGAATATCGTCAACATCTAAAAACATTACTAGTTGAATTTATTCAGATTTAACAAGGGAACTGCATCTTTGCCTACCATATGGGATTGTATGAAGGCATATATCAGGGGGGTTACACTTCAATTTATTTTAAAGCAGAATAGGCGCATGCAACTGGAACTGGCTGAATCACGGAAGGAATGTTTAGACTTAGAGCTGCAACACATGCAGGCAGTTCTTACAAGCAACCCCCTTGAACAGGCCATATAACGCAAGTTAAAGAAGAGGTGGCAAATGGTTAACCAGGGGATTATTGAGAAGGCAGCAGCAAGCTATCAAAAGAATGAAATGTATCAGTATGAGTATGGGGAGAAAGTAGGGCGCATCTTGGCACATCAGTTAGCTGATAAAAAAAGCGCATAGCACTATCCAAAGTATTATAGGAGATGACGACGGTAGTTACAACTGCCCACAGTCAATTGCTGATCAATTTTCTGCTTTTTTTTAAAAAAGGTTATAGTAAACCGGACAGTATTATTCAGCAGGTCATAGCTAACTATCTTGGAGAGAGTCAGATTCCCCGGTTAGACTCTGCGCAGGGCTCTATGTTAGAAGCAAAGGTCGGGTTGGGGAAGTGGAGGTGGCTGTATGTACTTTACCATCTGGAAAAGCCGCGGGGGAGGATACTATCCCTCAAGAATTTTACAAAATATTTATGGACATCCTTGCCCCAGAATTTGTAGAATTGACAAACTATATCTACAGTGGGGGAGGAGCCCCAGCATCATGGGGGTGACTAATATCATCGTCTTTCTGAAGCAGGGCAAACCATCTGAAGATAGGGGGGTCCTACCGCCCAATATCTCTGATAAATGCAGATGAAAAGATCTATGCTAACATGTTAGCTACTCGCCTTGCCCCTCTCATGCACGAGCTGGTCTCCAAACAACAGCACGGGTTTGTGCCTGGCACGGATACCACGGCGCACATTAGCACTGCAATCGCAGCATTTGATGTTGCCTGTCAAACTTGGGACTGAATGGGAATGATAATGCTGGACGCAGAGAAGGCATTTGACCGGGTCACCTGGGAATCACTCTGGGCGATTATGGGGGCTTTTGGAATTGGGGATAGGTTTATAGCATTAGTGCAGAAATTATATAGGAACCCGATGGCTAAGATTTTTACGGGTGGTAAGTCCTCTCTATTTTCTATATTTAGGGGTACGCGCCAGGGATGTCCACTCTCCCCACTGTTGTTCGCTCTCTATATTGAACCCTATATAAAACACCTAATGCTGAATCAGAATATACAGCCACTAAAATTAAATGGGGTTGAACTGAAAATAACTGCATATGCAGATGACATAGCAGTGTATGCCACTAACCCATGTATAGCTATTGATCCCATATCTAAGAAGGCAGAAGAATTCAGCGTATTTTCAGGATATAAGCTTAATCTATCTAAAACACAAATTATCCTTAATTTTAAAACACCCACTCCACTAATGGGAGTCATGGACAATGCTATATATTTGGGAGTCCGGCTTCACAGCCAGATGGAAAATATAGTCACTCTTAACTATGAGCCGCTTTTAAAGATAGTAATTACTAAGCTACGACAATGGCATCAGCTTTCCTTGAGTATTTGGGGAAGATGCAATATTATAAAAATGAATGTCTTGCCAAAATTCCTTTATCTTTTTTGTTCTATACCTCTGCAGGTCCCTGATTTGTTTTTGAAATGTCTTGAAGGGGCAATAAGTAGTTTTATATGGGGGTTAGGAGAGCTAGATGGGCCATTAGATATACAAAACTGCCCTATGAGCAGGGGGATTTAAACTGGTGGATTTAAAATTTTATTTCTGGGCCTCATACAACTTTACCAGTTGGAGATAACTCAAAGACAAGTACAGTTGGGAATCAATTAGCATTAGGTTCAGGCATTAGGTATGCAATGCATAAGCTAACGGACCCTAACTATTTTAAAAGGGTGAGATTGAAGGTGATAAGGGACGTAGTCCGAATATGGCGTGAAATTTGTATTAAGTTTTCTATACCAACTGTCCATTCTCTTACCCCATATTCCCCAATATATTTCATGATAAGGTGGGGCAAGCTTGGGGGAATATGGGATTACAAAATCTTGGGCAGCTATACGATACTCAGGGACTACGATGCTTTACAGTAATTCAGGAAATATATGGTCTTCTGCAACAATCTTTTTTTAAATATCTTCAGGTCAGGGACTATCTCATTCATAAGTGTGAATATAATGAGGAGCACGAGATTTCTGCAATCTACCTGCTATTATATCAATCTCCAAAATGTGATATAAGTATAATGTATCGGGAGTTTATGCCCATGTCAAAGATGATAACACAGAGGTTGCGTTAAAGTGGAGTCAACGACTAACAACTACAGTAACAGGTGCAGAAATACAAGAAGCTCTGGAAACACTGGATTGGGCAATAATATCTGTTAGTCTTAAACTGCAACAATTTAAGACGGTGTACATGATGTACTATACACCTGAACATATTTCTAAATGGACATCTTCTAGGAACTCGTCACGGGTATATTGTCCCAAATGTCATCTATTTGCAGCAGATATAGTCCATATGTTTATCGAATGCCCAGGGCTAAAAGTATTTTGGAATAGTTTATTCCAAGTAATATCCACACGGTTGGGGGGAGGAATTTTGATTAAGCAATAAAGAAATATTAACCGGAGGGAACCCGAATCTTAGGTCCTTGACTTCAATCATTATAGAAAGTGCATGCTTATGTATTTCTAGGGCATGGGTTGATTTAATACCGCCTGGAGTACCTGAATTCTGGGCCATACTACTACAGACTTATGAATGTGAAAGGCAAGTTGCCAAGGCACGTGGACTAAGAGTAGTTTAAAAGGTAGAGGAGATTTGGTCGCAACTACACTGGATGTAATATTCTGTACTGAATGCGTTAGGTCAACTGTGGATACATGCATCTAATTGATCCCTGCCTTATGAACACTATCTTCTTTTGTTTGTTTAATTTTGTTTAATCATGTGATAAAAATGTTGCAAGAATGTTCTGATCACTCTGAGTTGGCGGGTAAAAATGCAATAAAAATGTTTTTTTTTTATTATGTCGACGCCTACATGACTGCACAGCTGGTTGGTTTGCTACGACTTCTGGTGGCCATTCTGAAAGCTTCCCTGGGAATACATTTCACCCATTGCTTACTATTGGCTTTGTGGTTTGTAACTCACAGTTGCTTGCTTTCTATTTGCTGGCTTTATTTGCTTTAGGCTGTCCAGTTTGAGTTTGTCCCTCCCATGAGCATCCCTTGTATCCTTTGGAGTAGTTGCTTTCTTTAAAAAGGCCTGTAAATCATGTTCTTGTCACATTTGATGTGCATTCAAAGACAGAGGGCATATGTCAGGCTCTGTCTCCAGAAAGCTTGGTGTTTACTTTCTCTGACTTCAAAGTGAGAGAATGTATGCAGCAATCCTGCTGAGTACCCATGTGAGAGGACCCTTGACCTTGCCAGGTAGGTCGCTCCCCCACCACACAGCTCCGCCTGTGTTGTCCGCCCGCTGCTGCTGCTGGTAAGATCGCCCTTCCGCCTGTGGCCTCGGTGCCCGTATTTCTTTGCTTGTCTCCCCATTTTCCTTTCTGTGCCCCTCGCTGCCCCATTTGCGTTGTGCCTGTATTTTTGTCTGTCTTCTCCCCCATTTCCCTTTCTGTGCCCCTCGCTGCCCCATTTGCGTTGTGCCTGTATTTTTGTCTGTTTTCTCCCCCATTTTCCTTTCTGTGCCCCTCGCTGCCCCATTTGCGTTGTGCCTGTATTTTTGTCTGTTTTCTCCCCCCATTTTCCTTTCTGTGCCCCTCGCTGCCCCATTTGCGTTGTGCCTGTATGTTTGTCTGTTTTCTCCCCCATTTTCCTTTCTGTGCCCCTCGCTGCCCCATTTGCGTTGTGCCTGTATTTTTGTCTGTTTTCTCCCCCATTTTCCTTTCTGTGCCCCTCGCTGCCCCATTTGCGTTGTGCCTGTATTTTTGTCTGTTTTCTCCCCCATTTTCCTTTCTGTGCCCCTCGCTGCCCCATTTGCGTTGTGCCTGTATTTTTGTCTGTTTTCTCCCCCATTTTCCTTTCTGTGCCCCTCGCTGCCCCATTTGCGTTGTGCCTGTATTTTTGTCTGTTTTCTCCCCCATTTTCCTTTCTGTGCCCCTCGCTGCCCCATTTGCGTTGTGCCTGTATTTTTGTCTGTTTTCTCTCCCCATTTTCCTTTCTGTGCCCCTCGCTGCCCCATTTGCGTTGTGCCTGTATTTTTGTCTGTTTTCTCCCCCCATTTTCCTTTCTGTGCCCCTCGCTGCCCCATTTGCGTTGTGCCTGTATTTTTGTCTGTTTTCTCTCCCCATTTTCCTTTTGTGCCCCCGCTGCCTCTCGCCATTCCCGCCGCTGCGTCCCCTGCGGCCCCGCCCCCCTGACTGCCCATTCGCTGCCCCTGCCTCCCGCCTCCCAGCTGCTCCTCCCTCCCACCTCCCCATAAATGGCGGCCGCTGCGCGGCCGCGCCTAAGGCAAGCCCGTCTGCGCCCGTCCGCGCCTGGACCGCGCCCAGCGCCAAACCCCCTGGCCCCCGCAGCAGCCAACCCACCCACCGGACTTATGACACCGCCACCCTCAACGCACTCAACACCGGCCGTATCCCCGGCTGCCACCGTGCCACCCCAGGTCGCACCCACGGACCCTTCGCCTGCCAATCCTGCAAGTTCTCCTGCCTCCGGACCTGCACCGCACCCGCCAAGCCAAGCACCAGCAGCAACCACCTGAAGTGCATCCTGCTCAACACCCGCTCCATCCACAGACACGCCGTGGAACTCTGGAACCTGCTCGACTCCACATCACCAGACGTCGCTTTCCTCACGGAAACATGGATGAACGCCTCCTCAGCGCCCGACATCGCCATCGCCATCCCGGACGGATACAAGATCACCCGAAGGGACCGCGCCAACCAGACCGGAGGAGGCATCGCCATCGTCCACAAGAACACCATCCGCATCACGACCAACTCCGACGACACCTTCACAGCCGGCGAACACCTGCACTTCCAGATACACACCGACCCCAAGACCACCCTCAGAGGCACCCTCATCTACAGACCCCCAGGACCACGCACACAATTCAGCGAAGACATCGCTGACCTCATCAGCCCGCACGCCCTCCCCTCGGCTGACTACATCCTCCTTGGGGACCTCAACTTCCACCTAGAGAACAACAACGATCGCAACACCACCACCCTGCTGGACAACCTCGCCAACCTCGGACTCAAGCAACTGGTGACCACCCCACACACCACGCCGGCCACACGCTTGACCCCGTCTTCTCCTCCAGTAAGGACATCTCCTTCAGCCACACCACCGGACTCCACTGGACAGACCACAGCTGCGTCCACTTCAGCTTCAGCAGGACCACCACGCACCACCACACGCAACAGTTTCCGCGCAGAAGCTGGAACAAGATCACCACCGACCAACTCACCACATCCCTGAGCCAGAACCCTCCCGCCAGCTCAACGAACCCCAACCAAGCCGCCAGCAACCTCACAAGATGGATCACCAACTGCGCAGACGACCTCGCCCCATTGAAGACCCCCCAGTCAGACACGGCAACAAGAAAGCATCCTGGTTCACCGACGAACTCAAGAAATCCAAGAAGAACTGCCGGGCCCTCGAGAAAGCATGGCGCAGAGACCCGACTGCAGACAACATGACCACCCTCAAGCACGCCACCCGAAAACACCACCAGCTGATCCACTCCACCAAGAAAACCGCATTCAAGGAACGACTGGACAACAACGCCCACAACAGGAAGGAACTCTTCATCATCGTCAAAGAGCTCTCGAACCCCAGCGCCGGAAACAACGACATCACTCCCTCGCAAGACCTCTGCAACTCGCTCGCCTCGTTCTTCCACAGCAAGATCGCAGACATACACAACAGTTTCAGCACACAGCCGACGTACCCTACGACCGTTCCAACGTCCCCCACCTCCACCCTCCGAGCCTGGACCCCGATCAACACCGAAGACACTATCCGCACGATGAACTCCATCCACTCCGGATCACCTACCGACCCCTGCCCTCACCACGTCTTCAACAAGGCCGACGCCGTCATCGCACCCCACCTCCGGGACATCATCAACACCTCCTTCGACACCGCCACCTTCCCAGAGAGCTGGAAGCACGCCGAACTCAGCGCCCTACTGAAGAAACTGTCAGCGGACCCCACCGACCTCAAAAACTACCGCCCCATCTCGCTCCTTCCTTTTCCTGCCAAAGTCATCGAGAAGACCGTCAACAGACAACTGGCCGCCTTCCTCGAGACGAATGGATCCCTCGACCACTCGCAGTCCGGCTTCCGGGCCAACCACAGCACCGAGACCGCCCTCATCGCAGCCACCGACGACATCCGAGCCCTGCTCGACAACGGGGAAACAGCGGCCCTCATCCTCCTGGACCTCTCCGCAGCGTTCGACACAGTCTGCCACCGCACCCTAGTGCAACGCCTGAACAACGTCGGAATCCAAGAGAAGGCACTGGAGTGGATCATCTCCTTCCTCGCCGGAAGAACCCAGAGAGTCCGCCTCCCCCGTTCAGTTCCGAGGCCACCGAAGTCATCTGCGGCGTACCACAAGGATCATCACTCAGCCCCACCCTCTTCAACGTCTACATGAGCCCCCTCGCAGCCATCGCACGCCAACACAACCTCAACATCATCTCCTACGCCGACGACACCCAGCTGATCCTCTCCCTCACCAACGACCCCACAACCGCCAGAACCAACCTACATGAAGGGATGAAGGACGTAGCCGAGTGGATGAGGAACAGCCGCCTGAAACTGAACTCAGATAAGACGGAAGTCCTCATCCTAGGATCATCACCCTCCGCCTGGGACGACTCCTGGTGGCCCCCTGCCCTGGGCAACGCACCCAAACCAACGGACCACGCACGCAACCTGGGCTTCATCCTGGACTCCTCCCTCTCAATGACCCGACAAGTCAACGCCGTCTCCTCGTCTTGCTTCAACATCCTACGCATGCTGCGCAAGATCTTCCGGTGGATCCCCACCGAAACCAGGAAGACGGTCACCCAGGCCCTCGTCACCAGCCGACTGGACTACGGCAACTCCCTCTACGCCGGAACCACAGCCAAACTTCATAAAAGACTCCAACGCATCCAGAACGCTGCAGCTCGACTCATCCTGGACATCCCCCGACACAGCCACATCGCCAGACACCTGAGAGACCTGCACTGGCTCCCCGTCAGCAAGAGAATCACGTTCCGACTCCTCACCCACGCACACAAAGCCCTCCACAACCAAGGCCCCAGATACCTCAACGACCGTCTGACCTTCTACACTCCCACCCGCCAGCTACGATCGACCAACCACGCCCTCGCCGCCGTCCCCCGCATCCGAAGAGCCACAACGGGAGGAAGATCCTTCTCCTACCTGGCTGCCAAGACGTGGAACTCCCTACCCATCCACCTCCGCCTTACCCAAGACCACCTCTCCTTCAGGAAGCAACTCAAGACCTGGCTGTTCGAACAGTAGCGGACCCGCCTCCCCCAAGTGCCTTGAGACCCTCCGGGTGAGTAGCGCGCTATACAAATGATTGATTGATTGATTGATTGAGGGTGTAGGATGTTGTTTTTTTCTAGCCCACAACAAAAATGAACTGTGCTGATGTTTCAGAATATATCAGAATTAGGAAAGTACAAATGAAGCACTTTTTTTGTAAATGAAGTGTGGTGAAAACAAATATTTCAATATGATCAAAACACATCAATGCAGTAGGTGATGGCATTTCCACACATTATTGTTTGTGTGCAGTAAAACTGTATGTTGGTGCAAATGTAATGGTCATTTCAATTGAAAATGTCTTCTCTGTAATCAGTGCGCTACCACACCATGCATACTCGGCACTACGTCACTCCACTTTACACCACTCCACTCTACAACACTCTACTCCACTCTTTGCCCTTCCACTCGATGCCATGCCAATGCATTCAATGGCACTCCACTCAAAGACATGCCACTCCACTCTACGCCACTCCACTCTAAGACACTCTATTACACACCAATCGACACCACGCCACTCCACTATACGCCACTCACTCCACTCTTCAACACACCACTCTATGCCCCTCCACCCTTCGCCACTCTACTCCACTTACCTGTCTCCACTCCAGTCTACTCCAATCTACTCCATGCCAATCTACCCCACTCCACTCCAATCTACCCTACTTCAATCTACCCCACTCCACTCCAATTGACCCCAAATTTAACACACCATACTAAACTCCAATCTACTTCACTCTAATCTACTCCACTCCAATCCAAACCACTCCACCCCAATCTAACCTACTCCACTCTACCCCACTCCACTCCAATCTACCTCACTCCACTCCAATCTACCTCACTCCACTCCAATCCAATCTAACCCAATTTCCCAATGTACCAATCCACCTCAGTCCAATATGCCCCACTCCACCCCAATCTACCTCACTCCAATCTACCCCAGTCCACTGCACCCCATCCCAAACTACCCCACTCCAATCCACCCCACTCCAATCTACTCCACTCCAATCCTCCTCAGTCTACCACACTCCACTCTACCCCAGTCTACCCCACCCCCCTCCAATCTACCCCATTCCACCCTACCCAATCTACCCAATTACACTTCAATCTACCCCATTCTACACCACTTTGCTCCAATCTACCCCAATCCATCCTAATCCAATCTAGCTCACTCCACTCCAAATCACTTCACTCCAATCTTCCCCAATCCAACCCCTCCATCCCAAACTCTTCAATCCACCCCAATTTACCCCACACTACTCCACTCCATTTCAATTTACCCAACTCCACTCCAACCTCTACTCCACTGCAATATATCCCACTCCACTCTCCCCGAATCTACCCCTCTGCTGTCTACCCTACTCCAATCTACCCCAATTGACCCCACGGCAGTCCAATCTACCCCACCCAACCCACTCCAATCTACCCCACCCCACTCCAATCTACCCTGCACCAATCCACTCCAGTCTACCCCACTCCAATCTACTCCAATCTATCCCATTCAATCTACCCCACTTCACTCCAGTCCACCCCAATCCACCCGTCTACTCTAGTTCAAACTACCCCACTCCACTTTACCATGCAAATCTACCCACTCCCTTATCCAATCTACCCCTCTCTACTCCACTCCAATCTACCCCAATCTACCCCACCCCACTCTACCCCATTCCGCTCTACCCCCTACAATCTACTCCACTCCAATCTACCCTACATGACGCCACTAACTTTTAGACATGCTGAACAGCAGCCACACTAGTGTACAACATGGATAAAACGCACTGCCAAAGGCAATAGCTCTCGAATAGGCGAGACCTACTGGCTTTGAAAATGTTCTGTTTTATTTAGGCACGTGGAGATTAAGTAGTTCATCCAGAATCACTGGATGTTGGGCCAACGCCAAGACTCCAACCTGGCTCCCCACTTCCAAAGTCTGCAGCTCTGGCTGCAGCGCCATATCTTTTCCAACAATCTACCCCACTCCCTCCAGTCTACCCGAATCCACCCCACTCCTTTCGTCCCCAATCTATCCTACTCCAGTCTAATGTACCCCAATATGGCCCACTCCACTCTACCCCCAATCTACTCCACTCCTATCTGCCCCACTCCACTCCAATCTATCCCACCCACTCCACTCTAATCTACTCCACTCCAATCCACTCCAGTCTACCCTACTCCAATCTACTCCAATCTATCCCACTCAATCTACCCCACTTCACTCCAGTCCACCCCAATCCACCCCAGTCTACTCTAGTTCATACTACCCCACTCCACTTTACCATGCAAATCTACCCACTCCCTTATCCAATCTACCCCACTCCAATCTACCCCACCCCTCTTCCCTACTTCTATCTGCCCCACTCCAATCTACCCCACTCTACTCCACTCCAATCTACCCCACTCCACTCTACCCCATTCCGCTGTACCCCGTACAATCTACTCCACTCCACTCCAATCTACTCTACACGACGCCACTAACTTTTAGACATGCTGAACAGCAGCCACACTAGTGTACAACATGGATAAAACACACTGCCAAAGGCAATAGCTCTTGAATAGGCGAGACCTATTGGCTTTGAAAATGTTCGGTTTTATTTAGGCACGTGGAGATTAAGTAGTTCATCCAGAATCACAGGATGTTGGGCCAACGCCAAGACTCCAACCTGGCTCCCCGCTTCCAAAGTCTGCAGCTCTGGCTGCAGCGCCATATTTTTTCCAACAATCTACCCCACTCCCTCCAGTCTACCCCAATCCACCCCACTCCTTTCGTCCCCAATCTATCCCACTCCAGTCTAATGTACCCCAATATGGCCCACTCCACTCTACCCCCAATCTACTCCACTCCTATCTACCCCACTCCACTCCAATCTATCCCACTCACTCCACTCTAATCTACTCCACTCCAATCTACTCCAATCTACCCCACTCCACTCCAGCCTACCCCAATCTACCCAAATTCAATCTACCCCACTCCACTTTACCATGCCAATCTGCCCCACTCCCCACTCCAATCTACCCCACTTCAATCCACCCCACTCCAATCTACCCCAATATAATCTACCCCACTCCAATCTACCCCCTCCACCCTACTCTAATTCACCCCACTCCAATCTACCCTGCTCTACTCTACTCCAATCTATTCCACTCCAGTCTACCTCACTCTACCCCAATCTACCCCATTGTAATCTTCCCAATCTACCCCGCTCTACCCCAATCTACCCTAATCTGCCCTACTCCACTCTACTCCAATCTACCTCATTCCACTCTACCCCATTCTACCCCTCTGCAATCTATTCCACTACAACCTACCCCAATCTACCCCACCCCAAGCCACTAACATTTGGCCATGCTGAATAGCAGCCACACTGGTGTACAACATGGGTAGAGCGCATTACCAAAGCCAATAGCTCTTGCATAGACGAGGCCCATTGGCTCTGAAAATGCTAGCTTTTTTTAGGCACATGGAAATTTAGTGGTTAACCCAGAATCACAGGATGTTGGGCCAAGACTCCAACTTGGTTCCCCACTTCCAAAGTCGGCAGCTGTGGCTGTAGCACCACATCTTTTCCAACAGTTTCAGCTGAGGCTCAAAACAAAGACAACAGACTTCCAGTCACATAGCTGCATTTTGCCGGTGGGGATAAGCGCTTCAATGACCCACATAGGGGTACTAAATTCTATAGAAATGCTACTGTACAAAACAATATGTGAAAGCGCTATAGGACAGAGAGAGGCAGCTGGGTCCTTGGTTACATACCCAGAGTTGGAGCAGAGGGGGATGCTGATCATGGAATCCAGGAGCAGTGGTCCAGGTCAAATCCTTGCATGGCCACGCTCTTTAATGTGGAAATAGAGGTATTAGGAAAATTAGCATACCCTTAAATTTAAAACAGACTAGGTTTATGGAGATACCTCCTGCGTCCTTTTTATGACACGCCTCCCTAAGGTCTTTCGATGAAGACCTACGACAGGAGAACAAGGCCAAAGGGAAATAGAAAGCATTGCGCCGGTCAAGGATGTGAGAATGACATTGCGTTATCAGGATTACCAAACATGGACAAATCCATATAAAATGTTAAATTGCGCCTTTTCTGTATACTAGCGGAAACTCAAACAAAATCACAGTGTTTATTTTTACTGTTTAAAGTTAACAGATCGTGTTTTTCCGTCGTCTACCATTCAAAGACAAAGTGTTGTTCCACACACCTTACCTGTGGCTTCTGGAGTCAGGGTTCATTTATTTGGCATCAGAGCAGACAACATGCCATGCAATCTTGGAACAGGGAATGTGAATGTTTTAACAGAACTAGCTGTATGCTATCACCAGGAGAGCCCTTTGTCTTTCTGTGGAAGCTGAAATATTTGGCAAGACTCCCTTGAATGTCCATGACTATGCAGCAGAGCATTGCTTTTGGCGAGAAAACCCAGAGGCCAGTGGACCGCAAGCTCTCAGTGGGCCACCCTGAGGAATAAGTGATTCTTGGAGCTTTACTCTGCCAGTTCCGGCTTAAATTAATGAAGAGCATAAAAAGATGTGACATGGAAAAAGTAGAGAAAAAACATTTCTATAAAGCAACAATTACAGGTTTATACTAGAGGATTTGTTACGCTTACTGTAAAATCACTGCAATTTATTTCTGCCTGTAAGCACGCCTTCGATGTGAGTGTCAAATAAAGGAATTATTTGTCTTCCACTCAGTAGTTCTATTCCATGTTTTTTCATAATTGACTCAATGTCTGCTTCAAATAGCTCTAACCCCATAGCAATTTCAGGAACTGTGCAGTGTCAAAAAAATCTCAAAATAATAGCACCCATAATTGGAACCACCATTCAATGTGTTGAATCCTGAAAACATTTGGACATTGCAGTAGTATCACAGTGTATTTCATGTATTAAACCTACTCCCTAGCAGTGGTGTAACACAAATTGATGGTACACTCTGCAAAATGTGATGAGGAGCCCCTGAATCGCCCACATCTCAAAGATATTCATCGTTCTTGGTTGAATGTGGGGCTCCCTGAAGGGTTGGGGCGCCCTTGCACAGCATCGCAGTAGTATTACAGTTTATTTCATGTATTACACCTACTCCCTAGCAGTGATGTAACACAGATTGATGTTACACACTGCAAAATGTAATGAGGAGCCCCTGAGTCGCCCATATCTCTAAGATAGTCATCATTCTTGGCTGAATGTGGGGCCCCCTGAAGGATTCGGGGGCCCTGAAGCGTTGGGGCGCCCTTACACAGCAGGGCCTTCAAATATCACTTTGATTTTGTAAAGCATCACATGTGACACGCTTTCTCTGAGTCCTGTACAGTCGCGGCCGGCATGAGTAGCGGGTGGGTGGGGGGGAAGTCGCGCAGGGAGGCGGGGTCGTGGGGGGGCTGGTTTAATTTAATTTAAAAAAAATTAAACTTACCTTCCTGCCAGCCGTGTCCTGCGTAGTCTCTGCTCCTCTCCTGCTCTCCTGACTTCGGCAGAAACAGGAAGCAGGCAGCCAGGCTCCCAGTCCCACCCCTAAGCCAATCACAACGCTGCAAGCACCGTTGAGATTGGTCGGGACGCCCACAGACAGAGGGAAGTGAAGGATTCCATCAATGGAGGGACTGTATAGATTTCATGAGGGAGGTCCAGTAGAGCACCTGTCTGAGGGATATAGGAAAACGACCTGTACCCCTGAGTGCAATGATTTCCACACACCATAGATCCTCAACTATGGGTGGATGCGCCCCATGTCCATCAAAGTCTAGTGCTCTACTGGTCAATCAGACAAAATATGTGGAGCATCTTGAGCAGTCCATCAGATGTTTAGGCCCCGGTGAAAGAGAAAAAGGACCATCCAGAAAAAGTAACACTAGAGATGGATTGTACTGCTGCCAGCACAGTGTGGGGGTCTTCGTCTTTACAATCTTTTCATCTGTTTCTTCCAGTGTTTCTCACACTCTGTTGTTAGAAGTGCTACTCCGTTGCTTCTCTGGCCATTCACACTTACCAATCTTATTTGATAAATATATGTTAAGAAGTGGGGCATAAAAGCTGCAGAGGTTTTCCACTTCATTATGGGGTTTTTTTTCGAACCATTGCACACTTCATAAAGGTTAGAACATTTTTCAAGTTTTGAAAAAATATTTCCAGAAACCGAACTGCAAACAGTAGGGTTTGCAGTAAAAAATCTCACGCTTTTAGCAGAAATGTTTTCTTGCCAAAACATATTTTGTGTCAAAATTCTGCATTGCTTTTTTGAAAGATTCGTCAATAGGCAGTTTTACAATGCTGACAAACGTCACGACTTTGAGTTGTTCAGGTTTGCAAAATTTCAGAATTTGTATAATCCTAATATCAACCCCATCACCTTTCCCGCTGAATGCCCACAATGTGACTAGATGGGACCCCCAGGTCACCAGGAGTATGCACAGTATCGAAGGAGTGGGCCACTGTTATGCCAGGGACTGCCAGAAAGTTTCAAAGCATCCCCAAAGTATGTCAAGGATGGATCACACATATGCAGGGATAGTCAGAATGTCATCAATGATTCCCGCAAGATTCATGATAAGGGCCAATAGATTAGCGCGAGCATCCTTCCAATCCCATTACCCAAAACTCCTGACTTCTCTCTCCAGCCATACTACCCTTTGAGACAGCCCCACAAACACACACATGGATGCTCCCACACTGCTCTGCAAAGGTACTGGAATAGCACTGCGACAGCTGGAAACTGTCATGATTGACAGCTTCTGCTGGACACAACCAGATCCCTGCATCCTCTGTAAATCATCAACATGGACATATGGGACATAATCACAAAAAGGCGAGCTCTGATGCCATTCCCATACAGTCCGCAATAGAGAAATACAAGCTTGCACCAGGATGTTCGAGGAAGGACATGGGCAGTTGGGAGGAGGAAGGGTGCTGGATGCTTAGAGATCTCTTTGATAATGAGGAAGTAAAAACATTGAGCAATGTAAGAAGGACTTCAAGGTGGGAGAAACTGACAGCATGTTCTATTGGCAAATGAGACATTAGATTCTTCACTGAACTAACCGAATGGAGGCCACTACACCCCTTACTGAATGGGAGAAGCTCTTCCCTAATCATACATCACCCAAGGGACTCATATCTAAAGTGTATTTGGTGCTAATGGCTAGAACACCCATAGGACAGTGGTCTTACATGATGAGATGGTCACTTATCCCCAGCGTGAGATCCCAATGAAACAATGGTGAAAACTATGGTAGGACATGACATCTATGTATAAAAGTGTACAAAATAGAGAACCCTCTACAATTACATGACACAGTGGCACATAACACCCATGAGCCTAGAAGGGATCACACACATCTGGGGTGTGCTGGAGGGAGTGTTGCCAAGAGGGAGGTGATGCGCCTGCATGGTGGTACTGCCACTTGTTAAAAATGTTGGAGAGAAGTACAGAGCCACCTGAAAGGGATATTAGGTGACCTAGCCCTGCTGTTATCCTACTGCATTTCCGACCTATGGACTACAAAATGCTCACTTCAGTCTTAGGAATTGTTATATCCCGCATAGAGGCCCTAATGTAGATCCGTTCGTACATGCCCTAAAATGGACGTATTCATATTTACCCTAATATGGTCATATTCGTACTTGCCCTATTATGGTCATGGCCGCATATGCCCAATTATGGTCACAACTATACATGTCCTATTATAGTATGATTCCTTATATAGGCATGCTCTTTCACCTACATTGGTCCCAGCTAGTACACAACGAGCTCTGAGGGCTGAACGTTATCTATCCTGTGGTTTCGAATACAGCAGGGTTCTTCCAAACACAGGCCCACACTGTACTCATTAATTATGCATGGCTCTCTAAGAATACACCACAGGCATAATATGTATGTACAAAGTTCACCCCTGACGTCTTCCTCATGTCCAATACAAACCATACTGAGGACCGAGACTCTTCAGGGTATAAATATACCACATCTTGCCCCGGTAAGACAGAGGGAACCAAGACTTCCCTGCTGACACACTGACCAGAGACGCTGAGGCTCCTGCATGCAGTCGCTCAAGCTGACAGTGGTCTGACACAACCCGGACGCGGTGTCCAACTCGAGACCAGAACGGGGTCCAACACTCTCTCTATTCAAGGTATGGGGGTTCAACTAAATCCTAGGAGGATTCTTGGCTCTTAGCTTCTAAGACCTACACACATATGCTAGGTACACACAAGTACATCTAGGTAGGCATCGTAGGAGTACGCGCACTTGCATAATGCTTTTCTATTCATGTATGTACTCATGATTATCGCAATATGGTAGAACTGTTCTATCCCTTTGCTTTTATCGTACTGCTGATAATATATCTCTGCTATTGCCTGCTGGTTACCGCAGCACATATATTTTACACTAGAATAACAACTGTTCAATAAATACTTATTGAAACGCCCGACTGTTTATTCTGTGTAACTCTCTGAGACAAACCGAACAAGTGAGCACGAGTGACTGAGCGAACGGTAGTACATTGTTTCCACGATTCTGAGGGATCAGGGTCAGTGGCGTCACGTGGGGGGTGCGGACCGCACCGGGTGACACCATCACATGGGGTGACACCGTGAGCCTCTGCTTTAAAGCAGAGGCTCACGGTGTCACCCCATGTGATGGTGTTACCCGCCCCGGTGCGGTCCGCACCCCCGGACTCGGGAGTTACCGCACTGGGTGACACAAACCCTAGTGACGCCACTGATCAGGGTTGTCATGATCTAAGGTTGCCAGTGATGGAGCAGAGTAAATGAAAATATTTAACCCCTAACAAAATTTCATAAATAATTAATAAACATGTTCGTTTTAAATGTATTAATCAACAATGTATGTGAAGGGAAGGGTAATACGCAAATAAACGTGCAGAATAACTTATTTACAAATGTCTGTGTGTCTAATAATAACATAATAAACTGCGTACTAATTGAATAATAAATGCATGATCCGTGCTTCTTAGAACAAAAACGTGATGTTGCAAAAACAATAGTGATGGTGAGTAAGGAACAGCTTAAATGTTGCTTTCTGCTAGGTAATAACTAATTGGGGTACGTAGAAGACGGGAGGGAAACGAAAAGGCTATGCTTCTCTATTTTAATTATGTTTTGTTTATCCTTAAAATAGTGCTTTTCAGTCTAATCGAGTGGCGATATAAAATGGCTGCCGGTTGTTAGAGTACGCATGCGCTGAAAAGGACACGTGAATAAGGGAGAAAAAGCTGGAGAAAGACTGACCACGTGATGGTGCTGAAAGGCTAGGATGAAAGAATGGTCAAGGCTGATGTGACCTATTTGAACTGATAATGTGCCGTGGTGATCAGCAGAGAATCGTGGGAACGACTTTAAGAGAAAGGACAATGCCTGCAAAGTTCTCAAATGTATCGAAAGAGGTTACAAATGTACTGATCGAAGCGGATGGAAACATGTCATAAACTGTGAGAAAGGAAATGGACATATGCATTCCAGAAGAACTAGCTGGATCCGGGAGAATTGATTAAAAAATTAAAGAATGAACTGAATTGACCAATGAGAGAGAAGCGCATTACTAATGTTGCAACAATTTAGTTAGCAAAGCCAGAATTAGGGTATAAGTAGGCCTACTCTTAGTGGGAGGGGAGTCCCATGCTATTCCATTCGTTGCTGAGACACCTTGCTATAGAAGATGCTGATGGAGTTAGAATTGCTGAGAGACTGTTAGATGAGACGAATTGCGGTAGCTGATGCTGACGAGCTGAAGTTTCTGTTCGCTGTCTTTATTTTCCAGTTGAGTATGAGAATCATGTTATTTCCCAACTTTAAACTTAGTTTAGAAATCATTAGGCTAAATTAGGAAAGATAGGCAGGTTAATTAGGATTTTCCTCATGACAAAATTCCTTTCTGCAATAAAATTGATTTTGCTTAATAAATATTTGATTTAATAAATGTATGAATAATTGAATAATAAAGTCTAAATTCTTTTCCATGCCTTTAAAATTATATAAACTTTAAGATTCTTAAATCAAATGACTCAGTGATTATTTACTAAATGTTTGCAAAATTAGTAATAAGTTATTGTGATTTAGCTGGTCTTGATCACTATCAACTAAACCTTACTAGATGATCCATCGACAACAAAATGAGCAGGAATATCTTGTGAAATAACTAAGAAAGTGATAGGTTATGGTAAAAAGGTATCCCGGCTCTTTCCAGCGGTACATCATTGTGTTTTAGTTTTCTTTCTCCTAGGAGTATATCATTAGGGGAAATCCGTGTGAGTGTGTGTGTGATTTAGGCGATGTCATGGGCCCCATCGTCATGTGGATGTGAAAAATAAGTCGCGCCTGGATGACCGATAAGTGACCTGGGAGAAATTGTTTTTATTGTATCCGCTGCATCACCAGAAACTAATCTCTCCCCGATAAGAGGAGACAATAGTGGCACTGCGAGCTAGCTAATGCAAACTAGGCTAACATATACGGTGGGGGTGCACGGAGTCAGTCTGCCACCAAGCCCGCAGTATATGTTATCCAAACGCGCAGGTCCTGCAGGGGTACTATAGGAGCTACACGACATGGCGCCACCAACGTTGGTTTGGTACTTATTTAACAGTAGAATCTGAGTAGTTCAGTTGTGCTATTCTCAGAGAACCTACTCACAAAACCCCAGAGACGTCTGGAGTGGGTGGGTACAAAATCCGCCGCAGCTGAGTAGTACGAAAATACTATTTATTGGCTGTTGGTTATTCAAGCTTGAAGGACATATAATTTCCACAATTGTGCATTTACACCTTATCTTAAAATTTCCTTAAACACCCTTCTTCCACTTAAAAATGGTTGACGAAGCAGAAACAGCAAGGAGAGTTGAAACAGACCCCTTCGGTTTAGGAGAAGAAGACCCTGAAGATGCAATACAAATTGCACCAAATTTCAGAAGGGCAGTCACCATAAAACTTCTAGAAGATGGCTTAAGAGCCAGGGGTGGTAAAGTAATTTTCGTGATTGAGGCAAACGAATCAAACAAAACAGAGGTGTTCTATTCATGGGTTACATTCCCAGCAGCAAATGCAATGACAGATGTATTTCACTACTACCTAAAAGAAGAAACACCAGAGGACTATACTCCTTTTGAGGAGTTAGAGATTCCGCTCACTTACCAGGAGCATAATTACTGGTTTAAAGGCGCCCTACCCCACGTACGAGGAAGAGCAAGATTAGGCCCGCTCGGAGGAGCAGGAGCCACATGGCCATATTAGTGGCATACACACCGCATCCTGACATTAACACATTGCCACAACCAGAATTACTCGTACAGCACAAAGATTTTATTAAAATCTACAGAAACCTCACACAATTTGTGATGAGGACTTTAACAGTTCAGCCTGCACCAGCTGCAGCACAAGATACTCCAGTCCAGAGTACAGTTAATAAAATTACTCCACAAACATTACACGCGGTAATGGGCAAAATGCCAGCAAAACCTGAAAAAATACCATTCTGGATAGCTCCGAAAATAACTCAGCTTTTCCCGAAAACTACCACCTGTGATAAACACAGAATTCTAACAATCTGCTTGCCCATGGGTCTCACACCACAAGTAGAGGACTGTACCTCTTGGGGTTCAGTCTTTGCTGCCGTATATACCAGAACACATGGTATCCCGTCCTTAGCAGTAGTACCTGTTGTATTGCGGCAGATACAACATGAGTACGGAGCAGAACCTGCCCTAAACTTAGGGATGAAGTTACTAAATAACTTTGACCAGGTATCAGCCTAGCTAACATTAAGGGGGAAGCAGCTTTAGTGGCGATCCGCCAACGCCTAAGGGAGTTCGGTCCAGACGACCAACAACATGAACTACCCAAAATAATTGAAACTGCATATGCAGAACTAGGCAGAGACAGTTTAGGTGGGAAAGCATTAAAACCACAACTGGTGGGCAGTCCTGAAAAGGACACTACAAAGCAGACACCTACTTCCTCTAAAAAGAAGTGGGAAAATAAAAAAGAACAAAAGTCTAAAGAGAACAGATCTCAGTCCAGAGGCAGGTCTCCTCAACAGGAGCCCTCTGAAAGGAGGTATAACCTCAGGAATAGGGATAATGTTAAAAAACCTGACAGGTATCAGGATACTGATACTCGTTCCTCTCGTTCCTTTCAGGGTTCATCAAAAAACTCCGAGAGGGAAGGACGGTCAAAGGAGCGTACAAAGTCCAGAGACACGCAACGTGCTGCGGACTACGCACCTAAAAAAGAGGGTAAACAAAAATCAAAACCTCAGTTCAAAAAGAAGAAGGTAGCAGGTCTCAAGATCAGACATGCCGAGAGTTCTGAGGACACAGCTTCTGAACGAGGAATCGGCTCTGACGATGCTAGACAGCGCGGCAGAAGTAACGATAGCTCGCCAGAACCTGAAGGAATTTCTGGTGACAGCGGAGTTGAGTGAGTATATCACGGTGGAAACATCTGATACTCGGGTAAGTGTCCCACATAAGTTACATGAGATAACACTCCGGATGGAGGGGGACAAGCCCAGAAAAGTTAAAGGTCTCTTTTGGAAAAATCTGTCATCTGGTTATGACATTTTTATTAGCAGAACAAGTTGGCCGCCAGCATTCGTCATGGAGTGCCCTAGGGGAGAAACGATAATTTTTCCAGCCTTTTCCGACCTCGTTCCCATTCACCTAAAACATGCATATGCGCAGGAGTGGGCGGTTGCCCTAGCTCCAGCATTATACAAAAATCATGCTGGTTGGGATGAGGAGTCAACCCACCACGTGATCCCGTTAAAAGTTTCCCCAAATGCTCAAAGGCAATACCCTATAAAGCAGGAAGCTAAAAAACAAGTCAGGGAGATTCTAGACCAACTTGAATACCAGGGGGTGATAGAAAATTGCACTTCACCTATGAACAATCCCTTGTTCCCCGTAGCCAAACCTGACAACACATATCGTCTAGTTTTAGATTACAGACATTTAAATACTTGCACAAAGACATTTGCAGTTCAAAATGCACACAGTGCCGCATTAATGAATAACATTGTGCGGAAAAAATATAAAACAACGCTTGATATCTCAAATGTAATTTTTCTGCCAAAATATAGCGCCTGAAAGCAGGTATCTGACCGCATTCAGTGCGTTAGGTTCCCAACGGCAATTTTGCTGACTCCCCCATGGGTATAAGAACAGCCCGGGATTGTTTTCAGCAAGGGTAACAGAGTTACTCCAAAATTTGGATGAAGAAGCATTGTCCTATGTGGATGATATTTATCTGATGGACGATGACTTAAAAAGGCACTTGACCAGGGTGAGCACCATTATAATAGGATTCGCCTCTGAGGGCTATAAATTTAATTTAAAAAAATCAAGAATTGCCCACCTCAATGTCCTGTTTTTAGGATACGAGCTGTCAAGTGAGGGAAAAAGCCTGGCAGCTAACTTTTTAGAAAAGTGTGCGCTGCTCCAACCTCCAAAATCATTAAAGAATTTACAATCAATTCTGGGATTCCTAAATTTTGGTCGAACATACATTTTAAATTACGCAGAAAGAGTAAAACCTTTCTACGACTTAATAAAACCTGATTTTTCAGTCAGACAATGGACACAGGAACACACCAATATCCTGCGTTCCCTACAGGAAGACATGATAGCTTCTAAACATTTACAGACACGCGTAAACGTACGCAACTTAGTGATCCGAGTCATAGCGGGTCAATGCGGGTACACTTATTTAACTTTTAATGAAGGTGAAACAGTACCAATCGCATATAAATCACACCTGTACACAAACGCAGAGATGCGTTTCACTTAACAGAAAAAATCCTGACAGCAGTGCAGACCGCTGTAGCAAGAGAAAGAGCTCTGGCTCAGGGAAAACACATAATTGTCGTGACCCCAGTACCAGCTTTAGAAGCTGTTACAAAAGCTAGCATTCCAAATGCGAAAGCCTTACATCCGAGATGGATACAATGGGCTAATTCTCTCACTGCAACGGATGCTAAATACAGATTTGATCCAAGTTTAAAAACACAGGCATTCCTGCAATATGAACAAGAATACCCTCTGCCAAATGAAATTTTGCCTCTAGATCAGTATGAATACATTATTTACACTGACGGTTCTGCTCAACCAGCCACAGGGAGTAAGCAAGCTTACAGCGCAGCATGTGCGATTGTTAAAGGTCGCATGCACGATGGAAAGTTCCATCCGAGTTGCACAAAAACGCAATCTCTAGGAGACTGCACGGCTCAGTTGGCAGAACTCAAAGCACTTATACTGGCACTCATTAATATGGATCACGAATTCCCCACACTTATTGTGTGTGATTCCTTTTACTGTGTACAGTCGTACAATGAATATTTACATCATTGGGAACAAAACGGGTTCAAAGATGCAAAAGGTGGCACAATTAAGCATAAAATGCTATGGGAACAGGTAGTGGAGTTGAGAAACGAACTACCAAGGGCTCACGTGATACACACACTGAGTCATCAGCGTGATGGCGTTCACGTTTAAGGGAATTCATTGGCTGATGAAGCCGCAAAGGGGGCTTTTCGCACAGCCGCCGTAGCTGCAGTTACTCGTTCAAAGACGAGGGTGGACGGCGAGATTATGGTAGCTGTCAATGCTTCACGCAAAGGCAGCACAGCAGTACCTAAAAAATGTCCACTCAAGTACTCCTACAAGTTAGATGCACAAAACATTCCATATGCTCAGATTCCTGGAGTGGGGGATAGAGTAATACCAAATATGGATCGTAGGCTAGGCTTGATTTTAGCGGCACACAAGGGTTTGGGTTCTGCGCATACAGGCGTTACAGCGACTATTTCTTTACTGAAACAGCGCTACTGGTGGCCAGGGTTAACAAAGCAGACTAAAGACTATGTCTTGAAATGCGACATCTGTCAGCAGATAAAGGGCTCCACCGTAACACGCCCGGTACAGACACCATTGCTGAAATCAGACAAACCTCTCGCATGTGTGTATTTGGACCACTGCGGACCCTTACAATCTGATGGGTCCAAGAAATATATCATGGTTGCAGTGGATTCCTGCTCTAGATTCCTATGGGTTTGGCCTCAGCGCCGGCTGACGCTCGAACTGTTATAAAAGATTTGCGAGTCTTTATCGGCACATAAGCAGTTGGCACGTTACATTCTGACCGTGGTCCGGCGTTTAGCTCTCGGGCTTACAAAGAGGCAATGGAAAGAATGGGCGTAGCATTGCGGTACTCCTCTCCGTATCATCCCGAGGGAAATTCTGTTGTGGAGAGGAAAAACCGAGACTTAAAGCAATCTTTAACAGCTAGGGTATTTGGCAAGGGCGGTAGATGGGTCGATCACCTTTATGGGGTACAGCGCGCGCTCAATAATCAGCCAAGAAGCTCTCTAGGAGGTGTCACTCCTTACGAGGTCCTATTTGGGACAAGAATGTGGGTACCTGATCTTGATTGTGAAGGCACAGTGGCGGATGAAAAACCATTTGATATCCATGATCGTTTGGCTGTTTTACAGGATCTAAATGAATCCAGGACACAACAAAGTAACGTGCTCCAGAAACAGGCCGCCACTGAGGAAGTCAAGGCAGTAACGGCAAGATCTATCTGGATCCCAAAACTCGGGGATCTAGTCAGAGAGAAGATTGCTGACAAAAAAGAATTTGGGCATCCTACAGAAAGCCTGTACC
This sequence comes from Calotriton arnoldi, assembly GCA_963921515.1. Taxonomy (NCBI): domain Eukaryota; kingdom Metazoa; phylum Chordata; class Amphibia; order Caudata; family Salamandridae; genus Calotriton; species Calotriton arnoldi. The sequence continues at coordinate 584,667 of CAWUFW010003106.1, read as the reverse complement.
GGTCCTAGCAATCCACGGCACAAGAACTGTACTTCTGCCACCTCTTGCCGGAAAAAAGGAGAAAAGATTTGTCTCATTTGACTTAATCAAACCACACTATGTGGCCGATACTAAACAGTAGGCCTCGTGGACTCCACAGTAGCAGATGCCCTCCTCTCGCTACAATCCAAGAAGTCCAAACAGAAAGAATCATCACGTTTGAAGAGCCACCTGTACGGAATGAAGGACTAAGTAACAATGCTATGGAACTCGTTCCACTTCAACAAAATGATAATCAACTTAACAACCAAGTTGCATTAAGACCTAATACAGGCATCTACGTCAACATGCCTCGTCAAGAGCAAAATCCGATTTCAACAAATCCCGATGCAATTCCAACAATTGATCGAACTGCTTCTGGCTATTTCATGAACTTTGATACATTTTCACTGGATGCAAGTGAACCGGAAACGACGCCAGCCAAAAAATCACTCCAACAGAAACTCATTGACTTTTTGAACTTTTTTAGAAAGACTTACCTGGTGTCACCTTGGATTGAATTATTGTATATCACTGGGATTTTATTTTTCATTTTCTGGCTAGGTTTAATAATAACTTTTAGTATGCTTATTAATGGACGATACCTCCAGCCAAGCTCCACAGCCCAAAGAGTTAATTTGATTTTAAAACCACACCAGTCTTCACATCGTGAACCAAGAGACTTGTCTTCAGTGAACATCACAGCAATTCCTATACCGGACGGTATAGTATGAGACAAGATTGATTATGATATATTAGGTCCGACTGAACTTTTAAAGCTAAAACATGTAATTAAAATTTCTTTAAATGATATCATTACCTCCAGTGCATATTCTGATGATTGGGACACTGAAACTGTAAATGCTATGATGTCTGATTTAGAAAAAACAGCTGCATTTCCGAACAATGAAATGTTAGAAGGTACTTCAGACTATGATACATTGTACTGTTACCAACATTTTGGTGATCATTTTTTACACAAGTCTATAACACCTAGAAATGTATTTGAATACCACCAGTGGGAACACTGCCCAACACCTCCAAAAGGTAGTTCACAAGCATTTGCACATAAATTCACATACTTCTCAGGGTTTAACACATCCGACCCGAAGTCATTTTATTATAAAGTGGCGAAAAATTCAGCTCAGAAAATTATGTTAACAAACACCAAACATATTTATTCTGCATCCTTCCTGAACCAATTGTCTAAACAGGGTTTCGACCTATGGAAAGAAACAATAGATTCCAAATCAATCTGGGGTTCTAGGGACTGGCAAGTCCAGGGAATAGATGCACTTTTAGAGCATGCATCATTCCGCAGCAGATTTTATTTCTGAATGAAACTGTGCAACAAACAACCTGTCTTGGATTAGCCAAAGGCAAGGAAATGAACACACCGGGGTTTCCAACACCATCACAGATGGTTGGGGGGCAGAATTCAACTACACAAGGGGTAGGATTAGATGACATTTTCCGGTACAACAGATCAGATCCTGATTGGACAGAATGGCTGGTTTGGCCCATTGACACAAACAAATGTCAACAGAGATTTATGAATACGACCAGAGGATTTAGTATCCATAGGCCAGATCCACGCTATGTACAAAGACAACACCCAGGGGTAGTGACATCGTATAATGTTGGGAAGCTGTGCCTCGATTGGCTAGAGACCTCAACACTGACAGAAGTAAAGCACCACTTACTCACACCTGACATGGATCTTAGAGATTTTCTATTAGGTCCCAGGAAACAACGTCGGAAACGTTTCATATATGCAGGCCTTTATGCCTACTATGATGAAAACTGGAAAATATCCCAACAAGAGGCCGCAGAAAGGATACGGGAGATAGACCGTATTAACTTAGAAAGGGCTTTAGCAGTAGTGGATAATGGGTTAACTACTTTGACCTCCAGGATTTACTCCTTAGGCAACATTGTGTCCTCGGCGATCAACATATTAGAACAAGATCTGGCCTTGTTACAACACGGGCAATCTCAGCTACGTTCTATTATGATACTAAGCTGGACGCTACAATCTTTGCGTGTAGGCTATGTGCCATGGCATTTTATAAACACCACGTCTCTGTTCTCAGAATACAATCTAACTGATAAACAGACAGAAATGGCACAAAGGGGAGCCAAATATACAATGCTGCTTATTGAGAAACTGGAAAGGTTACCATTCACTGTAGCTGAATCACCATCAACAGAATGGCTAATTCATGGCCAAATCACTCTGCTGGTCACTACATTTCAGTTTCAATATTGCCTTGAGCAAAGACAGGCAGGCAAATATGTAAAAATGGGTAAGGGATACATCAAGGAAACTTGGGCGTTACCATATAGATACCAATGCCGGAATGGGGATCGAGAAGAGTATCTGAGTGGTACAAACTGCAAGAACGCTTTAAGCGGTTCTCTCATGTGTCAGGATATTTCTCTACACGGAGCCTGCAGTGGTTCGGTGGCGAACTTATCTTGTCACATGTCAGGGACCCCAGCGGCCATGATCACGCCGGTTTTCCAGCTGCTCTCAAATGGGAGTTACTTAATGTTAAATGATCAAGGTTGTTGTGGGAGGCTTCCGGGCGTCGCATATCTAGTGACTGTTAACTCCAGGGTAACTTGCTGTATGCAAGTATTGTTTCTGCCACTGAAAACAGTCGGGGAGGCGCCGCTATGGCCTTCGCTGAATGTTTCTTTTATACAGTTTGATACACTGAGCAGCAACCCATGCCCTTAACCTCCGCTCGAGAAACCTATGAACTTCAAGTTGCAAGGACCTCGGCCGAGATACAGGCACTCATACGTACAAACTGCCCCATTCATTTTGCAGAAATGGTGGGACGTATCTTTAACATGTCAGATACAAGCGGAATTGTACACCTATTTAAGACCATAGGGTCCGGACTGTTAAGCACCTTTCAGACAGTCCTCGGAGTGATCCCAAATTTTATACACTCCGTATTGGGAAGCGTATTTGGAGGATTCCCGCTCATCCTGTTCTTAATCGCAGGAATCCTGATTATAATATTGCTGCTACGCAATGGATGGCCCACTTCCCGAGGGAATGGTGAACACGCTCCTGGAGCGGAAATACCGTGAACACATGGTACAACTTCTGGGCATTTCTTGCCTGTGAGAACTCAATGCCTCCTGGTTTCTATCATTTAGACCAGTCTGGTAGACTGCATCTTACCTGTTCTTCGATGCCTGTTCTGCGGAGAGGAATGCACGTTGGATCTTTGTCTGACATATCCATCGGATGCGCCTCCGGACACGGATGCAATGCTGGACCCCAGAAAAGCCCACGCTCTGCGTTGTCCTCAGCGGCTTCCGATTCTGATGAATGCATTCCTGGAGAATCCACAAGTGCCGTTCACTCCTGCTGGGTTAGGTGACTCTGACATGCACCCAGGTTACAACTGCCGCACAAGCTGCCGCAGCACCGACTGTTGGCAGTACTACATTCCATCTCTGTGCGATTGACGTTCTCTGTGAAGCGTTGGATTTGTCATCTACAGCAGCTAACACCAATAATATTGAGCTTCCCAGCCAGGACGCGTAATCTTGAATTGGCTCATCGTGTCCTGGGAAAGAATTCGGCGTCTTCACTCGTTTCAAAATAAACAATCTAAATTTGGAACATTTTTTCTTATATTGACCCTTTCGCTTGAGAAAAGCATGGCCTTCTCCTGCTTATGGTAATATAACTTCTATAGAAAGACGCTATTGACTTTTTAAGTGGCAACTAGAAAAGCTGAATTTGAACATTTTTTTTTTTTTAGCACCTCAAATTTTAACGATATTTTAGAACCATGTTTTTACTTGCTTTTAAAAATGTTTTTAAATTGTCCAGATTTTAAGTATGGTCATTTTTATCCAGTTCGGAAGAGGAGTGGGTGTTATATCCCGCATAGAGGCCCTAATGTAGATCCGTTCGTACATGCCCTAAAATGGACGTATTCATATTTACCCTAATATGGTCATATTCGTACTTGCCCTATTATGATCATGGCCGCATATGCCCAATTATGGTCACAACTATACATGTCCTATTATAGTATGATTCCTTATATAGGCATGCTCTTTCACCTACATTGGTCCCAGCTAGTACACAACGAGCTCTGAGGGCTGAACGTTATCTATCCTGTGGTTTCGAATACAGCAGGGTTCTTCCAAACACAGACCCACACTGTACTCATTAATTATGCATGGCTCTCTAAGAATACACCACAGGCATAATATGTATGTACAAAGTTCACCCCTGACGTCTTCCTCATGTCCAATACAAACCATACTGAGGACCGAGACTCTTCAGGGTATAAATATACCACATCTTGCCCCGGTAAGACAGAGGGAACCGAGACTTCCATGCTGACACACTGACCAGAGACGCTGAGGCTCCTGCATGCAGTCGCTCAAGCTGACAGTGGTCTGACACAACCCGGACGGGGTGTCCAACTCGAGACCAGGACGGGGTCCCACACTCTCTCTATTCAAGGTATGGGGTTCGACTAAATCCTAGGAGGATTCTTGGCTCTTAGCTTCTAAGACCTACACACATATGCTAGGTACACACAAGTACATCTAGGTAGGCATCGTAGGAGTACGCGCACTTGCATAATGCTTTTCTATTCATGTATGTACTCATGATTATCGCAATATGGTAGAACTGTTCTATCCCTTTGCTTTTATCGTACTGCTGATAATATATCTCTGCTATTGCCTGCTGGTTACCGCAGCACATATATTTTACACTAGAATAACAACTGTTCAATAAATACTTATTGAAACGCCCGACTGTTTATTCTGTGTAACTCTCTGAGACAAACCGAACAAGTGAGCACGAGTGACTGAGCGAAAGGTAGTACATTGTTTCCACGATTCTGAGGGATCAGGGTTGTCATGATCTAAGGTTGCCAGAAACTAATCTCTCCCCGATAAGAGGAGACAATAGTGGCACTGCGAGCTAGCTAATGCAAACTAGGCTAACTTATACGGTGGGGGTGCACGGAGTCAGTCTGCCACCAAGTCCGCAGTATATGTTATCCAAACGCGCAGGTCCTGCAGGGGTACTATAGGAGCTACACGACAGAATAGCTAACATGATATTGGTAACTAAATAAACTATCACACAGTGATGGAAATCAACTACAATCTGGATAATTCATGATTGGGCTAGAAAGCTATAGTCTCTGCTCGCTATTGACCTAGGACTTGCAAGAACTGCATTATAAATATGAACAAACATGGCGGCCTCTAGTAGATTATATGTCTGCACCAAAGAAAACCATGGGGTTCCCAGGATGCCAGTGACAGAATGGTCAGTCTGACCCTAGGTTCACACTTTAAAGCTGCTGGTTTTGAAGCTCTTCTTGTCATCTTGGGATGCACAGTCACCCTTGGAACAGGAAATGGTGGTTTAAATATGGCATTGGCTAGGGAGTGGTTCTATGGTTGCTGAGCATTGTTAAGTGGCACTAAGCCAACCACAGGGCGGGTGATGAATTGCCATGTTGGTGTCCAGGTGCCTGCAGGAGCATGACTGATGGGGGGTTGTTATCATTGTTATTAGGGCATTGGTGAGATAGGCAATTAAGGGCACCAAGTACACTCCTTTAGCACTTAGCCCTTTAGAAGTCGAATAGTCAAAGGCTTATTAAGGCGGGTGGTGTGGGGTACAGATTCAGAACTCAATGTGACATATAATAACAGTCAGTTCAGCCTTTTTTTACTTAAGGAGAAAAGGTGATTTAATCACAGACCACAACTAAATGCTACACATGAAAAGTAGAAGGCAGAAAGAATAAAGCCAAGTAGTACAAGAAGTCAGTATTACTATATTGTACCTGTAAGATCTTACATGGAACACAAGACAGAGGTAAAGAACACATACAATGGCCCCTAAGATCTGGCTTGGCACAATTTTCTTTCACTTCCCATCTGAGGCTGGGAGGCCTGGCAGTGCTGATTATTCCCTGGGCTACAATGAGCCAGTTCCTCCAGGCTAACCCCTTGAGTCATTCCTCTTCTTGGCATCCTTTCCTTCCTGCAAGTATACCTCCAGCATCCCATTCCAGCAGCCAGTGGGCACTTTCGCTTAAGGTAGTTGAAGGCAGATTTCTTGGCAGGAAGCAGACCTTCTAGCATCCTGATCCCAAACCTCATAAAATAGAGTGGGCAGACAGCAACCACCACTCCTGGAGCTCAAAGGTCTTTCTCAGTCTCCATTAGTTTGGTACCCTCAGTATTAGATCCTGAGACATCCTGCCACAATGACAGGTGGTTTCTGCCCCATTTATACCATGTTTGCAGACAGAGTTTGATGGTCCAGCCCTGCGACTGGTTTCAGTTCCTGCCTATCTGTGTATTAATCCCATACTCTTAAAGATAGACGCTTTCTGTTCTACTGTCCACAGAAAGGTGCGGTGGGGCTGGAAGATCCCTCTCAGTGGAACCGAAAACAGAAATCAAATAAGAGAAAGAGCATTTCTCACTCACTTACCTCTCAATTTGTTGGGGCAACACCTATGGGGCAGAATGGATCAGAAAAGGACTGCCCCAAAACTCCAAAGCGACCCTCTGTCTCATATCCTCCACACCCTACAGTCGGCTACACTACAAAGAACCCGTGGAATGTTTTGGAGAAGCCTGGCAATACACATTGCATTCTGGCAGGCTTTCTTCTCCAGGCTTCTTAGGTATCACACATGTACAGGGAATCACAATGGATCCCTTGATTGCCACAGCAAAGCAGGCCATACATATCCAATGCACATCCTACAGCACCCACAGAAGTTAAACATCTATATCCCAAATGGATGAAGCAAAGGACTGGGCTTCAGGGAACTGACACACCAATTTAAAACAAGAGAGGCCGATAGGCAAATCTCCCTCTTATGTGGCAGCTAAAAAGGCCTGCCCTGCCACTCTAATCTATTGCTGCCACCATTGCCAGTCCTGTGAAGTTCTGGTGAGCTCAGGGTAGTCACGCTTGGTAAAGGAAGGGAAAACAAGGTGTGCCCCTCCAGACCACAGAAGTTCAACTCTGGAATAAATCACATTCCATGTCACAGTAGGTCTTCAGCAAACACGCCTGATTGTCATGTGTGCTGAGCCGAAAAAAAATAAAAAACAGGGAGCATTCCTCTGTCCCTTACTGGTGTCTTCTGAAGATCAGCTTTCCACTGGTTCGACATGTGCTATTGTATCTATGGGTTGCTATAGATGCAAAGTGTCCATCAACCCTATAATTTTACCTAGACGTAGCCAAAAATGCTGTTCCAAAATATCTACTTACATCCATGTCTTTGTATTTAGAGTTACAACTGACACCCTGCACTACAAAAGTCAATTCATAATACTAAAATGTTTTTATACAGTATGTCATCCTATTTTGTTACTGTCTCTAAGAGCTGTGAATAACAGTTGTTACTGTTACCCAATTTAATTGTTACTCAATTTAACAAGATCAGAAATATCCAATGTTGAGTTGATCTTTCCAGGATTCAAACTCCTCACAGGGAAGTCATGGCAGGTGGCAGGCACACGTGCGTAACTCACTGAGCCATCTTATTCTTGCTCAGGGTTGAGTTCCTGGCAAAGATAATAATATCCACATTTTGAAGACACTACCTCCCCCTCCATAAATAGCATAAAATGAGTTGAAACACTGCCAACATTATTTTCAGCATTTTTTACAGGTGGATTGGTTCTAATTTTTGATGCTACATTAATTTGTGGAGGCCATACCCTGACTACGCCCGGGTGAAATTTTAATTACGCTGAAACTACGTGATTACGCCAGCTTGAGTATTTAGGAGTAATTTGGGGAAAAAACCTACCTATCTAGGAGCACAGGGACAACGAATTAAGAGAGAGCTAGCGAATGCTGGCTACTGCTGCTCGTGTTCTGTAGTTTAGTACTATTTTCTTAGAGCACAAGTCATCCTCTGGCCCATTTTGACGTAAGGGTGCATTTTACACCGAGAACACAGCTGTAAATGCTGGATTACGCTTCTCACATAATTACGCATAATTACAAGTCATTTTGCAGTAATTACGCTAGAGAGAATTATGCCACCCCTAACCCTGACATGCTGAGATAGCGTGGTAACCACTGTACTACAAATAGCACTGAAGAGTTGTTTTTAGGAAGGTAGCATCTTGGGGTTGAAAAAAGTGCTGATGTCACTGTGTAATCTGTTTACAAGCTGTGCTTACTGCAGTTTTCACACTAACACAGCCAAAACTAAAGTTAAATGTATGTGCTTTAGTGCAATATTTTAACAAACATTAACAAAAATATTGGCTAGGCCAATATTTCTGGGGTGGTGTTTTTCTAGATTTCAATGCAGGCATATGCCATAAAAATAAACAGAATAATAGGAAAAATGAAAAAATTTCACTGCCTATATGTGGCAGCCATCTTATTGGTACAAAAGAAGCAGTATCCTGAAGACACATTTTAAAGACACACAGACAAAGAAATAAAATATATATAAAAAACGGAAAGCAATAATTTGAAAAGTAAATTATAGCTCCTCCAGCCATCAGCTCTTTTTAGGTGGATGTGCACATTTGATCAGGTGAAATGCCATCCCTCACAGCACAAGAGAGCCCCTGGCTGAATTGGGCTGACTCACTATCACAAGTCTCTCGCAAGGGCCACCTTAGGGCAGTGCGACCAGTGCAGCCGCACCTGCAGCTGACCTCCAGGGGCGCTGTGTTTAGAAATAACTTATGGTTTTAAAAGCGCCTTCTACAGAGTTCCCTCTGCCTCCAGAAGTTTTCGGGCAACAATAAGAAAATGGCAAGATAACTCTAGTGATTAATGTTCCTGCTGGACAGAGATCATAGTTTTGTCTAGGCAGTTTTGACTCCTCAAAGTAGTGCAGTGTGTTAAAATGCCTGCTGCAAAGAACGTGTACCATGCAGACCACAGAACTGTATTTTATGTGGATAGTTCAGTGGGTTACTTCTTTTGTCACAGAGATCCTTTTGTTGCATGCAGTTAATAAGTTATAATCTTACACAGTGACATAAGAACTATCATCAAAGAGATGCAATGCAAACTACATATTAGAGGTTAAAATGCTACGTTTTTCCCCCGTTTTTCATTATCCTTATGTTGGTAAAAAGGGGTTGTTTGAGTAGAAATACATTCTTATCAGTAAAACCAACACCAACCACTGTGGTATATTTTAAATCCTGAGTTTGTGTTTCTCTAGACCTAACACTGTTTAAAGATACTGTCTAACACTGTGGGTGACATGTGATTCCTACACCTTGTAATCCCCATTTTGTTGTAACATGTCCCATAGACTGATTTAAGCACGTATAATTCATTGGCTCTGTATAATGTGTGTGCGATGTAAAATGCTCTCACACCTTACACTGATGTGGCTAGTGCTATAAACAAATGAAATGCATGTAAGCGAGGGGCTATAGAGGCCTAGGTTTGCATGTATGGTGCAACAGTATGGCCCCAACTACCCCTATTGCTTATTTATCAATGTAGCGCGTTAGGGACTTTTGTGTCGTGGTCTCTTTGCCCACCCACACAAGTGGAGTACCATTCTTATTGTGGGACATGTGGAAACCCAGGGACGTAGGAAATTTTGTGGATCCCTGCAGATTCCAGAACTTTCTGTTGCAGAAATGTGAGGAAAACGTGTATTTTTTTTTTTACCAAAGTTTTACGTTAGCAAGGGCTTCTGAGTAAAATGACCTAGTGAAAGCCACTCAAGTCATGCACCCCTGGATTTTCCTAGTTGTCTAGTTTGTAAAAATGTGCAAGTTTGCTAGGTTTCTCTAGGTGCTGGCTAAACTAGTGCCCAAAATCCACAGCTATCCAAATTGGGAAAAAAGGGTCAGTTTTAAGTGGAAAAATATGATGTATCCATGATGCCTTTTGTGCCATTTCCTGTCTCGGGCACTAAGCCTACTGTTATGGTTGGTAATGTTATATTGTAGTCAGTTGGAGACTGAGAGCATACTGGCATGCACTGTTGGTGGTGTTACTGGATGAATAGTGAAGAAGTCAAATAACTGTGACTCCGTCATTTTTTCAACACTGGCGATGAGCGCAGCTGGATTGGGGACCAGCTGGCAACAAAACCAATTACCCTATGAACCTGAGCGGTGATTTTCTGTGAACTCATACAAGGATTGCCCTGTGGATTGGTTAATCTTCAATTATGGACCACTTATGGTAATTGCTTTATGTTTTTTTCTGGGTCGGAATGTGTGTTTTCTATTTAAAAATCTGTGGAAGCTTACTGCTGTACGAGACTTCAGCGCACCTTCCTCGTGACTTGTGGGGCCCAAATGGCCTAAGGATGAGTGGAGCCATGAGCGTGCTTAACTGGGGGCGTGATGAGAGCTCCAAGGCAACAAACCATAAGCGGAAACTCAAGCACATTTGTTAATGTTCCCTAATTCCTTAGGGATGAATTTGCGAGTGAAGGAGTGCCCAAATACTTGGTGACGGACAACGGTGTGCACTTTACCTCACAGAAGATGTGAGAGTTTTTTAATCCTTTTGGAATAACACATCAGAGAACAGCCTTGTATGCGCCACTTGCCAATGGTCTTGCGGAACGCATGAATAGGATAGTGAAGGCTTGTGTACAAAGTGCAGTGGAAACTAGGGTGCCACTTAAGGTGGTAATAAGGGACATGTGGTGGGCACATCACACTACTCCCAATTGTGTGACACAAAGATCGCCTTTCATATTTCTAAGGGGCAGAGCAGCCACCTCCAAACTAAATCCTGTGTGGTTACCTACCAATGACACGTTCGGTTTAAATAAGAAGCAGATTCATCACAGAGTCACTTCTTATCAGCAGAGGTACAAATGTAGGTACAATGGGAAGAATTCTTTGAGGTAGAAGAAATGGAACATGGGGGACGTGGTGCTGATAAAGAAACCAAGATGGGAGAGGAAGGAAGTGACTGAGTACATGGGCCCTTTCACTATTATCTCCATTAAAAAGAATGTTGTGACGGTCCATACTGGTTTAAAGTGGAGCATGCCCAGACTAGTGAGATATCCTGGCAACTTTTCAGGAGGAGTGGATGTTTCTGGTGATGCCAGGAAGGAGGGTTTGGTAGTGGTGAGTCTGATTACACTGCTAAGAGGCCCAGGAAAATCCCCATTCCTTTGAGGGACTTTGTTATGAAGTGAAGCAATGGCACTCTTTTTTTCTGTGGGTTAACTTTCTTTTTACATTTCAGGTTCATTGTAGTTGGGTATGATCTTGTTTTGTTGTTAATTGTATATTGTTGTTAGCTAATTGTTTTGTTTCACTTTTGTAAGGAGGATGTGTTATGGTTATTGTATAGCCCCTTTAAATGCACCTGCACAGCTCATGCCAAGAATGCTCACAGTCTCCATGGAGTAATGTTCTATTGCAGTCAGTTGGAGACTGAGAGCATACTGGCAGGCTGCACTGCTGGTGGTGTCACTGGATGAACAAGGAAAAAGTCAAATAACTGTGACTCTGTCATCTTTTCAACACCTACACACACAAGTGAGATACAATTTTTATCAGAAGACATGTGGGAGCATAAAATAGTAGAACATTTGTTATTACCATTGGATTTCGCTGAATTTGTGCCGTCCAAATGTAAACCGTGTGTAAGAAAGAAGACATTTTGAAAAATATTCTCTAAATCATGAGCTAGTATGGGTACCCACAAATTCTGAGATGCACAAATAACCATTGCTCCTAAATTTCATATCTTATGCCCATTTCAGAAATACATAGGTTTCTTTGATACCCATTTTCTACATTTTCCCCCATATGAATTGGTCTATTCTCAGTACACAATGGAAAGCCATTGTACTGCTCAGCTCAGTTGTTGGCTCTGGGTACCTTGGGTTTTTGGAGATAAATACAAACCATATATGTCCCTGCAACCAGAAGGGTCTAGGGGACGTAATGGTATATTGCTTTTGTAAAACGGCCATTGTGATAAAAGTTACAGATGAAAATGTTGTCATAAATGGCCATTTTTTCCTACCGATTTTCAATATTTCTTTATTTCAACAGTTAGTTTCTTTGGGAAAGCATTTGACCCCGTGCAAAATTCGGAATTTTATCTACTTTACAGAAATCTATAGCTTTTCTGGATCACTCATGAGTATGTCAGAGCCCAAAAAATAGAAAAATGGGCTACCTCTGTGAAAAATGCCACAACTGTGGTTAAAAATTAGTTTTTTTATACAGTTCTGCATGTTCCAGAAAGCTGGGAAGATTGTGACTTTAGCACAGCAAACCGTTCATTGATGCCATTTTTCGGGGGGGGGGGGGGGAGTATGACACTTTTATCCAGAGCACTTGCTTTTTTACTAATTTTCCACGAAAAACTCAAAATGTAGCTATTTTTTGCCTACTTTGTCGGTCTCCTCCTGGGGGAATCCACAAACACTAGGGGGATCATTACGATGGCGTAACGATTGCCACCGCCGGGCCGGCAGTGGCGATCGCTACACCATCGTAATGTGAATTACCCACCGCCATATTACGATGGTGGTGGGTATCGCAGCGGACGCAAAGTGCGTCCGCCGCTTTTCCGCCGGTCGGCAATTGCTACGATTGCCGGCCGGGCGGACTTGGGCCACAAAATGGTGGCGGTGCCTAGGCACCGCCAACCATATAAGGATGTGTGCGGTGTGAGGCCTTTCCATGGCGGCGATGCCGCCATGGAAAGGCTGGCGGGGATTTGCTTTGGGGGCCCGTTGCGGGCCCCCAGGGGGTTGGGGGGTGCACTTGGGGGGTACCCATGGTAGCCCCCTCCATTTCCATGCACAAGGTGGCAGGCACCGCGCGGTGCCTGCCACGTTGTGCATGGAGATGCACAACATGGCAATTTGACATTGCGGCGGGTGCTGCAGTAAGCAGCACCCGCTGCAATGTTAAACTGCGGAATGCGACCGCCAGGGTGGCGGTCGCATCCTAATCAGGGGTGCGGGACCGCCGCATGGCAGGCGGCCGGTCCCGTTACCGCTAGGATGGTGGGCGGACTGAAGTCCGCCCGCCATCCTAATGACCCCCTAGGTACCTTTAAAATCCCCAGGATGTTGGGGAAAAAGGATGCAAATTTGGCGTGGGTATATATGGAAAAAGGACCATCAGTTAAAGGGTTGAATACAGAACATGTAAGTTCAATTGTTGCCTGCAGCTGAGCATCTCTTCAGATGTGTCTCAGTGAAAAGAGCAATCTCTGGGATTTCTAATACCTATTTGTTTACATAATTTAGTATTTACTCTCATATTTGCCCTCAATCGTTGTTAAGCCCCTCTTGAAATAGTTCTGATTCATGTCAGTGGAGGCCAGCGATATTGACATAAAAATGCAATGACCTGTCTTCTGTTACACACATGGCTCCGGATTGGTTCAACGTGTGAAACAAGTATTTATTAGGCACAGTGTCCTAACCCAGCTCATGAAACCATTAAGCACAAAAGACTGTCATTCGGTGTTGAACAGTGTTTGAGGCATTTTGCCCTTTCGCAAATGATCTGCAGAGTTGGAGTTCTGTACATCACGGAATACCAATGAATCGGAGGAAATAGCCTTTTAGTTCCGGTGCGGCACCATGTGTAACCAAGATATATGTGCTCAATTCCCGGCTTCCTATTTCACCAAATGATGTGATCCTAGGCACATCACTTTACTTTACTGTGCCTGATTTTCCTTGACCGATGGTTGAGAGCACATAATTCAGTTCTTTATGTGCAATACACAAAAACCTCACTTGTATATGCTTTAAAAGACAATAATCTTTCCAAGCAGTAATGCCATGCAGGATATACAGTGTAAATGACAAATTGACATCTGACAGCTCTTCTTTCAGTCATGGTGAGGTGAAGGTAAGGGAGTATGATTTAATATTCCTAAATTCACATTTAGTAACTACTACCTTTAATAATCTTACTCAATGTAGTTACATAATTTTATTTACTACACGAAAACTTACTGTGTTAAAGAAATAACCTTTTTTAATTATGAAGAGTATCAAATTTTAACGACGTTTTTTTAGATTTACATGAAAATCTGTTGATGGTTCGATGCCTGCTTTAGCTCTTAAGTTCAAGCCAGACCCTTGACTCTGCTCTGCCTAAGTTCTCTCTATGAAGCTGCTTGCTTTCCCCCCCCTTGTCCCTCTCTTCCACCAGAAATATCTGTCAATTTAAAGCATTTGTCAAATGGATATGTAGTCTGTCCCGTGTAAGGATTATTTGGCATTATATGAAGGGCAAATTTCCTCTTACATAGAAGGAAAGATTGTATTGATCTCAAAAAGAAATGCAGTAAATATTTTGGGTACCTTTTGCACCTAGTGCTGTTTACATAAGAAATCCCTATATGACAGGCAGTTGGATATGAGCATGGCATGCCTTGTAATGCTAAGACACCATACAATTGACTGTCAGTCCAACAGAATAATGCGTCTTATTTGCACGAATCACAAGATCATTTTTCTTTACTGACAACATGCATTGAACATTGTCGCAGGTACAAGGTAAACAAGATTGGAATTTAGACCCACGGCGAGAAGGGCTAAAAATAACACGAGAACCCGAGGCGAAGAGCTAAAAATAAAGCAGATCCAGTGAAAGACAAAACAATTACTGCCTTTTCCGTCAACCTGAAGACTGAAACACAGCGTTTTACGCGCTGTAGAGCAGAAGGATTAAAATGCCTTGCATTGCAGGGGAACGATGCAGGCCTTTAAGGGCGTATTCACAAGTGTATTTACTTTCACGGCCGAAAATACAACATGTACATTTGTGGGCATTCCCAAGCTCCTCTCAGACCCCTTTCCACGCTAGAAATGGTCAGAGATTTACTCCAACCAAAGGAGGGTGTAACTCCCGTTCAGGGATGTGGGAAAGGGAATGTGTCAGCTCTGATTTTCTGGGGGTGCTGGGGAATGTGCTCAGGACTCTCCATTCCTGCTGTAAACAATTCTATGCTCTGCTGAATTCTGTACAGGGGGATTAGGAGCCCCTGGGACAAATCACATGACATTCCAAGTACTATGCCTTTCCAGGTCTAGTACTGGGAATGTTTGTGAATGGGAAAAAGCACAAAGCTACATTCAAGTGGAGATGTACACCTCCACTTTTACATTTACATGTTTCTTCTTGATTAGGCCCATAATGATGTTGCAAGCGCCCAAAAGGCTTAATTTGCATCAGTTCAACTTTTCTGAGCTAATTAATTGCGCCTGTGTCAATTATCACCATACAGCAATCACTCAGCAATTTGAGAGACATAGGAAACCATACTTGCTCTCTGTCAGTGACTGGATGTAAATGTGCCCAAATGGCCAAGGTAGGAAAAGTGAACCCCGGTGCTCATGACATAATAGAGTGGACTAGGCCACAGCTACCTGCTTAACTGCCTCTTATTTGTGTCTAGGGCTAGAGGAAGGTACACAAGATGGCCACCGAAGACGAAGCTCTCTAGCAAGCTCTTCAGGCCGGAGATCAAATCTGTTGAAATCCTCTGCATGCCTATCCATCTAGCCCAGAAAATCAATGATACACAAGAAGAATATACGAAGAATAAAATCACTCACCAGCTTTCTGTTCAACAAGGTGATACATGGAACTTGTTGTCCCTCTAGGAGTCCTGCTCAGTCTCTAAACTTCAAGGCCGCACAATGTGGAATGTGACATGAGGCTGTGATCCTCTTACACAAAATACTAAAGTTGCCATTTATATTTCAATCTAAAAAAACAAAATAGCTAATATTAGTGGCAATGGAACTGGAATAATAGATGTGAGCATTCCTGTTCCCAGTATATGCACTTTTCCCAACGTTAGTGGGACTGAAGTCAGAATAGTTCATCTGGTCTCACCCCAAATATATGCCCTTTCCCAAATGTGAGTGAAATATTCCATTGCCCTGACAGAGTACCTCTACTCCAAATTTAGAGAAGCCCACTGGCCCAGCAGACATCTCTAGTCATTAGCAGGAACCACCATCACTGTTAGTTAAAAGTTTGATGGATGAGATTTGGTTTTTGATACAATCATCCACATACCATTGGAGTTTTCTCCCATTCTGTGGGAGTCATTTAAATGCTTTACTGACCCTTACTGACCGGTTTTTCAAGGTTGTAAGGGATAGTAAAAACTGGCCATGCGACCGCCCACTCTAAATTGGGTGGGCGGCAGACTGACCAATCTTGTGACAGCCCAACAGAGTAAAGTTAGTTATTGTAATTGAGAGATTTAATTATTGAGAGGTTGAGAGGTTGTTCTACTGAATTTTGCTTCTCCTGTGCTATGGATTTATTGTTAGTGTTTTCTAAGAAGTTTGGTAGGGTATGTCATTATTTAAATGTGTGTTTAATGTATGTTTTATAGTATATTCCTTTGATTTAGGGCTTATTAAGAAATATTTGCGTTTTGTGTAAGGAGGTAATTGTTTTGTTGCTTTATTTACAGGTCTAGGGAAGACAAAAGAAGACTTAATTCAAGGTGTTTTTTGGATGACTTGTGCTCCCACTTTTGTTTTTGGGATTTATTTGAAAGGCATTGTGTAAAATAATATTTTTACATCTATGCAATTATTTTTAATTTCGATTTGTGATCATTATTTTGATCAATATTTCTTAGGTTTTAAACAAACTTTTGGACTTAACTAAGAAGTTGACCCAGTTGATGAAATGTGTTTTTTGAGGGAGGAATGTTTCGATTTTTTATTGCTTTGGTTCCTCTATACGGGTTACTGGCAGTAGAAGATGCTCAACTGTAAGATCATTTCTATTTACAAACGTGGTTGGGAAGGATGGTATGGGTTTGTTTGATAAGTTATATATTTTTCTATGTTTTGATGTTATATAATGTTAACTGTATGATTTAAATGTTATGCCAAAATATAGGTTTATGTTTTGGATGTGTGTGATCATTTTAAGTGAGGACTTGTCTATATTTTATTAAAGAAATTGTGTATAGTAGTACTATGCAGCTTTTAAGAACAAAGGAACATGATTTGAGATTTTCATGTTTAATTAAAGTGTTTGGTAGAGATTGGTTTACATTAGATTTATATTTTGTTATCTACTGGAGTAAGATAAAAAAATCCAATGTATATTAAAAGATGTTTGACAAAGCTTTTTTGGGTTTTGTTAAGGGTAATTCTGTACATGTTTAGTTTTTTTGGCAACTGGTTCTGTAGATAAAGGATGACAAAAACGGTGACAGTGAAATCTTTGCAATAGGCCGCAGGCTATAGTTTCAAGGCAGTCTATGGCCTGAATTTCTTGGTAGAGGTATACTTTGTTACACAGCAGCTACATCATCATATAACTCTTTATTCGATTATAAATACAGCCATAAAAGAGCAAAAAATCATAAAAGCACATATTTATAAAAAGTGAGATCAGCAATAATGAGAAATAGTCATTCATTTATGTACTAGCTTAAAAGGTTAAAAGGAATATGATAATGTCAACAGTGCGAAGCATTAAATAGTCTCATGTACCACATCAGGGTAAATCAAGTCTAGGTCGTCTTGATCTCAAAGCAGCACGTAGAAAGCATGAAGCAGCAAAAAGAATGTGCTCGTTCGGCAGGAGCTGCTGATACATTTGTGACTAGGGCTTGTGAGAAGTTCAAAACTTGCAATAATGGGAGGAGGAATCTCTTCCTAGGAAGCTAAAATATTTACACAACACCACAAAATGTAGGGTATCCTGTGGAGACATAATGTTGCAGCCACAGGGCCCTAAAGTGCCTGAGCGAGACCAACCACTAGGTGTAGCTAGAAGAGGATGTAACAAGTTAAACCTGAATTTTACCACCACAAACCTGTCCCTCTCATTGGATAGGAGAGAAAGGTATGGCTCCATACCCTGAACAGTTTTTAATAGCAGATGTCCCAGTACCATTGGTTTTGCAAGCTCTATGTGTTCGCATTGTGATAAGGCACGTTCAAAAGACAAATCACTCACCCTTTTAAGCTCCAGGGGGCAAAAGGAATGATAGTTGTGGAATATGTCTGCCCTACCCATGCTGGTAAAAACAACCTTCACATAGGCAGTCCAAGGAATTTTATGCATATGATCAAGGGAAAGAAAATCAGACAAAATCAGTCTGTTTATCTGGGATCCCTCCCCGGTCCATGTCTTGATCCAGCACAGCAAGGGCCTGAGAGCAACAAGGTCGCTAATGTATCTAACACCAAGCTCCTAATGAACAGAGAAGGCCGGGGTACTTAGTGGGACCAGAAGAATGCGTCTTAAAAACATATTTTCTGTGAGTTAAATCTTATCGACCACTTTGTATCCTAATACTTCACTACCACATAACACCTTAGAGACACACTTGGACTGAAAACATTTAACTACGGTGTCTGGTGCCCACAAGCCCTACCTCTGTGCAAAGATAACTACCGCCCCAGTGGTCTTGGTCAAGACACAAGTCTTACCCTCAACTAGGGGGTTCTAATTCATGTTAGCATCAAAAAGCATCCCCAGATAAGAGAAAGCTGGGACCTTAGCCAGGGTATGACTCCCCACCTTGATGGTTTTGGAACTAGTGGACAGAGGGCCAACCAACAAAACGTACAATTTTGTGAAGTTGTCCGCCAGGTCCAAACCTTCCATAAAGGCGACAAACTTATCCAACAAAGACTGCAGACCCATGGCTGTGTGAGTCATGAGCACCGCATAGTCGGCATTCAACAAGACCGGTAACGATCTTGTTCCCACCCTGGTGCAGTCGGCCTGCACTGAGAAGAGGGCTTGTTCCAGTCTATTAATATAAAGTGTAAACAAAAAAGGCGCAAGTATAAAACCCTAGCGCACTCCCCTTGTGGTGCCAAAGTGTTCAGTGAGCACTGCCACCTGTGAATACATCACTGCAGTTGAGGTGCTAGCAGGTAAGTTTGATTAAAGGAGTACAATCTTTGAGTCCACGCCCATCGAAAGGAGCAGATCCCATAACTACTTTCGGTTGACCCTATTGAATGCGGACGTAATGTCCATAAACGCCAGGTGGAGAGATCTAGGCTGGGCAACAGTGTACTTATTTATAATTAAGTAAAGATTTAGGCATTAGTCAGTGAGCCCAGCCCGAAACCATATTGTACCTCTGTAAATATATAATTCTCGTATGCCCACAGCGACAATTTAGAAGTATCCTCCCAAGAACTTTCACCACTGCATCAATTATTGAGATAGGGCGGTAGCACTGTGGGTTGTCCTTGTCCCCCTTCTTAAAGATCGGGATGATAATGACAAAGGACCACAACAGCGGGGCTCCCTCTGTCACCACAGCATTTAAAACCAGAGTCAGAACTGGCCCCATACATCAGTGTTATCCTGAAATAGATCAGGAAGTATACCATCGGGGCCTGGAGCCTTGTTACGAGATAAAGCCTGAATGCCCAGGGAAACTTCATCAAGGATAAAGACAACGATGGCTTAGTGGCTCTCCTCAGTGCTAAGCCATCCTGAACCTCTGCTCCGTCAAGGAGCCCAAAGTTGTACACACCCTTGAAATGATCCACCCACTGCTGCCCTGAAATATGATGACATAAAGCAGGCCCTGAGAACTCAGAAAAACAAGGCCTGTTTATCACCCGCCAAAAGAGGGCGTTATAGCTTGTTTCACTTGCTTGAGCTAGGTCCTCCCATGCACACTTAAGTAGAATGTGCTTACGTCTGTTAAGGGCCTTCATGTATCCTTTCCGGCACTGGGCAACATGCTCCCTATCTCTAGGAGACTGTTTAAGAGTAGATTTCAGAAGACGAAGACACTTGGAGCAGTCTCCGTCAAACCATTTAGGGTTATCTGATCTGGATTTTACACCTGGGACCGATAACGGTGCCAACACCTTCTGGTCGAGGCATAGAAATGCACTCAGGATTGCCCCACCCGAGGCACTCATATCCAAATAAGTAGATATCTTCTGCCGACACTCTGTAAAGAGTGACAGGTTAAATTCCTTTGTATCTACTTGTGACCACCTCAGCCGTCTGCCCTGATCTGAAAGAGTGAGCCTTCCTTGTGTCTCTACCAATGTCCTAATCCCACCCCTTACTCCACCAATGGCTAGTGCCAAGGGGTTGTGGTCCCTGAAAGGGCTATGGATTATGATAAAATTTGAGATGAACAGAAACAAAGAGGCTGAGACAAAAATTAAATCTATAATGGATGCACAGCTATGCAGCTATGGTAGGTTGGATAAAATGAACCACCACACAGTCCCCCACCCATCTCTTAGCATCCGGGCCCAACCAGCCTACCTTCCTAACCATGATAATTGAATCATAAATTTCCTTACCCAGGTTAGAGTGAGACTAAAACCAGTGCACCACCTTGTTCTTTAGTTCCCCAAAGGTGTCTGGTGTAGAATTGTTGTAGGGGGGGACATTCCCTAAAACTACTGCTGATTCCCCCTGTCTTTTTGCTTCTGGCCTCCTGTTTTTCACTGTGTGCTGCATTTAGTTTTTGCTGGTTTTAAGACTCTGGGCACTTTGCTACTGCTGACCAGTGCTAAAGTGCAAGTTCTCCCTGTGTGAAATATAATGGTAATTGGTTTGTCCATGATTGACATATCTGATTTATTAGTAAGTCCCCAGTACAGTGCACTGTGTGTGCCCAGGGCCTGTAAATCAAATGCTACTAGTGGGCCTGCAGCACTGATTATGCTACCCACATGAGTAGCCTTTTAAACATATCTCACACCTGCCACTGCAGTGACTGTGTGTGCAGTTTTAAACTGACATTTCGACCTGGCAAGTGCACCCACTTGCCAGGCCCAAAATGTCCCTTTTGGTACATGTAAAACACCCAGGTAGGTCCTAAGTTGGGCCCAAGGTAGCCCGATGGGCAGGGTGCATTGTATTTAAAAGGTAGGACATGTACTGCTGTGTTTTGCTTGCCCTCATAGTGAAACACTTCTAATTTATGGCAGCTGTGAGTGAGATCATGCCCCAGGGACATTTGGACCCTTTCGGAGCTGTACTTGGGTGTGCAGTCTGGGAGGGGCAAAGACGCCAATGCTTTGGCTGGTCTGGCAACTGATTAGGAAATGATATGCCTCTTTCTTGTAATGCATGGGTGGCTGCTGTCCATAGCTGCCGCATGATGTGTGCTGTGGAGATGCCCTTAGCGAAGTGGCTGGCACTGAGATAGTAGGATCTCGGTCCACTTTGAATTTGCTGAGTGATCACTTCTCCCTGTCCTCCTTTCCCCTCCCTTCCCTTGGTATATATTATTTGATCTGCTTAGAAGATAACTCCTTGCATTGTGTGGTACTTGATTTCATGACACGCTGCCATTGTTGGAATATTGCTGACAAATGTAATCAATGTACACTGCTTTGTCCTTTGCTCTCCCCTTCTATTTTTTGCATGTAAAAATATTAATAAAAAGAAGTAAAAAAAAAAAGAACTTCTATTTCCAGGTTGTTTTTTCATTTTGGGGCAAATGTTTTTAGGTTTGTTTGAACAACATTCCTTCCACCTCTTTTAGTGGCAATATCACCATTACTATCTACAACAATGGTAAGATAATTATACAAGCCTCTGACGATAACATTAAGGCAACTTTTTTTTTTCCAACTTTATTTTCCAATTTGTGATAACAACATAGTGGGTGGACATGTGTGGGCAGCAACCTTGCATCAACATATGCTCAATATACCATGAGTGCCATTGACACATGGGATTCAAACCACTGCAGATACCAATAATCATAGTCATACAGTTACAAGTACATATATCGGTCAGGGAGGCCTATACATAACAGCATTATGAGCCATCACTCCCCTCACTGACTGACCCTCTCTCGCTAGCATTGGAGTCACTGTGGTCACCCACATTCACATCTGCAGTTAAGAGATCCCTGCATAGGTCTCTCCACATGCTAATGTCTTCTAACCAATTTCTCGTCTTTCCTGCACGCTTTCATGTGAACCTCCTCCGCAAGCGACCATTCTTTAACCAATTGTCTACTGAGAGGGAGCGTCTGCTCATCCATACTATGTCTGTCCTTCGTCTTGGTAAAACCAGGGTTAATTGCAGCAATTTATATACCATATTACGCTTTTTGGGTCTCTCCTCTTGTCCCAACAGGTAATGCATGGGGGTAGCCTCCACTTGAAGGCCAGTTCCCACCCTTGCTCGTTCAATCACACGTAACCAGTATTGGTGTACCTCCGTGCATCCCCATGCTAAATGCAGAAATCCGCTCCTTCCCTATTACATCTGGGACAATCATGGGAACGGTTCGGGTCAATACGATTCAGTCTTACGGGGGGCCAAATACACACGATGCAGGAAATTGAGGTGTATTAGCTTGAGGCGAGCATTACAGGACACTGTGCGTTTTAGGGTGCATGCTACTTTCCAAATCTTATCTCCCATAGGCGTCTGCAGATCTCCATCCCAGGTGGCGCGTGCCATAGGGGGAGGAGCCTTTGAATCCTCCCTCATGGCCTTATACAACAATGAAATCAGTCAACGCCCACTCCCGCAAGTGAGCAAGACATCAAGTGTTCTGGATGTCTGAGGAGCATTCGGATATGTAGGCCATGTTGCTTTGGCCAAATCTGTGAGTCAGGCATACTGCAGATACTGTCCCTGCCCCCAAGTCAAACCTCTCACAAGCCCATTCACATGTGATAAAGGTTTCATTAGGGTACAGGTCTGCCAACACCTGGCAACCACCCTATCTCCAGGCCTGAAATGTCATATTTTCCACCATTTTACGCACTGGGGCTAGGCTCCAGATATTTCATTCCCGGTGCAATGTTGCATGCTTGAGTATTCGCTCCTCAAACTTTTGCCAGATATATGCGGTCTATTTAACCACGTACGGTAACTCTGTGGGTGCACCTGCCCCCTCCATCAAAATTGCAGGTAGGCTGTCCGGCTGTACTTGCCCTCTGAGCAGACGCTTCTCCCAACTGTCTCCCTCATCCAACCACCGCGCCGCGAAGTAGTATAGGTCTAGTCTGGGTGCTTCTAAGCCCCTCTCCTCATATTGCCTTGTTAGTACCTGAAAGGCTACTCTACTTCGCTTGCCCGCCCAGTAAAAGGACCCCAGCATTGATAAATACTGTCATGGGTCTGCCACATAACGGGTTTTGAAGTACGTACAGGCAATGGGGCAGGACAACCATACTGGCCACAGCAATTCTGCCCATGAGGGATAGTGGCAAGGTGTTCTAGAAGGTCACCGAATGCTTCAGGGATTCAAGTACTCTAGTCACATTCAAGAGTAGTAATTGTGTGTCCCCGTGTGCTACTTGTCTACCTAAATATCGGAAGTGACCGGTCTCCCAGGGCAACCCAAGTCTCAGCAAATCTTTCGGTGGTCGCGCAGTCAGCCCTGCCAATGGAAAAATCAAAGACTTATGCCTGTTAAGGCGTAGACCGGAGTAATCAGCGAACTCGTCTAAAAGCAGCAGGAGTTTAGAAATCACAACATAGAACAATGCATCAACCGCATATAGTGATACTTGATGAGTGCCGTCTCCCACCCGTATTCCCCATTGCTCAAGATCCTGTCTGGCCCACACCGCCATTGGCTCAATGGCCAGGGCAAATAGCAGCAGCGAGAGGGGGCATCCTTGTTGAGTACCTCGCTTCAATGTCCATTTTACCGATCGACTTCGGCCCTCCCGAACCCAAACACACAAGTCCGTATATAGAGTCCGTATATAGAGGTTTGACCCATCTGCGGAGTTGCAGTCCGAACCCAGACCCCCTCAACACCTCCTGAAGATATCCCCAATCTACTGTATCAAACGCTTTTTCAGGGTCGATGGAAACTAACGCCATTTCATCATTTCCATCTCGTGTTTCGTGTATGATGTGTGTTAAGCGCCGTATATTCATGCCCGTGCTGCGGCAACATTAAGACAACTTTAACTCAGTACTCCACAAAAAGGACACATATAAGTTGACATTGGGAATCTTAACTATCAAAAGGGTACTCTCTTCTCCTACTAACTACACAGACATCTCCTCTCACCGACCCAGTGATGGACCTTCACTAGCAACACCTACCACTCCAAATAACTCAAACAAAATGAGCTACAAGGGAACTACAGAAGACCCTCATTTCAAACATCAAGCCACTCTCCCAACAACAGATTCTCCACTGTACCAAGCATCTGAAAGCAATGTTCCAGTCCAGGAAAGTCAAGGATCCCACCTCAACTCCCACCACATACCAGATGTGCCTTTCCAATGAACACAAGTAAAGTAGAGATACTATAGACAACCCTCGCACATGACTGCCACCAGTTAGCAAATATCCCCCCATGGGAAATAGCCCAATATCGACAAGGAAGGTAATCCTTGCACAAGGTTTGTACACCACAGATCAAGAGAAACTTTCAAGAATTATCTTGATAAGTTAGAGAATAAGAATGACAATGAAAATAGATCCAGCAGCCCCTTCAACACCAAACATTTTAGCACAATCTACCATAGCTTACCCACCGGAAATGAATTTCTTGTGTAACAACTTCACTGTCTTGCCTCTGACCTCAAACTCACCTGTATGCCATATGTAATCTGCAGAGCACAGGCATCCCAGTTTTAAACACTTGCCTTACCTGCGTCTAATCACTAAATATAAGATCTAAACCTCAAAATAATCGGGCACACAGACTAAGTAAATCTACCGCATCTCTTAACCTCAAACAGCATTGAAGCCCTTCTTACAATTCCAAAATTCCTTTTATCGCTTACCCCAGAAATACAGTTGCAAAGCCGCAAGATAATGGTTGTACTACTGAATATCGAAACCAATAATATTGTGGTACTAGAATATCGAGGACAGAACATCGAAGGACAAAATAATGAAAGAAAAATGCATATAGGAAAGCATAGATTTACTATTTCTAACTTCTCATCTACATAGCTTGAAGATCTATGCACCACATAGATACATATATGTGGAGTTAGGAATAGAATACCTAGACTTATTAACCTGTTAATATTTGTTCAATATTTTTGTCCTCAATATTCTATCCCACCAATATTGTGGTTTGGACATTCAGCATGCACACCCAAGGTAATGGGGTCCGCCAGTGTGATCTAATAAAAATCAAAACCTTTCCATCTGTCATATTGGAGTGATCGCACCTCCCCCACAATGTCTTCTATACATCTACAGATCAGCAGCTAAACACAGATTTGAGATCTTATAACTGATTTCAGACTATAACATGGACCTCCTGTTTCCAATAGAAACTTGGCTGAATGAATCCTTGCAGCCATTGTTGGACTTCACCAGGCTTCCTTATTATCAGAATGGATAAAATGGATAAGATGGGAGGAGGTGTAGCAATGATAGGGGAGGAGATGTGACCTAGTGGCCAGAGCTGCCGACTTATGAACTTGGGAGCCAGGTTTGAGTCCCAGCATCTACACAACATATTGTGGTTCTGGGCAAACCACTTAATCTCCTATGTCCCTAAAAAATAAAAAAGTGAATCCGAACTTGAGTAAATTAATTTGGTGCTCAGGTAATGTGCTTCAATGGTCCTAGTTTACGCTATCTAAAACTGGAATAAACAAAAAATTATTCATAAAATTCATATGGATTTCAAAAGCCTAAAGAATAACCAGTTTACCACCTTCCAATACTCATTGTTGGAGATCAATATAGGGGCACAGAAATTCTACTTAATCTACGCTTTGGAAGATTGAGAAAGACAGTGTCCCTCTACTCTCTGCCGTCCTTTCCAACAACAACCCCAAGTAATTGTACCTATCCCCTATCCACACAAAGGGTGCCTCCTTAGTACTCAGTATTGCTCTGTTGAGGATAATTAAGATGAAAGACAGAACCTTCTAGTCAGGTAGACTGGTCAAACCCCAACTTGGGCCACTTCATTCTGCCCTCTTTTAAACTCATTCCCTGAATTCAACCTAGAAGAACCAAAAATTGGATTTAAGTTCTCAGACATCAATCGGAACAGACTGGAATACTGAATGATCCCATCCTCTATCCAAAACTATTCTCCAAGTCCAAGAAATCAATGTGATCACATCCCAATACGTCAACACCATGTCTTCCATCATAGATAATCTAGTACTTCTAAAACTAAAAAAAATAACAAACTTAAAAGTTCCTCTTTGTTACTCAGAAGGCCCCGATGAAAAAAGAAAAGCACTGACAACCACTGAACAACATTTGCGTCAGTACCTATCAACAGAGAACCTTAAATGCCTAATAAAGTAGAGGAAAAATTATAAAAACACCTCCTATTAGATCGTATTCAAAAATCCAAATGAGAACTGTGAAAGATTCTCAAGTTTAATTAAAAAGTGGAAAAAATCAAGCTCTCTCTTTCCAATCAACATAAAGAGATTGACTAAAATAGACTACAAAATGGTCTAATATCAGGAACATCTTTTAACCTAAAACCA
Organism: Calotriton arnoldi; assembly: GCA_963921515.1. Lineage (NCBI taxonomy): Eukaryota > Metazoa > Chordata > Amphibia > Caudata > Salamandridae > Calotriton > Calotriton arnoldi. The sequence goes on along the minus strand of CAWUFW010003106.1, from coordinate 558,222 downwards.
TAACACTATACCCACGGAGTCCCTGAACTCAAATCGCCTAAAAGATATTAGCAACATTGTTACACCATTCTGGATCAACCTGATCAACATCTTGCTAGCCCGAGGGATTGTTCCAGAATGTTTCAAAATAGGGCAAGTAACTCTGCTCCTGACGAAACCAGGAGCAAATACAGTGACCTGAACAACTTTCATCTCTTTTTGCAATTTTGGTGCCTAACTCTCTATAGAGATTACTCACCTCAGAGTACATAGTCAACTCTAGAGTGAAGTTGTCTCTACCTCCACCTCCCCTTACTTAGAGGTATCTACCTTGATTGCAAGAGGAATTTTGTGTCACACTCCACAAAAGTTCAACAAAGTATTTACCATGTAAAAGGCAGGATATGTGCTGTGTACTTGTTTGGAACCATGGTGCCATCATTCCAGTTGAGTGTTCCAGATCTTGTCAGTTGAGGCGAGATCTGGAGCAGTCAACAGGGATTGCTGTGTGCTCTCTGTATTCATCAGAGAATAAAGAATTAAACCAAGTATCAGGCTCCATCTAGTGATGTGCCCTGCAGCACGTTTTGGCGATAAGGGGCACTTGAACCCCTACAGACAAACGCCACAAGTATGACTGCACCAATGTCCCACTTGGTCAGATAAATGCCACCTTGCAAGCTCTTATTATAACTTGCTGTAGTTTTGACCGCAGCCAGCAAGGACTCTGTTATTTTTAATAATTTTGAAGTGACCACAGAAGGCATATGGTGGCATACCATGATTAAGGGGCCTAGTGGTCATGGCGCGAGTGAGGGGCAGCACATGTAAGCATGAGGACTGGCCACACTAGCCGAGAGCGAGGATCAGATGCAAGGGAGTGCGACTCTAAATGTGCAGGTTACGAGCGAGCCAATTAGCCATGAGACAGAAGGCAGCGTGTCTCATATGTGTATCACAATACACTTGAGCAGCCACAAAGAAGGAAGCGGCGCGTCACCACACGGCAATATACGGCGCTTACCCCACATCAGTGGTTGTACACTCAAGCTGTTTCCCTTGTTCAATACAGGAAGCTCAATGCGGATTTGTTATGGCTCAAATGTATGTACACTGCTGATTGGTCAACGGATCAGCATAATGGTTGGCTCACGTTATCATTCAAGATTATTCATTGGCTCCCAACTTCTGCTCTCAACTTTGCATGTTTAACAGACCCATAAAGGTAAATAGGCTCACAAGTGAGTGAGTTGATCTGTTAACCCTGGCTTTCAGCTGCATATTGTCTGGAATTGTGCGACTCACCATTTACCTGTTCTACCAATACAACAGAAAACCAATTGTGCACAATCATGCAAAATGTGAATATACCTACACCCTTTCTTGCTGAGCCAGGAGTACACAAATTTAAGTGGAAAAAATGGTACACAAATTTTGATAGTTATATATTAGTTATCAATTGAAACAAATTTAACCCTATAAGGAAACTAGTGTTACTCTATAACTGTCTGGGCGCAGAAGGACATACTATTTTTGATCATTTGCCTGTGACTATTCAACCACCTGATGCGGAATGGGATGTCTACATAGAAGCCATTAACAGGCTTCACAACCACGTCAAGGATGACATCAGTATAATCAAAGAACGCCATAGATTTTTCATGAGGAAACAATTGCAACATGAATTCACCGAAAAAAAATTAGTGGAACTAAGAATGCTGGCGTCTGCATGCAAATTTGATGGCCAATTCCAGTCAATATATTTATTAAGAATTTGGATCTCCAATGAGGTCCACATAAAATATACACACAATTATTACATAATAAGCATATTCAAATACAAACCTAGTTCATTTCCACCATAGATAACTGAGACAGATTAAAATTCCAGTGAATTCGCTTCAAAAATTCACTGACAAACAGAATTTATAACTATATAACAACAGCAATTTTAAATTCAAGTTAGTCCATCAGAGGTATCGAGACCCTTCATAGCCATTTCGGAGTTCTCCCTTACGCAGCAAGATAAAATGTTCACAAGCAGATGAATGCAATCAATAGCACCGAATGAGCGAAAAGTAAGGGTGGGCGGAGCAGGCATAGTGCCTCTACGCGGAGTTCCACAGAGTTGGAAAAAAACTCCGCTCCCTCCCCCCTCCCAAAGTAATTATAATGTAAAATAAAAGCACTTACCTGCTGTGACTGCCTCCTCTCCGCCATGGCCGAGGAGGAGGTATAACCCCTACGTTGTACGTCACGCGCATGACGTACAACGTAGGGGTTATCAAAGAAGAAGAACGGCGAGGACGAGGAAGGAGAGCGGCCATGGCAAGGAGGAGGCAGCCAAGTGCTTTTATTTTACATTATAATTACTTTGGGAGGGTGGAGGGGCCGGCTAACTACGCTTCGCCACAGAGTCGGAGTTTTGCCTAAACTCCGCGTTCGCAATGGAACGCGGAGTAGGCAAAACCCCGGAAACTCCACTGGCGGAGCGGAGTTACCGGCCCAGGGTTAGCGAAAAGTAGATACGAATTTTTATCATTAAGACAGAAAAACAAATTACAATACCGTAATTAAGTCCTTTACCGCAAACAGTAGATCGAGTTTAAATACATTTGCAATTTGTAAATATTGAAATACTATGCAATAGCAGCTTCATAATGGATCCAATTTTAAATAAAGTGCATCAAGTAGCAGCAAAGGGTTATAAACAGAAAAAAATTCTAAAGTAAAAGCAAACGCATTTGTAACTAACAATTCATTCTCCCTTAGCAACAATGAATAAAAGCAAAATATATCTCGATTTTTTGCGCTTTGAGCGTTTGAGTAGCAGCAGTAACATGTGCAAGTATTAAAATAATATGCAATAGCAGCTTCGTAAGAGGTCCAATTTTAGATAAAGTGCATTGTGTAGCAGCAAAAGGTTATAAACCAAAGGAAATTCTAAGGAAGAGACTAACACATTTATAACTAACAATTCATTTTCCCTTAGCAACAATGGTTGAAAGCAGGATATATCCCAGTTTTTGTTCAAAGAGCAGTTGAATATCAGCCGTAACATTTGCAAAATACAATCCAGAGAGTGCTAAACTCCATTAGCCTTAAAAAGTACAAAGGCCCGGAACTTTGAAACGTAATTGTGAGGAGGGCCATGTATCTCATGAGCAATGAGCCTAATACCAAGATACCAAAGAGACCGAGAGATAACGGGTATCAACTTAAATGGGCATAAGTCATGCCATTAATCCTCTTCTAAATACATATAAAAAATGTTTTAAAAAGGTATGTACAACTAAGGAGGGGACCTGCTTAAGTAGGATATAATGAAGACTAAAATATATTCATAAATTTGATGGCAATTTAGATAACTATTTTAGGGACCAGATTGTGTTTAATTGCCATGACAAACGTGTTCAGGAAAACATATTGTGTTTTCGGAATCCCAATCTTCATGAAACGTCAGAAAAAGCCAAGGGGATTCAAAGGTCAGTGATGGCCTCAAAAGAACTGAACAAAGGCAAGGACCTTATGAATACTGAACAAGTATACGCGGTATTTTCACAACTTAATCTGAACACGAGCTTTGCAAAAGACAACAGAAAAGGAGGAAAAGCACTAACAAATTGAAACTCCTGCTTCAGATGGTGATCCAGTACACATGTTGCGAATTTCAAGGGTTGTCCTGCTATTGGAAAAACATGTTTTAAGTGCAGAAGAGTAAGACATTTCGCAAGAGTGAGCAGAAATATCCAGAAAGTGGTGTTCATCAGGGATAATGAGGTCCCAAAAAGTCACAACGAGGAAGTGGAAAATTTGGAGAGTAGAGTGGTGCTGTCCATCAAAATGAATGAGACAAGTGAAAACTGTCCCAAGGGTTATGACCCTGTTTGTGATATTGGGATAGGGGAAGTAAAAGTGGGAGTTACAGTGGATTCTGGTTCTCCTATTACCATCATTGTAGATGATTTATTCTGGTCAGAATGAAGGACAGTTCAATTATCACCTCCGGACATACGTAGAGTGGCGTTTGGGGGGGCACATTATTGACTTGATGAGTTACTTTCCGGAAACAGTCACTTTTCAGGACAGGGCAATTACCATGAAAATATATGTAGGTAGGAAAGGATACAATATTCTGGGTTGAAAGGATCAGGGAGTGTTTGGTATGGTTTTGAGGCCGGGCACTGAATGTCCTATTTCTTTAGTCACTTATATCCCTTCATTACAGTCCGTGGATAATTTATTAGATGCCCACAAGTCACTGTTTGAGGACCAATTAGGATTGGTCAAGGGATTTAAGCTTGAGATCATTTTAACGGAAAATGCAGTACCCGTAGTGCACAAGGTCAGGAACATTCCATCGAGTGTGAGGAGTCAATTGACGGAGCACTTTAACAACTTGTGTTCAGAAATGGTCATAGAACCGGTTGACTCCTCCCAATGGATCTCACCTATCCTTGTGACAAAGAAAAAAAATGGGGACATGAGACTGTGTTGACCTCAGATCTTTGAATGAACATATCTTAGTGGACTGTTTCCCCTTCCCCAAGATTCAAGAGATGTTGGCCCAGCTGGGAGCTGCCAGGGTATTCTCCACAATAGAGCTGAGGGCAGCTGACTACCAAGTAGAATTGAGCATGAATTCCAGGTCCCTTTGGTGCGTTTAGGTTCCTGCGGTTGCCATTTGGTCTGGCTTCAATTGCATCAGTGTTTTAGAAACTAATGTTTCCGCTGTTTTGAAACAACAAGCAGGTGATAGCATACCAGGATGCCTTCCTAGTATTTACTGACAGTGAGAAGGAACACTTAAGGGCCTTGAGCGATATGCTAGGCACAGTGAAGGATCAGGGATTCACTGTAAAGAAAGGAAAATGCTGTTTTATGATACCAAAAGTTGAGTATCTTGGGCATGTGCTCTCTGGGGCTGGCATCAGACCTAAGACAGATTTAATAAATGCAATCAAGGAAAGTCCTGAGCCTGTAGATAAAGATCAATTAAGATCATTTCTAGGCATGTGCGAGTACTACTCCAGGTCTATAGAAAAATTCACAGTTCAGACAGAACCGCTCAGGAAACTTTTACACAAGGGAGAAGTACATGTTTGGGGTGCTGGAGAGCGTGAAGTGTTTGAGGGGCTAAAGAGATTGATTATTGAGGCCCCAGCTCTCAAGGCTTTCAGGGATGATCTGACGTCAACCATGCCGGTGGATGCTAGTGGAGTGGGACTGGTTGCAGTCCTCTCTCAGATGGGTAAGGAAAATACGGTGGCGCTCACCTCAAGGTCTTTGTCCACGGAGGAATGAAACTGCAGCACCCTCAAGAGGGAAGCACTGGAATGCATGTGGGCAACAAGACATTTTGCAACGTATCTGTGCAGAAAAATATTTTCACTTCTCGCAGATCATAATCCTCTGGTATTCTTGTTATCTGAGAAGAATCTGAATAGAGCAAGTCCTAGGTTGGTAAGACTACAAGCGAGGATGTATGAATTCAACTTTGACATCAGACACATTCCTATGGCAAAGAACTCTTGAGCAGATTTTCTCTCTAGATGTCCAGTCATCAGTGACAAGAGTGGAACAAGAGATGAGGAAGAAACTGTGTTATTGGCAAGGTGGATGGAATTATGGTTGTTGGGGGGGGTGATATCATTCCAGGAATGGAAAGAGTGCTCTGTGCATGATGTCTGTCATACAGCTTGAAGGATGTGCATCACTGAGGGTTGGCCTCAAGAAACGAATGTAGGTGCCAAATGTAGACCTAACTTCAAAATTCAGGACGAGTTGTCAATATAGGGTGAGTTGGTGTTGCATGGAAATTTGTTGATTCCTCAAGTTGCTCTTAAAGCTCAGTAGGTAGGGTTAGCCCACCTGGGCCACGTAGGCATGACTGGCACTAAATCAATCAATTATAAACTTTATTCGCTTGTTTTTCTAAACCAACAAGGTATACAAAAAAAATCCATAATTATCTTAAAATTATATTACAGAAAGAGTAAAATTCATTAATTTAACACCATAAACAAGCATGAGATTAAAAGATAAAAACAATAAAACAGTTGAACTTCCAGTTAAAAATTCACACCATGTAAGAATGTAAAGAGTACAATCTATATACAGGGCACAGTTCATCAGTTTCTATGGTCATAACTTCCACAATCTCATTTGGTTCCATTGTTACGGCAATCCAGTGCAGCTTAAGTTACAAACTTCTGGCGCTTAATCCAAAGATAAAAATAGAAAACGGCTTACGGCAAAAACTATTGGGTCAGACGTTTCTGTCTTCAAGATTCTGTAAGCAACCCGATATTGTCTGACTCCAAGGTTTATGCAGATTGGTCGTATCCACCTCTTACGGATCTGTTGATATTTACTAGAAAAGAACAAATGTGTTCTTCAGATTCTTGTACTCTACCACATGAGGGGCATAATTCTGATGTTAAACCACCAACTGTTTATTAGGAATCTTTAAAAATAGACTGCCCAGCCAAAACCTAGCGTATAAACTTTAGGCAAGTGGAGGAGAAATCAGTTACAAGTAGGGTTCAAACCTGGGGCAGGACTTAACACTTAAAAACTGTGTTGTTAAATGAACATTGGTTGTTCTCACTACATAATAATCTGTTACAAACGCCCACTATTTTGCTTTTACTTTGAGTAGATCCTCTTTGCTTGCCTCCTCTGAGTGATCCCACAAATTCAGCATTTCTAGTGATCTACCCCAAATTGCGATGTGTATGAAGCACATTCGTTTTTTGGAGCCACTAATCTTCAAGATCTCCCGTAGTGAGTTACAATAATCAGTTAGCTGGGGTGTTGTCCACAAACGCAGCCAATACATTAAAGGTTTAAGCGAAGCCATATCCCCAATTCTTTTCATCCCTAGATCAAAAAATAATGAAGTCAACGGGGTAGTAACAGGTACTGAAACAAATGATCTGACAAAAATGTTTTCACATATCGTCAGTTTATGGGTGCTAATGTAACCCCATATCTCGGCTCCATACAAAGCACCACTTTGGACTTTGTCACGACAAACCTCTAGTGCTGGGGTCAATGATCAGGTTTGTGACTGCCTTTGGAACCTTAATATCGACTTTGACCCATGACATAGGGTGAGGCAACTTTTGTCTAGTTGATGCTCCCAACCAAGCGAATCATTTAGTCTTATCCAGTGCTTAATTTGTAAAATCTTAAGTGCCAGGGCTCTGACCGGGAGGCCACTGTAGCTTGCATCACCCATCGCCCTTGTAATCGCTGCCAAAACGACAGTTCAGATTATTCCAGGTCCCCAAAACTAAAGGAATGGCTGGGGAGGCAGGTATTTGCAATTTTAATGTATATTGTATTCCTAAAGAGCCGTTGTTCTGCTCATCTCTAAATTAGATGAGCAGCGCCACCATGTGGTAGACTGTTCTAGGTATGGTGTTGACAATTAGGTGCCGGTGCCGAGCACAGAAACCAATTAAGTGCAGGTGCTTAGCACCGGAAAGCTCCGGCTCAAATTAAGCACTGGTCTTATCCCCAGATAGTCAAAACTTTTCACCCTCTCGAATGGTTCAGATGCAATTCTGACCACTCGTGTTTTTCCCTTTCCCTTCCCAAAGACCATAAATTTCGTTTTCCCAACATTAAGTTCCAGACCCCTATCCCTGAAGAATTCCAAAAATATGTCTGCTAAATTTTGTAAGCCCATAGGAGTTGTAGAAATAAGTAGGGAGTCGTCTGCAAAGAGCAGGATCGGAACTTTCTTGCCACTCATAATGGGAGAATCATTTCTGCAGTTGATAAGCCTACTGGCCACTTCATTAATGAACAGGGAAAATAATGTGGGAGAGAGTACGCACCACTGGTGCACCCCATGCTGTATTGGTATCCTGTCAGTTCGCCGTTTTTTCCCCATCGAACCTGTGCATAATTATCTTCATGCAATCTTGCTATCAGATTTACCAAATTAATTGGGGCACCTAGATCTAGCATAATTCTCCATAACAATTTGCGGGGCACAAGATCGAACGCGGCCCTCAGGTCAACAAATGATACATATATTTTTTGTTTCTTTAACAGCACGTATTTCCACGTGAGTAAAGTAAATCTGAAGGCCTGGTCGCATGTGCTTGTCTTGAATCGGAAGCCCGCTTGGTAGGGAGACAAGATCGCATTATCGTCTATCCAGCCTTGAAGTTTGTCTAGGACTTGCCTCGCAAAGATCTTTTGCAAATTATCGATCAGGCTGATCAGTCTTTAATTGGAAGGGATGGAAGCACCTCCCTTTTTGTATATTGTAATTTTCTCAGTTCCTTTCCAAGTTATTGGAATATCCCCACCAGCCGATACACAATTTGACAAGATATTTATGTAAGGAGCCCATATCATAGGTTCAGATTTGTATAAATCGCATGTTATCCGGTCAGGGGGCTTTTCCTGCTTTAAGTCTATTAATTGCTGATATAGTGTCATCCAGACTGAAGACCAGCGCAGTGCTAGTCGTATTCATAGAAGAGGGGGTATCAGGAACATCAAGATTAGCACTTGTGGTGTCTGCGCAGCTAATATCCTTGTCCCTAGCATGTAGCGTGGAGAAGTGACCAACCCATGTCTCTGGCTGAATGTGATAGCTAAGGGTCGTAGTGCTTTCCAAGCTTCCTTGCGCAATGATGTGCCAAAATAGACGATTGTCGTTGCACCTAGCTGCTAGTATAAATCTTGCCACTTTTTATCAGCAAAATCACGCTTGGCATTGGCAAGCGCAGCCTTATATCTACGACGTGCCAGGGCTATCCCAGGTTGACTACACTCAATGACTGCTAACTTTAAGGCCCCCTTTGCTGATTTACACTCGGAGTTGAACCATTTGTTGTTCACTCTGCCATTAAGCTTCTTGCCAGTCACATGTTTAGATAAAACCACTTGCAAGGCTTCATAAAATTACCTGTGGATTGGTAGTAATGATGTTGACCCTAAAGAGTGTACACTATCCAGACCAGACAAGAAATGCACATATAGCTCATAAATCCTAGTGTGCAAATCCCTATTAGCGAGAACTTTGGGCCAGGTGACTCCTCTGCGGTTATTATCTACAACAGGCTCTTGTTCTGTTACTGTACGGTTAGGTGATTTCCTATACAGAGCGGCACCCTCCATATTTAAGAGCAAGGGATTGTGATCACTATCAAACCTCTGGACGATCATCATGTGCTTAACTAGTGACCAAATACTGACGTCTACTAAGATGTAATCAATGACACTAGAGCTGATGCCCCGTTTAAAGATAGTTTGCCTATTTATATAAGATGCAGTCCTCCCATTGCATGCCCTCACGCTCCTTCCTATAACCAGTGATGCGATCTGGAGAGATACAGCTGTTGAACTGTGGTTACCAGTAGCCAATGCCAGATTTGGTATAACCCAAGCCTCATCCTCTTCCTCTAGTACAGTATTTAATAGGAGGGAGGGTTCAAAAGAGGCGTTAAAATCCCCAGCTACTATTACTTTAACGTTACTTTGGTATACTCCAACTAGATCGTCTAGCAGGGATAGAACCAGAGACTCATTGCAATGGGATTCCAACCTTGTATAGACATTAAGCACAGTCAGATTTAAGCCTGTGGGAAAGGTGAGCTGGATCCCCAGTATGTCAGATGAGTTAATTAATAGCTGTTTATATTTACACGCTAAGGCGTTCCTCACAAGAGTTACATGACCCCGCTAGCTCTGACAGATTTTTTAGGGGCAATAGCTTCAACACTATAAGTTGTATAACCATTTACATATACCCTATCCACAGCCCATGTCTCCTGGAAGATGCAGATGTCATTACTACCTATAAAAGCATGTCAGCCTGGATCTAGAAGTTTTGAGTGCATCCCTTCCAGATTCTATGAAATTAGGGATAATCCTACATTTACCCCATTGATTACTGTAGTCAAACCTCTAAGGATTTCTACCTCATGGGATGACATGTTATCAGTGCTAGAATAGCAGTTTCGGGCTTCTGGTTCACGGATTGCCATTATGAATGAAGCCTTGGGTGCAACAAAATCGGGATTAGGTGATGCATCAGTGTTAGTTGTAATTTGCCAAGTGGAAGAAAGTGGCTCAACAATGTGATTGATTTCCGAGGACCTATTAGTGATACCACTGTCAATAGCCGTAGAATTTAATGGTAAAAGCAAAGGAACACCATTTTTTCATTTTGGCTACATGCACTACGGTTCAAATAAATTTCATCCCTTGAACCACTAGTGTGAGGCTGGATCAGAGTGGTTTTGTCCAGCCCTACTAGACATATATTTCTTGATGGGGCAAGAATAGAAGGGGAGGATTAGTCAATCTACCTCTAACATTGGTGACAGCGGCCCTTTCCTGTACCTGGGGTCTGTAATAAGTTCCTGGCCTACAATACTTGAACCGGATACATAAGTTATTTGGGGGATTTGTCCTAATGTCTAGGGCCACCAAATCATCCACCAACCTTGCATCTTTTAGGGTTAATTCAATCACATCATGCATTACATACTTTGGGGAGCTCCCACGGGCACTGAGAATATCTTCTCGGATAATCGAGCGACAGGCCCTAATTTACCTAATCCAAAGAATGGCTTTGTTTATAAGAGAGTCTTCACGTTCAAACTTTATATGAGGCTGCAGCTTCGGTACCTTTATCATTGCAACTTTGTTTTTTAGCGTATTAGGCCCACTACCAAGGCAAGAAGCGGGCCTAAAGTTCCACCCTCTATCAATTGCGCCACGCAGGGGATTAGAAATTCCTGAGGGATTCAATGGCTGTACCTGCCAAGAATTAATCAAATTATTATTACTCCATCGTGACTGAGGGTTGATTCTAGGATTATGCTGGGAATAAGTCTGGTATCTGGGTGTCCCGGAGCCCCTGCATACTATCCCTTGTAAGCAGGAAGCAGCAAGTGAGGGTGTAGGCTGCTGTACTTTTGGCTCCTGGGCGTTCTGGGTAATAGGCATATCAGTATCTCTGACACATTTGAGCTTAATTATTGTAAAGACTAATCTGGAAATAACAGTTTTTAATTCTCCCACTTCAGCTTTTAATTAGTTCATTAGAATGATACAATTCACGCTTGGTTGAGTAATAGGCTCTAATGTAGTAGCGTCAGGGGCAGGTTTAACAGGGATAATGGGGGTGGTGGATTCATCAGCTAGGTCAGATAGCGGTAATAACCAATTGCTACAACGAATAATATCAGCTGGGGGAGGCGAACAAGATGAAACAGGTGCAGGCGGACTAAAGGGCCCGCTCTGACTAGCAGGTGCGAGAACATGATGGGTATTCAGGGTTGTGAAATGGTAGTGCCCAAGATAGAAGGATCCAGAACGGGTGAGGCATCCCGCGTCACAGATGCGTCAGATTGTAGCAAATCTTCGCATTCAACAAGAAGATTGTCGATCTGATCAATTACACAATTACCACTGGCAAATTTAAGTATTCTTTTTGACTTTTTGTTTTTGAAATACCATTAGACCCCTCAGCTGCCTTCCTTTTTCCCATAATTGGGAGTATTATATTAAAGACAGGTTTCTAATATGCAACACAAATACCCAGTTTTAAAACCACATTACTAGAGATTAAGAGGGCTTCTCCGTTGTTTACTAAAGAAAGTAAAAACAATGTTGTCCCCGGTAGGGTCCCAGTGTCCAGGTCAATCACTTTGAACTTTAAGGTATAACAATCAACAGCAGATAAAACCAAAGTCAAATTCTTACTGTTGTGCCTCTCGGGAATCAGATGTTAGTGAAATGGCCCAGGCCAGCCTCCTCCGGGCGTGGACGGGCCCGCGCTGCAGAAGACGAGGCGGCGCTATAAGCGCAGGATGACCACGCTTCTCCCCAAACAGCTGCGACTGGTTAAAGGCCTTTGGTGCACCCTGGGTCCGGGAGTCCCACCAGGGTGTAGTGTGCAAAACAGCAGGAGAACAGCCCAAATGATGTCAGCGTTCCGACTCACATTCTTTTTTCCCCAATCAGTTCACAGGGCCCCGCGACCCAGAGCAGCAGGCCCCGCCATGTGGCACAATTCCCTCCTCTGCTGCAGCCGGTATTTACTGCTCTCGGGAGAAGCGGGGGCTGACCCCGCCGACCAGAATCACTTCACTGCCTGCCTCTCGATGTTGGTGGGCACTCGCAAGGGCACGTACCTTCTCTCGCCTCCGAGTACTCCAGTGCCGCGGCCATACTCCACCTCTGCAGCTCACCGCTGACTCAAGGCCCAGGCTTTCCAGGCCACAGTGCGTCAATCCTCGAGGCCTCAGGGGACGCCACAGCCAACTTGAGCTCAACCTCGAGCCCCCGCAGAGCCTACAGCACTCCCGGCGGACGGGCACAGCCTCTGCACACACGCCTCACAAGGTCGGGCCCAAAGCAGCAGGGAAGCAGCTGGGAAGTCGCCCGCGGCCCCAGTCCAGCAGCAAAGCCAAGGCTCGCCCCTGGCGCAGCCCTCGAGTTTAGCACCGAGTGAGTCCCTGGGGATGGCTTTCAGAGACAGGAGCCTCAGTGACTGGCACTAAAAAAAGGGTATGCATTTATTACTGGTGGCCCGGGATGGACAAGATGATTGTGAGTAATTGCATTGGATGCAATCGGGCTGGCAAATCCTTGCAGGTTTGCAAGGCGCTGTTATGCCCAGCTGAGTTCCCAAATGGACCATGGGAAAACTTAGGCATGGATTTTGTGGGACCGATGTACGATCTCCCGATTAGCATGAGGTATGCCTTGGTGGTTGTAGATTACTTTTCTAAATGGGTGGAATGCAAGTTTATGAGGGAGCCGACACGATTGCTGTCATTGAGTTCCTCTCTACCTTGTACAGAAGAGAATGCATTTCTCAAGTGTTAGTCACTGACAACAGAGTGCAGTTTAAGTCCACGCCTATCCAGACATTTGTCAGCTCATATGGTATCAAACATCTTTTGGTTGCTCAATATAGCCCACAAGGAAACTCGATGGTAGAGAGGGCCAACAGGATGCCAAATGAAAGCATCCAGGTGGCCTTGTCCTCTGGTGAGAAAGTGTTGAAGACAGTCCAGGACAGGTTGTGGAGTTACCTTAACATGCCGCACTCTTCCACAGGGTATGTCCGGTTGTGTTATTGAGGGGCAGGCACTCCTCTTGCGAACTGTCAGCAGGCTGGGTTTTGGACAGAACAGATGTTCTCAAGAGGATGCCTATCTTGAAAGAAGTGCATTACAAGGTAAAGGAGAATCAGAGAAAAAACTAAGAGAGGTATGATGTATTGAACAGAGTGAAGGATGTACAGTTTGAGGTGGGATACATGGTGAAAATTAAAAGACCACATGGTCAAAAAAGAAGTGGTTAAAAGTTCTTCCCAGCCACGCGCATGGTGAAGAAGTCTAAGCACCAGTTGCCCCATGTATTTACAAGATTACATTTTGATCACATTTTGAATTTATCATTAAGGGCCTGATTACGAGTCTGACGGTCCGAGGACTGCCAGACTGGCGGGGGCGAGGTCGGACTGCCATTGCACCACCGCAACCACCAGGAATTAGAGGTCCCAGGCGGTGGCGCGGCAGTCTTGAGGCTGCAATATGCTTGGCGGGACCGCAGTGGTCCAGCCAAGCATATTACGAGTTTCCTCTCTGCCACGGTTTTCATAGCGGTTCCTACTCCATGAAAACCGAGGCGGAGAGGAAACAAAGGTTGTGCCTCAGAGCCATGGGTTACATGCAGGGGGGCACATGTTGTGCCCCCCATGTGCATGCACCCCAGTACCTGCACGGCATCGACTGCACATGCTGTGCAGGTACTGTCTTTGACGTTCCCATTGCGGTACCTATTTCATAGGCACTGTCATGGGACCACCAAAGAACCACCTGCCAGTGAGAAATAAAGCGATAATCTGACGGGGAGTGCGCACACGGGTTTGGCGGTGCGGAAGTGGGCTGCCGGCATGGCAGTCCCACTCCTGCGCCGCCAAACTCGTAATCGGGCTCATAATGTGTTGTTGGGTAGGAAATGGTATGTTCTAGTTTTATTTTATTGGTGATGTTAGAATACAATATGGAAACATGTTCTATCCTTGTTTCATTTCCTGGATGATGTTAGTATACAATATGGAAACATTGCTGTTACATATGCAGTAAGTTATATTGTTTTTTTGATGTCAAGCTGATGTTTTCCACTTTTGCTTTTCTTTTACATTTCTTGTGCAATTATTCTTCATGTTCATTTTCCCCTCAATGTATCCTTTTCCTTCAGTTTTTGGGTGAGGTAGTTGTGTTCTGTTAACAGTGGCAGCTGGCAGGGATGGCTGTGGTGGGGGGGTGAAAAAAACCTTACCTCTTCAACTGGCCGAGTTTCTCCTCCGCTTCCCTGCCCACCTCCCAGAACAGAAGCAGGGACTGGAAGCACACACGGGCTCCCCCAAGCCAATCACAATGCTGCAATGCGGCGTTGTGATTGCTCTGAGCGCCGTCGTTCAGTGCTCAGACGGGAACAAGGAGTCTGTGCATGTTCCTAACCAGGCTGTGTAATGCAGCCTGGTGGGGAACATGCAAAGTGTGCATGACTGTTTGTCCAGCGCAAGACAGCCGGCCATACAGTCATGCACACTTATATTGTGCCCACCACTCCTCCCCCTGTGACCGCAGCCCCGCCCTGCCCTGCCCTAACCCAGCCCGGCAGCTACAAAAAATTAAATGATAACAAAGTTATTATCATTTTTCTTTCACTGCTTTGAAAGCTTTGAGGCGACGCTCCTTCACCATAGTGGAGGAGCCGCCCCTGTTTTTTGAGAAGGAAGATGTGCGTTGTATTCTTATTTGGAACCATGGTGGCATAGTTCAAGTTGAGTGTTCCAGATCTTGTCAGTTTAGGCAAGATCTGGAGCAGTTAGCAGGAATTGCCATGTGCTGTCCATTTTCATTGGAGAATAAAGAATTAAAGCAGGAATCGGGCTCTGTCTTGTGCTGTGCCCTACAGCAATATGATATGTCTACAGGAATAAAGAGAAACAGGAGGAAACACAGCAGAGATTGGAATCCTGTAGCAAGGGTTCCACACATCCTTTAGATATAGTAGAGGTCCGGATTGCAGTATATGGAATACAGGTCAATGAAGGTTAGCACACTAGACACATTAGATTAACATAGAATGTACATCTGGGAGGTCCTCATCCCAATTGTGCTCCCTGATATGTGGGTCATCTTTGTGCTCAAAGGGTTAGGGAGTCTCACTGTAATTTCCTTCATTGACCTCCAAATAGGCATGTCCATTCTGTTTTTATGTCTTGCTGGTTAAACCTGCAAGATCTTAGACAGGCAATGCTTCACTCCCTGTGATGGTAGATGATTCACCAGAGTATAAAGTGAAGGCTATTTTAGACTACTGACTACATCATAGACAGTTGCAACATTTGATAGACTGTTCATGCACCCTAGAAATATTAATTGTTCCAAAGCCATTTCCCATGAAAACATGGACCTAAAATGCACACCTGTGAGGGATGTTCTTCACTGTCAGATTTTACAGGAATGCAGGGCGACAGGAGGGCAAACAATGATGATTGGGCCCCTGAAGCAAGGTTTTCCATGTATTATTTAGAGTAAAGAGAGGTCAGGAGTGGAGAATATGGGAGACATATCATTGGAGGTTATTCATCTAGACACATTAAGTTTAAAGAGAATCACTTCCTGGGTCAAGGGCAGAACCTTCAGAGCAATGTGGGAAGTGGCAATATACCATTTCTCATGCACTAGAGCAGGTGCCTGGCAACATTTCCCTGTTGTTGTGGCTACTTTGCTGCATCTTAAACCAAGATGGCTGGATAATAGGTGGCGTGCTCAATCAAATACCAAAAGTGTAGACATCAATAGTGTTCAGACAAATGGGTGCTCAAAGGGGGGAAGGAAAACACCGCCACTGGAACAAGTTCTGAGACAGAACACAAAGCTTCCAAGTACTGCAGGTAAGTCAAGAAGTCCAAAATCTTGTTGTAGTCTTCGTTTTTATTCACAAGATGCTTTTTATTATGTACTCAGCTCACAGTGTCTTCACAATTCTAGCCCCTGAATTGTTTTGTTGTTGGATCATTTTCCCATTGACTTCCTGAGGGTTAGAGTAAATACAATATGTTGATATAACAATAGCCAATATTAACTTCAAGAACTCCACCAAAATCACACTAACCTCAATTCAGAAAAGCCAAAGAATGCACCTATGCACAGTATCAATAAACAAGTTTTAACCATGTAACCTACATACAATCATATCCAAAAGGCACCTCATGTGACACAACAAAGTGTTGACTCCTATATATATATAGACATTTAATAATAATATTAATTGTGTGTTAAAAGACAAGTTTACCAAGAGTGCATTAATCCCATGAAAGATGGTGAACAAATTAGGAGATCCAAGAGAATATGAAAGAACTCCCCCAATATCTTGTTCCTAAGAAATTATTCACCAAATATTCAGCATCATTTTTTTGTTTAAATTTGTTTATTGTGTTTTAACATTTTAGATACAGTTTGACAAACTTCTGTTCAAATTGCATGCATGCACACATTTGCATAATTGAACACAAATTGGTGAGGATCTGCATAAGGAGAGCGCGTATGCCTTATATTGTTCGCGTGTCATATAACATGTATCATGAGCGCTAATGTTTAAAGAAACAGGGGATGTATTAACTGGGATATTTTCGTGTTGTATCACTTAACGCATGTGGCGGCCCCCCTACCCGGGCTGGTTCCCCAATGCCTCCTCCGTGCTGTGCCCTACTAATGTACACGCTTCGTATCTATCTACTTAGGGTATGTGATTCTAGCCGCTGCTGAATGGACTTATATAACATGTCCTGGTTATGAATGTGAGGTGCATAGTGAGCGGGGTAGCAAAGCCGTCTGTCCTGTGGGATTCCCAATGGCGGCAAGCACGCCCAGCGGGGGCCGCTTGGTCCATGCATTATGTGGGAGCCCTAGGCGCCTCCGGATCGTCTAGCCCTGGACTCCGGAAATCCAGCAGAATCGCATCCCATGCTTCCGCCAGCGGGAGGGCCCACAGACCTAGTGTGTCCTCTCGTCGCAGTGCCACACTCTCCGCTTGCGCCCAGCACATTAGCGACTGCAGCCAGGCTTTTACATTCAGCGGCTCCGGTGACTTCCAGCGCCTAGTAATTAAGCACTTGGCTACGATGAGCCCGAGGTCTATAAATTGAGGCGTTACTTTATGTTTTTTGTTCTACAATACAGGCCTAGTAGGCAGGTGGCCCAAGAGCATGCTACTGTACGACCTGTGCACTCGGCCAAATGTGTTGTGACTGCTCTCCAATAGGAGGTGAAAGCTGTGCAGGCCCACAGCATATGTAAAAGGTCTGCATCCTGCAATCCACATCTAGGGCACTTGGCATCTGCCCGATTGAAATACCTATAAATCTTGGCTTGTGTCATATATGCCCTCTGGAGTATGTAGTACTGTATTAAGCGGAACCGGGCATTCCTGGAAATATGTGTAGGCCCCTCTAATATGGCCAACCATTCGCGGTCGGTGCATTGCTTCTGCAAATCCGCTTCCCAGCGCTGCCTGAGGGATGCCAGCGGTTGTGCCGAATGTGTACGTAGGGACTCAGCGAATCATTTAGTAAGGTGTCTGCCTGTGCCCAGTTCCTGAAGGTATTGAATGGTAAGATGGGTCACGGGCTCATGAGCCATGTCACCCTACAAAGCACGTAGCGCCTGTGTGAGCATGGCATATAAGAGGAATTGGCCCTGCGGCAGGCCACTGTCGACAGCCAGTGTGTGGAATGGCACTAGCTGCTGGACCTGATAAAGTTCTCCCAGGGTCAGCAGCCCCCCGCTTCCCAGGTAACAAGCTCCGTTGCTGAGGCCGTGCGGCGGTGAGTTGGTGTGCCAAGTATGGGTAGTGAGGGGGCATATGGCGTGACTTCTTTCATGAGCTTTAGGCTCCGTCCAAAACATCGGTAGGCAACTGAAGTCAGGAGCTGAGTCGGAACTGCACCCTTCCTACCGGGGTGAAACAGGGCCATAATTTGGGACTGCGAATGACCAGGTTGTTACGTGGCAGTGTCCGCCAGCTTCCGACTGCCAATACAGCGGGCTACCCACTGCAGCTGCGATGCCAAATAGTAGTGTTCCATGTTGGGGGCTGCTAATCCGCCTCGGTCAACGGGTATGTAAAGTTTCGCTAATGCTATTCTATTACGCGTTCCATGCCATATGAATTGCCTCAGGTCCTGCTCTAAAGCACGGAAAAACGAGGGTCTGGCGTATGCTGGCAAGTTTGTAAAGTGATAAAGTAGCCGAGGGAGCACCACCATTTTCAGGAGCGCTATACGACCCATGGTGGCCAATGAGAGGGTGCGCCAGAAAGACCTCACCGACGTCACGGCCCGCATGAGGTTACCTTCCAGAAGGTCTTCCTGCTGGCGGTAGACATGGATCCCTAGATAACGGAAAGCCGAGTTTTGCCACGGCACCGGTGTACCACCCAGTACCAATTCCGGATACATCAAATATTCAACATCATTATAAGGAAAGTCAAAAGACTCACTCTGTAATAAAAGCATTTAAACCAAGTTCATGTGTCAGCTACTCAAAAATCAAATAAATTACCAAATCCAGCCAAAACGAAAATATGTTCACATGGCTGGAAATGGGTTGTTACTCACTGCTAATAATAATAATAATAATGTGATTTATAAAGCGCATGGTTGCTTCTGTAGAAGCGTCCCAGTGCTAACCAAGTCAAAGCCAACAGAGTGAACAGGGGAGGCAGAACTACCTAAAAAACCAAGTTTTAAGATTTTTGCAAAAGGAGAGCTCTGTCTTAGATTGTCAAAGATCCAAAGGGATGGAGTTCCATAGCTTGGAGGCAAGAACCTTAAGGAACTGCCCCCAAATGCGGGCCTTCTTGAAAACGGGAACCTCTGCCAAGGAGGATCCTGCAGATCTCAGACACCTAGATGGAAGATAAAGTTTGCTAAAGGGGTGAAGATAGTTTGCTCCAGCTTTGTTGGAGGCCCTGTAGAAATAACACAGGGCCTTGAAGGATACAAGCTTCTCCACCAGAAGCCAATGCAATTTGTGCAGGGTCATGCCCATCGAGGCTCATCTAAGGAGATTTAGCAGCAGGCAAGCAACAGAGTTATGAACACGTTGGAGTCTCCTCAGCTGTGTCTGGGAGACTCCTAGATACAAAACATTACAGTAGTCAAACTGAGAAATGATGGCGACCTGGATAACTGTTTTGCTCGCTGCCTCAGGTAGAAGCCCGATTATTTTTTTTTGCGATTTTAACATCCCGAACTACTTGCCTGCTAAGGCCATGTTTTGGCTGTCAAATGTCAGGTTCGCATCAAACAGAATGCCCAAGTTCTTCACCATGGGTTTTGGCTCAGGAAGGGAACCAAGTGATGGCAGCCACTAGTCAGGAGTCCAGATGTATGTCTGACCCCCCAGGATCAGGACCAGGCCTGGGAGTAGTTCGCGGAGTTTCGCTACGCGGAACTCCGGGAAGTGACAAAAAACTCTGCGGAGTTCCACAAGTGGCGGAGTGCAGTACGAACTGCCGTTCACGCTGATCTTCCTGCCGCTCGAGTACAAATTCTACCCTTGGCGAGTGGGGAAAAAACTCTGCTGCACTATGCAGAGCGTACTTTTCTACACTCCGCAGAGCACAGAGTGCCAAAAACTCAGCAAACTCTGCAAACGGAGCGGAGTTCACCACCCAGGACTAATCAGGATCTCTGTTTTGCCAGCATTTAATTTCAGGCAATTGAGGTCCATCCCGGAGGCTCCCTCAGTCAGACAAGTCCTCAGAGAGGCAGCAGCCGTAGCCGTATTCTGGAACAAGGTGACAATGATCTGAGTATCATCGGCGTAAGACAAGATGTCAAAGTCATGCCACTCGATGATATTTGCCAGGGGGGGGCATGTAAAGATTAAATAAGGTAGGACTCAAAGAAGAGCCCTGTGGCAATCCCTGTTGCAGTGGCAAGACTTTGGATTTATACGGTTTCTACAGGACCTGAAAGGTGCAATCCTGCAGAAAGGAAGCGAGTCTCCACAATGCCTTCCAACTGACACCGTAGTTTCACAACCATTCCAGCAGGATGCTGTAGGACACAGTGTCAAAAGCTGCGCTCAGATACAGTAGCAGTAAAGCTGCTGTGTCACCTCTGTCCAGGGACTGGTGTATGGTTTCGGAGGCCAGTAGTAATGCAGATTCTGTACTGTACTGGGGGCAGAAACCCGACTGAGTTCTGCGCAGAAGGTCTCTGGCCTCTACAAAAGTCGAGAGTTGGTGAATAACATACTTTTCTGTGACTTTCACAGGATTAGGGAGCAGTGAAAAAGGTCTACATTTTCGGGCTTAGAAGGGTCCAGTGAGGGTTTCTTCCAAAGCGGCACCACTGAGGCATGCTTCCTACAAGTGGGCACCTCCGCAGAGTCCAGGGAGATGTTCATCATATTACCCAACAGAGGAAGAAATTCACCAGTTCCCAACTCCAAAATAGCGGAGGTGTCATATCAACAGGAGAGCCGGACTTAATAGAGTGCATCAGGGGGGATATCTCATTAAGTGCAATGGATTTGAACTAGAGCAGACGAGAGTCATCCTTCCAGGGTTTAAACCAAACCTGTAGCATGGGGTGCATTTAGCCTCCTCAGGAAAGGAGCTATATAAAGAAGTAACTTTGTCCCAGGAGAAGGTAGCAAGGGCATTACATCCCGCCTACGATGGGGGAGTGCAACAAGAGACGCTGTCCAAACAGGACAGGGTCTTGACAATAGAGAAGATTTTGCATGTAGAATTCTGGGCCCCTGCAATTTTGTTAGTATAGAATTCCTGTCTCACTTGTTTCATGCGCTTGTGGTAGGTTTTTAAAGTAAGACAATACTGATTTTTACTCGCCTCTTCAAAAGCCTTACGCCACACACGCTTGCAGCGTTTACATTGTTTTTTTAATGACACTAGTTCTCATTGAACCAGTCCGCCAAAGGCTTGGTCCCTCACAACCATAGGAGCAATCTGGTCCAGGGCCCTTGTCACTCATTTGTCAACCTGGGATGTTGCGATGTCAATACAACTATCAAGATTGGGCCTTCTGGCTGCGAGGGCAAGGGTGAAATTGGCGTACGAAACATTGGCCCATTTCCTAGACCTCACCCGAGTACCAGAGGTGGAAATGGCTGGAGCACAGCCCAGAGGACCCTGGAACGGTACTGCCAGATGGTCAGACCATATGAGAGGAAGGGGAGGATTCACAACAATACTAGTTAAGTTAGAAAAAATGGGATTAAGGTTGTTGACTGCCTCTGTGAGTGGGAGAGAGAACTAACTGAGATAGCTGGAGGGCCTTCAGGTCGGCAGCGAAGGTGGCTGCTGCTGGGCACCCAGTGTCTGAATGAAGATTATGATCACAGAGAAATTAGCATAGTGTAGGATCAGAGGGGGTAAGACTTCTACCAAGGATGATACGAAACTCGAGGCAGTGCCTGGCAATAGATAAGTATCCCTGATAAGCAGAAACTACTAGAGCAAGTCAACGAGAAGAGCACTGCATCACAGCTCTTTATAGCTATGTCCGTGAAAGCACAAAGCAAGGTCTGCTTAAAAATGACGGCAATGTCTCCCCCACGGTGGCCACGTCTATCAAGCTGCATAATGGCATAGCCATAGGGGATGGCTAAAAGAATATCTTGCTCAGAATTCTCCGAGAGCCAGGTCTCAGTAACAAAGATGGTGGCAGGGGCAAAGTCTAGGATAAAATCATGCATTTCTATTTTGTGCTTGACTAGCGAGCAACAGTTTACCAGATAGACAGTTTACCAGATAGAAGGAGGCCGTGAGGAAAATCCAAAGGCACGCCACTCACCTTAAGGGTAAGAACAGATTTGGCTGCAAATTCGTAACCGCACCCATCACAACATGCAATGGCGTCACAATAATCCAGTTTCTGCTGGCACACATGGTGGAGCTCTAATGCTTAGCTCTTTAAGATGGAGTGAGGAGTCCAGGCGCGGATGGATGCAGGTGGGATTGTGGCGCAGACGCGCTTTCGGACTGGCTTTGAAGCCCGACATGCGAGGGTGTGTCAGGGGGCGTGAGGGCAAAAGAAACACAAACTAAGGTCTAGCAACCCCCGCTGTCCCTTACAAGCTATCTTGTAAGATACAGCTACTGGCGGAAAAAACCCCCCAAAAAAACGGTGAGAATGCTAAAACACATAAAAGCATGTAAAAACAGGCAGACATAGCATATGCCGCTACCAGTAATATGGTGGCTGTGCGCTGACGCGGGAGCCAGGCATCTCCCAAAGCGCACCTAGTGCTACAAGGAAATCAATGGGGGACGCAGAGTTCAGTGGTTAGCTTCCATTCAAGGCTGCGCTGACGCGCTCTTGAACCGGCTTTGAAGCCCGGCATCCGGGGGTGTATCAGGGGACGTGGCTGAGGAGCACCGATTCAGCGTGATGACAATCAAATGTGCAAGCAAAAGAAACATGAACTAGGGCCCAGTAACACCAGCTGCCCCTTACAAGCCCCCTTGTAAGATACGGCTACTGGCAAAAATAAAGAAAACCAACAAAATGGTGAGAAAAAAACAAACACATAAAAGCATTTAAAAACAGGCACACATAACATATGCCACTACTGTAATATAGCGGCTGTGTGGTGATGCGGGAGCCAGGCATCTCCTAAAACACAACTTGTGCTACAAGGAAATCAATGGGGGACGTAGAGCTCAGTGATTAGCTTCCACGCAAGGCTTGCTACTCAAACTCTAAGTATCATTGTAGAGGGAACTCACCAAATGGAAAAACCTCAAGTGTCAATCACTAGTACATATTTGGATGGAAGGAAGCAAAAATAAATACCTCAATTTTGTTGCAGGGATTCTGCTCAGGAACAGAACTATGCTTGGGACACTAGAACATTGGCAATAAGTTACTAAGCCACCATACCACATCAGCATCTATGAGCCCGAGTCCGACTAGCTATAGTGCTTCACTTGCCCTCCTAACCTTTCCAGAGAAACAAGTGAGTTGGCACACAACATGCTCGACCCTCTCAGGGATCGCTGTAACAGGGCACACCTTTCACTCTCTCACTCATACTTGTCCACAATAAAATAAACAAGAGACACGAAGGAAGTTTAGAATATTTATTTAAACTATTTTGCTCTAAGATGCAGTATTTGCACCACAATTAGAAAACAAATTGATAGCAAAATTATTACTAGCTTGGTTAACAAACCATATACCATAAAAAGACCTGTCATGTTATAAGACAGATTAGCCTAAACCCCCCCTTCTTCCTACTGAAGCTAAATGATTGTATATCGAAGTTCCGCGGGATGAGTGGCGGACCCCGTACCTTAGCATACATAGATGGACGTTCTATATCTCACCTGACACTGTAATCTTTCGCTCAGTCTGTGCTTTTTAGAACTCTTGTTCCTAGTTATATGACAAGACATGTGTGCTCACAAACTGCAGCTGCATTTTCATGTTATGTCTAGGTGCTAGAGTTCAACCAGAGAGCATTGTTTTTTGACTTGACCTTGTCTATGGCGTTCAGACTAAATCCCAGGAAAAGAACAGAACATGAAAACATATGTGGGTTCTGTGTGAAAATACAACGTGGCACAAAAGCAAGCGTGTTTATGTAGTAACGTGTGCAAAAGAAATGCAGCCTACAACTTTTACAACTAGGCTAACATAGGGCAAACGACAATGGGCTATGCAAGAAACACACGACCCCCCCCCTTTGGTCAGGATAATAGCACAAAATAAAATACTAAATGTAATGAATAAAATTAGAAGGTAAACAAACTCAAAGCATAGTTTGAAGATAAGATACGCTGAAAACGATAACAGCAATGACAATATAGAAAAATAGTCAAATTATGGTGTTTCGGAGGAATTCATTGTGTCACTCGCCAACTCAAAGGCTAAGGACTCCATGAATGAGTCTGACTCTGCATATGATGATTGGTCAACAGCCCAAGTCACTAGCTCCAGGGAACAAACAAACAAGATCCTCAGTCTCAGCCGATGCCGAGACAGTCACCGGGCAATCTGCAACCATGTTAGTAGAGCCTGTTTCCTGTGACTCATGTGCCGATGCACATGGATCCCCAAAGGTCAGTGGCTCAAACCTAGCATTGTGTAGAAGTCGCAAACCTAAAGGACAGTCCTAAAAATGGGTCGCCAAGGGACTCATCAGCGGTCTAATGTCCAAGGCAGCGGTCCTCTGCGAAGCCAGGCAAATATCCACTGCCTATTTAAAGAGGCACCAGAGACAGTGGAACACGGGTTGCACGCAGATAAACCAGGCAGGCCGGAATGTTAAGAACCAATCATGATCCCATCCTTGCAGTAGAAATATTCCAAAGACATGTAGCATATGCTCATGGTAGTATTGGAACGGTTCTAGTTCCAGAAGGCCTGCAAAGGGAACATTCATTGTGCAAAAGCAGGAACAGGATGAGAATGCTGCAAATGAGGACTAACAGCAAAGGGAATCCTCCAAATACACTGGAAAAAATGGAGTGGATAAAAGCTAGGATTACTCCAGAGATAGTTTGAAATGAACTAACAAGGCAGGAGTCTACAATCTTAAAAAAGTGGGCGAGGTCCGTCGCATTAGAGGCATTCAAAATTTGATGTACTAATTCTCCGAAATGCAGGGGAAGGTTTGTATTCAATAATGACTATATTTTACTGGAAGTTCTAGCCACCTGCAATTCGAAGGTATGGCGAGCAGATGTGAGAGCTGCTTCTTGTTGGAACAATAATGCTTTGAGTTTGCTTAGCTTGTTGAATTCTGCCTTCAAAGTTGGAATGGAAGGCCACAATGAACTATGTACGATCCCATGCAAAGTCGGAAACAAGACATTGTTGCAACAAGTGACTAACTGGGAAATGTATAAAATATACAGAACCCCAGCTCGTATTTGTTTTTGGCACTATCTCAGATTTACAGATCCTTGTAATTCTGGGGCAGCGTCAAAAAGCAATGGGTGCTACGGTCGAACGCCCACAGCAACATCCATTGCACACCTCTTTGACGCAGAAAACTGCATGAAAGGGTACGATATTTACAATGCGGCATTAAGCCACGCAAAGTGGCTTAGCGCTGCATTGTAAATATGGAGCAAGGCATTGCGCCACCGGATCGTCGTAAAAAGTGATGCTCCGGTGGTGTAATGCCCTTGTAAATATGCCCCTCAGAGTTTAAAGTAATCCGAAACATGTTGCTTCTCTTTTTAAGAGTCATTATCTTTATGCCTAATGTGCCTCCTAGCAAAAGGGGTAGATATTTGCATGTTTTACACAATATTTTTCACTCTACCAAATAGAAAGAACAGTATTACTAAAGCATGAAGGACAAAATTATTATTGATGCATAACACCTCGAATAGGATTTGTGACTTTCATATGCCTCCATGTATTCATACCTCACTGTAAGGTTTATCTTCGCCTCACTGTAAGATCGTCCTTTGCCAGGGAACTCAGTCTACCTCTGACTGATCCAGCTGATCTTGTCCTGTTTAGTCAGTACTGAACAGTAAGTAATATGTCAGGACTGAAGAATATGCCTTTCGCCACAAATTTCAGTCCTAAACTCTATCTCCTACCTTTATTGCTTTATATGTACCAATGAATACGCTGTTGCTATTAATATACCCCAATCAATAGAAAAGTCCTGTAATAATGTCCATTATAGCATGCATAATTTGCAGTGTGCGTTCTAGCTCTTTGTTTGCTGTGTATTTTACCTCTGCTGTCGAGCTGCGGTGCTTGACACTGAAAGCTTCTTGCAATGTGTGTTTCTGCAGTCATTTTAAATAACACGAGATTTAGCAGAGGTTACCTTTGGCCAACTTGCAATGTTTCACAGATATCTTCGGAACAGGTTTATAGGGCACGCGTTGCAAACCATTTCATTGCTGAAAGTACAAAATGCATCCTAGCACATCATTATTTCAATTACAAGCGCTTCATTGTCCTTATTTTTATATGCCGCACTATATCTGACTAAGGCTTTTCAGTCCCTCTAGCTCCCTGAACCCGCAGCGCCATAGCCCTGGCCAAACACCATTATGGCCTGAGATGCTGAGGACATGTGGCGCCTTAAGGTCCTCGTCGCCACTGTAGAGTCCTAGGCAGGCAGCGCAGGACCAAGAATCACACGAAGTCTGTGTAAATGGTGGATCTGGAGCGAGGGCACGTGCGCTCAGGGGCCCTTTTAGTGGCAGGGTCACAGGCCTGGTGACGCCCGTGTAAAGATGGGTGTAGGGCTGTGTACTGGACAACCCTTTTAGAAAACGGACAGTACTTTAATGTGTCCAACCGAACGCTACAGACCTTTGCTCCTTCCTCAGAAGGACTACTTCCTTATTTGTCTTGAGTCAATATTCATTATTTCCCTAGTTTCTATAGATAAATTAGAGGTGGGCATAAGATCGCAGGAAAGTTTTCATGGAGTCGTCGAATAACCTCTCAAATTGTTCCTCAAGTGTCCATTTCATAGCGCTATCGGTGTCAAAGCACAATACGATTTTTTTTTTTGCATTCCTCAATCCATACAGAGCCATACGCTTCAGGCTTTACATATCTCGTTGCAGTTCCCACTAGTTCTTCTGACGCACCATTCCACTGCAAATATGCCTCCAAGTCTCAGAGTATCTGTTACCTTTTTCTAATTTAGGCTATCCCACATTCTTTAGGCACTCGAGTGATCTTAGACTCTGCATCTCTTTAGTGTGGGGTCTGCATATCTGGTTGCCGGACTACCAACCTTTGCAGGTGTTTTTTCTGTGACCACTTAGCCAGACAATGATTGATGCCCTTCAGCTACTGCCTCCAAGCCTGATACAGTTGTAGGTGCGTATAATTGCCGCGTGCAGCGATAGATCGTGGGCAAGTAGTACACATATCCTTTGGATGCAGATATAATGTATCGTCTCAAGATGGGAACACTAGAATCTGCTTATTAAAACCCCTCTTTTTAACTGTTCTCTGAATCAGTGGACATTTAAGCATGCGCCCCGGATACTCAACGTGATAATGATGTTGTAAGTTAATGATCAATTTTCATTTTAAGGTTTTCATCCCCAGGCCTAGGCACTGTGACAATGTAATGTAACAAGTGAGCTACTGTTCTGGTGACCAAAAGAAAGTTTTCTTTTTTAGAAGGCGACGAAACTCATTAGGTTTTGTGTATGCCTGGATCTTTTTTCCTTTATTTGTTCTGTTTGCACCTATGATTGGTAGAGCTTTATATTTAGAATCAGAAAAAAATCACCCGATGCACCTAGCCGGTTAGTGCTACTGTTTTTAGCCTTTTCCCCCCCATTGTGTGCAAAAAAACAAGTTGCATCAGCGTCTGCAAGCCTGTCCACTACGACCCTATCATAACTAGGGCTCCCGGTTTTATGGTATTTATATTTTTGTCATTTCCGCCTGTATTTATCCATATTTATTTTTTGCTAATTTTACCTGTATTTATCCACATTTATTATAGGTTTTGTGAAAAAATGAACCTGAAATGTGTATATTTCCTCATTTATTTAATCAGTCAATGTGCACTCGTGCCTGAACGCCTGACAGGTTTCAATTATATATACACACACTCAGATGGTAAAATATGCACTAGTAAGAAAATATGAAATTTTTTGTATCAAGGTTGTGCAAATCTACTGCTCTATATGGCTCTTTACTAAAATCCCTATATTTTTTTAATCCCCTTGCCTGTCAATAAAACAACCCAATTTCCGTTTTTATCCACATTTAAAAATAACAGGAAAAAAATGGTTCATGCTAGCAATGTAGGCAGTGTTAGCAATTGACACATCATTACTTGCATGTTCATGTAATTCATTCAATCAATCAATCAATCAATCAATCTTGTAAAGCACAAAGCTTGTGTGAAATCCCAAGGAATTGCCTCAGCCCTGTGGAGAAAGAGTTAAGAGGCTGGCAATCGCATTCACCATCCATCCGACACTCTGGACCATCTCAGAATTGACATAAAGTCAGCACCTGACCTTGACACAGAGTGGGCATTGTGACCTCCTGGGAGTGGTGGAGATCGGGCTAGCTCCATCTGGGTGCGACTCTCCCTGCTTGCACCACTTACTTGAAATGTAAGGGCAGGCGGTAGCACTTGAGGCAATTGCCTCTATCTGCTAACATTTGAATCATGCCCTTAGTGGTTAGCAGTGTTGTGTTCTATTGACTCTTATAGGATATTTCTTAGTGGCTAGTGCTGCTGTGCACACATTGATAGCCAAGTTTATATGGCTTATTATTGATGTGTTGGATGCATTGCCAGTCTTCTGTTTTACGTTTTTGCTGCATGCTAGCAATGTAGGCAGTGTTAGCAATTGACACATCATTACTTGCATGTTCATGTAATTCATTCAATCAATCAATCAATCTTGTAAAGCACGACTACTCACCCATAAGGGTCTCAAGGCGCGGGGGTACTGCTGCAGAGGACTTACCCGTCCCAGCAGTCATGTACAATATCTCTGATGCCCTCTGTGAAGTCATGTATATACGAATCAAAAGGGCAACCCTGCTCCCTTATGACCCCGGTAAGTCTGTGTAAAAAGAGATGCAATGTTTCTTATGAATTCATCTGTAAATAATTGGAAAACTTTCTCAAGAAACAAAGTGTCTCTGTCTACAATGGTTGTGAGAAAAGATTGACATCACCCTCTGCAATTATTTAAACAAACATGAGAACGACTGGATCACACCATTCGCACAATGTTTTGTTTATCTTAAATTAAACTCTGAAATCACAGTGCAGTGATGAAGGTTGGTAACGGCACAGTGCATAACATGCCAAGTGCCTTGGAACAATTTATAAGTGACACACAACAGTTAAAAGTGGTTGGCTGCATCCCTTTTCAAAACACCACAGGTCAGAATAAGAGAGTTTGATCCGCAGGGCAGCAATGGTCAGTTGTAACAGTCCACAAAGTCAACTTTTCGACCACCATAATGAATGATGGTGTGTTGATCAGGCCAATATGGAGCCAGGTAATACTTGGTATAACACTCTAGAAAAATTATAATTATAGGATAGGCAAGAGAGGGATATTAAAGATAGATCCAGTCAGAAACAACGGTGTGTGGGTAAGGCTTACCTTATATTAGATAAAATATTGTTTATCAAACTAACGATCTGAAAAAAGATATGCAGTGTTTTAATGTATCATGAAACTCTTGATGTGCAGTGCTCTAAATTATGCACTGTCTTTGGTTCCTCACTAAGACCTCAGCCATATGACACCATTGTGTGTCTCTCTTTCTATACACAGAGAGGAAACACTACCATGGAAATAATTACTGCGGTCACAGAAAATGATTTTACAGTAATACACATGCAAAGGTACCTAAAGCACATTGAAAACCAACCAAGCAATATAAAACAGATGCACACTGAAAGAAATCCCAACCTTCTCTCTTTCTGAGTGGTGTTCTTGTGCAGCAGCCAGTTTTCCAAGAGCATTACATGATACTACCACATCAACATCAATCTGTATTGTGCACCCACACAGACAAAGCACAGATTGTGTTACAGATGGACTTGTTAAACATGAGCTGTCAGAGTAGAAGTTAATTAATTTTCCCTGGGCTAGAAACAGAGCAATTGCAGCAAAAACATTCAGTTCCAAAGAGATACCGGTGCAATTGTTGATGGGCTGCAGAGACCCTGTATCCAATAGCACATTGTTTCTGCTGAAAGGTTGTTCCAAATGCACAATGAAAACTAAACTCAAGTGTGATTATCTCAGGGGTAAAGTAAGTTGTCCTATACATATTTCTGTTGGAAAGGTGTATTTAAACCTTTCCTACCAGCAGACTGTCAAAGGATAGTAATATCATCTTTAATCCTATCACGGGTGGACTATTGTAATAGTCTGTACCTTAATGTTCAAAAGAAATACCTAAACAAGCTTCAACTAATACAGAATGCAGCAGCTAGACTGCTGACTGGGACACCAAAATTTGTTTCTGTTAAAAAAGAAATAAAAAGGTTACACTGGCTCCCTGTGAAACAACGGGTTCACTTTAAATCCCTGTGCATGGTTTTCAAAGATCTTCACGGAACAAGGCCTGACTACCTGCAAAGACACTTCCAATGGTACATCCCCAGAAGAGCCCTTCGTTCGGCTGAAGCAAAAGGGGTGGTCGTACCGCTAGTTAAAAAAGCTAACTGGGGCGGTAGAAGCTTCGTCACCTGTGCCGCCCGGGCATGGAATGAGCTTCCTTTTCACCTCAGAAGCACCACGGAACTGCTGACATTCAGGAAGGGGCTGAAAACCTGGTTGTTTTCCATGTAGACCAATACATACTCTGGATTTTTGATGGACAGTAGCCTGCGCCAGGACACCCTCGGGTAACCGTGCGCTCAAGAAATGCTATTAACATAACATAACATAACATTCAGGCAGTGGGCCTTCGTTTCTAACCCACAAACCTGCACCATCGGTGTAATCCGAGGCTCAGACAGAAGATTCCAATCTTGGCTGTGATCCATTTCCTTAAGAAAATTAAAAAGAAGCTGGTTACAACTGGGAGTATGCCAACCGATTTATAGAAGAGCTCTTGGAAGCTTCAGACTTTCAAAGGCGTACTATAGGCGATTTTTATAGCACCGATTTCATAACAATTTTCATACACTATGCAAACTACAATCAGGCTTATTTGGATGTTATGTTTTTGCTCACAAAGCACCCTCATGAAACTGGGATTGTAAATAGGAAAATAAAACATATTTTAGCTACTTAAGGATGAAGGAGCTGATTTGAAATTTGGCCGAGAAGGAACACCTTTGAAACTCCACCAAACTTTGGGTCGGCCCATCTCAGAGGTGGGCAGACCACAAGTATGTCGACGGCGGAGCCTTCTCCGACTTCATCATCAAGGTACTCCTTGGGCACTGGGCCCCAGACGCACACCGCAGGGCACTTCTTGACCCATTTTCCTATTTAAGTTCTATTTTTTAAAAATACAGACCTAGAAACACTTTTCTGTCTGCATGTCATGTGCCAAGATGAAAAACATTGGAAGTCTGGAAGCCTTTTTCACCAGGCTGTAATGAGTGAGATGAGAGTTAGAAATATTAGTAACCCCAATTCCAAAAAATACCACAGCTTATATTCTTTTGGCTTCGTCGAAATGTAGCTCAGAATTATATCTGATCTTTGTCTAAGGTCGTAATTGAGGCACTTTTCAGTTTTTCAAATTTGAAAGTGCATCTAATGTAGTGGCATATTACCTGTTTTCAGCCTTTAAACCCCTGGTCTTTCCCAGTAATTCTTATGCAGTCTTTTTATTGGGTCTGCTGAGGCATTTATCTGTTTGTAGGTTACTTAAACTGTTAGCTCCCTTCCACTAATGCACAGTGAAATAAAAAGTGCTTACATTTCTGTAAATTAAGTTGTAAATTTAAATTTGGGCATTATCAGGGATATTCTCCTATTTATTTTTCTTATTTATTTGTGGTTTTGTATATCGTGGATGAAATCCTTGAGTTTTAGAGCGCTTTGCAGTTTAAAAAGGACAGCATAAGATTCCCATAGATGCTCTAAATAACGATTGAGATTAGCTGAAGTGTTAGAGTATTAACTCCCTAGCTGAAACTGAAATCAGCAGATTTAAATAAATCAAAAGGATAATATTGAAGGCAGAGGTAAAATTGATCCATGTGGATTTGGGAAACAGTGACGCTCTTCGGAGTGACAGGTATGCGAGTAACTGGCTGGTGTGGGCTTCTTCTTGAATCACCATCAAATTAATTTAAAATAGTACCCCACCCTCTGTTATGAAATGGGGCTGCATTGTGTTGATTTAACGATAAAAGTACAATTATATGTGAGAGAGATCAAGAGGAAAGGAGGGTGATTGCAAGGCACATTGAAATGATTCATTATTTTAGCAATCAGCCAGGGGTTAGAATCAGCTCTCTAGATATGGGGGAGCTCTGTTTTCCTCATATATTTTGTGTATGTGTCTTCCAGACTCTTAGCAATGTGAACTTGGAGCTCCTTATTGGTGAAAACAATGTCGTTCTTGTACCTACCATTATCTAAAATGCTATTATTATTCTTAACTTTGCAAGATACATTATTGCATGTTATGAAGAAGACTGAAGGAAACATGGATAAAGCTCCAAATCGAGTTTGAAAGATTTTTATTGAATATATTATATGGAAACTGAAGAAGTCGGGCTATTTAGTCAGGGTACTAATTATGCTTATTTCACTGAAAAGGCAAAGTATTTATGTGCTCTAAACAAGTATTGGGATTTAATCAAAGCCTTATTTTACAATCCACGGAAATCCAGTCCAGTTACTGGATGATCGCAAGTGGTCTTTAGGAATTCTCTGCTAGGTGAAACTGGTTTGATCAAGATTTGGCATTGAGTCACTGCCGGTGATCATTGCTGTCTAAACACAAGGATCCAGATAAGGTGCACATTCTGATTGCTAGAGGTGGATTAATGTAACGTAAGGCTGTTGATCATGCTAGGCAGAGAAAAGAAACATTTTCAGGTGTTTTCTTAAATTCAGATGGTCAGAGGTAAGGCATAATGATAATGGTTGGATGCTACAAATCTTGGTTGCTGCATAAGCAAACATCTCGCCAGCACCCTCGTTCTGTGCAGCTTAGGCGGAAGTACAAAACAAGCAGAACAGAGAAAAGGGTGCATGGCTTTTAAGAGGGGATCGCTAGACTGAGTATGAATGCAGAGCTCCATTCTTATATAGGTTTATTGCAGATACAAAGACATTTGAACTCACCATAATTCTCAATGTGGAGCTAGTAAAGTAATTTAAGGTGGTGAGAAATAGGGGCCAATGAAGGAAGATGCATCAGGAGTCTAGCTACCATGTTTTGTATAAGTTGTACCTTTTGACACTGAATCATAGGATGCGTCAAATAAAGCACCTCAAATAATCCAGTTGGAAGCCCACTATTGCACCAAGGATTGTGAAGTGAGAAGCTGAAGGCAGGAGTGAACGAAGTTTTTTTTAGCAGTTAAAGTTGGAAAAGGCAAATTGACATAAGTTTTCCAATTTGAGCAGCGCAGCTCAATTTATCAGCAAATGCGAATCCAGGTTGCATACTGTTGTCAGAGATCAGACGCCTACTTGCGGATCTTTGGCCATCGTCTGATGGAGAGCTCCAGGTATTGACTCTTGTGGTCTGCCATAGGTAAGGATGACTCTTCCTAGTAGCCACGTTGCTGCAAACTCAGGAACCATATAAGGAGGAAATTGTCCTCCAGAAGGAATCCCAATGGAGGAAAAAGCCTGGGGACAAAAAAAATCCCAGAAAGCAGTTGGGATCCGGGGGGAAAACACAGGAAGAATAAACTGGAAGGAATCCAAGCAGAAGGAAGAGCAGGAAATAGAAGAAATTCTGGAAAGAAGACTAAATAGCTGGATGGAGTAACCCAATTGAAGTAGGAGCAGTGAACAGTAGGGCAGGATGCACAAAGCGTTGCAATGCAGGAAATGGCTGGACAGACTTCCTTATATAGGGCCAAAAACAAAGGAAACTATGAGGAAGTCATCTTGGATTGAGAAAAGGAAAAAGAGTAATAGGCTGAGGTGGCCATCTTGGCTTGGGCTTTATTAGAACCCAGGATCGCTCCTAGGGAATCCTGAGAAGATGAAGATGTGAAGGAATGGAGGCGACATTGGCGACCCCCAGCAGCGTTTTCCCCTATAACAGAGGCAGGGGCACAACAGCACCAGCAGGCCAGCCCCCGTAAGGTGAGAGTGGGTAAGCGGTGAAGTGACCCACCAGTGGGCTGCCTGCACTCCCCATAGGCCTACAGCAGCTTGCCCCGCCCACTAGACAAGATTCCAAGTGTCAGGCTAAGGTGGGATGCTGGTGCTGGAGCCACAACTGTGGTCACAGGGATAGGGTAGGAATGCAGCGAAGAAGACAACCAACTATTTGACTACATTGCTGAGGACCCTCCTATAATTAGGAACTCAGTCTCATCTGAATCAAGCATTGGGAAATTTCTCCTGTTTCCAGCAACTATCACAATCAGACAGGAGCAAACAACTCGTAAATAAAGACATTGTAATTTACAATGCCAATAGCTTAAACTTTTGCAAATGTGAGACCTATTGCATTGTAAATGCTTGTTGATTTAAGGCAATAATAACACGACACCAAGACCTTGAAACAACACCACACTCCTGCTAGTCCTGTGTGCAGATGCCAAGGAACATGGGGGAGCTAAATACATGAACTGTTTGTGTTCACAGAATATCTCAAGGGCATAAATCAAGTGTTGCTGCACAGCACGAGCAGAATGACGGGAAACAACCTTTAGAACGCATGCATTACATCGCATGCCATTAGATCGAAGTTTTACAACGCAAGTCGTTACAACGACTTGCACTGGAGGGCGCTATAGGACAGGAGTAGTTTAATTTACTATCCAACACCTTCCCTACTGTACGTAGGCTGGAGTTGGAATAGTAAATTAAACTACTCCTAAGTCCAGCGCCCTCCAACGCAAGTCGTTGTAACGACTTGCGTTGTTAAAACCGCAAGCTAATGGCATGCGATGTAATGCATGCGTGATATTGTCATACATCCAGAATGACAACTGCAAAACGTGGGTGCTCTGAAATCAAAATGAAAAAAACTTTTTGCGGCAGAATGGCAAAAATACATAACACTTACCAAATCAACACTGCCAAGCATTCCTGTATAAGGCAGATGTGGAGAAATCAAATTATGCAGCGTAAACAGTTTTATCTTCATTCTGTGTTTTACAGACTCAGAACTGAATGAATAAGAAGGACAGCATCCTGGGAGTTGTGTGTGTGGGCCGCCATTGTAAAACTGAAAGCACGCATGGCGCGCTGAGAAAAAAATGAAACTAAAAGCGTGCATGACGTGCTGAAAATTAAAACAAGAAGCGGCCCCATTATTCCTCAAGGGCATTGTTCCGGGAGTGGTGTGTGCGGGCCGCCATGTAAAACAGAAAGCGAATGGCCTGCAGAAAAAAAAAAAAAAAAAGTGAAAGGGCGCATGGCGTGCAGAAAATTAAAACGTGAAGCGACCACCATTATTCTTCAAGGACAGCATCCCGGGAGTGGTGTGTGTGGCCCGCCATGTAAAACGGAAAGCACATGGCCCCCTGAAAAAAACAAAAGAAAAGTAAAAGCACGCGTGGCGTCCTGAAAATTAAAACAAGAAGCGCCTGCCTGTGAGTGGTGTGTGTGACCGCCATTGTAAAACGGAAAGCGCATGGTGCCCTAAAAAAATAAAATAACAAGGGTGGGAAGGGGTGGTCACCACGCTAAAGCCTGCGTTAAAGAAGCAGTGCTGTGTCATTAAAGAAAATAGTGCTCACAAACTAGATAAAGCAGGCCATTTAACAACACAAGTAAAAAGTCCAGTCCTCATGGGAGGTTACAAATGCAGACAAGGCGGTACCAAAGAGGGACTACTAAGCCTATTCATGGATCAAAAGCAACGATTTAGAAAGGACAGTAATAGGAGCCAATTGAAAAGATGGACGGGAAATGTGCAGAGCTTCAAGTCCATACCTGAATACCCCGAAAGAGCAGTGCATGCGCTGCCCAGGCTCGACCTAAAAACCAGGAGCAACGACTGCCTGGAGACATACCAGGCACGAGGTCGCCATGTAAATGCCCTCACAGTCACGAAGAGTGAAATACTGTGCCAGGGTCCCTCTGGACAGGACAGAAGACTGAGAGGACAAAGTTCGCACCACAACGCTCGAGTTTTGAGCAGGAACGCTTCCAAACACCCAGCGGATGCACCATCTGACTATGCCGACTGCTGTAAAAGGATTGTTAGAAATGGGGTTTCTGGTTGGCTAGGGTATACACCTAAGCCAGGCAGAACCCACCACTCTAGTCAGGGTAAGGGAGCTACACACCCTAGATAACCCCTGCTCACCCCCTTGGTAGCTTGGCGGAGCAGTCAGGCTGATCCCAGAGGCAACTTGTAAAGTGTTTGTGCAACACACAAACACACCAGTGACACACTAGGCACACCACAAAGGACACTACACACAAGGTTATATCAAAAATATCCTTTGTGTTGTACGTAAAAACACATTGGACCATAGATCACTGCGCAACACATATAGACCACATAACATAAATCACTGCAGCACTAGGCGCTTGCCGTGACTTACCTAGATCATAATTCACGTGGTAGCATGTAAAGCACATTTAAACCCCCACTCACGTAAATCACTGTGCCACTAGGCACTGGTTATAAAAAATGCACATAAACCACATTTACATAATCACTGCGCCAACTAGATTTGATTTGATTTGATTTGATTTGTATATTTGTAAAGCGCACGAATGCCCAAAGGCGTCTTGGCGCTAGTCGTTGTAAAAAGACTAGGTCTGCCGAAGAATGATACCAACTACAAAGTAAACAACCATGTTTTCACCTCCTTCCTAAATGAAAGTAGCGACGCGCTGTTTTTAATTGTGACAGGGAGAAGGTTCCAAGTCTTAGCCGCCTGAAGAAGGAAGCTTCTCCCTCCCCACCTTACTTGCTTAAATTTTGGAACCTGAATTAATTTTGCCTGGCTAGATCTCAGTCTCCTGGATGGCTCATAAGGTTTCAAATGAGTTTTTAAGAAATGGGATCCTAGGCCATTGTCATGGTCATAACATAGACCATAAATCACATTGCATCAAAATAGGCCATAAGCACGTAAATCACTTTGCCACTAGGGCTTTGGTCATTACATCACATGTGGGGCATTCATATATAGCCACATATATTGCCCACGTCATCAGAGCATGAATGCCACCATTAGGTAGGTGGGAGAACCAAATGTATCCCCCCAAAACATCACCATTACATGCAAACTATGCAGTTATAACCTGTAGGCCATAGGAGCACCTGTGCGCCTACTATGGGTATTACGGTAATTCTGTGGAGCCTGTAGAGGCCCTCACTGTGTACCTGGGCCAAGCGCTGCGCTGCAGTAAAAGACCACGCTGAGCCCAGTCACTTTGCACTCGTGGTCCCGACTGACTCCCTCGGGCCGCCTCCTTTATTTTCGTCACCCCCGCGCATTACGTCATGCGTGGGGCAAACCAACTGTACGACGCAGGCGGGTGACTCACTTAGTCACCCCCTGTCGTCACACAACAAATGGAACATTACAAAGCGTTCGTGAACTACAACGGGGGTCCTCAGGCCAGGACTCACCCCGTAATGGAAGGCTTACATGAATGCCCCCAAATTGCGCCCTTTACGGTAAGGGGGGGACATAAACTGTCCGATTTGGCCGGGCAACCTTTCACTGCCACCCCGCGGAACCACCATTGTAAGGCAGCCACCCACGAACGGACTGGGTGGAGGCCGATGAGCAAAGCAGGCACGCCCCACCCTGCAGATTCTTCTGGGGGGGGGGCGGGTAGAACCTCTCGCGGACCCCTCCATGCACAGTGGAGCAATCGGCGGCTGCGGCAAAGCAGTCCCTACCACGCATGCTGCCTTCCTTCTTGCAGTAGCCCCGGCTTCCTCAGGGAGGGCGGGGCCTGCAACACCAATGCCAGCCGCGCTGGTATTAGCTCCTTCCCCCAGTACGGCCCTCCGGCCATTTCCTTCTTTCTTTGGCTCCCTCTGCGGCTTCGATCACGGCCTCCAGCGCTGCGATGCCTCGGGGGGGGGGGCCAAAACAGGACTGCAGAGTCTGCAACGCGACCAGGTTGCAAGGCCACAAAGGCAGGAAACTGCCGAGAATGGTGGGTGCCCTTTTCCTCGGTTCGGGATCCCGGTTGCTAAGGCAACCGGTCGCAGCTCCCGGGAACTTCTGGTGGCGTTTCCGACCTCCCCCAGGCTCAGGGAGATCTATAAAGAAAAATATTTGGAATGCAATAGGTCTCGCATTTAAATGAGAGACCTATTGCATTGGATTCGAAGTGGCCGCCATTGTCCCAGCTGCTTTAAAAGTGAAAGCACGCACGGCGCGCTGAATGCAAGCAAAGCACATCGTTGTCGTTGTTCCTAACGGATCAGAAACTCAGTAAAGAAAATAGTACACGAACCGTGTAACAACCAAGTATAGGGGCCAGTAGACATGGAAGGTTACAAATGAAGACATGGCCCTACCAAGGAGAGACTAACAAGCCTATTTAGGAATCAGAAGACAGCATTTACGAAGGTCAAAGACACAAGTCAATGAAAAATATTGGCGGGGGAGTGGACGGGGCTTCTCTCCCGGACTGAACTACAACAGATCATCCCCAGAGCAGCGCTTGCGCGCTGGCTCAGCCTCGAGTTTTACACTACCAGGACATGTGAAACTTAAAAACACATGTGCTACTTTTTAAACACAATGTACCCTGTCCTATGGGCTGTTTAGGGCCTATCCTATGAGTGACGTATATGTATTAAAAAGGAAGGTTTAGGCCTGGCAAAAGGTTTATTTTTCCAGGTCGAAATTGCAGTCTAAAACAGCACACAGACTGCAATGGCAGACCTGAGTTATGTTTTAAAAGGCTACTTTTAGTGGGTGGTCCAATGAGTGCTGCTGACCACTGGTAGCATTTCATTTACAGGTCCTGGATACAGGTAGTACCACTTTACTAGGGACTTATACTTTAATTAGATGTGCCAACTGGGTATAAGCCAATTTTATCATGTTTAAAGTGAGAGGTCACAAGCTCTTTAGCACTGGTTAGCAGTGGTAAAGTGAACAGTCTTAAAAGCTAACAACATTGGATTCAGCAAACAAGAGGGGTGTAGGCAAAAGGTTTACAGGTGGCCCTGCAGAGAGGGCCAAGTCCAACAGTTAGAATTTGTAAAAATATAATGTGTAGAATGGTCTTTTAGTTTAGCAGGCAAATTGATCAATTGTGTGAAATGTAAAGTATTACATAAGTCAATAGGACACTATGGGGCCGATTCCGATTCGGGCCGGAAATCTCTCCGACCGAGCCGGACCCGGAGAGATTTCCGACCGAATCGGACCCTAGCAGTCCGACCGAACGAGTACGATGCGCACGCATGCTATCGGACTCGATTCGGTTGGACTCCCATTGAAGTCAATGGGAGCCGGTCGTACAACACGTACGCGGGCTCCCATTGACTCAATGGGTGCGAGGCGAACAAGGGCGCCCCTACAGCGGGTACGCGTCAAAGCGGGTCGTGCCGTACATGCACAGGTAGGGAGGACCCATGGGTCCCCCCTGTGTGCGACTCGCGGGGCTACACGTACAGGGGGGTCCGACACGGACCCCCAAAGTGCGGCTCCGACTGCTCTTTTGAGCCGGACGGCGCGAGTTGGTCGGACTGCTCGAGGCGCGCATCGTACTTACCCGGCCGGGGAACGTCTCCATTGCGCGGTGCGAGTCGTGTCCGTGCGAGTCGGTCGGAGCGGTCGGCTTTCGCGAACGAGTCGGTCGGTGCGGTTGGGTCTCGCGAACGAGTCGGTCAGAGATTTCGCATCGTACTCGCTCGCCCGGACGCACGTACGAATCGGTCGGGAAACAGGGCTCCGAATCGGATCCGGTAAAGCCGAATCCGATTCGGAGCCCTACCGGCCGAGATCGGAATCGGCCCCTTTGTTTCAGAGCAAAATATTTCATCTACCTTCAAGATGCACTCACCCAAAATTAACACATTCACAGCAGAGAGAGCTAATGGTCCTGGGAGTTCAGCAAAATCTCAACTGAGGTTAGTCGCAGTGCCGGGAAGCCAGAAGACTATAACATATGTTGTAGTTGAAGTGGGAGTTAAATGAACATTGACTGCAAGAACATCCACCAGCTTAATGCCAGTGAGTGGAATCTGCACTATCTGAAAATGGTGGTGCAAAATGACGGCTACTCTCTCACCCAACTTGTAAGTGTGATCCAGATGAATGAGTTTATAAGAAGCAGTGACCCTGAGGCCAATATCCTGCATGTATGCACCATGGATCCAAATCTCAGTTAAAAAGAAAAAATGCCTCTTATTAGGAATTAGAACTCAAATTTCATTGCTATGCCTGGGTATGGATAGTGCATTATTGAGGGTGGCGTGGAAAGTGAGTTGATCATTAGTAAGTTCGGTGAGGTTCATTGGAAACAGAGTTAGTTCAATAATGTCAATATTCTTGGTGAACAAAACAGATCCTTTAGGTTTACCCATTCCCCTTAGTCTTACTTCCTTGATTTGCTCTTGTGTATATTGCCAGAGATAGAATGCTCAAAAGGAACCATTAATTTCGAAATTGTTTTCAAATATTCATATGGTTGATAAACCACCCCACAGTTCTGTTTATGAATCAGCATTAATCGTGGCAACAATACAGCCTGGACCCTTAATTAGCAAACATAAGTCTATATACTTTATTGGTCAAATAATATTTGAAAATGAAAACCATTCTATAAAACAGAAGATTCCAAAAGGGCGGTGGGGGGACACATACATATCAACATATCACATTCATCTTTGCACATACATATCAATCAGACATGTAACATCAAAAGGTCATAACAATATGAAGTACAACATGTATGTGAAAGTTCTGCTAATCTGCTATGTAAGAAGTATGTACTTGTTATCTCCCGAAGAAGATTTATACTCAGTAAGACCCTTCATTTTAGTTCAGACTGCGTTTTAGTCTCCGGATGTCAATAGTACCTGAGACCCGCCTCAGGGCTGTCTAGTATTCTTGTAATTTACACCCTCATTGATGCAAATAGTACCGATGCATTATTCCACTCCAGAAACTTAGTATAGCTACAAAACATTTTGAGCCACCAAAACATTTCAGATCATGTAATCATTCAAAGTTTGTCTTACTATACAATTAACATGACATAGTCTGAATAATAAATCTTTCATATGAAACAGCCACAGAAGGGCTTGCTTTTAACAATGCCTTTGGTTCATCTCCAGTGAGCACGCTGCCACTGTGCAGCCACGGAGTTGTAACCCATATGTAGTTACCCACAAGGTTGGCACAGGGGCAGAACTAGGCCTGACTTACGGGGGGATTAACTCTTCAGTCAGTGGGGTGAGACAAGCATTTCTAGCAATGCAGTAGGAGATATCTTTATAGCCAATATGAGGGAAAGAAGTGCCAAACTGCAGTTTAAACATATTAGATAAACACAATCTTATTAAGAGTGACAGACTGGAGTCTGTATTTTTCCCTAGATTCCTCACTTAGGCTCAGTTGTTTGGTGTGGGCCTACTTGCTGAGGCCATATTGTTGATGGGAAGTGTTTGATCCATTTACTGCATATGGATATTTTGATTTGTGACATGTTTATTTTGCTCTGGTTAGATATCATCCATTATTGGACTTTGAGGTATTGTCCAAGTATGAGTCAAAGTCAGATGAG
Source organism: Calotriton arnoldi (assembly GCA_963921515.1). Lineage (NCBI taxonomy): Eukaryota > Metazoa > Chordata > Amphibia > Caudata > Salamandridae > Calotriton > Calotriton arnoldi. The sequence goes on along the minus strand of CAWUFW010003106.1, from coordinate 516,831 downwards.
ATTTCATACTTAAGTATGATTTGTTTATTATCTACTTAACAGTAACACTTGAAATTGAAAGAGCAGATTGGGTGGAATATAGAGCTAAGGTAAAGGGGAGGGATAAAGATGTTTGGTACATTAGTTGTGAATTAATTGAGCTGACATGAAGGGAGCGATGAGATGATGATCTGTCTGATAGAAAAGATGCTTCATTTATGCGCCTTGCACTCTGATGTTGTCAAGTCTCATTAGAAGCTTCGGATGATGAACAGTATCAAAAGCAAGGGGAGTTCAAGTAATAGGTGTGGCGGTACTCCAGTATTAATCCACTGATGTTTAAAAATCATCCCCTTGTGGAAATCACTGCTGCTTCTATGTCTCAGCCATACTAGAATCTGTTTTGGAAATCTGAAAGCAGGTTATTTTCTTTGAATGTAGGTATATGTTTTGAGGCAGATCTTTCAATCTATCTTTTTGACTAAAAACAGACTGTTATTGGCCAGTGCTTAGAGGGATCTCTTGGCTCAAAGAATGTTTGGTTTAGGGAGGATTTTATGTAAGGCATTTAGAGTTCCTTTGGGAAAATATCTATATTCAATGAATTCTTGACTGTTCTGACTGGATTGGCTGCAGAGCTGGTCATTGACATTGGTCTGCAGGCAGTTCTGCTGGCCAACAGGCCTTTGCAACATTGATGAAGGATTGATGAAGCCTTGGTGAGATAAAAGATGAGTGACTGTAAATATTTTTCTGTTTTGTTATCTGGTAAACTGTATTGAGCTTCTGGAATTGTTTTTGAGCCGGGGGAAGGGATTGCAAGAAGAGTGAAAATGGTGGGTGAGACGTAAGGCAGGTTTGCCCTCCAAACAGCAAGGGCCAGTGCTGAGGAGGACTTCAGCTGTATTGCCAAGGAATAAGGATGTTCTAAGGTACTACCACTTCAGTTATTATGGCTGGCAGACTTTGTTTTCCTCTGAAATCTTCTAGCAGAGCTACTGTTAGTGACCTTGAGGCCTCTCATCAAGTCTGAAGGCCTCTCAACAGCTCTCAGTATTCAAATCTTCTGCCCCATGTTAAGGGCCCGTGGCTACTCTCAGCTTAGCAGGCTATAGGCAAGTTCTCCAGGACATAGGGCAGGTCTACCTTCAGCAAGGCAGCCACCAGGACACAAGGAATGTTAACTTTACTGGTTCCAGTCAGCTTTCTTTACTACCAACAAATCTTTCTTGTGAAGAAAAGAAAAGAAAACATTCAAGCTACTCACCATTTAGAGAGTGAGGAGCAGCTATTCCTGCATGTGTGCACTGTGTAGAGAGGGACAATGATGTATGTTTAAATCAATGATTATACATTGAGACACAAATATGCACTTGTTTAGTATCCACAAAATAGCATATTTACAGGAGTCATGTAAACATATATGTAGTGAAAAGACCGTAAGGTAAGCTGTACTAATTTAGGAAAAGTATAACATTGCCTGAACATGCTGTTGGACTAAGAATGTTCCCTGCGGGGTGTGCAGTCATGTTGCTATGTTCTGAGTGCTTGACTGTGACTTACTTATATCCTAGTTTTTGATTTTGGCTCTAGGCTCACACTAATTTTAACATGTGTAGAGACCTACCACTGTCTCTGACACAAATGAAGCCCTGCAACTTTCCTGTGACCTGGAGGGGTGCACCAATTGTGCTCTCATTTTGCTGACAGTGGACTACCATCCCTGACATGGGTTTAGCATATATAGAGGTGGAGGCTGCATACCGTGTTTTGTGAATCCACAGTTGTGATCAGACCTTCTATCTATGTAGCCGGCCCCACTTGTGTAACGTTCTACATCAATGTGTAACCTAGATCGTAGTACTAACATCCAGGGGGATTGTTTGTGTGTGTGTGTGTGTGTGTGTGTGGATTGTGTAGTACATACATTATGTGCATGAGTGAGCCAGAGTAATGGAGGTCTGCTGGTCCCATTTTGGAAGCCCCTAGCCTGCTCTTGTGCACAAGATGTAGGTGAGATTGTTTTCACAGACAGTCGAAGAATATTGCTGTAATTCCCGAAAATGGAGGGAGGCGACAATGCTCCTTTAAAATTCACTAAAGCAGCTCCTTCTGAGTGGAGCTGCTGATTAGTTTTCCTGTGGTACCGTCATTCAGTAGGTGTTTGGGGCAGTGCTTAATTTGTAAAATATTAAGTGCCAGGGCTCTGACCAGGAGGCCACTGCAGCTTGCACCACCCATCGCCCTTGTCATTGCTGCCAAAACAACTACTAACCATCTTTCTTGCATGTAAATGCGACAGTTAAGAGTATTCCAGGTCCCCAAAGCTAGAGGAATGGCTGGGGAGGCAGGATTAGCAATTTGTAATGTATATTGTATTCCTAAACAACCGTTGTTCTGCTCATCTCTAAATTAGATGAGCAGCGCCACCATGTGGTACACTGTTCTAAGTATGGTGTTGACAATAAGGTGCCGAGCACCGGAAACCAATTAAGTGCTGGTGCTGAGCACCGGAAAGCACCGGCTCAAATTAAGCACTGGTTTGGGGTGGGACTCTCATCTTTGTTGTTAAGGGTGAGGGAGATCTTTCAGGTGAAGCCGGGATTTTGTCTTCATCTTGATCACTGTTCATTGTGGCTAGTGAAAAGCCAGTTGCAGAAACATCACACCTCTTTGGGCCTCTGTTCTGAGTACTCCAGGCTGGAGACTACCCTGCTGTGAAGAGCATCACTCTACACAAAGGCTCTGTCAGGAGAATAGCCTAGAGAGGACACTTGACAGAAGAACCGCTGCAAACCTGTTTTGAGATTGCAGAGAATCCACATTTCTTATCTGCTTTGACTACATAAAAGTGGGAGCTACTTACATCTTTGTTGGGCCACTTCCAAGTCCTTTCACCAAGGAAGGGAGTATTCTGCAGCATTCTTTGAGGACTGCTGTACAACAACCAGAAATGGTGTCTATATGACAGCCAGCTTAACATAGGAGAGGATTCTTCAACTGGAGTCTTTACATGCTGGAAGAGCTGTAACCCTGACCTGAAGTGCCTAGAAGCCAGCCTGAATGCTGCAAGAGTAAAATAGTCTGTCAAGCTGCAGGAGGTGTGACTGTCCAGGTAGTGCCAGAAACTGCCAGACTCTAGTATGGAGGGTCTACCAGGAGAAGGAAGACTACAGAAAGCGATATGCGGGTCCAAAAAGGGTCAGTGCAGTCTCTCCAGAACTGCGGTTCCAAGAGGGAACCACAAGCAGGCAGCCGACCTTGCAATAGAAAGAATCATGGTTGACCTTGCTGCTTAAATCAAGGGCTGTGCCCATGGTGAATGTAGTTACCGAAACCCAGAGCTGTTCCTGTGGCTCACGTCACCACAGAGGTAAAAAACTATGTCCATGGTGGACGTCACTGTCGTAGCCAAGACTTGTGCACATGACGGTCACCACTGCATTATTTACAAAGTGCATCCTGTGCCTGCTAGTGCACTGTTGTGATACTCATGTAAGCGGTGGCCCATCTGCTATCCAGTGAACCAGAAGCAGGTCTGAAGCCTACCATTAGCTCTCACTGACTTCCATTACCAGGATTCATTGAAGGACTCACGGCTGCAGCTGTGGCTGCCCCATCCTGCTGCAGCCTACCCAGACAGAGGGCCATTCCTGTAACCATGGTGACATATGACACGGAGACACGTGATGCTGAAACGCACAGAGACCTGCATTGTGGTGAGGCTGTATTTAGGAGACTGTACTGAACTGAGTACAACCATCATTGAACTGGGGTACCTTCCCCTGAGCCTTGATTAATTTCTCACAAAATTAGCCTAACGGGGACCTGCTTAGACTCACAAGAGGAGGGACTCATATGAAAGAGCGGGAGGAATACAGTAAAGACAGTATCCCAAGGTGCAGTAGCCTAAGTGGCAGTGCAGATTACTGTACCTGTGGCAGTTTACCGTTTTAAGCGTATCTATTAAAGTAAGTTTCTTATCCAGATAAAGCACTGTGTTGGACAAACAGACATTGCTCTGCTGGGTGACCTGAGTCCTGAGTTTCCATACCCCTACACTACCTATCTGAGAAGTGTGTGAATGTGCCAAAGTGCTACCACCGAGAGTCAAATACTCAAGGGGTTGTACGTGGCCCAGTTTGTTGAAGCCAAAGTAGGTCAGACTCTGGGACATCCAAGGTAAACCACCTCTGCCACTATGGCTGAGGCCCAGTAGCTCCTGCTTGCACTATGACCCCTGAACTGGATCTGACACTTGCCTTCTGCCAAAAAGGATATGTATTCAGAGTGTCCAACTATACAATGTATGACGCCTAAGTCTATATAGTCAGTATCATTAACTTAATAATAAGTTTTCAATGGGAGTCAATGGCAAAATAGTTTCAGGTAGGAATGGTGCAAGAGGCACTAAAGGCATTGAAGGAAAAAATGCAAACAAACATTTTTTGAATAAAACTAATCCTTTTTTAAAAACTACTTCACACCTTTTGGATAATCACCAGTACTCCACAACACATGCCATAACTATATATATATTATTCTTGAGGCGTTAATGTACTTAAGTTAATGTATAGTACTATGATGTGAGTTTTTAAGCACCATATTGAATGTGCTTCAAGACTTCTGAGATGTATTCTTTAGGTCTGGCTATTGCCATACCTTGTATGATCAACAGAGAAAAACTTTAAGAAACACAACTCTCAGAGACTTTGGCTCCTCCCACATGTTTACCTTGATTACAGCATTTGTTTGGGAAGAACTTCTGTGGTGCTGCAGAGAAAGAGTGTAGTGCTTGTTGCACTTCTATTGACTCCTGAGTGTGTTTCCTCACCTAACATGGCTACTATATTAAAATGCAATAATGTGGCAGTGAGAAGAAGTAGACCCACAATGATGTGATAGTATTGGCAAAGTATATTGCTCTGTCAGCAAGCAGGGGTGTAACTGGTAGAAGTATTGGTGAATAGAGCTTCACAACAAGGAATTTCCCCCATTCAAAATGGTTGCTATGTCCGGTGTGATGACTCAGTGGCATCTGAGCCTGATTGCTTTTTCTTCCCTATTTGCATTAGTGACATTCAAAACATAAATGCTTGTTTTGCCCAACCTATCTTGCACTCCTGATGTGCTGCTCACTGCAGCTTTAGTCTGAGGTCCTGTGTCGCAACAGCCTCATCCCAGTTCCTCCTCCTACATCAATCTACAACCTCACTTCACTCTCCTCAACTTCACTGGCTTCTCCATGGACTTCTCCCATCTCGCACACCACCTGTAGCCTCAGCATGCTCTCCCCTCCGATACCAGGCCATGCAGGGTGCTACTGTTATGCAGACCGATACAAAAGGGGATGATGGACGGAACGTTTGAGCCAATCAAACACTCACCCCCAGACAACTGATCTGGGTTTAATCCATCATCATTCTTTAGCTCATTCCACCACCCCAGTTCAGACATGGCCATATGCAAATCAGTCTGACCCTGTGCCTCATGGGAACAGTCCAGCCCGAACTGCCAAGCCATGTCTTCCCTGGACCGGAAACAAGCATCCTAGGACCGGTTTCTGGCATTCCAGCCGTCATCAGCCAGGCTTGCTTGAATCCAGTGGCAAAGTGAGCAAGGGACCCACGTCTGGGCATACCCCCGCCAACTTAGGGCGAACAAAGCGATACAAAGGGGATGATGGACGGAACGTTTGAGCCAATCAAACACTCACCCCCAGTCAACTGATCTGGGTTTAATCCATCATCATTCTTTAGCTCACTCCACCACCCCAGTTCAGACATTGCCATATGCAAATCAGTCTGACCCTGTGCCTCATGGGAACAGTCCAGCCCGAACTGCCAAGCCATGTCTTCCTGGACCGGAAACAAGCATCCTAGGACCGGTTTCTGGCATTCCAGCCGTTATCAGCCAGGCTTGCTTGAATCCAGTGGCAAAGTGAGCAAGGGACCCACGTCTGGGCATACCCCGCCAACTTAGGGCGAACAAAGCGATACAAAAGGGGATGATGGACGGAACGTTTGAGCCAATCAAACACTCACCCCCAGTCAACTGATCTGGGTTTAATCCATCATCATTCTTTAGCTCACTCCACCACCCCAGTTCAGACATGGCCATATGCAAATCAGTCTGACCCTGTGCCTCATGGGAACAGTCCAGCCCGAACTGCCAAGCCATGTCTTCCCTGGACCGGAAACAAGCATCCTAGGACCGGTTTCTGGCATTCCAGCCGTCATCAACCAGGCTTGCTTGAATCCAGTGGCAAAGTGAGCAAGGGACCCACGTCTGGGCATACCCCCGCCAACTTAGGGCGAACAAAGCGATACAAAGGGGATGATGGACGGAACGTTTGAGCCAATCAAACACTCACCCCCAGTCAACTGATCTGGGTTTAATCCATCATCATTCTTTAGCTCACTCCACCACCCCAGTTCAGACATGGCCATATGCAAATCAGTCATCCCCTTTTGTATCGCTTTGTTCGCCCTAAGTTGGCGGGGGTATGCCCAGACGTGGGTCCCTTGCTCACTTTGCCACTGGATTCAAGCAAGCCTGGCTGATGATGGCTGGAATGCCAGAAACCGGTCCTAGGATGCTTGTTTCCGGTCCAGGGAAGACATGGCTTGGCAGTTCGGGCTGGACTGTTCCCATGAGGCACAGGGTCAGACTGATTTGCATATGGCCATGTCTGAAGTGGGGTGGTGGAGTGAGCTAAAGAATGATGATGGATTAAACCCAGATCAGTTGACTGGGGTGAGTGTTTGATTGGCTCAAACATTCCGTCCATCATCCCCTTTTGTATCGCTTGTTCGCCCTAAGTTGGCGGGGTATGCCCAGACGTGGGTCCCTTGCTCACTTTGCCACTGGATTCAAGCAAGCCTGGCTGATGACGGCTGGAATGCCAGAAACCGGTCCTAGGATGCTTGTTTCCGGTCCAGGGAAGACATGGCTTGGCAGTTCGGGCTGGACTGTTCCCATGAGGCACAGGGTCAGACTGATTTGCATATGGCCATGTCTGAACTGGGGTGGTGGAGTGAGCTAAAGAATGATGATGGATTAAACCCAGATCAGTTGACTGGGGGTGAGTGTTTGATTGGCTCAAACGTTCCGTCCATCATCCCCTTTTGTATCGCTTTGTTCGCCCTAAGTTGGCGGGGGTATGCCCAGACGTGGGTCCCTTGCTCACTTTGCCACTGGATTCAAGCAAGCCTGGCTGATGACGGCTGGAATGCCAGAAACCGGTCCTAGGATGCTTGTTTCCGGTCCAGAGAAGACATGGCTTGGCAGTTCGGGCTGGACTGTTCCCATGAGGCACAGGGTCAGACTGATTTGCATATGGCCATGTCTGAACTGGGGTGGTGGAGTGAGCTAAAGAATGATGATGGATTAAACCCAGATCAGTTGACTGGGGGTGAGTGTTTGATTGGCTCAAACGTTCCGTCCATCATCCCCTTTTGTATCGCTTTGTTCGCCCTAAGTTGGCGGGGGTATGCCCAGACGTGGGTCCCTTGCTCACTTTGCCACTGGATTCAAGCAAGCCTGGCTGATGACGGCTGGAATGCCAGAAACCGGTCCTAGGATGCTTGTTTCCGGTCCAGGGAAGACATGGCTTGGCAGTTCGGGCTGGACTGTTCCCATGAGGCACAGGGTCAGACTGATTTGCATATGGCCATGTCTGAACTGGGGTGGTGGAGTGAGCTAAAGAATGATGATGGATTAAACCCAGATCAGTTGACTGGGGGTGAGTGTTTGATTGGCTCAAACGTTCCGTCCATCATCCCCTTTTGTATCGCTTTGTTTGCCCTAAGTTGGCGGGGGTATGCCCAGACGTGGGTCCCTTGCTCACTTTGCCACTGGATTCAAGCAAGCCTGGCTGATGACGGCTGGAATGCCAGAAACCGGTCCTAGGATGCTTGTTTCCGGTCCAGGGAAGACATGGCTTGGCAGTTCGGGCTGGACTGTTCCCATGAGGCACAGGGTCAGACTGATTTGCATATGGCCATGTCTGAACTGGGGTGGTGGAGTGAGCTAAAGAATGATGATGGATTAAACCCAGATCAGTTGACTGGGGGTGAGTGTTTGATTGGCTCAAACATTCCGTCCATCATCCCCTTTTGTATCGCTTTGTTCGCCCTAAGTTGGCGGGGGTATGCCCAGACGTGGGTCCCTTGCTCACTTTGCCACTGGATTCAAGCAAGCCTGGCTGATGACGGCTGGAATGCCAGAAACCGGTCCTAGGATGCTTGTTTCCGGTCCAGGGAAGACATGGCTTGGCAGTTCGGGCTGGACTGTTCCCATGAGGCACAGGGTCAGACTGATTTGCATATGGCCATGTCTGAACTGGGGTGGTGGAGTGAGCTAAAGAATGATGATGGATTAAACCCAGATCAGTTAACTGGGGGTGAGTGTTTGATTGGCTCAAACGTTCCGTCCATCATCCCTTTTGTATCGCTTTATTCGCCCTAAGTTGGCGGGGGTATGCCCAGACGTCGGTCCCTTGCTCACTTTGCCACTGGATTCAAGCAAGCCTGGCTGATGACGGCTGGAAGGCCAGAAACCGGTCCTAGGATGCTTGTTTCCGGTCCAGGGAAGACAAGGCTTGGCAGTTCGGGCTGGACTGTTCCCATGAGGCACAGGGTCAGACTGATTTGCATATGGCCATGTCTGAACTGGGGTGGTGGAGTGAGCTAAAGAATGATGATGGATTAAACCCAGATCAGTTGACTAGGGGGTGAGTGTTTGATTGGCTCAAACGTTCCGTCCATCATCCCCTTTTGTATCGCTTTGTTCGCCCTAAGTTGGCGGGGGTATGCCCAGACGTGGGTCCCTTGCTCACTTTGCCACTGGATTCAAGCAAGCCTGGCTGATGACGGCTGGAATGCCAGAAACCGGTCCTAGGATGCTTGTTTCCGGTCCAGGGAAGACATGGCTTGGCAGTTCGGGCTGGACTGTTCCCATGAGGCACAGGGTCAGACTGATTTGCATATGGCCATGTCTGAACTGGGGTGGTGGAGTGAGCTAAAGAATGATGATGGATTAAACCCAGATCAGTTGACTGGGGGTGAGTGTTTGATTGGCTCAAACGTTCCGTCCATCATCCCCTTTTGTATCGCTTTGTTCGCCCTAAGTTGGCGGGGGTATGCCCAGACGTGGGTCCCTTGCTCACTTTGCCACTGGATTCAAGCAAGCCTGGCTGATGACGGCTGGAATGCCAGAAACTGGTCCTAGGATGCTTGTTTCCGGTCCAGGGAAGACATGGCTTGGCAGTTCGGGCTGGACTGTTCCCATGAGGCACAGGGTCAGACTGATTTGCATATGGCCATGTCTGAACTGGGGTGGTGGAGTGAGCTAAAGAATGATGATGGATTAAACCCAGATCAGTTGACTGGGGGTGAGTGTTTGATTGGCTCAAATGTTCCGTCCATCATCCCCTTTTGTATCGCTTTGTTCGCCCTAAGTTGGCGGGGGTATGCCCAGACGTGGGTCCCTTGCGCACTTTGCCACTGGATTCAAGCAAGCCTGGCTGATGACGGCTGGAATGCCAGAAACCGGTCCTAGGATGCTTGTTTCCGGTCCAGGGAAGACATGGCTTGGCATTTCGGGCTGGACTGTTCCCATGAGGCACAGGGTCAGACTGATTTGCATATGGCCATGTCTGAACTGGGGTGGTGGAGTGAGCTAAAGAATGATGATGGATTAAACCCAGATCAGTTGACTGGGGGTGAGTGTTTGATTGGCTCAAACGTTCCGTCCATCATCCCCTTTTGTATCGCTTTGTTCGCCCTAAGTTGGCGGGGGTATGCCCAGACGTGGGTCCCTTGCTCACTTTGCCACTGGATTCAAGCAAGCCTGGCTGATGACGGCTGGAATGCCAGAAACCGGTCCTAGGATGCTTGTTTCCGGTCCAGGGAAGACATGGCTTGGCAGTTCGGGCTGGACTGTTCCCATGAGGCACAGGGTCAGACTGATTTGCATATGGCCATGTCTGAACTGGGGTGGTGGAGTGAGCTAAAGAATGATGATGGATTAAACCCAGATCAGTTGACTGGGGGTGAGTGTTTGATTGGCTCAAACGTTCCGTCCATCATCCCCTTTTGTATCGCTTTGTTCGCCCTAAGTTGGCGGGGGTATGCCCAGACGTGGGTCCCTTGCTCACTTTGCCACTGGATTCAAGCAAGCCTGGCTGATGACGGCTGGAATGCCAGAAACCGGTCCTAGGATGCTTGTTTCCGGTCCAGGGAAGACATGGCTTGGCAGTTCGGGCTGGACTGTTCCCATGAGGCACAGGGTCAGACTGATTTGCATATGGCCATGTCTGAACTGGGGTGGTGGAGTGAGCTAAAGAATGATGATGGATTAAACCCAGATCAGTTGACTGGGGGTGAGTGTTTGATTGGCTCAAGCGTTCCGTCCATCATCCCCTTTTGTATCGCTTTGTTCGCCCTAAGTTGGCGGGGGTATGCCCAGACGTGGGTCCCTTGCTCACTTTGCCACTGGATTCAAGCAAGCCTGGCTGATGACGGCTGGAATGCCAGAAACCGGTCCTAGGATGCTTGTTTCCGGTCCAGGGAAGACATGGCTTGGCAGTTCGGGCTGGACTGTTCCCATGAGGCACAGGGTCAGACTGATTTGCATATGGCCATGTCTGAACTGGGGTGGTGGCGTGAGCTAAAGAATGATGATGGATTAAACCCAGATCAGTTGACTGGGGGTGAGTGTTTGATTGGCTCAAACGTTCCGTCCATCATCCCCTTTTGTATCGCTTTGTTCGCCCTAAGTTGGCGGGGGTATGCCCAGACGTGGGTCCCTTGCTCACTTTGCCACTGGATTCAAGCAAGCCTGGCTGATGACGGCTGGAATGCCAGAAACTGGTCCTAGGATGCTTGTTTCCGGTCCAGGGAAGACATGGCTTGGCAGTTCGGGCTGGACTGTTCCCATGAGGCACAGGGTCAGACTGATTTGCATATGGCCATGTCTGAACTGGGGTGGTGGAGTGAGCTAAAGAATGATGATGGATTAAACCCAGATCAGTTGACTGGGGGTGAGTGTTTGATTGGCTCAAACGTTCCGTCCATCATCCCCTTTTGTATCGCTTTCTTCGCCCTAAGTTGGCGGGGGTATGCCCAGACGTGGGTCCCTTGCTCACTTTGCCACTGGATTCAAGCAAGCCTGGCTGATGACGGCTGGAATGCCAGAAACCGGTCCTAGGATGCTTGTTTCCGGTCCAGGGAAGACATGGCTTGGCAGTTCGGGCTGGACTGTTCCCATGAGGCACAGGGTCAGACTGATTTGCATATGGCCATGTCTGAACTGGGGTGGTGGAGTGAGCTAAAGAATGATGATGGATTAAACCCAGATCAGTTGACTGGGGGTGAGTGTTTGATTGGCTCAAACGTTCCGTCCATAATCCCCTTTTGTATCGCTTTGTTCGCCCTAAGTTGGCGGGGGTATGCCCAGACGTGGGTCCCTTGCTCACTTTGCCACTGGATTCAAGCAAGCCTGGCTGATGACGGCTGGAATGCCAGAAACCGGTCCTAGGATGCTTGTTTCCGGTCCAGGGAAGACATGGCTTGGCAGTTCGGGCTGGACTGTTCCCATGAGGCACAGGGTCAGACTGATTTGCATATGGCCATGTCTGAACTGGGGTGGTGGAGTGAGCTAAAGAATGATGATGGATTAAACCCAGATCAGTTGACTGGGGGTGAGTGTTTGATTGGCTCAAACGTTTCGTCCATCATCCCCTTTTGTATCGCTTTGTTCGCCCTAAGTTGGCGGGGGTATGCCCAGACGTGGGTCCCTTGCTCACTTTGCCACTGGATTCAAGCAAGCCTGGCTGATGACGGCTGGAATGCCAGAAACCGGTCCTAGGATGCTTGTTTCCGGTCCAGGGAAGACATGGCTTGGCAGTTCGGGCTGGACTGTTCCCATGAGGCACAGGGTCAGACTGATTTGCATATGGCCATGTCTGAACTGGGGTGGTGGAGTGAGCTAAAGAATGATGATGGATTAAACCCAGATCAGTTGACTGGGGGTGAGTGTTTGATTGGCTCAAACGTTCCGTCCATCATCCCCTTTTGTATCGCTTTGTTCGCCCTAAGTTGGCGGGGGTATGCCCAGACGTGGGTCCCTTGCTCACTTTGCCACTGGATTCAAGCAAGCCTGGCTGATGACGGCTGGAATGCCAGAAACCGGTCCTAGGATGCTTGTTTCCGGTCCAGGGAAGACATGGCTTGGCAGTTCGGGCTGGACTGTTCCCATGAGGCACAGGGTCAGACTGATTTGCATATGGCCATGTCTGAACTGGGGTGGTGGAGTGAGCTAAAGAATGATGATGGATTAAACCCAGATCAGTTGACTGGGGGTGAGTGTTTGATTGGCTCAAACGTTCCGTCCATCATCCCCTTTTGTATCGCTTTGTTCGCCCTAAGTTGGCGGGGGTATGCCCAGACGTGGGTCCCTTGCTCACTTTGCCACTGGATTCAAGCAAGCCTGGCTGATGACGGCTGGAATGCCAGAAACCGGTCCTAGGATGCTTGTTTCCGGTCCAGGGAAGACATGGCTTGGCAGTTCGGGCTGGACTGTTCCCATGAGGCACAGGGTCAGACTGATTTGCATATGGCCATGTCTGAACTGGGGTGGTGGAGTGAGCTAAAGAATGATGATGGATTAAACCCAGATCAGTTGACTGGGGGTGAGTGTTTGATTGGCTCAAACGTTCTGTCCATCATCCCCTTTTGTATCGCTTTGTTCGCCCTAAGTTGGCGGGGGTATGCCCAGACGTGGGTCCCTTGCTCACTTTGCCGCTGGATTCAAGCAAGCCTGGCTGATGACGGCTGGAATGCCAGAAACCGGTCCTAGGATGCTTGTTTCCCGTCCAGGGAAGACATGGCTTGGCAGTTCGGGCTGGACTGTTCCCATGAGGCACAGGGTCAGACTGATTTGCATATGGCCATGTCTGAACTGGGGTGGTGGAGTGAGCTAAAGAATGATGATGGATTAAACCCAGATCAGTTGACTGGGGGTGAGTGTTTGATTGGCTCAAACGTTCCGTCCATCATCCCCTTTGTATCGCTTTGTTCGCCCTAAGTTGGCGGGGGTTTGCCCAGACGTGGGTCCCTTGCTCACTTTGCCACTGGATTCAAGCAAGCCTGGCTGATTACGGCTGGAATGCCAGAAACTGGTCCTAGGATGCTTGTTTCCGGTCCAGGGAAGACATGGCTTGGCAGTTCGGGCTGGACTGTTCCCATGAGGCACAGGGTCAGACTGATTTGCATATGGCCATGTCTGAACTGGGGTGGTGGAGTGAGCTAAAGAATGATGATGGATTAAACCCAGATCAGTTGACTGGGGGTGAGTGTTTGATTGGCTCAAACGTTCCGTCCATCATCCCCTTTTGTATCGCTTTGTTCGCCCTAAGTTGGCGGGGTATGCCCAGACGTTGGTCCCTTGCTCACTTTGCCACTGGATTCAAGCAAGCCTGGCTGATGACGGCTGGAATGCCAGAAACTGGTCCTAGGATGCTTGTTTCCGGTCCAGGGAAGACATGGCTTGGCAGTTCGGGCTGGACTGTTCCCATGAGGCACAGGGTCAGACTGATTTGCATATGGCCATGTCTGAACTGGGGTGGTGGAGTGAGCTAAAGAATGATGATGGATTAAACCCAGATCAGTTGACTGGGGGTGAGTGTTTGATTGGCTCAAACGTTCCGTCCATCATCCCCTTTTGTATCGCTTTGTTCGCCCTAAGTTGGCGGGGGTATGCCCAGACGTGGGTCCCTTGCTCACTTTGCCACTGGATTCAAGCAAGCCTGGCTGATGACGGCTGGAATGCCAGAAACCGGTCCTAGGATGCTTGTTTCCGGTCCAGGGAAGACATGGCTTGGCAGTTCGGGCTGGACTGTTCCCATGAGGCACAGGGTCAGACTGATTTGCATATGGCCATGTCTGAACTGGGGTGGTGGAGTGAGCTAAAGAATGATGATGGATTAAACCCAGATCAGTTGACTGGGGGTGAGTGTTTGATTGGCTCAAGCGTTCCGTCCATCATCCCCTTTTGTATCGCTTTGTTCGCCCTAAGTTGGCGGGGGTATGCCCAGACGTGGGTCCCTTGCTCACTTTGCCACTGGATTCAAGCAAGCCTGGCTGATGACGGCTGGAATGCCAGAAACCGGTCCTAGGATGCTTGTTTCCGGTCCAGGGAAGACATGGCTTGGCAGTTCGGGCTGGACTGTTCCCATGAGGCACAGGGTCAGACTGATTTGCATATGGCCATGTCTGAACTGGGGTGGTGGAGTGAGCTAAAGAATGATGATGGATTAAACCCAGATCAGTTGACTGGGGGTGAGTGTTTGATTGGCTCAAACGTTCCGTCCATCATCCCCTTTTGTATCGCTTTGTTCGCCCTAAGTTGGCGGGGGTATGCCCAGACGTGGGTCCCTTGCTCACTTTGCCACTGGATTCAAGCAAGCCTGGCTGATGACGGCTGGAATGCCAGAAACTGGTCCTAGGATGCTTGTTTCCGGTCCAGGGAAGACATGGCTTGGCAGTTCGGGCTGGACTGTTCCCATGAGGCACAGGGTCAGACTGATTTGCATATGGCCATGTCTGAACTGGGGTGGTGGAGTGAGCTAAAGAATGATGATGGATTAAACCCAGATCAGTTGACTGGGGGTGAGTGTTTGATTGGCTCAAACGTTCCGTCCATCATCCCCTTTTGTATCGCTTTGTTCGCCCTAAGTTGGCGGGGGTATGCCCAGACGTGGGTCCCTTGCTCACTTTGCCACTGGATTCAAGCAAGCCTGGCTGATGACGTCTGGAATGCCAGAAACCGGTCCTAGGATGCTTGTTTCCGGTCCAGGGAAGACATGGCTTGGCAGTTCGGGCTGGACTGTTCCCATGAGGCACAGGGTCAGACTGATTTGCATATGGCCATGTCTGAACTGGGGTGGTGGAGTGAGCTAAAGAATGATGATGGATTAAACCCAGATCAGTTGACTGGGGGTGAGTGTTTGATTGGCTCAAACGTTCCGTCCATCATCCCCTTTTGTATCGCTTTGTTCGCCCTAAGTTGGCGGGGGTATACCCAGACGTGGGTCCCTTGCTCACTTTGCCACTGGATTCAAGCAAGCCTGGCTGATGACGGCTGGAATGCCAGAAACCGGTCCTAGGATGCTTGTTTCCGGTCCAGGGAAGACATGGCTTGGTAGTTCGGGCTGGACTGTTCCCATGAGGCACAGGGTCAGACTGATTTGCATATGGCCATGTCTGAACTGGGGTGGTGGAGTGAGCTAAAGAATGATGATGGATTAAACCCAGATCAGTTGACTGGGGGTGAGTGTTTGATTGGCTCAAACGTTTCGTCCATCATCCCCTTTTGTATCGCTTTGTTCGCCCTAAGTTGGCGGGGGTATGCCCATACGTGGGTCCCTTGCTCACTTTGCCACTGGATTCAAGCAAGCCTGGCTGCTGACGGCTGGAATGCCAGAAACCGGTCCTAGGATGCTTGTTTCCGGTCCAGGGAAGACATGGCTTGGCAGTTCGGGCTGGACTGTTCCCATGAGGCACAGGGTCAGACTGGTTTGCATATGGCCATGTCTGAACTGGGGTGGTGGAGTGAGCTAAAGAATGATGATGGATTAAACCCAGATCAGTTGACTGGGGGTGAGTGTTTGATTGGCTCAAACGTTCCGTCCATCATCCCCTTTTGTATCGCTTTGTTGGCCCTAAGTTGGCGGGGGTATGCCCAGTAGTGGGTCCCTTGCTCACTTTGCCACTGGATTCAAGCAAGCCTGGCTGATGACGGCTGGAATGCCAGAAACCGGTCCTAGGATGCTTGTTTCCGGTCCAGGGAAGACATGGCTTGGCAGTTCGGGCTGGACTGTTCCCATGAGGCACAGGGTCAGACTGATTTGCATATGGCCATGTCTGAACTGGGGTGGTGGAGTGAGCTAAAGAATGATGATGGATTAAACCCAGATCAGTTGACTGGGGGTGAGTGTTTGATTGGCTCAAACGTTCTGTCCATCATCCCCTTTTGTATCGCTTTGTTCGCCCTAAGTTGGCGGGGGTATGCCCAGACGTGGGTCCCTTGCTCACTTTGCCACTGGATTCAAGCAAGCCTGGCTGATGACGGCTGGAATGCCAGAAACCGGTCCTAGGATGCTTGTTTCCGGTCCAGGGAAGACATGGCTTGGCAGTTCGGGCTGGACTGTTCCCATGAGGCACAGGGTCAGACTGATTTGCATATGGCCATGTCTGAACTGGGGTGGTGGAGTGAGCTAAAGAATGATGATGGAGTGAGCTAAAGAATGATGATGGATTAAACCCAGATCAGTTGACTGGGGGTGAGTGTTTGATTGGCTCAAACGTTCCGTCCATCATCCCCTTTGTATCGCTTTGTTCGCCCTAAGTTGGCGGGGGTATGCCCAGACGTGGGTCCCTTGCTCACTTTGCCACTGGATTCAAGCAAGCCTGGCTGATGACGGCTGGAATGCCAGAAACCGGTCCTAGGATGCTTGTTTCCGGTCCAGGGAAGACATGGCTTGGCAGTTCGGGCTGGACTGTTCCCATGAGGCACAGGGTCAGACTGATTTGCATATGGCCATGTCTGAACTGGGGTGGTGGAGTGAGCTAAAGAATGATGATGGATTAAACCCAGATCAGTTGACTGCGGGTGAGTGTTTGATTGGCTCAAACGTTCCGTCCATCATCCCCTTTTGTATCGCTTTGTTCGCCCTAAGTTGGCGGGGGTATGCCCAGACGTGGGTCCCTTGCTCACTTTGCCACTGGATTCAAGCAAGCCTGGCTGATGACGGCTGGAATGCCAGAAACCGGTCCTAGGATGCTTGTTTCCGGTCCAGGGAAGACATGGCTTGGCAGTTTGGGCTGGACTGTTCCCATGAGGCACAGGGTCAGACTGATTTGCATATGGCCATGTCTGAACTGGGGTGGTGGAGTGAGCTAAAGAATGATGATGGATTAAACCCAGATCAGTTGACTGGGGGTGAGTGTTTGATTGGCTCAAACGTTCCGTCCATCATCCCCTTTTGTATCGCTTTGTTCGCCCTAAGTTGGCGGGGGTATGCCCAGACGTGGGTCCCTTGCTCACTTTGCCACTGGATTCAAGCAAGTCTGGCTGATGACGGCTGGAATGCCAGAAACCGGTCCTAGGATGCTTGTTTCCGGTCCAGGGAAGACATGGCTTGGCAGTTCGGGCTGGACTGTTCCCATGAGGCACAGGGTCAGACTGATTTGCATATGGCCATGTCTGAATTGGGGTGGTGGAGTGAGCTAAAGAATGATGATGGATTAAACCCAGATCAGTTGACTGGGTGTGAGTGTTTGATTGGCTCAAACGTTCCGTCCATCATCCCCTTTTGTATCGCTTTGTTCGCCCTAAGTTGGCGGGGGTATGCCCAGACGTGGGTCCCTTGCTCACTTTGCCACTGGATTCAAGCAAGCCTGGCTGATGACGGCTGGAATGCCAGAAACCGGTCCTAGGATGCTTGTTTCCGGTCCAGGGAAGACATGGCTTGGCAGTTCGGGCTGGACTGTTCCCATGAGGCACAGGGTCAGACTGATTTGCATATGGCCATGTCTGAACTGGGGTGGTGGAGTGAGCTAAAGAATGATGATGGATTAAACCCAGATCAGTTGACTGGGGGTGAGTGTTTGATTGGCTCAAACGTTCCGTCCATCATCCCCTTTTGTATCGCTTTGTTCGCCCTAAGTTGGCGGGGGTATGCCCAGACGTGGGTCCCTTGCTCACTTTGCCACTGGATTCAAGCAAGTCTGGCTGATGACGGCTGGAATGCCAGAAACCGGTCCTAGAATGCTTGTTTCCGGTCCAGGGAAGACATGGCTTGGCAGTTCGGGCTGGACTGTTCCCATGAGGCACAGGGTCAGACTGATTTGCATATGGCCATGTCTGAACTGGGGTGGTGGAGTGAGCTAAAGAATGATGATGGATTAAACCCAGATCAGTTGACTGGGTGTGAGTGTTTGATTGGCTCAAACGTTCCGTCCATCATCCCCTTTTGTATCGCTTTGTTCGCCCTAAGTTGGCGGGGGTATGCCCAGACGTGGGTCCCTTGCTCACTTTGCCACTGGATTCAAGCAAGCCTGGCTGATGACGGCTGGAATGCCAGAAACCGGTCCTAGGATGCTTGTTTCCGGTCCAGGGAAGACATGGCTTGGCAGTTCGGGCTGGACTGTTCCCATGAGGCACAGGGTCAGACTGATTTGCATATGGCCATGTCTGAACTGGGGTGGTGGAGTGAGCTAAAGAATGATGATGGATTAAACCCAGATCAGTTGACTGGGGGTGAGTGTTTGATTGGCTCAAACGTTCCGTCCATCATCCCCTTTTGTATCGCTTTGTTCGCCCTAAGTTGGCGGGGGTATGCCCAGACGTGGGTCCCTTGCTCACTTTGCCACTGGATTCAAGCAAGCCTGGCTGATGACGGCTGGAATGCCAGAAACCGGTCCTAGGATGCTTGTTTCCGGTCCAGGGAAGACATGGCTTGGCAGTTCGAGCTGGACTGTTCCCATGAGGCACAGGGTCAGACTGATTTGCATATGGCCATGTCTGAACTGGGGTGGTGGAGTGAGCTAAAGAATGATGATGGATTAAACCCAGATCAGTTGACTGGGGGTGAGTGTTTGATTGGCTCAAACGTTCCGTCCATCATCCCCTTTTGTATCGCTTTGTTCGCCCTAAGTTGGCGGGGGTATACCCAGACGTGGGTCCCTTGCTCACTTTGCCACTGGATTCAAGCAAGCCTGGCTGATGACGGCTGGAATGCCAGAAACCGGTCCTAGGATGCTTGTTTCCGGTCCAGGGAAGACATGGCTTGGCAGTTCGGGCTGGACTGTTCCCATGAGGCACAGGGTCAGACTGATTTGCATATGGCCATGTCTGAACTGGGGTGGTGGAGTGAGCTAAAGAATGATGATGGATTAAACCCAGATCAGTTGACTGGGGGTGAGTGTTTGATTGGCTCAAACGTTCCGTCCATCATCCCCTTTTGTATCGCTTTGTTCACCCTAAGTTGGTGGGGGTATGCCCAGACGTGGGTCCCTTGCTCACTTTGCCACTGGATTCAAGCAAGCCTGGCTGATGACGGCTGGAATGCCAGAAACCGGTCCTAGGATGCTTGTTTCCGGTCCAGGGAAGACATGGCTTGGCAGTTCGGGCTGGACTGTTCCCATGAGGCACAGGGTCAGACTGATTTGCATATGGCCATGTCTGAACTGGGGTGGTGGAGTGAGCTAAAGAATGATGATGGATTAAACCCAGATCAGTTGACTGGGGGTGAGTGTTTGATTGGCTCAAACGTTTCGTCCATCATCCCCTTTTGTATCGCTTTGTTCGCCCTAAGTTGGCGGGGGTATGCCCAGACGTGGGTCCCTTGCTCACTTTGCCACTGGATTCAAGCAAGCCTGGCTGATGACGGCTGGAATGCCAGAAACCGGTCCTAGGATGCTTGTTTCCGGTCCAGGGAAGACATGGCTTGGCAGTTCGGGCTGGACTGTTCCCATGAGGCACAGGGTCAGACTGATTTGCATATGGCCATGTCTGAACTGGGGTGGTGGAGTGAGCTAAAGAATGATGATGGATTAAACCCAGATCAGTTGACTGGGGGTGAGTGTTTGATTGGCTCAAACGTTCCGTCCATCATCCCCTTTTGTATCGCTTTGTTCGCCCTAAGTTGGCGGGGGTATGCCCAGAAGTGGGTCCCTTGCTCACTTTGCCACTGGATTCAAGCAAGCCTGGCTGATGACGGCTGGAATGCCAGAAACCGGTCCTAGAATGCTTGTTTCCGGTCCAGGGAAGACATGGCTTGGCAGTTCGGGCTGGACTGTTCCCATGAGGCACAGGGTCAGACTGATTTGCATATGGCCATGTCTGAACTGGGGTGGGGAGTGAGCTAAAGAATGATGATGGATTAAACCCAGATCAGTTGACTGGGGGTGAGTGTTTGATTGGCTCAAACGTTCCGTCCATCATCCCCTTTTGTATCGCTTTGTTCGCCCTAAGTTGGCGGGGGTATGCCCAGACGTGGGTCCCTTGCTCACTTTGCCCCTGGATTCAAGCAAGCCTGGTTGATGACGGCTGGAATGCCAGAAACCGGTCCTAGGATGCTTGTTTCCGGTCCAGGGAAGACATGGCTTGGCAGTTCGGGCTGGACTGTTCCCATGAGGCACAGGGTCAGACTGATTTGCATATGGCCATGTCTGAACTGGGGTGGTGGAGTGAGCTAAAGAATGATGATGGATTAAACCCAAATCAGTTGACTGGGGGTGAGTGTTTGATTGGCTCAAACGTTCTGTCCATCATCCCCTTTTGTATCGCTTTGTTCGCCCTAAGTTGGCGGGGGTATGCCCAGACGTGGGTCCCTTGCTCACTTTGCCACTGGATTCAAGCAAGCCTGGCTGATGACGGCTGGAATGCCAGAAACCGGTCCTAGGATGCTTGTTTCCGGTCCAGGGAAGACATGGCTTGGCAGTTCGGGCTGGACTGTTCCCATGAGGCACAGGGTCAGACTGATTTGCATATGGCCATGTCTGAACTGGGGTGGTGGAGTGAGCTAAAGAATGATGATGGAGTGAGCTAAAGAATGATGATGGATTAAACCCAGATCAGTTGACTTGGGGTGAGTGTTTGATTGGCTCAAACGTTCCGTCCATCATCCCCTTTTGTATCGCTTTGTTCGCCCTAAGTTGGCGGGGGTATGCCCAGACGTTGGTCCCTTGCTCACTTTGCCACTGGATTCAAGCAAGCCTGGCTGATGACGGCTGGAATGCCAGAAACCGGTCCTAGGATGCTTGTTTCCGGTCCAGGGAAGACATGGCTTGGCAGTTCGGGCTGGACTGTTCCCATGAGGCACAGGGTCAGACTGATTTGCATATGGCCATGTCTGAACTGGGGTGGTGGAGTGAGCTAAAGAATGATGATGGATTAAACCCAGATCAGTTGACTGGGGGTGAGTGTTTGATTGGCTCAAACGTTCCGTCCATCATCCCCTTTTGTATCGCTTTGTTCGCCCTAAGTTGGCGGGGGTATGCCCAGACGTGGGTCCCTTGCTCACTTTGCCACTGGATTCAAGCAAGTCTGGCTGATGACGGCTGGAATGCCAGAAACCGGTCCTAGGATGCTTGTTTCCGGTCCAGGGAAGACATGGCTTGGCAGTTCGGGCTGGACTGTTCCCATGAGGCACAGGGTCAGACTGATTTGCATATGGCCATGTCTGAACTGGGGTGGTGGAGTGAGCTAAAGAATGATGATGGATTAAACCCAGATCAGTTGACTGGGTGTGAGTGTTTGATTGGCTCAAACGTTCCGTCCATCATCCCCTTTGTATCGCTTTGTTCGCCCTAAGTTGGCGGGGGTATGCCCAGACGTGGGTCCCTTGCTCACTTTGCCACTGGATTCAAGCAAGCCTGGCTGATGACGGCTGGAATGCCAGAAACCGGTCCTAGGATGCTTGTTTCCGGTCCAGGGAAGACATGGCTTGGCAGTTCGGGCTGGACTGTTCCCATGAGGCACAGGGTCAGACTGATTTGCATATGGCCATGTCTGAACTGGGGTGGTGGAGTGAGCTAAAGAATGATGATGGATTAAACCCAGATCAGTTGACTGGGGGTGAGTGTTTGATTGGCTCAAACGTTCCGTCCATCATCCCCTTTTGTATCGCTTTGTTCGCCCTAAGTTGGCGGGGGTATGCCCAGACGTGGGTCCCTTGCTCACTTTGCCACTGGATTCAAGCAAGCCTGGCTGATGACGGCTGGAATGCCAGAAACCAGTCCTAGGATGCTTGTTTCCGGTCCAGGGAAGACATGGCTTGGCAGTTCGAGCTGGACTGTTCCCATGAGGCACAGGGTCAGACTGATTTGCATATGGCCATGTCTGAACTGGGGTGGTGGATTAAACCCAGATCAGTTGACTGGGGGTGAGTGTTTGATTGGCTCAAACGTTCCGTCCATCATCCCCTTTTGTATCGCTTTGTTTGCCCTAAGTTGGCGGGGGTATGCCCAGACGTGGGTCCCTTGCTCACTTTGCCACTGGATTCAAGCAAGCCTGGCTGATGATGGCTGGAATGCCAGAAACCGGTCCTAGGATGCTTGTTTCCGGTCCAGGGAAGACATGGCTTGGCAGTTCGGGCTGGACTGTTCCCATGAGGCACAGGGTCAGACTGATTTGCATATGGCCATGTCTGAACTGGGGTGGTGGAGTGAGCTAAAGAATGATGATGGATTAAACCCAGATCAGTTGACTGGGGGTGAGTGTTTGATTGGCTCAAACGTTCCGTCCATCATCCCCTTTTGTATCGCTTTGTTCGCCCTAAGTTGGCGGGGGTATGCCCAGACGTGGGTCCCTTGCTCACTTTGCCACTGGATTCAAGCAAGCCTGGCTGATGACGGCTGGAATGCCAGAAACCGGTCCTAGGATGCTGGTTTCCGGTCCAGGGAAGACATGGCTTGGCAGTTCGGGCTGGACTGTTCCCGTGAGGCACAGGGTCAGACTGATTTGCATATGGCCATGTCTGAACTGGGGTGGTGGAGTGAGCTAAAGAATGATGATGGATTAAACCCAGATCAGTTGACTGGGGGTGAGTGTTTGATTGGCTCAAACGTTCCGTCCATCATCCCCTTTTGTATCGCTTTATTCGCCCTAAGTTGGCGGGGGTATGCCCAGACGTGGGTCCCTTGCTCACTTTGCCACTGGATTCAAGCAAGCCTGGCTGATTACGGCTGGAATGCCAGAAACCGGTCCTAGGATGCTTGTTTCCGGTCCAGGGAAGACATGGCTTGGCAGTTCGGGCTGGACTGTTCCCATGAGGCACAGGGTCAGACTGATTTGCATATGGCCATGTCTGAACTGGGGTGGTGGAGTGAGTTAAAGAATGATGATGGATTAAACCCAGATCAGTTGACTAGGGGTGAGTGTTTGATTGGCTCAAACGTTCCGTCCATCATCCCCTTTTGTATCGCTTTGTTCGCCCTAAGTTTGCGGGGGTATGCCCAGACGTGGGTCCCTTGCTCACTTTGCCACTGGATTCAAGCAAGCCTGGCTGATGACGGCTGGAATGCCAGAAACCGGTCCTAGGATGCTTGTTTCCGGTCCAGGGAAGACATGGCTTGGCAGTTCGGGCTGGACTGTTCCCATGAGGCACAGGGTCAGACTGATTTGCATATGGCCATGTCTGAACTGGGGTGGTGGAGTGAGCTAAAGAATGATGATGGATTAAACCCAGATCAGTTGACTGGGGGTGAGTGTTTGATTGGCTCAAACGTTCCGTCCATCATCCCCTTTTGTATCGCTTTGTTCGCCCTAAGTTGGCGGGGGTATGCCCAGACGTGGGTCCCTTGCTCACTTTGCCACTGGATTCAAGCAAGTCTGGCTGATGACGGCTGGAATGCCAGAAACCGGTCCTAGGATGCTTGTTTCCGGTCCAGGGAAGACATGGCTTGGCAGTTCGGGCTGGACTGTTCCCATGAGGCACAGGGTCAGACTGATTTGCATATGGCCATGTCTGAATTGGGGTGGTGGAGTGAGCTAAAGAATGATGATGGATTAAACCCAGATCAGTTGACTGGGTGTGAGTGTTTGATTGGCTCAAACGTTCCGTCCATCATCCCCTTTTGTATCGCTTTGTTCGCCCTAAGTTGGCGGGGGTATGCCCAGACGTGGGTCCCTTGCTCACTTTGCCACTGGATTCAAGCAAGCCTGGCTGATGACGGCTGGAATGCCAGAAACCGGTCCTAGGATGCTTGTTTCCGGTCCAGGGAAGACATGGCTTGGCAGTTCGGGCTGGACTGTTCCCATGAGGCACAGGGTCAGACTGATTTGCATATGGCCATGTCTGAACTGGGGTGGTGGAGTGAGCTAAAGAATGATGATGGATTAAACCCAGATCAGTTGACTGGGGGTGAGTGTTTGATTGGCTCAAACGTTCCGTCCATCATCCCCTTTTGTATCGCTTTGTTCGCCCTAAGTTGGCGGGGGTATGCCCAGACGTGGGTCCCTTGCTCACTTTGCCACTGGATTCAAGCAAGTCTGGCTGATGACGGCTGGAATGCCAGAAACCGGTCCTAGAATGCTTGTTTCCGGTCCAGGGAAGACATGGCTTGGCAGTTCGGGCTGGACTGTTCCCATGAGGCACAGGGTCAGACTGATTTGCATATGGCCATGTCTGAACTGGGGTGGTGGAGTGAGCTAAAGAATGATGATGGATTAAACCCAGATCAGTTGACTGGGTGTGAGTGTTTGATTGGCTCAAACGTTCCGTCCATCATCCCCTTTTGTATCGCTTTGTTCGCCCTAAGTTGGCGGGGGTATGCCCAGACGTGGGTCCCTTGCTCACTTTGCCACTGGATTCAAGCAAGCCTGGCTGATGACGGCTGGAATGCCAGAAACCGGTCCTAGGATGCTTGTTTCCGGTCCAGGGAAGACATGGCTTGGCAGTTCGGGCTGGACTGTTCCCATGAGGCACAGGGTCAGACTGATTTGCATATGGCCATGTCTGAACTGGGGTGGTGGAGTGAGCTAAAGAATGATGATGGATTAAACCCAGATCAGTTGACTGGGGGTGAGTGTTTGATTGGCTCAAACGTTCCGTCCATCATCCCCTTTTGTATCGCTTTGTTCGCCCTAAGTTGGCGGGGGTATGCCCAGACGTGGGTCCCTTGCTCACTTTGCCACTGGATTCAAGCAAGCCTGGCTGATGACGGCTGGAATGCCAGAAACCGGTCCTAGGATGCTTGTTTCCGGTCCAGGGAAGACATGGCTTGGCAGTTCGGGCTGGACTGTTCCCATGAGGCACAGGGTCAGACTGATTTGCATATGGCCATGTCTGAACTGGGGTGGTGGAGTGAGCTAAAGAATGATGATGGATTAAACCCAGATCAGTTGACTGGGGGTGAGTGTTTGATTGGCTCAAACGTTCCGTCCATCATCCCCTTTTGTATCGCTTTGTTCGCCCTAAGTTGGCGGGGGTATGCCCAGACGTGGGTCCCTTGCTCACTTTGCCACTGGATTCAAGCAAGCCTGGCTGATGACGGCTGGAATGCCAGAAACCGGTCCTAGGATGCTTGTTTCCGGTCCAGGGAAGACATGGCTTGGCAGTTCGGGCTGGACTGTTCCCATGAGGCACAGGGTCAGACTGATTTGCATATGGCCATGTCTGAACTGGGGTGGTGGAGTGAGCTAAAGAATGATGATGGATTAAACCCAGATCAGTTGACTGGGGGTGAGTGTTTGATTGGCTCAAACGTTTCGTCCATCATCCCCTTTTGTATCGCTTTGTTCGCCCTAAGTTGGCGGGGGTATGCCCAGACGTGGGTCCCTTGCTCACTTTGCCACTGGATTCAAGCAAGCCTGGCTGATGACGGCTGGAATGCCAGAAACCGGTCCTAGGATGCTTGTTTCCGGTCCAGGGAAGACATGGCTTGGCAGTTCGGGCTGGACTGTTCCCATGAGGCACAGGGTCAGACTGATTTGCATATGGCCATGTCTGAACTGGGGTGGTGGAGTGAGCTAAAGAATGATGATGGATTAAACCCAGATCAGTTGACTGGGGGTGAGTGTTTGATTGGCTCAAACGTTCCGTCCATCATCCCCTTTTGTATCGCTTTGTTCGCCCTAAGTTGGCGGGGGTATGCCCAGACGTGGGTCCCTTGCTCACTTTGCCACTGGATTCAAGCAAGCCTGGCTGATGACGGCTGGAATGCCAGAAACCGGTCCTATGATGCTTGTTTCCGGTCCAGGGAAGACATGGCTTGGCAGTTCGGGCTGGACTGTTCCCATGAGGCACAGGGTCAGACTGATTTGCATATGGCCATGTCTGAACTGGGGTGGTGGAGTGAGCTAAAGAATGATGATGGATTAAACCCAGATCAGTTGACTGGGGGTGAGTGTTTGATTGGCTCAAACGTTCCGTCCATCATCCCCTTTTGTATCGCTTTGTTCGCCCTAAGTTGGCGGGGGTATGCCCAGACGTGGGTCCCTTGCTCACTTTGCCCCTGGATTCAAGCAAGCCTGGTTGATGACGGCTGGAATGCCAGAAACCGGTCCTAGGATGCTTGTTTCCGGTCCAGGGAAGACATGGCTTGGCAGTTCGGGCTGGACTGTTCCCATGAGGCACAGGGTCAGACTGATTTGCATATGGCCATGTCTGAACTGGGGTGGTGGAGTGAGCTAAAGAATGATGATGGATTAAACCCAGATCAGTTGACTGGGGGTGAGTGTTTGATTGGCTCAAACGTTCTGTCCATCATCCCCTTTTGTATCGCTTTGTTCGCCCTAAGTTGGCGGGGGTATGCCCAGACGTGGGTCCCTTGCTCACTTTGCCACTGGATTCAAGCAAGCCTGGCTGATGACGGCTGGAATGCCAGAAACCGGTCCTAGGATGCTTGTTTCCGGTCCAGGGAAGACATGGCTTGGCAGTTCGGGCTGGACTGTTCCCATGAGGCACAGGGTCAGACTGATTTGCATATGGCCATGTCTGAACTGGGGTGGTGGAGTGAGCTAAAGAATGATGATGGAGTGAGCTAAAGAATGATGATGGATTAAACCCAGATCAGTTGACTGGGGGTGAGTGTTTGATTGGCTCAAACGTTCCGTCCATCATCCCCTTTTGTATCGCTTTGTTCGCCCTAAGTTGGCGGGGGTATGCCCAGACGTGGGTCCCTTGCTCACTTTGCCACTGGATTCAAGCAAGCCTGGCTGATGACGGCTGGAATGCCAGAAACCGGTCCTAGGATGCTTGTTTCCGGTCCAGGGAAGACATGGCTTGGCAGTTCGGGCTGGACTGTTCCCATGAGGCACAGGGTCAGACTGATTTGCATATGGCCATGTCTGAACTGGGGTGGTGGAGTGAGCTAAAGAATGATGATGGATTAAACCCAGATCAGTTGACTGGGGGTGAGTGTTTGATTGGCTCAAACGTTCCGTCCATCATCCCCTTTTGTATCGCTTTGTTCGCCCTAAGTTGGCGGGGGTATGCCCAGACGTGGGTCCCTTGCTCACTTTGCCACTGGATTCAAGCAAGCCTGGCTGATGACGGCTGGAATGCCAGAAACCGGTCCTAGGATGCTTGTTTCCGGTCCAGGGAAGACATGGCTTGGCAGTTCGGGCTGGACTGTTCCCATGAGGCACAGGGTCAGACTGATTTGCATATGGCCATGTCTGAACTGGGGTGGTGGAGTGAGCTAAAGAATGATGATGGATTAAACCCAGATCAGTTGACTGGGGGTGAGTGTTTGATTGGCTCAAACGTTCCGTCCATCATCCCCTTTTGTATCGCTTTGTTCGCCCTAATTTGGCGGGGGTATGCCCAGACGTGGGTCCCTTGCTCACTTTGCCACTGGATTCAAGCAAGTCTGGCTGATGACGGCTGGAATGCCAGAAACCGGTCCTAGGATGCTTGTTTCCGGTCCAGGGAAGACATGGCTTGGCAGTTCGGGCTGGACTGTTCCCATGAGGCACAGGGTCAGACTGATTTGCATATGGCCATGTCTGAACTGGGGTGGTGGAGTGAGCTAAAGAATGATGATGGATTAAACCCAGATCAGTTGACTGGGTGTGAGTGTTTGATTGGCTCAAACGTTCCGTCCATCATCCCCTTTTGTATCGCTTTGTTCGCCCTAAGTTGGCGGGGGTATGCCCAGACGTGGGTCCCTTGCTCACTTTGCCACTGGATTCAAACAAGCCTGGCTGATGTCGGCTGGAATGCCAGAAACCGGTCCTAGGATGCTTGTTTCCGGTCCAGGGAAGACATGGCTTGGCAGTTCGGGCTGGACTGTTCCCATGAGGCACAGGGTCAGACTGATTTGCATATGGCCATGTCTGAACTGGGGTGGTGGAGTGAGCTAAAGAATGATGATGGATTAAACCCAGATCAGTTGACTGGGGGTGAGTGTTTGATTGGCTCAAACGTTCCGTCCATCATCCCCTTTTGTATCGCTTTGTTCGCCCTAAGTTGGCGGGGGTATGCCCAGACGTGGGTCCCTTGCTCACTTTGCCACTGGATTCAAGCAAGCCTGGCTGATGACGGCTGGAATGCCAGAAACCGGTCCTAGGATGCTTGTTTCCGGTCCAGGGAAGACATGGCTTGGCAGTTCGAGCTGGACTGTTCCCATGAGGCACAGGGTCAGACTGATTTGCATATGGCCATGTCTGATCTGGGGTGGTGGATTAAACCCAGATCAGTTGACTGGGGGTGAGTGTTTGATTGGCTCAAACGTTCCGTCCATCATCCCCTTTTGTATCGCTTTGTTTGCCCTAAGTTGGCGGGGGTATGCCCAGACGTGGGTCCCTTGCTCACTTTGCCACTGGATTCAAGCAAGCCTGGCTGATGATGGCTGGAATGCCAGAAACCGGTCCTAGGATGCTTGTTTCCGGTCCAGGGAAGACATGGCTTGGCAGTTCGGGCTGGACTGTTCCCATGAGGCACAGGGTCAGACTGATTTGCATATGGCCATGTCTGAACTGGGGTGGTGGAGTGAGCTAAAGAATGATGATGGATTAAACCCAGATCAGTTGACTGGGGGTGAGTGTTTGATTGGCTCAAACGTTCCGTCCATCATCCCCTTTTGTATCGCTTTGTTCGCCCTAAGTTGGCGGGGGTATGCCCAGACGTGGGTCCCTTGCTCACTTTGCCACTGGATTCAAGCAAGCCTGGCTGATGACGGCTGGAATGCCAGAAACCGGTCCTAGGATGCTTGTTTCCGGTCCAGGGAAGACATGGCTTGGCAGTTCGGGCTGGACTGTTCCCATGAGGCACAGGGTCAGACTGATTTGCATATGGCCATGTCTGAACTGGGGTGGTGGAGTGAGCTAAAGAATGATGATGGATTAAACCCAGATCAGTTGACTGGGGGTGAGTGTTTGATTGGCTCAAACGTTCCGTCCATCATCCCCTTTTGTATCGCTTTATTCGCCCTAAGTTGGCGGGGGTATGCCCAGACGTGGGTCCCTTGCTCACTTTGCCACTGGATTCAAGCAAGCCTGGCTGATGACGGCTGGAATGCCAGAAACCGGTCCTAGGATGCTTGTTTCCGGTCCAGGGAAGACATGGCTTGGCAGTTCGGGCTGGACTGTTCCCATGAGGCACAGGGTCAGACTGATTTGCATATGGCCATGTCTGAACTGGGGTGGTGGAGTGAGCTAAAGAATGATGATGGATTAAACCCAGATCAGTTGACTAGGGGGTGAGTGTTTGATTGGCTCAAACGTTCCGTCCATCATCCCCTTTTGTATCGCTTTGTTCGCACTAAGTTGGCGGGGGTATGCCCAGACGTGGGTCCCTTGCTCACTTTGCCACTGGATTCAAGCAAGCCTGGCTGATGACGGCTGGAATGCCAGAAACCGGTCCTAGGATGCTTGTTTCCGGTCCAGGGAAGACATGGCTTGGCAGTTCGGGCTGGACTGTTCCCATGAGGCACAGGGTCAGACTGATTTGCATATGGCCATGTCTGAACTGGGGTGGTGGAGTGAGCTAAAGAATGATGATGGATTAAACCCAGATCAGTTGACTGGGGGTGAGTGTTTGATTGGCTCAAACGTTCCGTCCATCATCGCCTTTTGTATCGCTTTGTTCGCCCTAAGTTGGCGGGGGTATGCCCAGACGTGGGTCCCTTGCTCACTTTGCCACTGGATTCAAGCAAGCCTGGCTGATGACGGCTGGAATGCCAGAAACTGGTCCTAGGATGCTTGTTTCCGGTCCAGGGAAGACATGGCTTGGCAGTTCGGGCTGGACTGTTCCCATGAGGCACAGGGTCAGACTGATTTGCATATGGGCATGTCTGAACTGGGGTGGTGGAGTGAGCTAAAGAATGATGATGGATTAAACCCAGATCAGTTGACTGGGGGTGAGTGTTTGATTGGCTCAAACGTTCCGTCCATCATCCCCTTTTGTATCGCTTTGTTCACCCTAAGTTGGCGGGGGTATGCCCAGACGTGGGTCCCTTGCTCACTTTGCCACTGGATTCAAGCAAGCCTGGCTGATGACGGCTGGAATGCCAGAAACCGGTCCTAGGATGCTTGTTTCCGGTCCAGGGAAGACATGGCTTGGCAGTTCGGGCTGGACTGTTCCCATGAGGCACAGGGTCAGACTGATTTGCATATGGCCATGTCTGAACTGGGGTGGTGGAGTGAGCTAAAGAATGATGATGGATTAAACCCAGATCAGTTGACTGGGGGTGAGTGTTTGATTGGCTCAAACGTTCCGTCCATCATCCCCTTTTGTATCGCTTTGTTCGCCCTAAGTTGGCGGGGGTATGCCCAGACGTGGGTCCCTTGCTCACTTTGCCACTGGATTCAAGCAAGCCTGGCTGATGACGGCTGGAATGCCAGAAACCGGTCCTAGGATGCTTGTTTCCGGTCCAGGGAAGACATGGCTTGGCAGTTCGGGCTGGACTGTTCCCATGAGGCACAGGGTCAGACTGATTTGCATATGGCCATGTCTGAACTGGGGTGGTGGAGTGAGCTAAAGAATGATGATGGATTAAACCCAGATCAGTTGACTGGGGGTGAGTGTTTGATTGGCTCAAGCGTTCCGTCCATCATCCCCTTTTGTATCGCTTTGTTCGCCCTAAGTTGGCGGGGGTATGCCCAGACGTGGGTCCCTTGCTCACTTTGCCACTGGATTCAAGCAAGCCTGGCTGATGACGGCTGGAATGCCAGAAACCGGTCCTAGGATGCTTGTTTCCGGTCCAGGGAAGACATGGTTTGGCAGTTCGGGCTGGACTGTTCCCATGAGGCACAGGGTCAGACTGATTTGCATATGGCCATGTCTGAACTGGGGTGGTGGAGTGAGCTAAAGAATGATGATGGATTAAACCCAGATCAGTTGACTGGGGGTGAGTGTTTGATTGGCTCAAACGTTCCGTCCATCATCCCCTTTTGTATCGCTTTGTTCGCCCTAAGTTGGCGGGGGTATGCCCAGACGTGGGTCCCTTGCTCACTTTGCCACTGGATTCAAGCAAGCCTGGCTGATGACGGCTGGAATGCCAGAAACCGGTCCTAGGATGCTTGTTTCCGGTCCAGGGAAGACATGGCTTGGCAGTTCGGGCTGGACTGTTCCCATGAGGCACAGGGTCAGACTGATTTGCATATGGCCATGTCTGAACTGGGGTGGTGGAGTGAGCTAAAGAATGATGATGGATTAAACCCAGATCAGTTGACTGGGGGTGAGTGTTTGATTGGCTCAAACGTTCCGTCCATCATCCCCTTTTGTATCGCTTTGTTCGCCCTAAGTTGGCGGGGGTATGCCCAGACGTGGGTCCCTTGCTCACTTTGCCACTGGATTCAAGCAAGCCTGGCTGATGACGGCTGGAATGCCAGAAACCGGTCCTAGGATGCTTGTTTCCGGTCCGGGGAAGACATGGCTTGGCAGTTCGGGCTGGACTGTTCCCATGAGGCACAGGGTCAGACTGATTTGCATATGGCCATGTCTGAACTGGGGTGGTGGAGTGAGCTAAAGAATGATGATGGATTAAACCCAGATCAGATGACTGGGGGTGAGTGTTTGATTGGCTCAAACGTTCCGTCCATCATCCCCTTTTGTATCGCTTTGTTCGCCATAAGTTGGCGGGGGTATGCCCAGACGTGGGTCCCTTGCTCACTTTGCCACTGGATTCAAGCAAGCCTGGCTGATGATGGCTGGAATGCCAGAAACCGGTCCTAGGATGCTTGTTTCCGGTCCAGGGAAGACATGGCTTGGCAGTTCGGGCTGGACTGTTCCCATGAGGCACAGGGTCAGACTGATTTGCATATGGCCATGTCTGAACTGGGGTGGTGGAGTGAGCTAAAGAATGATGATGGATTAAACCCAGATCAGTTGACTGGGGGTGAGTGTTTGATTGGCTCAAACGTTTCGTCCATCATCCCCTTTTGTATCGCTTTGTTCGCCCTAAGTTGGCGGGGGTATGCCCAGACGTGGGTCCCTTGCTCACTTTGCCACTGGATTCAAGCAAGCCTGGCTGATGACGGCTGGAATGCCAGAAACCGGTCCTAGGATGCTTGTTTCCGGTCCAGGGAAGACATGGCTTGGCAGTTCGGGCTGGACTGTTCCCATGAGGCACAGGGTCAGACTGATTTGCATATGGCCATGTCTGAACTGGTTTGGTGGAGTGAGCTAAAGAGTGATGATGGATTAAACCCAGATCAGTTGACTGGGGGTGAGTGTTTGATTGGCTCAAACGTTCCGTCCATCATCCCCTTTTGTATCGCTTTGTTCGCCCTAAGTTGGCGGGGGTATGCCCAGACGTGGGTCCCTTGCTCACTTTGCCACTGGATTCAAGCAAGCCTGGCTGATGACGGCTGGAATGCCAGAAACCGGTCCTAGGATGCTTGTTTCCGGTCCAGGGAAGACATGGCTTGGCAGTTCGGGCTGGACTGTTCCCATGAGGCACAGGGTCAGACTGATTTGCATATGGCCATGTCTGAACTGGGGTGGTGGAGTGAGCTAAAGAATGATGATGGATTAAACCCAGATCAGTTGACTGGGGGTGAGTGTTTGATTGGCTCAAACGTTCCGTCCATCATCCCCTTTTGTATCGCTTTGTTCGCCCGAAGTTGGCGGGGGTATGCCCAGACGTGGGTCCCTTGCTCACTTTGCCACTGGATTCAAGCAAGCCTGGCTGATGACGGCTGGAATGCCAGAAACCGGTCCTAGGATGCTTGTTTCCGGTCCAGGGAAGACATGGCTTGGCAGTTCGGGCTGGACTGTTCCCATGAGGCACAGGGTCAGACTGATTTGCATATGGCCATGTCTGAACTGGGGTGGTGGAGTGAGCTAAAGAATGATGATGGATTAAACCCAGATCAGTTGACTGGGGGTGAGTGTTTGATTGGCTCAAACGTTCTGTCCATCATCCCCTTTTGTATCGCTTTGTTCGCCCTAAGTTGGCGGGGGTATGCCCAGACGTGGGTCCCTTGCTCACTTTGCCACTGGATTCAAGCAAGCCTGGCTGATGACGGCTGGAATGCCAGAAACCGGTCCTAGGATGCTTGTTTCCGGTCCAGGGAAGACATGGCTTGGCAGTTCGGGCTGGACTGTTCCCATGAGGCACAGGGTCAGACTGATTTGCATATGGCCATGTCTGAACTGGGGTGGTGGAGTGAGCTAAAGAATGATGATGGAGTGAGCTAAAGAATGATGATGGATTAAACCCAGATCAGTTGACTGGGGGTGAGTGTTTGATTGGCTCAAATGTTCCGTCCATCATCCCCTTTTGTATCGCTTTGTTCGCCCTAAGTTGGCGGGGGTATGCCCAGACGTGGGTCCCTTGCTCACTTTGCCACTGGATTCAAGCAAGCCTGGCTGATGACGGCTGGAATGCCAGAAACCGGTCCTAGGATGCTTGTTTCCGGTCCAGGGAAGACATGGCTTGGCAGTTCGGGCTGGACTGTTCCCATGAGGCACAGGGTCAGACTGATTTGCATATGGCCATGTCTGAACTGGGGTGGTGGAGTGAGCTAAAGAATGATGATGGATTAAACCCAGATCAGTTGACTGGGGGTGAGTGTTTGATTGGCTCAAACGTTCCGTCCATCATCCCCTTTTGTATCGCTTTGTTCGCCCTAAGTTGGCGGGGGTATGCCCAGACGTGGGTCCCTTGCTCACTTTGCCACTGGATTCAAGCAAGCCTGGCTGATGACGGCTGGAATGCCAGAAACCGGTCCTAGGATGCTTGTTTCCGGTCCAGGGAAGACATGGCTTGGCAGTTCGGGCTGGACTGTTCCCATGAGGCACAGGGTCAGACTGATTTGCATATGGCCATGTCTGAACTGGGGTGGTGGAGTGAGCTAAAGAATGATGATGGATTAAACCCAGATCAGTTGACTGGGGGTGAGTGTTTGATTGGCTCAAACGTTCCGTCCATCATCCCCTTTTGTATCGCTTTGTTCGCCCTAAGTTGGCGGGGGTATGCCCAGACGTGGGTCCCTTGCTCACTTTGCCACTGGATTCAAGCAAGTCTGGCTGATGACGGCTGGAATGCCAGAAACCGGTCCTAGGATGCTTGTTTCCGGTCCAGGGAAGACATGGCTTGGCAGTTCGGGCTGGACTGTTCCCATGAGGCACAGGGTCAGACTGATTTGCATATGGCCATGTCTGAACTGGGGTGGTGGAGTGAGCTAAAGAATGATGATGGATTAAACCCAGATCAGTTGACTGGGTGTGAGTGTTTGATTGGCTCAAACGTTCCGTCCATCATCCCCTTTTGTATCGCTTTGTTCGCCCTAAGTTGGCGGGGGTATGCCCAGACGTGGGTCCCTTGCTCACTTTGCCACTGGATTCAAGCAAGCCTGGCTGATGACGGCTGGAATGCCAGAAACCGGTCCTAGGATGCTTGTTTCCGGTCCAGGGAAGACATGGCTTGGCAGTTCGGGCTGGACTGTTCCCATGAGGCACAGGGTCAGACTGATTTGCATATGGCCATGTCTGAACTGGGGTGGTGGAGTGAGCTAAAGAATGATGATGGATTAAACCCAGATCAGTTGACTGGGGGTGAGTGTTTGATTGGCTCAAACGTTCCGTCCATCATCCCCTTTTGTATCGCTTTGTTCGCCCTAAGTTGGCGGGGGTATGCCCAGACGTGGGTCCCTTGCTCACTTTGCCACTGGATTCAAGCAAGCCTGGCTGATGACGGCTGGAATGCCAGAAACCGGTCCTAGGATGCTTGTTTCCGGTCCAGGGAAGACATGGCTTGGCAGTTCGGGCTGGACTGTTCCCATGAGGCACAGGGTCAGACTGATTTGCATATGGCCATGTCTGAACTGGGGTGGTGGAGTGAGCTAAAGAATGATGATGGATTAAACCCAGATCAGTTGACTGGGGGTGAGTGTTTGATTGGCTCAAACGTTCCGTCCATCATCCCCTTTTGTATCGCTTTGTTCGCCCTAAGTTGGCGGGGGTATGCCCAGACATGGGTCCCTTGCTCACTTTGCCACTGGATTCAAGCAAGCCTGGCTGATGACGGCTGGAATGCCAGAAACCGGTCCTAGGATGCTTGTTTCCGGTCCAGGGAAGACATGGCTTGGCAGTTCGGGCTGGACTGTTCCCATGAGGCACAGGGTCAGACTGATTTGCATATGGCCATGTCGGAACTGGGGTGGTGGAGTGAGCTAAAGAATGATGATGGATTAAACCCAGATCAGTTGACTGGGGGTGAGTGTTTGATTGGCTCAAACGTTCCGTCCATCATCCCCTTTTGTATCGCTTTGTTCGCCCTAAGTTGGCGGGGGTATGCCCAGACGTGGGTCCCTTGCTCACTTTGCCACTGGATTCAAGCAAGCCTGGCTGTTGACGGCTGGAATGCCAGAAACCGGTCCTAGGATGCTTGTTTCCGGTCCAGGGAAGACATGGCTTGGCAGTTCGGGCTGGACTGTTCCCATGAGGCACAGGGTCAGACTGATTTGCATATGGCCATGTCTGAACTGGGGTGGTGGAGTGAGCTAAAGAATGATGATGGATTAAACCCAGATCAGTTGACTGGGGGTGAGTGTTTGATTGGCTCAAACGTTCCGTCCATCATCCCCTTTTGTATCGCTTTGTTCGCCCTAAGTTGGCGGGGGTATGCCCAGACGTGGGTCCTTTGCTCACTTTGCCACTGGATTCAAGCAAGCCTGGCTGATGACGGCTGGAATGCCAGAAACCGGTCCTAGGATGCTTGTTTCCGGTCCAGGGAAGACATGGCTTGGCAGTTCGGGCTGGACTGTTCCCATGAGGCACAGGGTCAGACTGATTTGCATATGGCCATGTCTGAACTGGGGTGGTGGATTAAACCCAGATCAGTTGACTGGGGGTGAGTGTTTGATTGGCTCAAACGTTCCGTCCATCATCCCCTTTTGTATCGCTTTGTTCGCCCTAAGTTGGCGGGGGTATGCCCAGACGTGGGTCCCTTGCTCACTTTGCCACTGGATTCAAGCAAGCCTGGCTGATGACGACTGGAATGCCAGAAACCGGTCCTAGGATGCTTGTTTCCGGTCCAGGGAAGACATGGCTTGGCAGTTCGGGCTGGACTGTTCCCATGAGGCACAGGGTCAGACTGATTTGCATATGGCCATGTCTGAACTGGGGTGGTGGAGTGAGCTAAAGAATGATGATGGATTAAACCCAGATCAGTTGACTGGGGGTGAGTGTTTGATTGGCTCAAACGTTCCGTCCATCATCCTCTTTTGTATCGCTTTGTTCGCCCTAAGTTGGCGGGGGTATGCCCAGACGTGGGTCCCTTGCTCACTTTGCCACTGGATTCAAGCAAGCATGGCTGATGACGGCTGGAATGCCAGAAACCGGTCCTAGGATGCTTGTTTCCGGTCCAGGGAAGACATGGCTTGGCAGTTCGGGCTGGACTGTTCCCATGAGGCACAGGGTCAGACTGATTTGCATATGGCCATGTCTGAACTGGGGTGGTGGAGTGAGCTAAAGAATGATGATGGATTAAACCCAGATCAGTTGACTGGGGGTGAGTGTTTGATTGGCTCAAACGTTCCGTCCATCATCCCCTTTTGTATCGCTTTGTTCGCCCTAAGTTGGCGGGGGTATGCCCAGACGTGGGTCCCTTGCTCACTTTGCCACTGGATTCAAGCAAGCCTGGCTGATGACGGCTGGAATGCCAGAAACCGGTCCTAGGATGCTTGTTTCCGGTCCAGG
The DNA here is from genome assembly GCA_963921515.1 of Calotriton arnoldi. Taxonomy (NCBI): domain Eukaryota; kingdom Metazoa; phylum Chordata; class Amphibia; order Caudata; family Salamandridae; genus Calotriton; species Calotriton arnoldi. The sequence goes on along the minus strand of CAWUFW010003106.1, from coordinate 480,191 downwards.
GAAGACATGGCTTGGCAGTTCGGGCTGGACTGTTCCCATGAGGCACAGGGTCAGACTGATTTGCATATGGCCATGTCTGAACTGGGGTGGTGGAGTGAGCTAAAGAATGATGATGGGTTAAACCCAGATCAGTTGACTGGGGGTGAGTGTTTGATTGGCTCAAACGTTCTGTCCATCCTCCCCTTTTGTATCGCTTTGTTCGCCCTAAGTTTGCGGGGGTATGCCCAGACGTGGGTCCCTTGCTCACTTTGCCACTGGATTCAAGCAAGCCTGGCTGATGACGGCTGGAATGCCAGAAACCGGTCCTAGGATGCTTGTTTCCGGTCCAGGGAAGACATGGCTTGGCAGTTCGGGCTGGACTGTTCCCATGAGGCACAGGGTCAGACTGATTTGCATATGGCCATGTCTGAACTGGGGTGGTGGAGTGAGCTAAAGAATGATGATGGATTAAACCCAGATCAGTTGACTGGGGGTGAGTGTTTTATTGGCTCAAACGTTCCGTCCATCATCCCCTTTTGTATCGCACTGTTATGCAGACCAACAGGGCCCAGATGTTGGTCTACATCATGGCTTCAGAAGCAGCCAAAACAGAATGTCTGGCCACAGGTGACCGCCCCACCTTTCTTTAAAGTGTCTGTAATGAAGGCTATTGGGGGTCAGTGCAGGGTCAACAAATACCTCTTGAGCTGGGAATTCTTCCCCCACCTGCACCACACCCTTAGCCTGCAGTGCCAGTCAATTCCCATGGCAGATCACAGTCACAGTTGCAGTGCTTCACCCGTAGCCTGTTGTGCTGCTCCCCGTCCTGCTGCCTTTGCCTGCTTTCACCATTCCCTCTTGGCTGATGCCCACAGCCTAAGACTGATCCCGGCTCCCACACCAGTCCCCACAGCCCCAGTTCAATCTCCTTTTCATACCATCCCACAGTCTTAGTACACTCTCCTCTCTTGCATTGCACCTGTAGTTACGGATGGAACTGAACAGGCATCTAGCACTGCGGTCAGGCCATATTCTGTGACTCCATTCTGTGACTCCAGAGGTGTGGTCTGGAAGTGCTGAGTGGCGGTGAGTGGTCTAAGTACAAGGGGAGCACTGTGAGCGCAGGGTGAAAGGAATGCCTGTGTATGTGCAAGGTGAGAGGTGTGAGTGCAGAGTGCAGAGTGAGTAGTATGCCCATGTGAGAACTCAGTGGCCAGCTTGCTCTTTTGAGTGGATGGGGAGAGTAAAAAGTGAGCCCATGTGAGCAGTGGATGACTAGTGAACATGTGTAGTGTGAACTGTGTGAATGCAGGATGATCTATCCCTAGATATTAAGTAATTCACCTTATCCTTGGCAGTTGGCAAGTGGGGATTCATGTGTAATTTGAACTATGATTATCGAAGCTGATCCTGCAACAAAATGTCAGCCTTTTGGACATGCCCAATCCGGTTTCTGCAGCAATCACAGCACTGAGATTGCCCTGATCGCAACCCCTCGACAACATCCGAACCCTCCTCGACCAAGGAGAAACAGCAGCCCTGATCCTACTTTATCTCTTGGCAGCCTTCAACACCATGTCCTGCTACACGCTGATTGAAAGACTCCACCATTTCAGCATCCAAGGGGACGCGCTCAGATGGATAACCTCCTTCCTCAACTGAAGAACACAGAGGGTCCCCCTACCACCTTTCACCTCCGAGCCCAAGAATATAGCCTGCGGTATCCCCCAAGGCTTATCTCTAAGCCCTACTCTCTTCAACACATACATGACTCCACTGGCCAACATCATCAGATCTCACTGTCTCAACATAATATCCTACGCAGACGACATCCAACTCATCATCTCCCTCACCAATGACTCTACAACCACCAGGAGCAACTTCCACAGATGCATGACAAGCATCGCTGACTGGATGAACAAAAACTGCCTTAAGCGAAACACAGACAAGACAGAAGTACTGATCTTTGGCAACAACAGTAACTCCTGGAATGACTCTTGGTGGCCCCCAGACCAGGGACATGCACCCATACCTGCAGAACACGCCACAAACCTCAGAATCATCATTGCTAACAAGTGCACCTGAAGTCACAGATCTAAGCCATCGCCTCCGCCAGCTTCCTCACCCTGCACATGCGACAAAAGATCTTCAAGTGGCTATGTCTGCACACGAGATGCACTGTGACACAGGCCCTCATCACCAGCCGACTGGACTATGGCAATACTCTCTACGTAGGAATTGCCGCACACCTCCTACAGAGACTTCAAACCATACAGAACGCCACAGTAAGACTCCTCCTCACCCTCCCTCGACAAACCCACATCATACCCCACCTCAGGCAATGCCGCTGGCTCCAAGTACAAAAAAAATGTCAATTCAAGCTGCAGATTCAAGCACACAAGGCTCTACACAACCAAGGACCCGCCTACATTAAACACTGCCTGACCTTCCACCTACCTTTGAGAAGATTGCGTTCTGCCTCCCTATCACTCCCACATGCCTGCATCCACCAAAGCAGATGTGGAGGACCCTCCTTTCCCTACATCGCAGCAAAGACCTGGAACAGCCTCCCAATGCAGCTCTGAACTATCACCTCTCTTCCAGAATTCCAAAGGGCCCTCAAGACTAGGCTGTTTGAATGAGCCTCCAGAGCCTACAAGCACCTGGATACCCTGTTGGGTGATTAGCAGTGCTATATAAATCCTTACGGATTGATTGATTGATTGATTGATAGAAATTGTGTACTGTAAAACCAGGAAACCTGATTTCAAACACGGTTTACCTGCTAAATAAAATCTGTTTTACCCTAGGCAATTTCCTATTTCACTGTGCCTCCATGTCTTCAATCGTCCCTTTTGAGAGTACCTTAAAAAAACCTCAATTTAAGATATGCCCTCTACAAAAACGTCACTTTTACATGTTTTAATTGACTTTAATGTTGCTCCATATGTTATAAAAATCTAAGCGGGTTCACATGACAACTGACTTGCCTCTTGGTTCACTACTAGCCAGGGCCACTGGAATTATGCGGCAGAGGGGAACCAAATTATGCAGCAGTGTTGACTAAATTATGTGTAAAGAAAAAGCATATTATGTTGCATAATGTTGCACATTTTGTGATTGTATTACCTCATTATTTTATCATTTTTACACATGGTAACACTATCTCTGAAAGATGTCACCTTATTCATACCAATTTAACATCCAAATACAGGATTTAGCTACTGAAATATGACCAGTCAACCTTTGTGAAGGCCCTTCCAGAGCGCAGGAATACATAGCATCATGTTTTTTAGTAACTTTTGATCCATTTGAGGTAGAAACTATGTTTTTCTGTCAAAATCTACAGATTATACAGCAGACAAAGGATTATGTGGCAAATGTGGCAACTCCATTATTATTCGGAAAAAACACTTGAATTGCATAATTCCAGTGGTCCTGCTAATAGCATCCTCATCGCAGGCTTGAATGTTTCAAAGTTTAAGTCTGGAAACTGTAAATTCTGATAAATGTTAGTCAATGCAGAAACTCATTTTAGTATATTTAAGTGAAACCCTTCCAAGTTAAAGAAATATACTTTTTGAAATATGAGTCTTTGGCACATTTTTAAATGATGAATTCTATGCCACGCAGAGGGCTCAGTTCCTGGTTTGGAGTTTACAGGCAAACCAGGCCAATGGCTGGGCACTTTTATTAATGTGCTGCTTTCCCACGTTTGTATTGTAAATGAAATCCTTTTATCTTTTCTCCCACTTTGGCAGCAACAGTCCATAACAAGAGTGGGGACAGCAGGGGGGGCGATACCACACAAAGACCTGTGAACTGATAAATGATCTTTTGAAGACCTGTGAAGTACTTTGGAAGAGGCCGATTCTGAGTCCTCAGCCCCTGCCCAGTCCCAGCCCACAACTGCACTCCAAAGCCAGGGCTACTGAGACGATGGGGGGGGCTAAAGCCCTAATGGGCATTGTCCGCCTGGGTCGGCAGATGTTTAATCGGGTCCGAAACGACTCGACCATGGCCGATACTGAGACAAAGATGGCAGCTAGAAAAAGCTGCGAATAGAAAGGCAGAGAAGATGGTGGGGTGTGGGAAAACAGACGCTCCTTATATTCAGTGGCGTAACGAAAAATAACAGCACCCCCTGCAGAATGTGAAGAGGGGAACCTGAGTCTTCCATATCTCATCACTATTCATTGACATTGGGCTGAATGGGGGACCCCTCAAGGACTGAGGGACCCCTAAGAGTTGGGGGCAGCAGGGGCTCGTGTTACACTCCTGCTTATATTTCCCGGAAGGTAAGAGTAAAACCAATAAGGCAAATGTAAAACCAATCTAAGCCCTACTCACACGTTCTACTGACACCAGATAGACACAGATAATACATAAAAGGTTCACTATCACAGTTGTGCAGAAAACACCATTTTTTATATGATTTAAAATTAGAAAGCGAAGCAACAGATTTGCTTCAAACACTCAGCAGTATTGAATACCATAATGTGCTCAAAGATGATATGGGCAAGGGAGCAAAAGTTTTCTGTGTGGCAGTTCCTTTTTCCTCATAGAATCTATGCTCTTGGCTGTATGTAATCTGGACACCATCAGACTGGAAGGGTAGTTTTGCTTTTTACAGACTTATTTTTACGGAGTTTTATGTAGCGCGACCTTGACCCGAAGGTATCGGGTATTAGAGCCCTTTACACAAGCACCAGTGAGGACACATTTATTTTTCTTAGGCACAGGGAGATTAAGTGATTTGCCCAGAATCACAGGATATTGCGTGTCCTTGCCAAGACTCGAAGCCGGTTCCCCAGATTTGAGGTCGACCGCCCTAGCCGTTAGGCCGACTCCTCTCCCCGTTCTCTGACAGGGATTTACAAGATAACAATTAGCAAGGGCCTTTCTTTTCTAAATTTCTCTCTCTAAGTCTTTGTTGTGGGGCTCTGGTCTGTGCACTGGGGTTATAGCTTCATGTTATTAACATGGCCAGTCTCAATCATTCACCGTCCTATGCGGTTAACATCTTCCACAGTTTGTTTAAATAATAAACTTTCTATTCCAAGTCGATAAGGTAACTTAGGAGAACCCCCACTTTCACATTTTTGCTTGCTACCCAAGTGCAATGTCGTACCCCAGGCAAGATATTGTTTGGTGGCATCAATGATACTTTCTTTCAATAAACTTTATTTCGGTCAGTATGACCTTAAAAGTACAGACACAGTACATACAGATACATTTGAAACTACAAAGAAAATCAATTGCATGTAGTGAAAAACAAATAATAAAAACAGTAATGGTCATTGCTGGCCCACATATGAAGTAAATAATTTCCACACTCAATTTAAAAATGCCCTCTATTCTAGTTACTTCACCAAAGGAAAGCGAGGGCAGTGGATATAACAGAGGGTTGGTCAAGTAAGAGGACAAGGATTCACTTTTAGAAAGTGCATAGTGCAAATAAATAAATAATTTAAGTAAAAACAGTTTTCATAAAAAGATGACCGCTATTATTACCACTAGTTTTATGCAGCAATTGGCACAACCTAGCACTGGGGGCCCCACAATGCAGGCTGCTTCTGCATGGGGTTTTCGCAACAATTATAGTAGTAGACTAGTAAGCTACTCAAGGACAGGAAACAATGCTAACATTTTAAAAAGCATTAAGAACATATAAAAAAAATATACATACTTTAAGAAAACATATGAAATAGAAAAACAATTTTCCTGTGACATAATTGGAAAACCTACATACATAGCTCAGGTAAAACTAATCATGTAAAAAAACAAGACCTAATTTTAAAACTGGCAAGGGTGACCATAGATAGATATTTTTTCCGGGAATTTGATGAAATGATTATTTCGTTTCCTCCAGAATCATTATCTTAACTATTTAAGGATGCTTTTAAAAATATCCTGCGGGTACACCACATAGAAAATAGAAAACCTGCAACTGAGTAAACAATCGGGATATTACAGTCATGTTTCAGTATCCTGAAAGCATCAGAACAGCGCCTAGTTCCAAGGTTTCTACAAATCTGCACCAGCCATCGTTTTCTTGCCTTATGGTAGCCAGGACAGCTAAAAACACATGGAGTGCTGACTCTGCAGGGCAGTCACATGCCGGGCACTTCAGGACTTGCGGACCCCCCCCCCACTTGTGTGTAAAACAGCGGAGAGGCAAAACCCCATGCCTAAACTGAAGAAAAAGCTTTCTAGCAGCTGCCGGCTTGATGTCATCCAGGGTCGGCTCAAAGCTATACCTATCTTTGATTTCTAAAAAGGCTGAGGTTAACTTGCCTACTCGGGGGCTACTAAAAAGCTGAGCCATTTTATACTCCCCATAATGAGCCTTTAACGATTTCCTGGGGAGTGAGGTACAAACAAGCTCAGGGTCAGCCCAGAGTTCCCCCAACCCCATACTGGCTAGCATGTGCTTGATATACGCAAGCCACGGCAGTTTGGCTGCCCCCCGCAGGTTCATCACTTCTTTTAATTCCTCCCTGTATGATAGAAGTTCTGGAGTAACCCACAGACGGCGCCAATATAATAAAGGTCTACGGTTAGATTCATCGGTGATTGCCCTAACACCCAGGTCTAATCGGAGCGGAGTTAGCGGAGTGCTCCGTGGGAGATTTAACAACTGTCTGAGAAAGTTGTTCTCTGTCTGCGTTAGGTTCTCAGAACTAGAGTGACCCCATAGTTCTGCGCCATATAGTGCCCCTCCCCTGGCTTGGACCTTATAAATTTCAATGGCAGGACTCACTGGTTTCTGGCTGGACTTACAGAAAACCTTCATGATACCACCTGACGATTGCGACAATTTTAGTGATGATTTTTTGATTTGCGCCCCCCAATCCATAGTCTCTGTGATTGTAATGCCGAGATAATCGAAAGAGGAGACTCTCTCGAGGGGTTTACCATTTAGTGAAGGGTTTGCTCGTGTGCTTTTAGGGCTATTAAACGCCATAAATTTGGTTTTCTGTAGGTTAATTTCTAATCCTCTTTCACTACAGAATGCTTCAAATCTATTGAGTACCCTCTGAATCCCCATGGGTGATTTAGATACTAATAGAGTATCATCGGCAAACATCATTGCTGGGATTATACGCGAGGCTAGCTTGGGTGCATCGAGGGGTTTCTCTACAAGTAAATAATCTATTAGACCGTTTATGTATAGACTAAAGAGAGTAGGGGCAAGCACACAGCCCTGTCGAACACCGCCTTTGATCGGGATGGGTGCAGTTAGCTTTCCATCCTTACCAAACCTGATTTGGGCAAAGTTTTCCTCATGCAGCCGCTTTATGAGTTGGGATAGTGTAGAGATGTCTACTTGCCTATGTCATAGCTTTGGTTACTTAGCTACGTGTAGAATGAAAGTGGAGGATAATTCCATGATGAACAGTTAGAGGAGAGCTATTGATGTGGAAGAAGCTGTTCTCCGCTGGGATGCTGTTTAATCAATAAACTACAAGAAACTACAAAGAAACCTGTGAAGGCTCTTCTTTTCATGGCGACGAGGATGGGAAAACATATTCTTGAGATTATTCATGAGGGTCATCCAGGTCAGGGAATGTCAAAACGGAGAGTTAGAGAATCATTTTGGTCGCCTGGGGTTGATATTGAAGTTGAGGCCTTGGTGAAGGACTGTCAATTTTGCTTGAACAGTGATAAATCCAAAGTTGTGCGTCAACCTCCTTTGGAATGCACAAAGACCTTGGGAAAAATTATCTATGGATTTTATTGGACCAGTTAGTAAATTAGGAATGAGAGATAGGTTTATTCTTGTGTTAGTTGACTATCATTCCAAATGGTTTGTGGTAGAAACCATGGGAGAAATCAATACGAATAACGTTATAAAGTTTCTTGAAAGGGTTTTCCTTGAGGAAGGAATACCAGCTAGTATTGTAACTGATAATGGAGTACAATTTGTTTCAAAGGAGATGGTGGATTATCTTAGAAGGATGGGTATTAATCATGAAAGAGTAGCTCTCTTTCGACCTCAAGCAAATGGTCTGGTAGAAAGAGTTAATCGAATTATAATGGAAAATATACAGTTATCTCTTGCAAACGGTTTGTCTTGGAGACAAGAATTAAGGAAAATGGTGTGGATGCATAGAATTACTCCCCATTCTACTACTGGTGTAGCTCCTTTTGTGTCTCTCAAGGGAAGAGAACCAGGAAAAAGGAATGTCCTGTTTGGTTGTGTAAAAAGAGAAAATATGGATTGATCGTGACCAGGTGTCAAGGAAAGTTGAAGAAGGTCAAGAAAGGATGAAAAGTGTGTACAATTTCAGAAAAGGAGTAAAACAGTTGTCTATTCAAGTGGGTGATTGGGTAGTAGTGCGGAAAAATGAATGGGTTCGTAAGGGTGAAAGCAAATACATAGGACCTTTTCAAGTTAAAAATGTAAAATCCAATGTTGTAATTTTGGAAGATGATACAATCTGGAGTTTAGGAAATGTTTGTAAAGTATGTAGGCCATAGAATATTATTTAGGAAATATCTGCAGAATATTAGTTATAGATTCTTATTATTTACTTTCTATGTTTTTTATATTTATTGAACAATTTAGTTATTAGTTGTTATTGTTCAATACTTGGTTAATTATTATTTTATATGTTACATATATAATTTCTTTGTGTTTGTATAGAAGGGAGATATGCAGAGATGTCTACTTGCCTATGTCATAGCTTTGGTTACTTAGCTACGTGTAGAATAAAAGTGGAGGAGAATTCCATGATGAACAGTTAGAGGAGAGCTATTGATGTGGAAGAAGCTTTTCTCCGCTGGGATGCTGTTTAATCAATAAACTACAAGAAACTACAAAGAAACCTGTGAAGGCTCTTCTTTTCAGATAGATATGCTGGAACCCCCATCTCGTGGAGGACTGCCCACAATTTTTCCCTTGGGACCAAGTCAAAAGCTGACCTCAGGTCTACAAATATTAAGTAGAGGCTGCCACCCTCTAAACACACGATCTTCCAGTGCAATAGTTGTAGCCTGAGAATTTGGTCCAAAGTAGACAGTTTTTCTCTAAACCCTGCCTGTAGGGGGGTAAGTATCTTCCGTTCCTCCATCCAAGTTTGTAACCGAAGCAGCAATACACGCGCAATTTTTTTTTGCGTAATGTCTATGAGGCTGATCGGCCTATAATTGGTTGGTAATAGCGGTGAACCTTTTTTGTAAATGGGGATTATTTCGGCTCCGGCCCAACTGGGGGGAATCTTCATGCCTTGAAATATGGCATTAAATAGCACCCAGAGGTATGGTGCCCATACAGATGGTTCACTGCGGAAAAGATCCCCAGGAATTTTATCTAATCCAGGTGCTTTACCTGGAGATATTTTGGCAAGGGCTCCCTTAATCTCATTTAAATTTATACTTGTACTAGAGCTATCGTCAAAGTGTTCATTGATTTCCCCTATCTTGGCGGAGTAGTCAGTCCCCCCAGGGCATCTCTCTATTATCTCAGCGTTCAGTATATCTCCATTAGAGTAGAGAGATTCAAAATGGTCCCGCCAGACCTCTGCTTCCAAATTCGGCTCTATCGGTGATTTAGCACCAGAGCTACCTGTGTTGACAACTTTCCAGAAGGTACTCATATCCCTAGCTCCCAAGGAGCTTCTCAAAACATCCCACTTATCCATTTCCCACCCTTTTTTGGCTTCAGTAATGGCCACCTTGTAGGCCGACCTAGCAGTTTTAATTAACGGGCGATCGTTGGCCTTGATGGACAGAACCAGCGATCTTTTGGCATTACGGCAATAATCATTTTACCAAGGGTGGGGAGGTTTCCTACTTGGCCGATTTGTTTTTTTGGGATAGAAGAAGTCTAATGTGACTTCTCCTAACCTGCCATGGTTCATTATAACCATCTCGGAGTCTATACTATCCCCATGGTGAGTTATTGAGTTAGATGCTGTCAGAAGCACCGGGATCAGGGCTTCATATAAAGTGCTAAGTTTATCTTGTGATTGACTGATGTCAGACCATCGCACTCTTCTCCTACAATTTGAAAGTGTCAACCTAGCATCAATAGGGTTATCCAGATTAAGGACGCTCCCGGGATTGAGCTCTTTTAGTTCAAGTACTAACGCATAATGGTCACTGTCTAGCCGTGGAATAACCTTAAAATCAATTAGCCTGTCCCAGGATTTGGAGTCAATTAAAATATAATCTAATAGAGAGCGACGCTCATTTCTATGGAAGGTATAACTACTCGATGTGTCAGACAAAGTTCTACCATTGCAAGCTCTTAGGGAATGTTTCAAAGCAAGGCAGTTCATCTGGATCACCAGGGGGCACCATTTTTTGACTGGTGAACACCTGGTCTCCGGGATTGCCCAAAATGTATCCTCATCATATAGGCTATCCTGGAGCATTCCCTCTAGTGGCTCAAACTGACAATTGAAATCCCCTCCTAAGATCACCATATGTTTATCTGCAATGGTCGCTAAGAACGTAGTTAGTTCTTCCAGTGTTTTAGACTCCTTACCCTGGGCGGTTGGTCTAGAGTACACGTTTAAAAGAGCTACCGAAATCTTTGATGGAAACTGCAGCATAACACATAAAATATCGTTCGATACTGTGTCAATCTGCTTGGCCGTACAACCTAAGTGAACTCCCACCCATGTGCTAAGGCCTCCCGATGGTCTCCCTTTACCCCCTGATGTTGCAGGAATACTGAAAGTGGCAAAACCCAATTTGGAAACATCCCCTCTGGCCCATGTCTCCTGGAACACGCAGATCTCGTATTGGCTAATAAAAAGACCCCAATTTGGGTCATCTAACTTATTATTCAGACCCGCAATGTTCCACGATAAAACCCTTGTCTTTGGGCAATTGGGGCAGTTCAGTTTGTTAGCCACTAAAGGGGATGATTGCTCTATGGCCTTTCTCTTCACACTTTCGTCCATCAAATCGGACCCTCTGGTTAGTGAGAGTTTTAGATTATCCCTCGATACCATGTTACAGCCGTCGTGGGCGCAGCCAGGGGAGCCGCTCATGCTCCCACAGGCTTTACCTTCCCCACGCGGCGTGCAAGGTCCTATATCCCTAGCCTGAGCCTCGATTGCTGTTGGGGGCGGGCGTATTTGGTCTTTAATGTTGGGGGCTGATCCTTGAGTCAATCTACTCCGTCTAAGCTGCTATACCTATTTGCTGTGGGAATATTAAAAATAAATTGCCTTTGCCAGTGCTGGTCCGGGGGAGGTAACTCGCAATTCTTGGTGTCATTTCTCCAACCCCGCTCATAATGCCTAATATCATGGTGGGGCCTGTTGGGGGGGTAGAAGTAACCCAATGGAAGGACTTGGGTGCCGCCCGATTTTCTCCCATCCTCTCTAGCTAAAAAACTTTTGGGCCATCAACGGGTTTCTAAAATTAATTACTATACAATCTCCAGGTAAATCCTTATGTCGCCTGCCTATCCAGCCCACCCTGCGTGTAGTTAAAATCTCTTCCACATGCTCATAACTAAAATGCCTGTGGTTTATAAGCCAATGGATACATTTATTCTTTAATTCTTGGTGGGATTCATATTGGTCCCTTCTAAGTTCAGGGATGCCTGCAAGGATAAGGACATAAGGGGTTGATGCAGGAGGTAAGTTTATGACTGGAGGGGGGAAGAAGTCATTGGTAGCTTCTGTACTTATGGGGGCACCTCCCCCTACCTGCTGTATTTTTGTTTGCCATTGCCCTCTAGATTTATGAAGTAAAGGTGGACAATTGGCTAAATTAGAAGTAACCAATGGGGGCCTTAAGATGCTGTCTCTGGTAGCCTCCAATGTATGTGTCTCCCTGTTTGATGTTAGTAGCAGAGCTTGCTCACTGGGTTTAGGGCCTCGATTGGCCAGTGTAATACTTGCAGTGGTCTGATCTCGTGTTCTGCTTTCAGGACCAACTTTACAATAGGCTGCCCCCCTAGTGCTTGTCCAGTCATTAAAAAGTACTGTCAACCTGTCAACCCTTTCCTGTAAAGGTCTGAGTTCGTCCTTAACTATATCCCTTATTTGGATCTGTAGATCCACCACTAGCTTGGTGACCCACCCTGGCTGATCGCTTGTGGTTTCTGTGCTGATTTCTAGGTCACCAATCCCAGATTTCCCATTATCAGGAATCGCTCCTGCGGGCTTCTTCCTTCTTACTGCTGCTTTCACTTTGGGTTTGGGTTTACCTTTTTTACCTGATTGGTTAGATGTGACAACCCTAGGTTGCTCGGGGCTAACTGCTTCAATTATTGATGTTTGGTCACTGGGAGAATCAGTTATCGAAACCCCTATAATTTGTGAGGTGCTAGGGTCAGTCATTGCGATTTCTAGATTTGGGGTCAGGGACAGTCTCTCAGTGCGCTCTATTTCGGTGGCCACAGCTCCTAAGGCCTTTTCCAACATCCTATCAATAGAAGTTGGTTTGGTGTTAGGTTTGGGCATAGCCAGGGCCTGTTTCTTTTCAACGCAGGTTCGTCTCCCCATTCTACAGTATCTCTGTGTTTAGACTCTAGCGTTGGTTAAAAGGGTTTAGATTTAGAGTGGGCACAGGAGCTTAATGTTAGAGATCTCCACTACAAGGCTCTATGGGTATCCACAACTACTGGGATACCTATTGGGGAAACCTCTAATAGGGAGCACTATCTGGGGCCAGCGCGATTAGAGTACCAAATTCTACAGACACAAAATTGCAGAGCCGATGCGGGTAACAACTTATATAGTTTGCTTTCCAAAAGTCAAAGATAAAATAGAAGAGGGTCTGTGCAACTCAAACAAACACATAGAAAAATGAGTGCGGAATAAATGTTCCAAGATTATTCTCAGCATAGAGTCATTTGAGATGCGAACTGTATTCACTGTGTGCCAGTAGAAGAAAAAAACAATTCCAATAACTATAAGATAAGGATCTGGGGGACACAGCACAGTACCTTGTTTGCAGATCCCGGGGCTAGAAAGTTAGAGGGGAAGCCCAGCCCAGCCTCCTCCGGCCTCTGACGGGCGCGGACGGGCCCGCCCTTGCCCCGGGCTTCGCACGGGCGCGGCCCGCGCGCGTCCCGCGCTGCGGGAGGGCAGCCGCGCTTTTGTCCTGGCGGGAGGCGCCTGTGCTGACGCTGTTTCCCAGCGCCGATGCTGGGGCAGCTGGGAAATGTAGGCCGTTCCCCTCACGGCGGCGTGAAGTTAATAGGAGTTGGAGCCGTTCCCCTCACGGCGGCAAAGACAGAGACTGCAAAGCCGTTCCCCTCACGGCAGGTATAGGCAACTTGTGCGCGCGTCAATGATACATATTTTCCATACTTTTCTGGATCATCACAGACGATCTTGAGACCCAAGTCAAGTCAAGTGAAAGTAACGTTTATTTAGACTATTGGTCTTTAAACAACATAAAAACATATCACCCTATACAAAAATCCTAAAATCATACTCAATTCATCACAACTTCCATTGCAAAATCCAATTTCCATGCGCTTTCTTCCAAATTTACACAATCTTAAATCTATAATTCATACACACGTCTATATATAGACATAAAAATGTTAAAAACAATAAAAGTTCCTATTATACAGTCTGTTCCTAAAACGATATAAATCAAATAAAACTTTATTTAAAAACTAGCATAACTTCCATCATATCTTTCGACCATCCATTTCCTTTTCCATGAAAAACCTTTTTACGGCCTCAATGTACTTCGCAATAGCTATTGCAGTTTCAAAGTTTGGCATATCTGTAAGAAGTTCGATAGCTTGTGCACACACAACGGTACCATATTTTAAAAAAATGGGGCGTAAAAACTGTTTCAGCAGGGCTAGCACTCTTGGGCAGTCCACTAAAATGTGTAAATTATCGCATTTTGTACCCAGCCTGCATGTACATTTACCATCGGGTTGCATCATTTCTGATTTTATTTTCCTGTTAATCACACCGGGATTAACACCAATGCTCAATCTCAGTACTTCTGATCTAAGCCATTGATTAGGTAATGTATCCAAATAGGGGTACCAGATTTCTTTCACCCAACTAGTTATCATAAATTTCACAGACTCTTTCTTTCTCAGGTACTCCATATCTTCCATCTTTGACAATTCCTTCCCTAGAGTTCTGAGTTCACTCTTTGTTACATCTATTTGTAGGGTCTGCCAGTCAATTCTCACATTTAGGTTTTCACAGACAAGATACAATTTCTTCCTAACCTCTTTGGCCCACTTTAGGTCGCTAAGCTGAGTCTCATTCTTACACCACTGTGACACTTTCATGGCCTCTCCTGTACCCAATCTTTTCCAAAATCTTATTAAGGCCACTTGCGCCTGTACATTCCAGGATGTCATACACAGCTTTACTCTAATTGCCTGGATTGTGGAAGAGCCCGGTAGTGACATTAGCCCTTTCCCTTCCTCAGCATCCCAACTACTTTTGCCACTTAAGCAAAACTTCTGCACCATATTGTAGTTGAGATGGTATCATAGCGTTGTAGGCCTTTAACACTGGTCTGTGAGACATGTCCCCAGAGATTCGATTGAATTTTTTCAACCCACACACAGATGTAAGTGCTTTAGCTTTCTGGGCCTCCTGGTGCGTATACCACTTTAAAGACTTATCAAACCAGACCCCAAGGTATTTGTACTCATTCACAATTTCCAGTTTGGTTGGGCCCAGGTACCAATTGAATCTCTGATCTCTCTTCCCAAAACATAAAATCTTGATTTTGTCCATGTTTACGGTTAAATGCTTTGCCCCACAATATTTGCTAAATGCGTCTAGCTTCCACTGGAGGCCCAACTCTGTCTGGTCAAGGATTACTAGGTCATCAGCATAAAGTAAACAGGAATCTTGTTTTCCATTCATTTTAGGGCTTGCACTTCTGTCTACCTCCAAAATCGTTGGCAGATCTGTCAAGAAAATAGCAAAGAGTAGTGGGGCCAATATGCAGCCCTGTCTTAGGCCATTATTGATCGCTATTTTCGGCGTCAAGGACCCCGCCATATCCTTAAAAACTTGGGCCCAGTTCTGAGTGTGTAACTCCTGAATTGCACCCAGGAGCCCCTCTGGGATGTCATATTTTTTCAAGGTCTCCCATAGAGAACTCCTGTCAACCAGGTCAAAAGCTGCGCAGAAGTCTCCAAAGCAACAATACAGCTTCCCGGCTAAGTGGCGGGCTGCGGGTGCTCCCTGGAGCGTGCAGCGATTACTGAGGGTTTACTAACGGGCGGTGCACAAAGAGTGATGTAAAGCGGCGTAAGAGGAGGAAAGCTTGCGGAGGAGCGATATAGTGACTTTGTAGATTGAAACGAAAAAGACAGGTTTTACCTGGTTGTAGGCTTCGGGCGGATCAGCGTTGTATGGCGGCAAGCACGCCCGACGAAGAACGCAGCCCCGTGAGGCTGGAGGAGGAGTCAGCGAGTTCAGCGGAGCTGCCGTGGGGGAGAGCGGCTTCGGAATTAGGCAGGGGACGCCGAGCCATTGCGAGGATTCCTTTGCGGGGGGGTGGACGAGGAGGAGGAAGGCAGGCGAACATCGGTGAGAAAGAGGTTGTGAGGAACCCGGGAAAGCATGTTTCACCGGTAGGGAGCTTAAAGGGACGGGCTCCTATTTTGCTCCACACAGTGCAGGAGATAAGTATCGGCAAAACTACTGAGTCAGAAAAGTCAGCTGATAGCGGGAGGAGGTTGGGAAACGTGAGGAGTGTTAAGACAGTTGCTGCTGAAGGGGAGGAAGGGGGGACTAGAAGGGGGATTTCGAGGTACACCTTGAGAAGTACATTCAAAGGGGGAGCAAAGGTGCTTACTGATCTAGATGGTTCACCTTATCAAGCTAAAGAGACCCAGAACAACAAAAGGGAAGTGAAGGAGGTGAAGGTTAGGGGTAGACGCTCTGCTAGAAATAAAGTGCACAATAAACTGGCCAGAGCGGGCTCTTTAGAGCGCAAGATTAAGGTAACACCATCTCTCAGGTCTTATTTTAAAGTGATCCCTAAGACCTTGGTGCTGAGGGAGAATTCTGGGATAAAGACTGGGGTACCCCATCAGAGTAAACCAATACAGCAGCAGGGAGAGGGTAACCTGTCACAGTTAGGGGAGTGTCTAGGAAGTGTGTCAGATACAGACCTAACAGATTGGTCTACACATTTGAGCCCAAACCGATTCCTGGTATTATCTGAAGAGATGAGTGAGGATTTAGTTTCTGTCCCGGAGGGGGCCAGTTTATGCATTGTGGGAGCTGGTTCAGACCCTGAAGCCACATTAATGTCAGTAGAAGGGGGAGGGGTGGAAACACCAAAGGCCCATTGAGCGAAACAGTGGTCGATCGTTGAGTGTCCTTTCTTAAAACCTCCTTGTTCCACCGGCACGATCAACCGCTGGTCCACCCAATCCTTCAAGTTACCCAAGATTATTTTGGCAAAGACTTTCTCACCGATATCCAACAGATTTATCAGTCCATACTTCTTTTGGGCTTTCCTGTCCCCCTTCTCATGTATTGGTCTAATTACGGACCCCCTCCAGTTTTTAGGGATATGACCTGAGTCTAAAATGATAAGAATTCAGCCCCCCAATTTAAATGGGTGTCGGGAGGTTCCCGGGGAACAGGACTCTTTGACTCCCACTGACACTGATGTCCTGCTGCTTCAGGTGCAGGACGTGGACGGTCCCTTTAAAAATCCTTGGAGAGGACGGGAGGAGGAGACCGGAGGCGTGACGTCAGCCTCAACCTTCCTATCGGGGGAAGACGCCGAGGACAAAGAGGAAGTAATCGTGCGTACGAGCGCGCACGCCGGGGAGAGAGCGGAAGAAAGCGAGGAAGAGAGGAAGACGCCTGAAATGCACTGTGGAGTTCATCCGGCTGCTGACGGTCCCGGAGTCCCGCCGAAGGTCCCGGAGAGCAGAGATATGCCAGGTGGCCAACGACACCACACTCCAGGAGGAGCGTGGCTGGAGCAGGTATGTCGTTGACTACAGGGGCTCTCCAAGTCACTGGGAGGGAACGGGTAGCTCTTTGGGGTGGACACCGCTCGAGCCTTCTCTGCTGGGTTTCACACGGTGGCGGCGCTCGGTGCTCCCTCACACTCCCTTCCCTGTAATCAGGTCTCCTGAGAATTGTCCACTGACCCGTGGCTTGTTTTTGTTTTCTTTCCCTACGACTCCCTGGAGGACAACGGAACTCCGTGTGCAACCCCCAGGCCATCCCTGAACCGGTGAAGAACAGGAACTACTCCCACAAACTGGACTCTAATTGTTTTCACAATTCTAAATAAACCAAACCCATAAGACATACAAAGTGTCCGACTGCTTACTTTGGGGCAAAGCGTCATTGGAGGGCAAACCCCCCCGGGATTCGCGACACTGGGTCTTTATTATAATTGCGGGAAGGTTATCGGGACCTGCTTCCCGGGTTAATGTTAGCTTACTTATAGCGTCCTTTACGTTTTCTACAGTAAAGAGACTCTTCAGATTGTCGACCTTCCCACCCCAATGTATTTGTTTACTTGCTACGGCGGCTTTGTTTGTCCCATACAGTTCGCCTAGGTACTCTTCCCATGCTGCTTCCTCCACTACACAACCCAAGGCCCCGGGGTTCTGTCCAGAGGCTTCCTGTATTAACTTCCAAAACTGTCGTACGTTTTTTGTTTCAATTGTTTCTAGTAGGTTCTCCCAGTATTTCTCTTTAAAAATCCTCTTCTGGTTCCTAACTAACATTTTATATTCCTTTTTCAGTTTAATCAAATTTAACAGCCTGCTCTGATCATACCTTATTCTTAGGCCTCTCTCTTCTCTTCTTATTAACCTTTTCTTATTCAAACATTCTAAATTAAACCACCCAGATCGTCTTCCTTGTGTTATTTGTTTGTCAATATGGCGAACTTTCTTGTTTTTTAGTTCTACTCTGAGGCATTGTACGACGTGTTCTATTGTATCTTCAAACCAGGTCACATTCTGGTACCTTACATTTTCTATGTTTAATGACTGTTGGAAGTTAGCCAATTTTTCTGCATATTAGTCCGTTAGTCTCGTTGTCAGGCGTTTGGGGTACTCCAATTGTTGGGGAAGTACTATTTCACGGTGACTCATAGGCCCCCTAAATAATTCAAAATACACGGGGTTGTGGTCACTGCCTTCTCTTTGGGATACCCAAAAGCCTTGCTTTAATAAACACGTAGTCCATGGGGCAGTGCTGCATGCCAATCTTAAAGTTTTGTTTTGCTGGGCGATCAGTTTTCAACCTGCCATTTAAACTAAACAACCCCTTTGACCCCAAGTACTTCCCTAATGTTAAATCTTGTCTAGTAGGATTGTAATTGGGAAATTCCGCTTGCACTATATTGTATGCGCACAAAATTTCTTTAAACGATGGATCTAATTTTTGGGGATTCAGTTTTTGATTGAAATCCCCCATTACAATGATCAAATCATTCCCATGCTTTTCGCACAATGCGTCCACATCTTCCTTGCAGTGCCCCAACTCCACCCCATACTGCTCCTAGGAATCCCATTGTATGTAATCATTCACTAGTACCAGGTTTTCATACTTCCTATCTGTAGTCAATAGAGATACCTTGCAAACAAGTAGCCATTTACATGTTACATTTAATGACGTCACCATTTTTGCAATCCTTGTTGATATAAGTGTCATAATCCCCCCCGAGGGTCGACCAAATGTTTTTTTCCTGGCTGGCCTATGGAGTTGGGCGAAGCCTTCAATTTCAGGGGTTTTGTCGCATAGCCAAGTTTCCTGCAAACATATTATCTCTGCACACTGGGCTAGTTGTTTTACATTTGCAACCTTAGACTGTCCTCCTAGCCCATTTATGTTCCATGAAGTAATTGTCAAGCTATGCGACCACCCATTATCCTAGTCGATTTCACTTATACAATCAGTCTCGTTCTGATTCCACTGGGGTCGGCCTAAGTAACTGTTTTCTAGACTCCAGTTACCCCAGGGGTTACTAAGCTCTAAAGCCTCCACAGCTATTTATGATGTTTTCTTTTTCCCCACACTCTCCGACTATCAACTTTACCTGCCTTTTTCCTAAACCTGCGTGGCATTTCAGAAAGGTACTTCTATGTTGATTACTCCCTTCCCCTTCCACTTCTGGGGTTAGCCTTATCCCTTCTTTCAGAATCTCCTTTTCTGCTTTTACGATAGCTGCCTTTACCAGCCCTGAATGCACCAAAACCTTGGTGATTTCCTTCCCTTTATTATTGTGGCTGAAGCCTACCTGCCTCAGATCCTTTGTCCCAATTCCCCTCAAGCTTGGGCATTTGGAGAAGGAAAAAAGGAGCTGGGACCGATTTAGGTGTATGATTTTTGGATCACTGACAAAATATCGATCGCACAAATATCGAGCACACAAAATATCGTGGACAAAATATCGACTGTCAAAATATCGACTCCCTATCTCCAAACAGGTAAGTACAAAAATATCGAATCCAAAATATCGTCGTTAAAAATATAGTTAGTCAAAATATCGAATTTTATAAATCTGTTAAAAGTAATGTAAAATTAATGAAATAATAAATAAAATAAAGTAAAACATACTTAAAATTAGTTAAATTACTTTAAAATTAATAAATAATTATTTTAAGTAAAAAAAATCTACATACATTTTTATTTTTTAATACATACATATATTAACATAATAATATAAAATAATAATCACTACTTTTAGCGTAGGATAGCGGGAGGGTAAAATTTACTATTCCCACTCCAAAGAGTGCGACAGTAGGGAAAGCGTTGGATAGCGTAGAGGTAAAAATTACTATTCCCACTCCAGAGAGTGCAACAGTAGGGAATGCATTGGATAGCGGGAGGGTAAAAATTACTATTCCCACTCCAGTGAGTGCAACAGTAGGGAAAGCGTTGGATAGCATAGGGGTAAAATTTACTATTCCCACTCCAGTGAGTGCAATAGTAGGGAAACCGTTGGATAGCGTAGGGGTAAAAATTACTATTCCCACTCCAGAGAGTGTAACAGTAGGGAAAGCGTTGGATAGCGGGAGGGTAAAAATTACTATTCCCACTCCAGTGAGTGCAACAGTAGGGAAAGCGTTGGATAGCGTAGGGGTAAAAATTACTATTCCCACTCCAGAGAGTGCAACAGTAGGGAAAGCGTTGGATAGCGTAGGGGTAAAAATTACTATTCCCACTCCAGAGAGTGCAACAGTAGGGAAAGTGTTGGATAGCGGGAGGGTAAAAATTACTATTCCCACTCCAGTTAGTGCAACAGTAGGGAAAGCGTTGGATAGCGTAGGAGTAAAAATTACTATTCCCACTCCAGAGAGTGCAACAGTAGGGAAATAGTTGGATAGCGGGAGGGTTAAAATTACTATTCCCACTCCAGAGAGTGCAACAGTAGGGACAGGGTAGGATAGCGGGAGGGTTAAAATTACTATTCCCACTCCAGTGAGTGCAACAGTAGGGAAAGTAATATTTTAATATTTTACTAAAAAATAATTAATTATCAATACTAATAAATATTATTAATCAATCAATCAGGGGTTTGTTAAAGCGCGACTACTCACCCGTAAGGGTCTCAAGGCGCTAGGTGTGGGGAGGGGTGCAGGTTCCATCCATCAAGGAGGGGGTCTGTCGAAGAGCCAGGTTTTGAGGTTTCTTGCGAAGATGGGGAGCGATGTTGTCTATCTGAGGTGGAGCGGAAGGGCGTTCCATGCTTTGGCCGCGAGGAAGGAGAAGGAGCGGCCTCCCGATCTGGTCTTTCTGATGCGGGGGACCACGGCGTAGGAGAGCTGGGCTGATCATAGGGTACTTTGGGGTGCGTGGAATTTGAGTCGGCTGTTCAGGTATGCTGGTCCGGTGCCGTGGAGGGCCTTGTGTGCGTGGGTGTGCATCTTGAAGGTGATTCTCGCCTCGACAGGGAGCCAGTGGAGTGTGCGCAGGTGCTGGGAGATGTGGCAGTGTTTTGGCAGGTTGAGGACCAGTCTTGCGGCGGCGCTCTGGATGTTCTTTAGCTTGCGGTGAGGTTTTTGTTTATTCCGGCGTAGAGTGCGTTGCCGTAGTCGAGTCTGCTGGTGACCAGGGCGTGAGTGACGGTCTTTCGGTGTTCGAGGGGATCCATTTGAAGGTCTTACGAAGGAGGCGGAGGGTGTGGAAGCAGGAAGACGAGACAGAGTTGATCTGGCGGTCCATTTTGAGCTCGGAGTCCAGGATGATTCCCAAGTTGCGTGCGTGGTCCGTGGGGGTTGGCGGGTTTCCGAGGGCGGGGGGCCACCAGGTGTCGTTCCAGGCATCAGGGTTTGGGCCCATGATGAGTACTTCTGTTTTGTTGGTGTTTAGTTGTAGGCAGCTGTTTTTCATCCATTTGGCGACGGCTTCCATGCCTTCTCGAAAGTTGCGTCTGGCGGTGTTGGGCTCGTTGGATAGGGAGAGGATGAGCTGGGTGTCGTCTGCGTATGACACGATGTTGAGTCCGTAGGTTCTGACGATGGGGGCGAGTGGAGCCATGTAGACGTTGAAGAGCGTCGGGCTGAGGGAGGAGCCCTGGGGGACTCCGCAGGTGGTAGGTGTGGGGTCCGAGAGGAAAGGGGGGAGTCTGACCCGCTGCGTCCTGCCGGAGAGGAAGGAGCGGATCCAGTCGAGGGCCTTGTCCTGGATTCCTGCGTCGTAGAGTCTGCGTATTAGGGTGCGGTGGGAGACTGTGTCGAATGCCGCTGATAGGTCGAGGAGGATGAGGGCTACTGTTTCTCCTTTGTCCAGTAGGGTGCGGATGTCCTCTGTTGCGGCGAGGAGGGCGGTTTCCGTACAGTGGTTTTTTCTGAAGCCGGATTGGGAGGAGTCGAGGATGTTGTGTTCTTCAATGAATGTGGCGAGTTGGCTGTTGATGGCTTTCTCGATGACTTTCGCTGGGAACGGGAGCAGGGAGATGGGTCTGTAGTTTTTGAGGTCGGTGGGGTCCGCTGAGGGTTTCTTTAGGAGGGGGTTGACCTCGGCGTGTTTCCAGTCGTCGGGGAACGAGGCGGTTGCCAGGGAGCGGTTGATGGTGTGGCGGAGCATGGGTGCGATGGTGTCGGCGGCTCTATTGAAGATGTGGTGGGGGCCCCTGAGTGGATTGACTTCATTGTCTTCAGTGTGTCTTCGGTGGTGAGGGCTGTCCAGTCGTCAATCGCTGGTTTCCGGGTGTCGGGGGTGGTTGGTGAGGGTCCAGTGTGTTGGTTGTCTTCGTCGAAGTTGTCGTAGATGCTCTTGATTTTGTGGTGGGAAAAGGTGCTGAGTTTGTCGCAGAGGTCTTGTGAGGGAGGGATGTCGGTAGACTCGCTAGTGGGTTGGGCGAACTCCTTGATGATGCTGAAGAGTTCCTTGCTGTTGTGCGCGTGGGTGGAGATTCTGTCTTCAATCGCTTTTTCCTCGTTTCTCTGATGAGTTGATGGTGGGTGTTGGTGGCGGCTCTGAAGTTGTCGTGGGCTTCTGTGGATTTGGTGTTCCTCCAGGCCTTTTCGAGGCGGCGGCATGTGCTTCTGGACTCTCGAAGTTCGGTGGTAAACCATTTGGCTTTCTTGGCGCGGGTATTGTTGTTTTTCTTGAGGGGGGCTATGGTGTTGGTGCTGTCCGAGATCCATCTATGCAGGGTTCGGGCTGCAGTGTTGGGGTTGTCGTTTTCCGCGATGGTTGGGGTGGAGTTGTTGAGTGAGGAGGTGAGCTGGTCGTCGGTGATTTTGGTCCAGTTTCTTCGTGGAAGCAGGTGCTGGTGTCTGTGGATGGTGGGTGTTCTGAAGGTGAAGTGGACGCAACGATGGTCGGTCCATGGGAGTTCGGTGGTGTGGCTGAAAAATTAATAACACTAATTACCAATTACAAAATCTTTAATAATTAATTTATTATAAATACAATACATATTATTTATTAAAAATTAATTACCTATTAATAAATCATTAACAACCAATTAATAATCATTACCCGATTTGTATAAATATTTAAATAAATACCAATTAATATTTAATTACCAGTAAATTAAATATCAATACAAAAAAATATTTTCTATAATTAACTAATTACAATTAAATTACTTCCCTCCACATTCCCCTATAAACCCACATCCCGCTACAACTATTTAATTAATAGAAATAACATAATTACCAATAAATCTATTTAAAAACATTAATTACCAATTAATAAAATGTATTTACCAATTAATAATTAATTAACAATAAATTAATTATCAATACCAATTAATATTAATTTATATGTACTTAATTTCAATTAAATTACTTCCCACCCTATTCCCCTATAAACCCACATCCCGCTACAACTATTTAATTAATAGAATTAACATAATTACCAATTAATCAATTAAAAAAATTACCAATTAATAAAATTTAATTACCAATTAATAATTAATTAACAATAAATTAATTACCAATACCAATTAATATTTATTAATATGTACTTAATTTCAATTAAATTACTTCCATCCCTATTCCCCTATAAACCCACTACCCGCTACGGAATTAAATTATGCAAAAATTAAATAACATAAAATTCATTGCTTTTAAAAAATTAAACATACATTACAACAACTAATATACACTTTTAACACATATACTAACATACAATACACTTAGAAAAATTCGATATTATTAAAAATGCAATATTTTTTAATGCCTATATTATGTACTTCGATATTTTAACAATCGATATTACTTACCTTAATTTCGATATTTTTAACGACTATATTGTGTCCATTCGATATTATGTCCATTCTATATTTTGGACTCGATATTTTGTCCATTCGATATTTTTTTTCGATATTATGTCTATTTACCATGATTTTTCTTGTATTTTTCTTCCCCTTCTCCATTTCAGATGGCTCAAAGTATAGCCACAAATTTCCGCTTGTTTCTACTACAGTGTAACCGCTATTCTCTCTTCCCTGCTTATTCTTCTTACTGGTTATTTCATTCGGTAATCTACTGCCTTTACCCATGTTCCTAATATTTTCCTTTCGCACCTGGTGCCATTCTTCGGGGCTCCTTCCGTCTCCCATGTATTTTATATAGTTGTTCAAATTAAATTGGAAATTGGATTTAAGATGTGGATCTCTGGCTTTCTTCCTACCAGAGTGTTGCTCTGCTATTAGCCTCTACCACCCTTTTACAGGCTTTCAGGCTAATACCTGGTGTAAGTATTGCGACAGAAAAGACAAAATATCAACTTTTTATATTCCATTAGTACCCTGATAATGGGTACAAAAAAGCACTTACCTCTGCTGTGAGATGACTGGCTGACCGTGACTCGTGCTGTAATGCTGAGTATACTTCAAGCCTCAGTTCTATTTCTTTATCTGTCAATTTTCAAGCGCCTGGTAGGCCCCAGTGTTGTTGGGCCTCCTATAATACAAATATTCCCACAGATGAAGCTTATTACAGTTGGCTCCGGTGAGTAGGGGGGGTGTTACTGCCACCAGCCAGGGACTTTACGTCTCTACACCTCCCTTCCCAGTTGTTAGCCTTCTGTGACTTTCCTTGCTCTCCTTTACTGCTTTCTCACCGCTGCCTTCTGCCTGCAGCCTTTAGCGTCCACTTGCATCCACTTTGGACTCCACTATAACCTCCGGTCCACAGCCCCAGGAACAGGGCACGTGCGCCCTTCAAGTACGCGGTCCCAGTCCGACCGCCGGCACCGTTGGAGATCAACAAATGGTGCTGGCTCCGGTTTCAAAATCGGCGCTCCTTCTGCCCCCTTCTGTACCGCTATACCGCTACTCACTTAGCGGCCCTTCAGCGCTCCAGCTCCAACGCTCAAGCGTCACGACACGCTGGAAGTGAGGGGGTGAGGCGAGGAGAGGTGAGGCGTACGGCGCAGAGCACAGGCACAACACGGCGGCGTCACAGTCAGTCTCACAGGAGAGCACACTCCGGTCCGATCTTGAGGTCCCCCACTGTCCTCTAAAGCCCCTGAAGTCATAGCATAAATCAAGCCTTTGTAGAAATATGGACCTTTGCTTTAACCCGTTTGAATGAAGTGCACTCCTGCTACACCTGTTAAAGATTGCAGGAATCGCTGTTAGCATGAGCTGAAAGCCATTTTGTACTTGGCAGCCATTTTAGTTAGCCATGTGCTCGCCATGTGCTTTCTCCCTCTTCCAGAGTCTTGCACATGCTCAGAGAAGCCTAGCTGGTAGAATGCACCTGCTCCTAGTATAGAACTGTCAGGCTATTCTTACTCATGTAAGCAGTTTAGTCTCCCCTCCCACTTTGTGGAGCAAGCAAATTTTATATACCCATATTAGTCAATAAGCATGCTTGTATGTGCTAGGACCTCCCCTTGATTTTATGCTGACTATGTAACAAATACATATATAAGGACCCTGTTCTCTGCACTCATTAGAATGCCTCCTACAGTGGCCTGCGGGTACCGTAAGATGCAATCTCCCTCATCTGAGGTTAATAAAACATGTTTTTTGATATTACAGCTTCTGTGCCAATCTCTTCTTTGTTGGTCTTAAGGACCAGATGTATCAGTGAACCCCTAAGAAGGTTTTTATTTCTACAAATGGCGCCCGAATAGGGACCTCATCAGTGCAGCGGCTATCCAAGGGAGTGGTCTTGAAGGGAGACAGGAATCTACTGAGGAGTACAGGACAGGAATCTACTGAGGAGGTACCCTGCGCACGGAGATTGTTTGTCTTCCAGCCCAGTATATTTCTGGTCTTCCTGATCTGATCCTCCAAGTGTTTGCCGCTCCTGACTGAGAACTTCTTTGGCGTGAGTATTTTAAAATGACCGTTAGGTCACTCAGAACTTGGCAGTTGGAATCTGGACACCATTTGATTGGTAAGAGCCGTTTTGCGGCACTTGCTGTTGGTTTGATGCCTTTGATTGGTAAGGTAGTTTTAGTAACACTTACTGTGGCTTTGTTTGTATGATTGGCCAATTTTGGAATTTGTTTTGTAAGTTATATATGCATTGCAATTCATATAGGCAGGTAATGAGGAGATTTTTCTCTAACTTTGAAAACTTGAACGGCACACATTGTGTTAAGTGTCACTTGGAGTATAATATTATATATGCTATAATATTTTTGGCATGCCTGCTTCTAGCACACTTTTGTTGAAAGTGTTGCTGTTTTGGAGGTACCGATATGGATTTAGTAAGTACTTAGTTGACTCCCTCAGAGGGGATACCTAAATAGGTTCACGTATAGTAAAAAGATATTTCTTCCTTGGTGACTAAGTACCCCATGGAACTAAATATGTACATAAAACGGATCCGGATCTGCGCACTTAGTAACATTCATAAGTGGTGATATGCAGAGCGCTTTTTGAGTGTTCTACCAGCCAAAACTGGCGAATTTGGTGTATTTTGGCTTCTTGACCATGGAACAGTTTTTTGGGCTACATTTGAGAGCTCTTCTTGTAAATATGACTTACAATTAGTATTTACAAATAGGTTGGTCTTGCATACACTTTGTAAGCAGTCCTAAGTGTTGATTTGTGGGTTAAATGTGTGTTTAAATGTCTATGTGGGGTTTGTGGTTTGACATTGGTAATACTTGTGTGAGTACTCTTTGTGAAAGAATGTCTAGCTTTAAGCGCGCTATGTTGTGTGCTCTGCGTATATGACCCCCCTTCTGTAACTGTCTGAATGAGCTCAATGAGTTTGTTTATGTTTTTTGCTGTCATCATTCTGTTATGCAAAATGTCATTTAGTTACTTACATATTAAATAAAAATCCAGAAACGAATTATATAACATACGCTAAACAGCTGCATGTTACTATTAAATTGACAGAGTACGACACTGTACATGTGTGCAAATTGCCACAATGCTAAAGATAAAATTAGAATTCGTATTCAATAGGATTAAAATAGGCCTCATACAGAGGGAAAAAAAACGAAATTGTGTGTTTTATAATCAATAGACTAAAATACATGTTACAGCCTTTTCCTTAAATACATTGTATTAGACATTAAAAGGCATGCACATCATATGAGTGAATTTGGTCGTTGCTGAACTAAATACACATTATAGAAAGATAGATTTGACTGCATTGAAATGCCTCAGTTTTTAAATAGACTGTGACATGCTTTTCTTTCAGCACCCGAGAAAAAGCTTTCCAACAGCTGTGTTTAAACTGACTAACTGAAAAGAAACTGTTTGACACAGCAAATGGGGATTTAACTCTGTCAGGGTATTTCAAATAATAAAGGGGTTTTTTCCTGAGAAAGGTGTGAAAATTCGACGCCTGCTGACAAACAACAGCTGCATAAATAGCATATGGCTATTCCTGATCACGGCCACAGACAGGAATGCTGAGTCAGCGAAATTTTAAGTCAGTGTAAAACTGGTATACGGGCCTGCATTATTTTAAAAGTTTCAAAAACCAGTTTCATTATTTTGGATAACAGAGAACAAAATTGAAAGTAGGGATTTCCTTTCTTAATGCCTTTTTTTCATAAGTACATCTGTGGTTCTGATGTTAAATGATAACTGTCCTTTTAAAAAGTGGCGCAGACTTTTCCTGTTTCAAGTAAGGCTTCTGTGCTTAGGGTTATGAATGAATGTGTTTAAATATGATAGGCTACGAATGAAGCTTGCTTTTCAAATGTGGAATCATCAAAATGGTTGGTTTTGATTAAAAAAATAAATAAAATTAATTATATGAAGAAAAATATATT
This sequence comes from Calotriton arnoldi, assembly GCA_963921515.1. Lineage (NCBI taxonomy): Eukaryota > Metazoa > Chordata > Amphibia > Caudata > Salamandridae > Calotriton > Calotriton arnoldi. The sequence goes on along the minus strand of CAWUFW010003106.1, from coordinate 452,607 downwards.
GTTAAACATAAATGCTTTAAATTCGTTTTTTCATCTTTATAAAGCCTAATCATCATACTGTGAATTCCTAGTATCAAAGTTGAATTTAAGCAGTGCTGTACCGCAATAAGAAGGGAACTTAAATGTGAAATGTCACTTTACCCAGCCGTACAAAACTCATTTTTATAAGGGTATATCTTATACATTTCTGATTTCCCATTCCTGGGCTATCTAGAGAACACTCTGGGGGTTCCTATTATGCAAAAATATTGTAGGATATTCATTTTTAAGTGCCCCTACCACCAAAGTCGAAATTGAGCTAAATTCACAATTTTACAAGAGGTTCTACCACTCAAGGCAGTTTTAAGGTGCTCTCAGGCTTCCATAAAGTATATGCAAGTATAAAACAAACAGCTGACCTACTGTACCCAACATACTGTACATAAATGAAAATAAGTATAAGCAGACGTTATTATCCTACCTTTAAATTACTGGCAAACGGATCGGACAGGACTGCGTTTTAGCTGTGATTCTCCAGAGTTGCTTTGCATTACGAAAACTGCACAAACAAAATGAACAGCTGCTGAACGGGTCAAAGGTCGGAGTTCTGCATTTAGCAACTTAGCAGGGTGAAGGGTAATGTTTGCTGGGACACTTCGACCTTCGAAAGATTTTTTGAAAGACGAGATGATAGCGCAAAGAGAGGAAGAGAAGCTTTGCTTCCTATTTTTGGCAAACACACGTTTAGCGCAGTCATATGAAACAAAGAAAAACAACCCTCAGTTGAGCATTGATCTGCCAGGTATATAAAATAATGGTTTTAGTTTAAAGAATACTGTGTAGGGGCTACGATAAGGAGGAAATGGATTTTAGTTTGCATTCATGCGCCCTCATGTTAATCTAGTACAATTGCTCAAGGAATTGATACATTTGTTGCTGACGCTTTCTACAGTACTCGATGTGCTTGAATCAGAGAATAGCCACTTTCTAAGATATCTCCTACAAGTTTGTTTGTGCCCAGTTGCTACAAATAGGGGTTGAAAGTGTTGACAGAAGTAAAACCTGTTTCAGGTTTTCCTACTGTCAAAATGGGGGAAGGAGGCTAGCTCCTCTACAAATTAAGGGTAGGCAAAATTATGTTTTCTCTCTTCTTTTTCTTACTTTTTTTTAGTCTGTCTAAGCTGTCTGTGAAATAGCCATGAGACATTTCATTGGCTATTCAGTAATACTGTTTTAAAAATTGTTAGCATTAATAAAATGATAAAATCTATGTTATGTTACTGCCCATCCTGTATGAAAGAATGAGTAGAACAGATTGATGTTCCCTTATTTGATCTTTAAGGAGAACTGTATAGTGGCGGTTTCTGTTCAAAAATCTCAGGTGGCAACACTATTATTGTTTATGTTATTCTCATGTTCTATACAGTTTTGCAAGGGCATTGCTAGTTTTTTATTAGCTAGTCTCTGTCAATAAGCTGACAGCCCTTATTAGAGCTGGAGATAGGGTTTTTTTTCCTTTTGAAAATGATGTTGCATAGTCCAGATCGTGAAAAGTACAATGCAGGAAAGACGCTCATGTGATCCTTAGCAAACATTTTGAAGGAAAATATTGTTTTATAGGAATTTGTTTGTCATAACATGTTCTGCTGGAGAAAATGTACTCACTATGTTGAAGTTTAGTTCTTTTTGCAATAAGAATCCCTGTTAAATTAGCAGTTTTAGATTTTCCTGCTGCACCTATAACATGAGAGCATGGTCCTAGGCATAACATGTAAGAGAAATTATTTTACAAGTGTCTGCAGTCCTGTACAAGTAATGTAAAATCTATGAGTAAAAGTGTAGAACATTTCCCTTTTCTTGAGGGTTCTTCAGATTGGTAATATAGGAATACACCAATGTAAGTATTTGGAGTATGTCTGTATTGTTTTTCTCTTTTCCTCAGAATTTAGTAAATGAACACAGACTTCCTTGGCTGTTTGGGATTGGGTGATGTATTACTCTTGTCAGTTCACCAAAACGTTCCTTTTATACTTGCCAATAGGTCCAGGGTTTTCTACTCTCAGATAGATGAAGTGGCTCTTGGGTGCCTTGCTAATGTATGGGGCGCCCCAGGACTAAGAGAGTATTCTGAGACTATCCTCTCTGTTGTTAGATTATTTCTGTGCCTTGTCTAAAGACCTCTTGTTCTGTCCACCAATAGATATTTGCTGCCTTACAACCATTGCCAGAGGGGCCCGGACATCAGATCCAGCCTGGGAGTCAGCACCAGTCCAGCCTACAGTCAAAGTGAAAGGAACCAGCATAGGCGTTGCTGGCAACTAGGACCTCAGTGAAGGCGGAAGCACTGGGACGTGAAGTGTGTACCCCTGCCACTGTCTTGGGCGAAAGACGGGGTTACAAATCAGGATGGAGAAATCTTTGTGTGGATCCAGTTTTTGATGCCCAGCTGAGAGAGTCACAGAATGACAAGGACGGCAAGGAGGCTTTTGCTTGAGGTGACCCCCTTTGAAACAAGGGTTGCTTCAGGCCTTTGAGTCCTGGTCCCAAGTGAATGCAAGTCTACGCCTTTGTTTGTTGATCAAGAGATGCCCGAGCACACTGGGTACAATTTGTGGCCCTAACAAAAGAGCAGTGCGCCAGAGGTGCAATACAGGAGTTAGGGAAGGACTTGAGTTTAGGGTACAGGTGCTGTGCCCTTGGTGCCTGTTAGATTAAAGTGAAGAAAACTGGTGCACTGCCTGAGACACTGGACAGGATCATTGAGGGTATTTGCCCTGGGGGGTGATTGCCCTATCCTGAAAGAAAGACTTTTCCTTCTCCGTGATTCTTGAGTTGCGAGTTGTGCAGCTCCACCGTGGGAACAACAAGAGCCTGCCTGTGAGGCTCAAACGGACACAGGGAGAAGACTCCCCTCTGGCTGGTTGGTTCTAGAAATTCCCAAGGACTCTTTTTTTGTTAGTAATATACCCCTTTGGTCGTCCCATTTTTTTTGGAGGAGCAGCCCTTGTCCTAATTCCTATGGCCCTGTGTGGTCCTCCTGGTCCCCCGGAGCCACAATTGTTTTTGTAATAATATGTCTGATTGCTTTAATATTTTTTAAGAGTAATGTTTATTCTGCACGAGAAAAGTTCATCTGAGCATGTTACTTTACTCTTTCCTTAAGTATATTAATTGATAATTTAGCCCCCATAAAAATACTGAGAAAGTCTATTGAAAATGTTTTTATTAGGTATGTGCTGTTGGCTATTTTGAAATTGACTTGACGAGCCCCCATCAGAGCCCTGAAACTTAAAATTAGACTAGATGGTTTTGGTATTTGCTTTCTGCTTAGGATTGGAAAATATTGAGATTTCTGTTTGAGATAATAGTAATTATTCTCTCTTGCTACCTGTATGACCCAATGCTCTGTTCACTTTGTACTCCTGCTTATACCTTGTATATACCTGCTTAATGAAATGTTTAGAATGTAAATGCCCACCTAGCATAGGATATTGATGAATTTATGAGAAGAAAATGTGCAAAATATTTTCTATGTCTCTACTAGATCATGGGAATGTCTTTAGCTCATGCTAAAAGGATCATCTGTTAAAGATTGCAGGAATCGCTGTTAGCATGATCTGAAAGCCATTTTGTACTTGGCAGCCATTTTAGTTAGCCATGTGCTCGCCATGTGCTTTCTCCCTCTTCCAGAGTCTTGCACATGCTCAGAGAAGCCTAGCTGGTAGAATGCACCTGCTCCTAGTATAGAACTGTCAGGCTATTCTTACTCATGTAAGCAGTTTAGTCTCCCTCCCACTTTGTGGAGCAAGCAAATTTTGTATACCCATATTAGTCAATAAGCATGCTTGTATGTGCTAGGACCTCCCTTGATTTTATGCTGACTATGTAACAAATACATATATAAGGACCCTGTTCTCTGCACTCATTAGAATGCCTCCTACAGTGGCCTGCGGGTACCGTAAGATGCAATCTCCCTCATCTGAGGTTAATAAAACATGTTTTTTTGATATTACAGCTTCTGTGCCAATCTCTTCTTTGTTGGTCTTAAGGACCAGATGTATCAGTGAACCCCTAAGAAGGTTTTTATTTCTACACACCCACTTCCATGTTCTTATGGTTGAGGTGTGCACAAGTGGGTGATAAAACCCCATACACACAGTCTGTTTGGCAGCATTGTACACCTTCTCGTTGGTCTCCTCATTTTCAGAATTTAGGGTTCAGTACAAACCCTGAGTGGAGTTACGCAGCGTAATGACAGAAGGTTCTGGGCATCAGTGGGTGCCTAAAGGATGTTGGACTGCTCTGGATAGCGGTGGTACTAACTAGACTCGGGCAAAAATGTTGTTATGTCAGTGTACACATGCGCAGTTTGCAGCATTTCACATAAGGCTTATTAAGCAAAATTCCAAAACATGACGTCATTACGCCACGTCGATGGTTATTATGGGAGCACGCATGCAACTTGAACGAACAGAACACAAGCAGCTGTTTTTCTCGTTGCTTGTGTTTTTTGTGCTTTTTTGGTGTGAAATCATACTTGCCTTCGCAATGGACGCAAGGACACATTTCATACTAAAATAAAGGGTAACTGCTGTGTTTTCGTTTTGTTTAATTTCGCATAAGCATTCCAAATTTTTGCGGAACTACACAAAAGGAAATTAAGCGAATTTCATACACCCCTCGTAGCAGCCTGTTTCCATTTGTCCTCAGATTTTCTATTAAAAAATGCTTGTTCTAAACGAGATGCATGGAATTGTATTACCAGAAGAGAGATTCACTGTAGCTTAAGGTATGTCCTACCATCATTAGGATAGGCCAATCCCACTATCAGAAGAATAGCTATATACTGTTGCTCCTAATTGTGGGGTCATATCAAATTCCTTGTCACCCACTTAAAACGTGCAAATAAATTTTTTATTGTAAGTTTTGAGTGGGTGGGAAGTTACGATAGAGTCTTTACTGTGGGCCTTATTCTATAACGCTATCAATGGTGCATTAGGTTGCACCTGGGAACGCGTCTATGATACACAATAATTAAAGTATAACATCTTGATGTTTTTCTTGGGATACTATTTCATGGACAGCCTGAACATTGAGGCCATATTCAAATGTCTGGCAATGAGTTGTACTTGTTGTAGGGGAATGATTTGACCCAGTTAGTGCTGCCCCTTCTCAGAGCATCCAGGGCACATGGATTCATATGGATCCCAATTCTGACACCATGTTTGTCAACCTCCATGGTCTGAACTAGGGGTGGGCGGAACTCGCAGAGTTTCACTCGGTGGGCTTTCGCAGAGTTACATAAAACTCTCCTAGATTTCATGGAGTTCCGCCAATGAGCAGAAAAGTTTCAGCTTGCACTGCTCACACTGCAATTTAGTGCCAGTGGTGTGAGCAGCGCTGAAAAATCTGCACAAATGACACTATGCATCGTGCAAGAGCACACTGCCATTCGAGTGATTTTGGAGGCGCTTATGTAAAAAATCTACTCGAGCAGCAGCAGCACTTAGATCACGACCACCCGCGACCGCCCGCATTAGAAAATCACGCTAGGGTTTTGCTCACATTTAGTGGAGGTTTGCGGGAAAAAATTCTGCCACACGGCAATTGGTGGAATTTGACTGGAACTCCATGTTAAAAAGTAACGGGGAGTGACCAACATCCTGCCAAATGAAACATTCCGCCCACTTGTCACCTGAACGAATATTTCATTAAAAATGTTTCTATTCATTAAGTCTTTCGAATATGCCTGATTCTAGCATGGCTGTATTCCAAATAGTAAGCTCCTGTAAGAGTCAGTTGGTGTTTCCATGGACTATAAACGAGTCATCAAATATTTCTTGGTCCGTAACATCATGTTTTGAGTCCCGAATATTGCCAAAGAGCTTTGCCTTCTCCCTGCTCCTATACTGAAATTAAACACACGAGTATTAAAAGCCTGTCTTCCATCCTCATTTGTGTTTATCTTCTCTACACCACTAATCTGTAATAAAACATATCAGGAGTATCACGGGTCTATCTAACCTACTCCTCTGTAATGCAAATGTATGCTGGTAAAGGGGTAATTGAAGATTATCTAAGAAACGGCAGCAGCTCTCAGAGCATGTGAAATTCTCACTCTCAAGGCTCCATTTGCCAGAGTGGGGAGGGGGGGCAAATGGACCTCCTCTGTGATTTTGACATGGATTACTTATTAGGTGAATGAGATTTTCCAAATTATTGAAAACCAGGTATTTATTACTCTGGGTGCACTAGATTGGCCAGCATTTGCTACCTTCCATTGTACAACATACTTATCTTGTAAATGATACTTACTGGAAGTAGGCTAGTGCTCAAAATGGTTTATGCATAATGATAGCTTCTGAAATTGAGCAGAGAGTATTGGGCGGAGAGTATTCAGCTCACACTCAAGGGAAACCTATGAGTCCAGATCTGGGATAAACATTTGCACACTACTATTGCTTATATGAATGTATAACATTCACAGATGCTGAAGACTTAATTTTGGGTCCTAAACATGCTAGGCTTGTTCAAGCTACAAAAGATATAGACGGAATTATTTTCTACTTGCCTTGAATCAGACAACTATGAGATCTACAAAGAGCAGGATGTAAATTCAAAAGAGCTGTTGAACACTATGTATTGTTCTGAAATAAGGGAAACATTTGCGCATTGTGTAAATTAGACATAGAGTAGAGCATCTCGTCCCCATTTATCTTAGAATTAGCAGTCCTAAGGGAAAAAAAGTTTTATGTTAGCAATCACTGACAGCTGGAGCCTCTTTGGTCTGTTTAAATAATGCTACAGTTTTATTAAAGAGCATCAACATAATCTGCTGATGGTAGAAAATTATCTGTATTAATTGTATATTTTATGATTCTTACTTTGGTAAATGTCTTATTTTTAAACTAACTCTAAATACAATATGGCTGACTTGACAACTTCTTTATATCCCTGTGACACCTGCTTTTTGTTCCTGATTCCACAGGCCATCACCCCTCCTGAACCACATTTCTGGTCATGACTTCAAGAAAGGTAAACTGAGAGTCTCATTGCACTATATGTCACCTAGTACTATGCAGAGCATAAGAATACCGAAGTGGCAATTACTTTTTGTTGATGGCTTCCAAAGGAAGCCGTTAGCATCAACAACTGGATCGGAATCTGGTTATTCACTATAGTGACGTCACATCAGTGGTTAACCAAAGTGGTTAACCACTGGTGTGACGGCACTCAGGGAAGCGCTCGCCTCCACTCCATTCCGCAGCCTCGTCTGGTCTCCTGAGACCCAAGCGCAGCAGTAGAAAGGTGGCTGGAATTATCACTGTGCTTCTCCCAGGTCCCCACAGACTTAGGGGAGAAGGGAGGATGTGGGTGGCACACTGGATGCGCCAACCACCTTCTCCCCTGTCTGCGCGGATCTGTGCAGACACATACTGAGAGGAGATATGCTCTCACAGAGCAGCTGTCAGTGCGGTGCCAGCTCTCTGCTCTCAGTGTGAGAGCAGAGGTTTCAGCTCGGAGTGGGTGAGAGTATGCACACCAGAAAACTTTCTTAAGTTTGGGTGAGGGAGGGTTGTGCTGAGAGTGGTGAGGTGGGTGGCAGGAGGCCAGGTACTGATTTTTTAAGTAAGAGAAGAGGGATGGTATTGCAAGGGTGGTGAGGGTAGATGGCAGGAGGTGAGGTTTTCTCTTGTACCTTTTTCTACTGCATGTTTGTATATGGCACCCCAAGTACTCCATATATGTTGGAAGCAAGGATAGACCATTTTGGGAGCCTCCCCTTTGGGGTCCTGAGTGACATCATAGGCAATCAAATTTCTCTCTTGTTGTCTATTTGATGTCAGTCAGAACCTCTCTGTGAAAAACCCATCTCTGTATGTAAAGCTCTGGCAGGAGGAAAGAGGGAAGGGACACCTTAAACAATGTACTTTATGTGGCTTCTGCAAGTTCAGTTCATAAGTGGTGGCTTTAAATGTTGGGGGAAAAGATTTAGAACCTTATTTACAGTTTGGTGGATGGGATGTTCTGTCAAAATGTGGCGGCTACCCTGCCTGCTGTATTACAAGTACCAGAGGGAATAATGCACTTGTAATACAATGGTACATTTGTGACAGAGTATCCCGTATGCCAAACTCTAAATAATTCCCTTAATATGTTTATGCAGTGAGACAAAAGGGGAATACTGCCAAACATTCTAGAAATATCTTTTAAATATTGTAGGATTCTGTTGGTGCTGAGTTCCAGTGGAGGTTTGACAAATACATGTCAATGGAATTAAACTGCTGCCAATTTGTTGCGAAATTACCTAAAATTATTTATGACAACTAAAAATTGGAGGGCAAGCTATCACTAAATTCCTCCCAAGAACTCCCCTGAGAGTGGTAAAGGAAGATCATAGGCAGACAAGGAAATTCTTAAAAGGACTGGCCATGGAAGTGGTGATGTCATTCCAGTGATAAATGCAATGCTTCCAAAAGTAGTCCAAAAATAACAGCAAATAAATAATCAAGTAAACCAAATTCAAGCGAAGAAGAATTTTGAAACAAGCACTGTTAAAGCCAAAAAGGTATTTTTTGTTTTTTTTATTTTTGCATCTGAGAATACATCTTCATTGATTGGCGAGTTTGTGCTTAGGTGGATGGGTGGCAATGGAAATGAGTCATTGAATTTATGAATAAGAGACTGCATGAATTGATAAACGGGTGAGTGAATAGGCAAATTGAAGGATGAATGGATGACTCACTACATTGATGAGTGGATGGGCAGCAGGAAGCGAAAGCAAACGTCTGCATGTTGTATGTCAGAATATCAAGAATAACAAAATCATACTTAGAATATTTACAACCAAAATATTGTGAAGGGAAGCATAGATAGATAAGTATTGATTTACTATTCTTAACTCTACATCTACATTCTTTGAAGAAATGTATAACCATAAAGTACATATATATGGAGTTAACTAATGCAAATCTATACATCTGGTAGTCAATATTCTGACCATGATACTTTGATAGCATAATATTTAGAACTTGATTTTCACTTAGTCTATCCTATTGCCACCAACAGGACAGTGGGAACCTCTGACACGCATGCCTTTGCCATCCATGAACTCGCTCATCATCTTTCTCATATATCCATTCATGTGCTCTCTCATTCATTATACTTTCATCCGTCTCTGCATGCACTCACATATTCATCCATCCAGCCCTCACCTAGCCATACATTCATATATTCATTTTTTGATCCAACCATGGACTCATTCCTTCTTGCATTCATCTATCCAGGCACCCAATCATTCGCTAATTAATTCATTCATCCATGCAATCTGTCACTCTGCCATTTATTCACCTATTCATTCACGCTTTGGTTAATTCTTGCATTCACTATTTTCCCAATCTGCTCATTTGCACGTACAAAATTTGCACTCAATCACTCAATAAAGAAGCACTTTCATTTAAAGAAGACCAACCTATTTGGCTTTATTTTTCAAAAGGGTTGATGCATTTCTCAACTTGCACATAGCACAGCTTTACTGCATATATTGTGGACTTACAAATAGGGTTGCATGTGATTAAAATATTATACGTAATTCATAAATTCTCTGGCAAGTTACAGCAAATTTTCCCCATTTTGTTTCTTTATATCACTGAGGATTTGCATAATTCATGACAACATATCCATTTCTTCCTGAAGCCATCTCAATATAAACATACTTTTAGCCCAAATCCAGTAAAGCGCACCCACCACAGTTGGAGATACGAAAGAAAACAAATGACATAAAATAAAAAGCAATCAATTGAACTCTTAACTAACTTCAGGGAACTATGCTGAGTAGTGCTGACAATTATGGTCTCTCAAACTGTTATTCCTTCTAAATAAATGGCCTTGATCTGTGCAGCCAACGAAAGTCACTAGTGGAGCTGAGCAATAAGGCGTTTTTTAAGCACTCTTACCACAGACGTTTAGGTCTGGCTTGAAATCCCAGCTGTCTGCTACGCAAACTGTTATCACTTCTTTAAAGTGTACCTAAGAGTGGCTGTGGTTCCACCCAGAAGAGCATGGCTCTCTCATCTCATGCTGTTGGCTATTTGGTGCATCATTCCACACTACAGGAAGTATTTCCATTGGAATACATGAGAGATTATTTTATATCAGAAAAACACAATCATCATGTTGTTTGCCATATTCAATTATTCATGCATTGTATATGGAAAGCAATTTTTATGCTAATTGTACTGCAGTCTCGGCACAGCTAATAGAGGACACCTTAATGTGGTAAACAGCCTTTGTGCATGCAAGGCATGCGAACAGCATTTGTGAATGTCTGTGTTTACATGCATTGGCACATTAAAGATAAACCTAGTGGCTATGCCAATGCTTGTTTCTATATTGGTGTACTGGCTTAGTGCTATCATATTGTGACCATTTTACAGGAAGGAACTACATCAGGTGTTACTGGAAAGCAAAGGTAACTTTTAAATGTACTTCTTGCAGTGGAATATGTAAATCTGATGCCATCCTTTGGGAAGACACATTCTGATGAAATTGTTTTAAAAGATCATGTGCGTGTGCCATAAGCCTGTCTCATGGATTACGGTCATGTTGGACCAGGAGGGGCAACCAAAGTGCTACTCTCATAGTGGTGAAAGTCTATTGCCTTTACCAGGAGTTACTAAAGCATACAAAAAAGTGATGCATGGAACGCTTGAATTAATCTTAGTCACTGGTAATTACATCCCTGCCACATCCCAGTCCATCGTTATTTTGCACACCATGCCACCTCAGTTTAGACCCAGATTTATGCAAATCAACCTTGACCCTGCTTCAACTGGAACAGTCTAGCCAAACTGCCAAGCCTGGTCCTCCCTGAACCGGAACACAAGCAACCCAGGAGTGTTTTCGCCCTAGTTAGGGCTCATAAGCAAGGTATAGCTTGGTTCCAGTAACACATTGTGCACAGGACCCACATCTAGACATACCGCTCCTACTTAGGGCAACATACTACAGCATACAAAAAAGTGATGGATGGAATGCTGGTATTTTTCTCAGCCACTGGTAATTACTCGGGGCCACATCCCAATCCATCGTTATTTTGTACACCATGCCACCTCAGTTTGTACCCAGCTATGTGCAAACCAGCTTTGACCCTGCTCCAATGGGAACAGCCCAGCCTGAACTGCCATACCAGGTCCTCCCTGAACCAGAACACAAGCAACCTAGGAGTTTCGCCCCACCAGAAGTTAAGCAGTACAAGTGGTGTACTGATCAGTAGCAGTGAACAGGTCTCTTTTAACCTGTGTGACTGGACTCAGGCTTACAGGCTCATTCATTTGAAGTTCAACTGAATGAGTGCTCATCTCACCCCTCGGCCTAAGTCGGTTTGGTGTGAAGTGCTGATGATGTCATCAGTGATGTCATCAGTGAAGTCATCAATGATGCCATTTGATATGTCATCAGCGATTTAATATATTATGTCATAGACCATGTCATAAATAATGTAATATGTGAGGTTATAAGCAGTGCATGGCGAGCACGAGTAATAGTTAGCTCTGCTAACTATAACTGGTGAATTTCTATATATTTTTTTGTTCAAAACGTTAATGTTGTCACTGGCATATTCACCTAACTATAACCTCACTTTAATCTTTGTTTTTTCCATGAGTTTGTCCCGATCTGCAAAATCAGTGTGAATGACAAAACGCAGCGCGCAAGAGTGTGCTGCTTCTTTCTGCCGCTTGAGTAGATTTTCTACTTGAGTGGCAGCTTTCTCAACATGAGCGGTAGCAACCTGCCATGACCGTCTGCATCGAGAAATCTCACCGGGAGGAGGTCTAGTGCTTGTTTTCTCACTCACACTCACCAACATTTTTTTGGGGGGGGGCTTTTTATCAGATTCATATTTATTATTATACCTAAACCAAGATATAAAAGGGCACAGAAAATTGCTAAACAATGTACAGAGACAGAAAAGCGACTTGTTCACAAACGTCTGGTTACAAAATTTCTAGGAAACATTTCTGGTTACAATGTGGATGCACAGAAAATGTACAAGTCATTTATGGAATTGCAAATTGTCTGGAAATAATTATTAAAAATTCTATTTGAGACAATAACGCATAACTAATAATCATACTTCTTTCTTTTTTTAAAACAAATTTTTATTGATTTTAGCCAGGAGCATCATATTACATGCTTTAGACACCATGCATGGAAACAGAATATGAATAAACTGTCTAAGGTACTACATTCTCTAGTACACTGGTAGTGGTGTTCTATACATGAAAAAGAAAATAATTGGTACAGACAATATCTTATAACTGTGCATTAGGTTGTAACATTCTTTTGAAGGTCATTGACTGTTATAGTGTGTCCTTATTACTAGTAAGCCCTTCTTCAAACTTCCCCCACCCACCAAAGAGTTAACTAACTGGGCAACAGCACTCACAATTGTTTATGCATTAGGCCTAGGGCAATTCTTCCTATTTTACAGTTTAATGTCCACACTATGCACACTCCGGGTTAATGTGTGGGATTGCTACAAGAAGAGCTGGGTTCCATCCAAACCTTGTCCACATTGGTAACACATATCACCCTGCCAGTCTGCCCCTGTGTGCATAATTGATGTGGCTTGATTGATTGTCTGATAGTGCTACAGGTGCATTGGTTGTATTCCCTTGCTGTTCGTCCCAGTCCCGGGTTTTGAAAGCCTCCATTAATACATCCCAGGACATGGCAATGGGTATTTTACTCAGCCCTCGTTTTTCTTCACTACGGATCACCCCGCTTTCGGCCAGGCCCCAGTGTTCTACTTCCTCCCTCCAGGTTGCGAGTATTGTTGGTCTTACTGATTTCCAACATCTGGTTATCAGATGCTTTGCAAGTATAAGCGTCAGGTCTGTGAATCGCGCCTGTACTGTATATCCCTTGGGGTGTGGGTAAAGCACCAGCAGACAGCTCTTTGCTGTGTTTCATGTTGGCCTGCCTACCAATTCTTCTAGTGCCTGCGCTATTTGTGTCCAATATGAGGACAGTGCGGGGCAGGCCCACATCATATGGACGAAGTCTGCATCTGCCTCTACACAACGGGGACAATTCGCTGCCACTGTGGGGAACATCTTGTGTAAGCGATGCAGTGTAAGGTATGCTCGTTCCGTAATCATATATTGAATGAATTTAAAGCGTGAATTGCGTGAAACTGCTTTTGGGTAGGCAAGAAGGGACTCCCACTCTTTGTCTGTTAGGGCCACTGCCAGGTCTGTATCCCACTTCAAACGCAGCGTGATTAGGGGCAAGGGTACATTCGCCCTTATACTTATGTACAGCCATTTTGTTAGGTGTCTCCCTGTTCCCATCAAGTGTAACATGTGTACTAGTTCATGCGTTGGAGGTTCCTGTCCCTCCGGGGTCCATGTCCTCCTGACGTATCGTGTCATGCTGGCATGCAGTAGAAATAGCGTGTTGGGCAGCCCCTGAGCGTGAATGAAGTCTGTGTGCGACAGTAGGGTGCCGTCATTAAATAATGCTCCGACGGTGGTCACTCACTCTCTCTCACATGCAGCCAGCTGGTCCCGTAATGTGACTCCCGCTGGGATAGGGAGTCCCAGTAATGGGATATTAGGCACAAAGGGTAACATTGGCACAGTGTATTTTAGCGCTTGCTGCCAATAGTGTAGTGCCACTTGTAGTAATGGTGATAATGTGCACACGTTTGATCGCCCAGTGTGTAATAAGGAGTGAAGCGCCCCTCGTGCAATCAATCTGGGTGTGAATGCAATCTCGTGTAGGTTGCGCCCCGCCAACCAGTACGAAAGCCATTGCAGTTGGCTGGCTATGCAGTAAGCCCTAAAGTCAGGGGCCCCCATTCCCCCATAACCGGTCGGTAGCTGAAGTTTCTTTAGGCTAACCCTGCACCTCCCTGTGCCCCATACTAGTTCCTCCAGGATAGAGTCCAATAGTTTGAAGACCCTCAGAGAAATTACTATTGGGAGCATAGTAAAGTAATATAGCACCCGTGGCAGCATAACCATTTTCGCTATTGCCAATCGGCCGGTTACGGAGAGCGGGAGAGTGATCCAGAATGCTGTCTGGGACCGCAGCGCAGAAATCGTTCCCTGCCGTTCCCTTCCAGTTTGTCTTGTTGGGTTCTGTATATCCGCACCCCCAGGTATTTAAACATGTTCTGGGCAACTTCAAGTTCTTCCTCTCCGAATTGAACTGTGTTGAGTGAGCTGTTATCCCTAAAGGAGAAGGCAAGGGATTTATCAAAATTGATGGCGAGGCCGCATAGCGCGTGAAATTGGGTGAATGTTGGTGCTATAGAGTGGAACTCGCAGTGCAGATCTTTAACATATATTAGAACATTGGAATGTGGAGCACTCCATTGAAGACAATGGAGTGCTCCGTGCTTCTACGGACCGGTAAAGGCCCGCAAAGCAACATTTCAATGTTGTTTTCACAAAGGCCTCTCGGAGCCCGAGGGGATTTAAACCCCCTCGAACTCCGAGAGGCCTTTGTTTTATTTGTTAGAACATTCTGCCCTCTAGTGGCAGAATGTTCTAATAGCCTTATAGCCCTTCGTAGCTCCCTTGTTAAAGTCCCTCCCCTTCGGCTCGGGCCTTTAACGCTGGAGCGGGCCTTTAATAGCTGGTATAGCCTGCTACGGCGGGCTATAAGGCTATAGTATAATATCATCTGCATATAGGGATATTGCATTGGTTATAGGTCCAATTGGTATGCCCCACTCCACGGCCGTCATGCGTAATCTTTGCGCTAGAGGCTCTAATGCCAGTACGAAGAGCATGGGTGAAAGTGGGCATCCCTGTCTAGTACCCCTATGGATCGTGTACGTGTTAGAGATATGTGCACCTGTTTGCGCACAAGCTGTCGGGGTGGTGTATAGCAGCTTAACCCATTTCAGGTATTCCGTGGGAATCCCAAATCTGTCCAGGGCAGCTAGCATATAGTCCCAGCTCAGGGTGTCAAACGCTTGGCGCAAATCCAATGAGAGACAGCCTGCATGTGGAAATCACTCCGGGAGAGCCCACATCACTTGGTATAGTCTGTGTACATTGTGGGCCGTACTCCTACCAGGAATAAACCCACACTGATCTGTGTGTATTAGCTTAGTGAGATGTGGGAGCAGATGGCCCGCTAGTACCTTACTTAATATTTTATATTCAGTGTTTAAAAGGGATGGGGGCCTATATGCAGTTATATCTGAGTGATCTCTGACAGGCTTTGGCAAGGAGGTTACGAGTGTTTGGATTGTGGTTGGGGGCAAGGCACCTTTGTCCAGCGCCACTGCGTATAGTGTTTCTAGTTGGGGCACTAACTCTTTTGCATATGCTGTTTAAAATTCTACTGGGAGGCCGTCTAATCCCGGGGTTTTATTTCGCGGGAGATCCCTAATCGCCTCCTGAATTTCTGCCACAGTGATTGGTAATTTCAGTGCTTCTTGGTCTTCTGCAGTTAGAGTAGGGAGCTGCGCCGCCTGGAGAAAGTCATGATTCGCTTGTGGAGGCGCAGTTGGGGGGTCCTTACACAGGTACTCATAATATTCCTGGAATGCCTCGTTTATTTCCACCTGGGTAGTTGCTATGGTCCGCAGCGGGAGCAAATATTCGTTATTGGGGTGGTTGGAGGGGGGTCCCCGATTATTCGCGCTAGCAATGTGCCTGCTTTATCCGCCTCTGTGCAAACTCTCTGTGTATGGGCGCAGTAGTCTATCACCCGCAGTCTTTCTAGCAGCTCAGCGTATTCTATAAGCGCCTTCT
This sequence comes from Calotriton arnoldi, assembly GCA_963921515.1. Classification (NCBI taxonomy): domain Eukaryota; kingdom Metazoa; phylum Chordata; class Amphibia; order Caudata; family Salamandridae; genus Calotriton; species Calotriton arnoldi. The sequence continues at coordinate 436,852 of CAWUFW010003106.1, read as the reverse complement.
GCAGCTTCTCAGCCCCAGATGGGGATGCTGCAGCACCTTTCTCTAGGGCTCCAAGCTGGGATTCCACTTCAGCGAAGTCTCGGGTAATAGCGTGCCTCGCTCCTACTATGGCGCCAATCGTTGTTCCCCTCACCACAACTTTGAACGCTCTTCTTATTCTATTATGGGTGTAGAGGCAGTGTCGGCGTTCTTGGAAAAGTACTCGCCAATTGCGCCGGTCAGATGTGCTCGGAAGGCGCCATCTTCAAGCACTTGGGGGCTGAATCTCCATGTCGGGACTGGTGTGGGTATCCGCCCCCACGTGAGAGTGAGCTCGAGAGGGCTATGATCTGACACTGTTTTGCCCAAATATATTGTGTCTGTTATTTGCAGCAGTAGGGTGGGGAGGCATAGAATGCGATCTATCCGTGTGTGCAGTGTATCTACTGGGGAATAGAAAGAGTATTTGCGCGCTTCTTCATTTTTACTACGCCATGCGTCTACTAGTGCCCATCCTTGCATCCAAGCTGCAACGCTTTGGCCTGCTGTATTGCCACCGCTCCTGGGAGCGGGGGGTGTGACCTATCTAGCTGCGTGTTTAGGACTGCGTTGTAATCCCCACCCAGAATCCATGGGTAATTGGCCCATTCCACTAGCGCTGCACTAACTTTTATTAAGAAGGCTTCTTGTTCCGAGTTGGGGGCATAAATGCTACCCAGTACTACTGGCATGCCATCCAGCTTTCCTCTCACCAGCACATATCTGCCATCCCCATCTATGTGCTGATCATGTATCTCGAAAGGAGCCCCCGCCCTGATCCACATAGCTGCACCCCTCGCAAACACCAAATAGGTAGTATGGTATAATTGCCCTCTCCATTTTTTCCGGAGTTTACAAGCCTCAGAGGCATTTAGATGTATTTCTTGCAGGAACACTATCTGGGATTTACGCCTGCCCAATTGTGCATGAATACGATGCCGTTTGTGGATAGAGCCCATGCCCCTCACATTCCAGGTTGTAAACTTATATGTGGACGGCACCGTAATTTATGCTGTGCGTGTGCTTTAGCGACGCTCCTTTCTATTTCTCACCCTTCCTTAGCTAGGGTGATATCTTGTGTGAGAGTGTGCCCTTCATAACTCTTGCTAACCTTTATCAGAACCATCCCAATACACCAGTCCAACCTTGAATGTTCGACCAAACATACGCCATTGGTGGCAACATATTAAACAAAATACAAGCAATCGCCGGGGGGGAAAGTAGACCAGCCGCGGTCATCCTTGTTCCTCGGCAGCTATATTTTAGTGCTCCAGGGGAGGGACTGAGCGAAATAGAGAGGAGTGAGGGGGGGGTTGGCCCCCCGGATCCGGGGGCAATCCCTCCACCCCACCACAAAATGTCTGTTAATGTTCCTACAGTTAGTTCATCCGTGCATTTATTCGTTGGGGGTAGTGCCGCCTTTCTGTTTCTTGTTGGGACCTTGGGTGTTTTCATGTATACGGATATTCAGAGTGAGCCTGTGGTCCCCATGGAAGGTAGCTTCGATTTTCAGTATTTGAGAGGTCGCCTTTTTTTTCAGTCTAGCATGTCCCTGGCTATTTGGGGGGGTAACAGATGGGAACAGTGGTTGGCTACTCTCAGAGTCCATGAGTATTATCCCATCGATGATGAGTCCCTTCTGCTGGGGTCCCCCTTCTTCCTCATTGCTGCTGCCATCTGTAGCGCCACTCTCCTGCTCACTATTTTTTGTTCCATGGTGGGTAATCCCTCTTCCCCGGGGTGCGTTCGACTTACTCTTCTCTGCCTGCTACTTCTCCTGTGCTGGTTTAGTTTCCGGGGCTGTCTGTGTTCATCTAGTATTTCCAAGTCAGGAAAGTTGGTTTCGATCCAGGACCAAGCTGCGTTTGCATCCTCAAAGAAGTAGCTGGCATATTCTTGCATGACCTTGAGTCTGGCTGGCTGGCAATAGCAAGGCATATCGCAGGTTAAGTTGCTGCAGATGTTTTTTGACTCCCAGAAAAGTCTCCCTTTCTCTCTGGACCTGTGTGGTGTAGTCGGGGAAAAGGGAAATCCTGCCGTTTTCATACAGAATTGGTGCGCATTCTCGTGCTTTCCGGAGTAGTGTATCTCTGTCTTTATAATTTAATATTTTAGCCACCATTGGCCTTGGAGGCGCTCCAGGTGCACGATTCCCATTGGGCACTCTATGCGCCCTCTCAACGCTGAACATTTTGGACAGACCTTCTACCGCCACTGTGGTGCGCAGCCAATGTTCTATAAATTGTGCAGGATCGCGTCCTTCACTTTTTCAGGCATGCCAATTATGCCAATATTGTTCCTACTTGCGCGCCCTTCTGCATCATCCACTCGGTTTTGCAAGTCTGCTACTTGTTTCTGTAGCTGTGTGACAGTCTCCGTTTGTTCTCTACGCCAGGGATTATTCTCTGCCAGGGTCGTGGAGTGCTTTTGGACTTTTTCGGACAGATTTTTGTGGTCCGCCCTCAACAAACTCACATCGGTGGTTAGTGTGCCCAGTTGTTGCTCCAGCACCACCCTAGATTCTCTGATTTCTTTAAGTATGATGTCCAGTTTGTCTGAAGGTGGGGGATGCGCCACTCTACGCCGGGGCTCGCGGTGAGCACTGGAGCTGGCCGAGCAGATTGGATCGGGTGTGGGTCGATGCGGAACAGGGAGGACTGGCGCAAAACGGGCGAGCCACTATGGGAGACTCGCTCGTAAACCTGGCAGACATTGTGACTGCATCCCTGGCTGCAGAGGCCCACATCTAGACACAGAGCAGTGTGAACAGTGTGCAAACCAGGTTGCGGCAGGCTGCAGCGGGACCTCTTCCCCCTGCTGACTTGATACGGGGCCCCCCCATCCTGGTAACCCCCCGTGCCAATATGGGGCGACCCAAAGGAAAACAAGCAGACCTGGGCCCCCCAGGAGAGTCAAACTCCACTGCCGCAAATGACTCCCCCCTGTTGATGGATGAGATTCCGGACACCCCTGCGTAAATACTTTAATCATATATTCGAGACAATGTGCTCCAAAATGCTCCACTGGACATGTACTCCTCCCCCACACTCTCTGCTGAATGAATCTTGCTCATTTGCTACACTTAGGAATCATGCAGATGTCATTAACAGCTGACTCTGCTAGATACCAAAATAATACAACAACGGAGGGAGGGGGAGGGGGGCAGATCTCAAACTCTCCCGTCTTCAGCTGGCCTGAATTTAAAGAATGATGCATCTGTAATGGATGCAAACAACCTTTATAAAAAGCAGATGAGAAAAAAATATATGAATATCGGATAAAATAATGGGAACATCTAATAACATGAGTTAGGTAACCTGATTCCAAAACATTCTTGAACCTAATATCAAGATTACATGACAATTCACATAAATTCAAAACCAACTCAATTTCAGCAGTTTTTTTGATCATCGAGTAATCCCAGATTCATGAAAAGGATCGTTCGGTACCCTATCTTTAAACAAGCATTTGCAAAACAATAGGTCTTACATTTGCGAGAGTTCGAGCTATTGGTACTGTGGTAATGTGTTTTGAAAACCTGCAAGCAGTGCGTAAAACTACAGTTTGTACTTATAGTCCTTGCTTACAAGAAGCAAGGCTGGCAGTAAAAGAGGCGCAGTTACTGCCAGCCGTGCTCCTCAGCAATGACTATAAGTACAAAGTGCGTGTTTACGCACGGCTTGCAGGTTTTCGAAACACATAAATAAAAGGCATTGTCATATACAATGCCAATAGCTCAAACTCTCCAAATGCGAGACCTATTGCATTGCAAATGCTTGTCTAATGCTTTTATAGCTTTACTGTGATGGGGTAAACCCTCGGCGTACAAGCAGAGAGGAGCCTTTGTCTGTCAAGAAGGCGCTGTTTAATAGAGCCCTGTTTCCTCCCCTGATGGGTTAGGATGTTTTAAAGCAGTAAACCGTCAGTCCTGTCCAGCAATGAAATTCAGCAACCTTTTGTCCCAAACACTGCTGTAAATCATTCTAAACTGTCTCTGGAGACAATCATCATTACAGGAGATACTCCTAAGAGTAGATAAATGAAACTCTTGCTGACAGTCTGCTTAGGCGAGATGGATAGTTCCAGGCAAAAATAAGAAAGGGGCCTGGAGCTTTATTGACATTTACATCACAAATAGCAATGAAAGCAGCTGTTGTGGAGAGCTTTGCACGCAACATGCTTGGAATATGCTGTGAACTGAAATACAGAACTCCTGACAAGCAATGTACCTGCTGTCAGTCTCCATGTGCTTTCAGCATTACTGGGCACTTACTGTGACGGCCAATTTAAAGCGGCACATGTGTACCGTTCAGATGATAGTTTAAATGCAATTTGATGCAGGAAGTAACGGGTTGTGGACTGTTATTCTTAATGGCCAACCTTGTTATCTGCAGGGTGAAACCGCGGCAGGAAGGTGGCTCTATTGTGATTGGCTCGTGGAATCAGACACCAATCATTTCAATGAAGAGCTGACTGTAATTCCAATGAGCAGAGTGAGGATGACATGCATTCGTCTGACTTCCATGTTGAAATTACATAGATTGCGATGGGGCGTGGCTTGGACGGCAGTGAGGATGGCTGCCTGAATTCGTCACTCCGTCGGACCGGAGGTTAAACGCTGTCTTTCCCGAGCCCTGTGATCAGCTGGTCGTATTTCTAGACCGGAATAGCGCTTTGGAACGTGTCTGGCACTGGATGGGTCCTCCATATTCCACTGTGGACGCCGAATAATCTCTTTTTCGGAGGTTTCTAATCGCGACGCGCTATGAGGGGAAACAACAAAATGGCGCCCACCCGAAGATCTCGATGAATTGGTCCCGTTGGGCTGATCCGACGTCTTCTGCAAGGCTATAACCTTCTGCGGCGCCTAGAGGATCGCTCGCAATGATGTCAAGGTACTTTCAGCAACTTCAGTAACACTTGGCGAGCTTTTTGTTAGTTTATCGGCGTGCCTCACCCTAAGATGGCAGCGTTACCGAAGGACTTTAAGCACCAACGTTAAAAGACACTCTGTCCTCCCAAAACTATCGTCTGCCCTAGAGAGACCAGCGCGCGTCATGAGGCTGCCTGGGTGTCGTTCTGGAGTTGTTTTGGTGTCCTTCTACGGCGCTGCCTTTGTCAGCATATAAATGTCATTTAATTATGCATGGCTCCTGTTTTCACAACTGGCAGTGTCCTTGGCATTCCTGTTCAGCCATTCTGCTGGGGGCCAGTCTTTGTGACCTGATGCTCAGGTGTGCACATGTGTTGTGGGCCTAGTGTAACATTGCTCCCTATGTAAGTTCCCTGGACAGTGCTGCAGCCATAATTGGAACACCGGTTTAGCTAGTATGTGTCTCTACGGGCGGTCTGTGTAGTGTGGGAGCTGCACACCGCGCTGTGATCAGGATTGTTTTGTGCAAGCGGCCATAGTATCGGCTACCACCGGCTACCTACTTGGGTCACTATCTTTTACCTGCTACACGCTGCTACACGCTGCTACACGCTGTTACACTGCCATCTGTCAGCGAGTACTATCACACCTGGGCAAGTCAATGCAAATTGGCATATGTGTTATGGCCATCTGGAGCTCCCTGAATATCCACATAACGGCCGAGCCTCGCTACATGGAACTGTTTCTCTCTTTGTAGGGGTCCTTTTTTGATGCTTTCTTTTTCTCCCCTCACGGCACGTTCGGGGGGTCTCTAGGCAAGTTTCACTAACCAAGCAGACAATTAAGGAGTTACAACGTCCCAGGCTCTGCAATCATCTTAAGCGTCTTTCGACGATACCACTTTAGGGTTACAATCTCTCTCAAAGGAAGCCACTCTGTAACAAGTGTTACCCATCAATCTATCTATTCATCACTACAAATTCATGATCATGGCGGACAGAGACTCCAAACTCCTAAACAAAAGAAACAAAGGCGAACCCTCGTTGTCAGACTCGCCCATCAAAGTCAAAGCTGACATCAATAGCACGCTTGACACGATCCTTAAGAAATTGGCTGATGTCCATGAGTTGGCCAAGTCCACCAAGCAAGCTACAGACGCTATCCAGCTGGAAATCACAGCCATTAGAGCAGATATGAATACTGTGAACAACAGGCTGACTGTAGCGGAACAAAGGATCAGTGATGTGGAGGACATTTCAACTAAATCCTGTAATGAAATAAAGACCCTAAGGAATGCGACATCTATGCTTCTTAAACAGACGCTTAGCTCGAAGATCGTAATCGCAGAGGGAACATCCGCATTCTTGGTGTCCCGGAGGGCTCGGAAGACACCTCGAGTTCGTGCTTAGCCTTTTTAGAAGAGTGGATTCCTAAGTTCACTGGCTTAACCCCTTCGATGCTCATGACGAGCTCAGCTCGTCATGCTGCGCGGTCGGGCTGTGCGCATGACGAGCTGAGCTCGTCACGACCACACCCGCCATCGGAATGTCCAGCACCTGGGCGGAATTCCGATCGCGGCGAAGCGGTTAACCTTCGACCAATGGTTCGAGCTGGATCGGGCTCACAGGATACCAACCTTCAAGTCCTCCTCAAGACAAGTGGTCTGCCCTATTATATGCAAGCCTCTAAGGTACCAGCATACAGAGGCTATCCTTGCTCATGCTCGCAAGTCTCGTCAACTCACTTGGAACGGCCACAAAATTATTCTCACACAAGATTATTCTAAGCCTACAGTAGACATTAGGAAGGGTTTCCTTGCCCTACGCGACAGATTGAGGAACAAAAACATCCAGTTCTCCTTCGTTGGCCCTACTAAGTTTAGAATCATAGACAGTGGCAGACATCTCTACTTCAATGAACCTAGAGACCTTTCGTCCTATCTGGATGGCCCTTCGACCCAAGACATGGATTCTTTACAATCTCTTTCTAGCAAAAGGAAGTCATCACCGGACCCAATCTGAAGTTGGGTTTGCCTGCTCTGGGTTACATGTAGAATCTTAGCTCTTGCTCACAGACACTGCCAGGTCCAGAGGCTGTATTCTGTTTTTGCTGTTTGCTATGTTCTTCAGCTGATTTACATCTCTGTGATAATGTCTTACCCCTCAGATCGGTTGATTTCAGGTTTATACGGTTTTGAAACATGTTTTGGAATATGCTTAATCCTCTTTTGATGACATAGTTCTCCACTCAGCCCCAATGAGTCTGATACTGTCAGGGTTTTGTCGCTGTCACTGGCCTTTTTAGAAGGGCCACCTTAGTGTTGTTGGAGGTTTATTGTACACTCTTATGTCATTTTGGGAAATATGCGTGAGAATGAAGTTCACTCAATTCCTCCGGGGAATGGTTTGACGTTCCTGCCGTCGCACCTCCTATATGCGAATTTCTCAGGGGAGGGAGGGGTGGGAGGGTGATGAGGGGGGGTGGGTTGAGAACACCCAGGAAGTGCAAAATTATCTTTGCTTTCATGTATATTGTGTGTTGGGTGCTCTCCTTTTTTCTATGACTTTCCTATTCTCTTCTGCTTCTCTCTTTCTACTCTGGCTTATTGTTCTTTCACTGTTCTCCTTGCAAGAGTATAGGTTTCTTCTTGCTCTCCTTGATATAATTTACCTTGGTACAGGTCACGTGCTAATTGTCGCTCTGAAAATGCACATTGTGTCCCAGTGCTGTGTTCTTCTCCGGGTGTCTGGCTCTTGGCTTCCGGTGTTTGGTTTTGTTGTACCGCCTATATACATCCCCACACGATGGCTCACAATAGTTCACATACTTTATCAGAAGATCTTAAGATAGTGTCTTTGAATGTTAAAGGCCTCAATCATCCCATCAAACGCCGTAAAATTCTTGACTATATGGCTAAAACAAAAGGAGATGTTATATTATTGCAGGAAACAAAACTGTCTGAAGAGGATACTAAACTTATTAGATGCAATTTGATTTCACAAATGGCCTGCTCTCCACCTGTTAAAAAGAAACGGGGTGTGATTACTCTAATATATCAAAGAATTCGAATATTTCTTTAGAATCTCACACACATGACAATGAGGGCAGACTGTTGGTTTCTTGTTTGAAGAAGGGTGAGGATTTAATCCATGTGGTAAATATATATGGGCCTAACTCTGATGACCCGAATTTTTGGTCCAGGGTAGCAAGCACCTTGGAGGGTCTCCCTCAGGAAGAACTCATGGTAGTGGCGGGGGATTTCAACATCCCACTAGACCCGATTATCGATAGACAATCCAACTGTCATTATAATGCAACGAGCTCGAATGCCATACTCCAATCGATTTGCTCCAAATTCAACCTGAAAGACTCTTGGCGTCTCCAACATCCAGATACCAGGGACTTCACCTTTTACTCTACCCCTCACAATTCCTACACCAGGATAGACTATATTCTGGTCTCTGGTTCTTTCACTAGGTTAATCGAACATACAGATATTGCCCCTAGGCTGGTATCTGACCACTCATGTATTAGCCTTAAACTGGTGGGTTACCATAACGAACCTGTGCCTAAGAGATGGCGGTTTAATGATGAGGTCCTATCTGATCCGGTGGACAAGAAAAGGATTGAGGAGGCCATTGTGGATTACCTCAGACATAATAACATCTCTGAAACCAACATAAATAATCACTGTGATGCCTTAAAAGCCACTATTAGGGGATTGTTAATTGAAATTAAAACAAAAATAAATAGACGTATCAATTTAGGCCTAACCCAATTAGAACAGGAGATTAAAAGTCTAGAATCAGCTCATTCGAATGCTTTACACGACTCTAATATACTAACTACCTTAATGCAGAAGAAATATGAATACAATAAGATATTAAGCGAACGTGCGGGGGTGGGGGTCAATAAATTCAAAGCTTTGAACTTATGTGAAGCCAATAAGGCAGGTAAATTGCTCGCTTCCTATCTTAAACACAAACAGAATCAACAGGTTATCTCATCTATTAAAGACTCTAAAGATCAAATCCATACCAAACATAAGGACATCCTCAATACTTTTAAATCGTTTTACCAGCAGCTATATAACAATAACCAAACTTTCAGCACGGAGGAGTGTACCAAATACCTGGATAGCCTCAAGTTACCGCAGCTTTCAGAAGAAAACAGATTCATGCTAGAACAAGAAATTAGTGAGTTAGAAATTGAACAGGCTGTAAAGTCATTGAAGAATAATAAAGCTCCCGGACCCGATGGCTTCTCTGCATCATTTTATAAGGCCTTCTTAGATTATTTAAAGCCAACCTTGAAACAAGTGTTTAACCATATTGCTTTCGATGGAACTCCTCCAGACTCTATGCTTGAGGCTAATATAATAGTTATTCCAAAGGAAGGGAAAGATCCAACTATGCCAAAAAACTATAGACCTATCTCCCTTATCAATGTAGATTGTAAGATATATGCTAAGATTCTGGCCGCTAGACTCAAGTTGGTTCTCCCTAAACTGATAAGTAGCTCCCAAGTTGGTTTCCTCCGCAATCGTATGTCGAATGATAACACACGACTGCTATGTCATGTTTTGGAAAATGCCGCTTCCAAACCTGAGCCATCAATCGCAATTACATTGGACGCTGAGAAGGCCTTCGATAGAGTCTCGTGGGCTTTCTTAGAACAGTGTATGCTCTCCTTCAACTTGGGGAAGACTTTCTACTCTATGGTTCTGTCCCTCTATTCGAATCCATCGGCCCGTATTGCTGTCAATGGTTCTCTATCCGACCCCTTTTCTCTGCACCAGGGCACTCGACAGGGTTGCCCTTTATCCCCCTCACTGTTCCTGTTGGCGCTTGAACCCCTTATCCAGAGCATTAAACTAAACCCGAATATTAAAGGTGTGAACATCCATGGGATTCAAGTGAAATTAGCCGCATATGCGGACGACATTTTAATAGTGACAGAGCAACCGGGACCATCAATTGCTGCCCTGATGGATACAATAACAGAATATTCTGCTCATTCGGGTTATAAGCTCAACAGATATAAATCTGAAGTTAAACCACTGAACGTGCACTGCACCAGAGAGATTCTGGGGGAATCGGGCCTGGCCTGGCAGTCTGGTTACATTAAATACCTAGGAGTTGAGTTTGATTATAACATTATGAGTACGTTAATTCAGAACGAGAAAGTATTATTGGAAAAATTAAAAAACTTCTGGTTTCCTGGTCCCCGAAGTTTATCACAAGGTGGGGTAGGGTCGAAACAATAAAAATGATGGTCACCCCCCTAGTTAATTATCTCATAAATATGCTTCCACTTTTTTTGACAGATGATTTTCACAAGAAACTGGACAATCTTTTATCAAACTTTCTCTGGCGCAACAAAAAAGCTAGGATTAGTATTAAAAAACTGAGACTTGATAAAATGCTAGGAGGTGTAAATCTCGCAGATTTTAGAATATACCAGAATGCTTTTTTGGCCAAACAAGGCTCATATTGGATCTCCGCGCCTGGCAATTATGTTCCTGTCTGGTTGGAGGTAGAGAGAGCTATTCTTAATAACCTGAATCCTTTCTCACTCCTCACAGCCAATCGCCTTGATCCAGCGGGTTACTAGCAACAAACATTCATACACAAAATACTCACTTGGGCCCATACATTCATACTACGCTAGCAATTTCCGCTGGTGGGTCAGTTGTACTCTTTATCAAAATCCCTGCTACCAATTACTTTTCTGATTGAAGAGTAATGACTTACCAATGAATCCTTTGCTAATTGGGAAGTTTAAAATGAGTGACGTTCATTACTATTCATAATCCTGAAATAATCACTGAGTCAAGAAGTTTTAAAATGTTTATCTAAAGATTTAGCAGAGTAAAATACAGAACCACATGATACTTAAATCGCATATCAAGGATGAAGCATAATAATCAATTATCGATTAATGACGGTCCCTTAGGAAAGGAGAAGATAGAGACAGCAGTGCAACTAAGGTTTGCATTTATATTTACCTAAAGTGCGAGAATCAAACCCCTTGGCCAAGGAGTTGGAAAAGATAGGACCCTGGAAGGATGAAGAGCAAAGACCTCCTCCCGGATCAGGACAGGACCGGTGACCTCTCTATCAACGACGCCTGCGTCGTTCCCCTCTCTGGTACTTCGCTTCTCCTCGAATTCTCCCGTGTTTTCCTTCTAAGGTACTCCGCCGCCCCCACCTCAGGACCTCTCTGGACAGCGGTTCAGTCTGCAATCGATCTGCTCGTCATGGATCTCGAACCTCTAACTCTCTCAGCGTCTAGTCTAAACTAATTAGCTAATTCTATATCTATTATACCCTTCTACGCCCATGTACCTCCCCTAAATGTTGCAGAATTATGGGGCCACTACTTCTGATTGGACAGGGACAGGGGGTTGATCCTCACACCATATTGATTTAATTCACTTTCTGAAAGCCCTTTGTTTTAAAATACCGCCCATCAATTTTAATACATTTGCTTTATTTCCCACCCGTCTCATGACAAAGTTTTATACATTCTTCAGGTACATTGTTGCATTTTTGTGAGAACATTTATATCTACAGCAATATTGGCCATCAGGTCATGGCCTTGGACGATGTCCAGGTTGACTTCATCCTTTTCTCTCTCTGGGAAGCCTTCAGGGAGCATGCGCAGAACCATTGTCACACGAGTTTTCAGTTCACCAACCCCAGGCCCAATTTACGAACTAATAAAATCAAAGAAGAAAATATTAAAATCACAAATAAAATGTTTCACTGTATACCCACTCTTTCTACTCTATTCCCATTTAATTATTAATTCTCTCCCGCATTAGTAGCGTTAGAATACCACAGTGTAATTGCAACACAAGAGCAAGCTGCAGCACGTGAAAACATAAAGCAGCCATTTTAATGCACACTGCGCAGAAGCAAGAGTTTCCCACCAAGCAAAGAAAGACGTCACACCACGTGATATGGTTGAGACATGCGCAGTATAGTTCCCGCGTTTTAGCGGCCATTTTAGAATAGACAAGCGTTACTTGTTAGTTTAAACACATAAGCAAGCTTCCTTGCTACTTATATTTGTGTGTGCAGTTATTAGTACAAACAATACAAGTTTAATACATTAATACTTTTGAGAAGATTGCATCCGAGCAAGTCTCATTTGTGAGTCCTTGCTCCATCAATCCCCTCTCTGATGGCGTTTCTGAGCCATCAATTACTACCCACAACCAGTTGCCAACTTTTAGCATAATATAGTTTCACTTTCATTCTTACACTTTCTATTTTTCACATCTCCTTTCAGTTTCTTGTATAATTCACTTCTTAAATCTTCAAGTTCGATTTCATCAAACTTTCTCTTCTTTCCTTTTCCTGTTACATTATATGATTCATTCTTTCTACAACATTTGCACCATATTGTTATTGACAGTACTATTATTGCTATCCCTGCTAAGGGTACTAATATTTGACCTATAAGTCCTTTCCCTACATTAGCAAACCAGGTACCAATTGACCTAATACTATTGGTCAATCTTTCCCATACACTATCAACTTCCAGTGGTTTCAGTTCCTTCTCAAGTTTAGTTATATTCTGTATATACGTTCCAATTTCTGCACTTTTATCAGGTATAAAAGTGCAACAGTGTTTCGTCTTCAATAATTTACAGACTCCGCCCTCTTTCGCTAATAGTATGTCAAGAGCAAGTCTATTTTGCATAACTATAGATCTAATCGCAACCATTTCCGCATTAATCATTAGAAATCCTCCAGCAGTGTCAGTTGATAAACGATCAACCACTGTAGATAATTTACATATTTTCCTTGAGTTCAGAATTATTCCCACTGAAGGTATCAATGCACCAAATATATCCCCTACAATTTCTGAAAAACTAGCTCTTTTCTACGTGTTAATTCACTAGTATTTTCATTGCTGCCACTGTTTCTTTTTACGTGGTATATCTTTGGAAATACTATTCCAAAATAACAACTTCCATACCACCGTGCAGGAAGCCTAAAGTAAGCCTTATTCCCACACACATAATAGATTCCAGGAAAAACTGAATCTGTTCCTCCTTTGAGTCCCCAACCTCCAAGAATTAAGAAATTGTGTTCACATTCACTGGTACCGATGAAAACATTGTTATACTCAGTCTTTAACCTATGTAGACAAATTTTCCCAGTCTTTACAAAATCTAGAGCCATAGCAGCTTGAGCCTTGCAAGGTGTGTAACTACCCTCTTTCTCAGCCCAAGGTGGCAGATGAGCCTTATGCTCAGAAGCTTTCTTCTGGAAATCTTGTCTTCTACTCTCCAATAAAATTCAAAAATATCTTTTCTTCTTCATGTAATGAACATGTTAAATTGCTTCTATGTGCATGTGTTATGTCTATTGATTTCATTGTTAAGAAAAATTCCCCCATAAACTGTGCATCTTTACTACTAAGCACTGGATTCATATTCTTTCGAATCGGAACCTCAGAAAATATCACATCTATATTTGAATAATAATACTGAAGTTGCCCTGTTCTATAAAATAAACTAGTCAGTACACTACATGATATGCCATAGGTTAATGGCAAGTGATGATACGTTAACCCTTCTGCTACTGATTCAGATAGTTTCATACAGATATAACAATTACTAACTTCCATGGTATCTACATATTGAAACAATAATTTTGTGAAAACATTTAGACTAGTGTCATTATCTGTTACTTCATGATGAAATTCTGGTTCATCTTCTGCCTTTAGTTCTACTCTATTACTTTTCAAGTTATCTGTCCTTTCCTTTGTTTCGTTGTTAATCTTTTTATCTATTATCATAAGGTAAGGAATTGCTACGATCACAACTAACCATACTATAAGCATCACTACCACATTGCATATGCATATAGCACAGCATCTTTTACAACCTTTCTGCTTTGGTCTCCCAGTAACTCTATCGTCAGGCATTTTTGACAAGGAAGATTGCTCTTCTTATCGTTTTCTTCAAGTTTTCTTTATGTTCTCAAGGTGGTTATATTTCTTTTTCATAAATCAGTTCTGCACTTGTTCCTTCGTCACCACTTTCACTTGATTCTGAGCTTTCGTAATCTTCGAGAATAATAGAAGTCCAATCAGGACCTTTAAATTTATTGTTCACAAGTTTCAGTCTTTTGCTTCTTCGTTTTTCGGTTTTACTTTTCTGTCCCGTTTGGCTTGTTACTTCGTTTACTTGTTCTGGATCTTCACTTCTGGTTTTTATGTGGTATTTTACTCTTTTAATGACACTTGGCCAATGATCACCTTTTCTCTGTTGGCGCTTTCTCTTTATTTTCTTCTTCAGAAATTCTTTTATTTTCAGGTGGTGTTACAGTTTCTTTTTCTTCAATTTCAGTTTCTTCTTCTATTTGTTCTTTTTCAGGTCTTATTTGTTTCTCTTCAGTTGCTCCACTGTGAGTCTCTAGTAATTGATCTTGTTCTTGATTTACATTTCCATGCTCGAGATTCTCAAGATCTTCTTCTTCTGTGTACTTTTCTTGATCCAACTGGTTCTGATCAGGGCTTATTGCACTTTGTACTTCTGCAGCCTGACCGCGTTCTTCTAGACCTGTCTGTCCCTGCTCAAAGTCTGTTGGTTCTTTTTTAATTTGAGCCCAGTTTCCTCTCCCTATCTGGTCCTGCTCAGGTTCTCTTATTGTGTCTTCTTCTTCTTCCTGAGCTGCTTCTTCTTCACCTATCTGATCTTCTTCAATTTCATCCAAATTTGCTTGACTTCTTGTTCTGTGGTAAATTTCAGGAATTTCCACCACTGGTATCCAGTCCTGACTTGTGCTCGGTTGTTCTTCTTCAGCTTCCCTCGAATCTTGTTCCTGAGATTCTTCAGCTGGGCAACCTTCAGCTTCCTCAGTGATCGATACTGTCTGAGGATTTTCTTCTTCAGGATCTGGTACTCTTTTGGTGTGGCTTACATGAATCCAATTAGGAAATCCTGCACACTTCACTGCTGTGTTCGTAACCAGTATGACCTGACAAGGTTGGCCCCATCTAGGTGATAGACACGTTTCTCTGGTGTGATTCTTCACTACCACCCAGTCTCCGGGACTCAGATCATGTTCTTGTTCAGGCTGCCTGGAAACTGCATCTTCTCCAACCTGGTGAGAGACAGAACGCACTAGGTCAGCCAATCCTTTGCAATAATCCAGAACCATATCATCAGATATATTCAGCAGTTTATTTGTGGGAACATGTGCTTGTCTCATTGCTCTTCCCATCATTATCTCGTGCGGACTCAATCCAGTGTTTCTATCAGGAATGCTTCTGAGTCCCATTAAAACAAGAGGCAATGCATCTGGCCAATCTAATGATGTTGATGCACACATTTTTCCCAGTCTGGATTTTATTGTGCCATTCATTTGTTCAACCACTCCAGAAGCCTCTGGACGATATGCACAGTGCAATTTTTGCTCAATCTGGAATGCTTCACATATTATCATAATCACTTCACTGTTGAAATGCTTTCCTCTATCTGATTCCAAAGTTACTGGAAAACCAAATCTAGGAATGAGTTCACGTAGCAATAACTTTGCGACTGTAATGCTGTCATTCCTCCTGGTAGGGTAAGCCTCCACCCACTTTGAAAACAGACACACTATGACAAGTACATATTTCAGCCCTCTACATGGTGGTAACTGGATGAAATCAAGTTGTAATCTCATAAATGGACCCTCTGCCTTTCCAATTTTTCCAAACCCAATTATTGTTTTCCTTCCTGGATTATGCATTTGGCAAGTTAAACATCTCTGGCAAAGACTCTCTGCTACCGCCCTAAACCTTGGATTGTACCAATTTTGTCTGAAGAGCCTAATCATTGCATCTCTCCCTACGTGTGTGTCTCCATGATACATCCTGGCCATTTGTGACAGTAGACAGTCAGGCATGACTGGTCTGCCATCGGCACAAATCCATCCATCATCGTCTGCCCTCTGAGAACATCCCACTTTAATCCATGTACTTCTTTCACTCTCATTGGCATCATCTTGCAATTGTTTCACATCATTCCATGTTTCAGGAGGTGCATACAGCATAAGTTGGCAGCTGATTCCCATCCTTTCAACCCTTTTATTAACTGACAGTCTGTTTTTGGCACAATGTTTTGCCACAAGATCTGCGTATCTGTTGCCGACTACCACCCAGTCATCTCCTGACTGGTGTGCGGCACATTTCACCACAGCCAAATCTTTAGGTGATTGTATTGCCTCCAGTAGTTCCTTTACGAACTGTCCATTTTTAATGGGGGATCCTGAAGAAGTCATGAAATCCCTCTGCATCCATAGTTGGCCAAAATCATGCACAACCCCGTAACCATATTGGCTATCTGTAAATATAGTTACTCTCTGATTCCTCCCAATTTTGCAAGCCTTTATCAATGCGATCAATTCAGCTATTTGTGCAGATTTGACTCCCGGTAAATAGGATGCTTCGACTATTCCAGTTAGTTCACACACTGCATATGCTGCAGTTAGTTTTCCATCTTCATGTCTTTGGCATGAACCATCAACAAACAGTTCCCTGTCTGGTTTCCTGAGGGGCAGTTCCTGAATATCAGGACGTGGTTTTGTGCACAACTCTGTGACTTGTAAATAATCATGTTCTTCTTCATCATCTTTAACTTCCTCATGATATGGGTCTGGTAGTAAGGTAGCAGGATTTACTATCGTGCACCTTACAATGGTCACATTTTCAGCACCCAGTATTATTCTTTCATATTTAGTCAGCCGACTAGGAGTAAGATGCTGAGTTCGGGTTCTTGTCAACAATATCACAACCGCATGTGGAACAAACACTTTTACAGGGTGTCCCATTACAATTGACTCACTTTGTTCAATACTCAAACAGGTAGCCGCCACTGCTTTTAAGCAGCCTGGCAATGCGGCTGCCACTGGGTCCAATGTAGCAGAAAAATATGCTATAGGACGTCTGTCTAAATCATGTCTCTGGGTTAAGACTGAAAGTGCACAATTTTCTCTTTCATGACAAAATAATACGAATTTTCTTTTATAATCAGGCATGCCTAGGGCAGGTGCTGCACACAAAGCATTTCTTAATTTTACAAAAGCTCCTACGCTTTCATCATCCCACTCAACTGGGTCGTTTGCCTTCTTTTTTGTCATTTGTATTAAGGGCTTTGCTAACAGTGAAAATCCTAGTATCCATTGTCGACAATACCCTACTATTCCAAGGAACATTCTCACTTCTCGTTGGGAAACAGGCATTTGCATTTTCTTTTTTAATTTTATTCTTTCAGCTGTTATTCTCCTTTTGCCCCTTTTAATCTGGTGTCCTAGATACTTAACTGCTGTTGTACAGAACTGCAATTTTTCAGGGGAAACTTTATGCCCTTCTTCAGCTAAATGGTTTAATAATGCAATGGTGTCAACAACACAGTCTTCTCTGGTGTTAGATGCCACCAGTAAGTCGTCTATATACTGTACTAAAACTGAGCTTCCTGGCATCACTAGTTTCTCTAGGCACTTTTTCAATATCTGATTGAAGATGGAAGGACTTTCCGTGTACCCCTGAGGAACACGAATCCATACATAGACTTTGTTCTCAAATTTAAATGAAAATAGATACTGACTGTCTGGATGCAAGGGTATCGAAAAGAATGCTTGGCATAAATCAATCACAGTAAACCATCCTGCACTCCAAGGTATCTGGTATAAAATTACGTCAGGATTGGGCACTATAGGACAACAAGGTTCCACGATCTTATTTATTTTGCGCAGATCCTGAACAATCCTATACTTTCCACTAGGTTTCTTCAAACCCATGATTGGTGAGTTACAAGGGCTACTCATTACCTCTTTTAATATTCCCTGTTTTACCATTCTGTTTATTTCCTCAATGACTCCTGCTTTTACTTCTGCACTCATTTTGTACTGTCTGTTGTTTGGGAAAATTGCACCTTCTTTTACAGTAATCTTAACTGGGTCTATTTTGGCCATAAGTCCTACTTCATTCCCCGTGAAATCCCATACCATGGAATTCACTGTAGTTTTCAGTTCTTCTGGTAACTCGTCTTTTGTTATCAAAGAAAACATCTCATCTACTTCTGTACCTTGCTTTGCAATCATAAATTTATATACATGGTCTTCATCTGGGGTCTGAACTGCCACACCATCCGGCGTGCAGAAAATTGTGCAATTCATTTTGCATAACAAATCCCGGCCCAATAAATTTACTGGACTGGAATCACATACTACAAACTGATGCATTTCTCTAAAGTTTCCGATTTTTACTTCCATTGGTTCGGTAAGAGGTGTTCTAATCTTTTGATTAGCCACCCCCACAACTTGGATAGCTTCTCCAGAGAGAGGAAGGTCTGGGATGTCCGCTGTTCTCACAGTAGACCTGGTAGCACCAGTGTCCAAAAGGAAAGTAATATCATTACCTTTCACATTTCCTTCAACATATGGACCTGACTGATCTACCGGTAAGGATGCACCAAGTATGCACTCCTTCTCCCCCTCTCCTAGGCACCGTCAATTGTTATAGGTACAAAAATCGTCCTGTAAAAGAAATTGTGATGTTACATAATCATTCTTACCACTTCCTCCTTGATATCCGACGTCTGTACCGTGCTTTGCTCTGCTTACATTACCCTGTATAGGTGCAGGTGGCAACTGACTCTGAGGATTTACACCCTGCTGTGAGTCATTCTGCGTCTGTGGATTAAAATTTTGATTTGGGCCATTATTACTCCGAATCTTTTTACATTCATCCTTCCAAAGCCCCAATTTTCCGCACCCGTGACAAGGAAACTTCTTTTTAGCCTCTTCTCTGCTCATTCTTCCTCTCAATTTTCCTCCATTCCCAGAGTCACCATTCGTTCCAGAATCTTTTCCCTGATTATCACTTGGATTTTCTAAATTGATTCCCTGTTTCTCAGCCATTTTCACCTGAGCCCACATTACTTTCTCCTGTAATTTCTTGTACCTATCCTCAATGTCATCTCCACAATATTTTGCATATTTCAGAATCTCGTCTATGGGCTTCCCTTGCCAACATAACATGTGCTGCTTAATCATCTGACAAATCTCTGGCTTCAGACCGTAAACAAATCGGTAGACAAACTGACTCATGTTTTTATATCCAATATCCTCAAATCCACTATACTGCTTAAATACCTGCAATAAACGTTCATAGTAGTCGTGTACCGATTCACTGGCTTCTTGGGTAGTTCTATCTATTTTCACCCAATCTGTTTCTTTTGGTGGTATTTTCCCTTTCAGGTAAGTTATCACCTGCTGATACTTTTTCATGACATCGCTTGACGGGGCACCTGTCTTTGGATCTCTAGGATACTCTTCACTGGGCCAATCAACTGTGATTTTGCAATCTGTCCACAAATCGGCAGGTACCACTAAGTCGAACAAACCATCTAGATCTTTCAACAATACCTTTTTACACCTTCACAAACCTCTCAACCTGCTTGTACCTTTCAATCGGCTTTTCTCTCAACTTTGGAAAATCATTCGTAAATGACAAAATATCCTGTCTGCTCCATGGGACATGTACATATCCCCCTCCTGGAACTTCTCGCATCGGGTACATTTGATCTCCTTTCCCTGTTTCCTTCATTAAATATTCAGAAGTTGTTCTACTGTATCGTGCTTCTTCCTTTTTCTTTGTCCATCTAACCTTCCACTTATCTAGTTTTCCCCATTTCTGCAAGACTGTCATTAATTCCTTTACTTGTAATTTTCTTCCAGACGCATTCATGTTTTCCAAATCTTTATCTGAAAAATCTGCTCTATAGGGTTTTTGTAATAATTTTGACTTCCCTATTTCAATTCCCATCTGTTGAGCTAAGTCTGATAATTTCTCATGAAATATTTTTGCATTCCTTGTGATGCTTCTGCATACGAACAATAATTCTTCTTCATAGTAGGTATTTAGGCGATCTACTCCTACATTTCCTGCTATCATTTCTTCTAATTCAACTTTTAATTTATAAATGTCCATGATCTTTGGTGGTGAACTCTGTTTTTCTGATCCTTGGGCCCATCTTTCTAAGTCTTCTGGGGTAACTACTGTGGCACTTTTCGTTCCTGATGAGGTTATTATATTTACATCTTTGGAGCAACCAGGTGTTACTCTTCTTGGAGTACTATTTACAGAATCTCGAATGGGTAAGTCCATTAATGAAATCATAGACTCACAATCACTAAAGTGATCCTCAACCATTACTACTGCTTCAGGTTTAGGAACATTCACAGGTGTAGGCATAACTAGAGGCTTGGGATAAGTTACTTTGTCACCGTACAATGGAACCACTGGACCAATTGTTACAGGTATGGTCAATGAATCAGGATGAATACTCAATTGTGTTACTTTCTGAATTAATTCTGCTCTGTTTTTATCTATTGCTTCTTTTTCCTTATCGTGAAGTATCCTACTAACTGGCGAATCATGCAATACTTGTGGTACCAAGGGTGTCTTTAGCAAGGGTGCACTAGGGGTGCATCCACTTGTCCCTTCCTGATATGGTGGCGGGTTCTTTAATATTTCTTCCATAAATTCATCTTCAGAATCTCCAAATCTAGTTAAATGTTTTGTCTTTTCTGTGCATTTACTCCCTAATGATTCTTCTGCCATTAATATGGGATACAGACCCTCTGTAAGCATTGCTCTCCTCCATTGTTTCATCTGACCGTCCCTCGACTCATTTTGGTATCTAGGAAAAAATCCCCGATAACCCCTATTACTTCTGGATCGGTCACGTTCAAATGCCTCGGTTTCCCATTCCTCTAGGGCTTCGTATTGAGTTAATCTAGGTCTTGGTTCTAGGTCATTCATTCTTAATCTCAAATTTTGAAGAATTCTCCCATTGAAAGTACCATTCTCGGGAAAAGCTAGTATTCCATCATTTTTGGTATATTCCATCCAATTTTCTATCCATACACAAGTATGATAACCTCTCTCCATCATCATGAATGAAGCGGGCGTTTTAGCTGGTGGAATGATAATTCCTTCCCTAGTTTTGATTGGTTTATCCTTTTTAAAATAATTCTTAATCTTTTGTAGAACTGACATTTTCCTCTTCTCTCCGTACATTCTGGGTAAATCTCTATTTATGAAATTATATTCGGCAAAGCCTAGGAATCTCCTATCCGGACGAACTCCTATTAAAATTGGATCACGTTTTAACATACAATCTCCACTATCCACTAGGATTTCAGCTTCTATGGTAACAACCAATCAGATTCCAGCTAACTTTTGTCTCTAAACCAATCCCAGCGCGGCCTTTTTAGTAACGTCTTTTCTGTCAACCCCTCCTTTACATTCTGCGTTTCTCTGTCCCTCGCTGTTTCAACCAATCCCAGCGCGGTACCTGTGACGTCAGTACTACTCCTGACTACTGACCCCTCCTTTACAAGAGTCTTTCTACGCCCGCGGTTTCAACCAATCCCAGCGCGCCGTTTGTGACGTCAGCTTCCTCTCCGGTAACTGACCCTCCCTTTACAAAATCGTACGTAAAACTTTATATTCTCTACGCTTCTTATTAAATTCAGTAACAACATAAAACATTCGCTATCGTGCCAGTTTCTCTAAATTGAAAAGGATAGTTTCTCTCACACTTAGTAAACCTTTCCGTTTACTATACATATACTACGAGTAAAACCCTTCCGTTTACTCTTCACACAAGCTTCAGAAATACCTGCTACTTCTTCAATGTTACCCTTTCTAGGTGAAATAACATCAAATTTTCACTAGCATATTCCTTAGCTGTCACTTACACGCATAGAGTCCCTAACAAGTACTGATAGCCCTACTTAACTTTTCAGTACTATTTCTGCCTGACAGATAACCTCACTGCAGTATGGCTTCCACTTACCATCCGCTATTCAATTTTCCCCGGGGATTTCTGGACAACATAAAACGACTTTAAACAAATAACGGATGTTAGTTCATAAAAATAAAATTCTCATTACCCAAATAAAACAAAGTGCAACCATCCTCTGAGCACCAGAAAACTGATCCAGCGGGTTACTAGCAACAAACATTCATACACAAAATACTCACTTGGGCCTATACATTCATACTACGCTAGCAATTTCCGCTGGTGGGTCAGTTGTACTCTTTATCAAAATCCCTGCTACCAATTACTTTTCTGATTGAAGAGTAATGACCTACCAATGAATCCTTTGCTAATTGGGAAGTTTAAAATTAGTGACGTTCATTACTATTCATAATCCTGAAATAATCACTGAGTCAAGAAGTTTTAAAATGTTTATCTAAAGATTTAGCAGAGTAAAATACAGAACCACATGATACTTAAATCGCATATCAAGGATGAAACATAATAATCAATTATCGATTAATGACGGTCCCTTAGGAAAGGAGAAGATAGAGACAGCAGTGCAACTAAGGTTTGCATTTATATTTACCTAAAGTGCGAGAATCAAACCCCTTGGCCATGGAGTTGGAAAAGATAGGACCCTGGAAGGATGAAGAGCAAAGACCTCCTCCCGGATCAGGACAGGACCGGTGACCTCTCTATCAACGACGCCTGCGTCGTTCCCCTCTCTGGTACTTCGCTTCTCCTCAAATTCTCCCGTGTTTTCCTTCTAAGGTACTCCGCCGCCCCCACCTCAGGACCTCTCTGGACAGCGGTTCAGTCTGCAATCGATCTGCTCGTCATGGATCTCGAACCTCTAACTCTCTCAGCGTCTAATCTAAACTAATTAGCTAATTCTATATCTATTATACCTTTCTACGCCCATGTACCTCCCCTAAATGTTGCAGAATTATGGGGCCACTACTTCTGATTGGAGAGGGACAGGGGGTTGATCCTCACACCATATTGATTTAATTCACTTTCTGAAAGCCCTTTGTTTTAAAATACCGCCCATCAATTTTAATACATTTGCTTTATTTCCCACCCGTCTCATGACAAGGTTTTATACATTCTTCAGGTACATTGTTGCATTTTTGTGAGAACATTTATTTGTACAGCAATATTGGCCATCAGGTCATGGCCTTGGACGACGTCCAGGTTGACTTCATCCTTTTCTCTCTCTGGGCAGCCTTCAGGGAGCATGCGCAGAACCATTGTCACACGAGTTTTCAGTTCACCAACCCCAGGCCCAATTTATGAACTAATAAAATCAAAGAAGAAAATATTAAAATCACAAATAAAATGTTTCACTGTATATCCACTCTTTCTACTCTATTCCCATTTAATTATTAATTCTATCCCGCATTAGTAGCGTTAGAATACCACAGTTTAATTGCAACACAAGAGCAAGCTGCAGCACGTGAAAACATAAAGCAGCCATTTTAATGCACACTGTGCAGAAGCAAGAGTTTCCCACCAAGCAAAGAAAGACGTCACACCACGTGATATGGTTGAGACATGCGCAGTATAGTTCCCGCGGTTTAGCGGCCATTTTAGAATAGACAAGCGTTACTTGTTAGTTTAAACACATAAGCAAGCTTCCTTGCTACTTATATTTGTGTGTGCAGTTATTAGTACAAACAATACAAGTTTAATACATTTATACTTTTGAGAAGACTGCATCCGAGCAAGTCTCATTTGTGAGTCCTTGCTCCATCAGCCTTAATCCCGCTTGCTCTAAGTCTATTTTTAGGAATACTAAAATAGCACTCTTGAAAATAGACCAAAAATTGGAGGTCAGTGTTAAGGGCTCCAAAATGGAATCATTATGGTATAATAATAAAGTACGCTACAAGGGCAAATGTTTGGACTTCGAGTCTTGGCTTAAGAGTGGGGTGTCTTTCCCTTGTCAATTGGAAAATGCCTCTTATCCAATAACGTTCTCAGATCTCCAAGCTAGGTACAATTTAGCCGATATTGAATTCTATAACTTTCTAAAAGTACGAGCTGCTATATCAAAATCCAAACTATCCTCTACCCTGCCTTCGCTGCCATTATTCGTGACTAAAATTAACAAGCTAGGCCATCAGGTTTCCCTGATATATAAACTCTTGCGCCCCAAAACCTCGAATCTTAATACTCACGTGGTTGAATTTTGGAACATGCATTCCTCTGTTCCTTTAACTGACACTTTGTGGACTAAACTATGCCACTCTGTCTCACGTAACAAGGTGTCTCCAGTACTTTCCCAGACCAAATACTGGCTATTACACAAGGCCTTTTGGACGCCTGCACGTTTATTTTCTTTGAATATAAGAGATGACGCACTGTGTTGGAATTGCAAACATGTAACAGGGGACTTAGCTCATCTTATTTTTCATTGCTCGGAAGTGGAATCCTTTTGGGATAAGGTCTTTGCATTTCTGTCAAAATTATTTAAATGTACATTGGTTTAAGAATTTTCCACCCTGACTATGGCATCTCTGAAGGTTGACCTTGACTCTGATGGCGACAAAGCTCTTCTGGACCTCCTGTTGACGGCAGCAGTGAAAATGGTCCTTGCTAATTGGAAGGACACAAGTAAGGCCTCCTACAAAGGATGGATAAACTGGGTTACTCACCTGAGAGGTGCGGACAATGTGGCCTTGCAAAATTCACCTTGGAGATCCCCTTCTATACCAATGTGGTCCACTCTGGACAATTACTTCGATTCTCACAAACCCCCGTGAGCTTTCTTGCAATCCTATTGTATACCCTTGGTGTATTTCATAATGATGAGCTATGTGTTGTTTCCTTTATCTGCACAGGGTACATATGTTATTGCTGGATTATTCAGTTATCAAGAACTTCAAGGAAATTTCTTATGTACGATCTCTTGCTTCTCTTCTGCTCATATTTCTTTTCTTTCTTTCTATTCTTTCCTTTCCTCAACTTTCTTCTCTCTTTCAGGAACGATTGTTAGAAGTATTTTTCAGGTTTAAAATATGTGCAGCCAATGTATCTTTGATATTCCAATGTCGACCTTTTGAAGCACATACAACCTGTCCTTACCTTATCATTGTTACACACCCATGTGTTGGTTCCTGTTTTCTCTCTTTATTTCAAAATCAATAAAGCATTTGAAATCAAAGAAATTACATAGATTGCTACAAAGTCTTTATTGGAGAAATGTGTTTGCAGCTATTTGAGATGAGGCAGTTTACTGCATTGCCGTGACAGCTAAGGACAAAAAAAAACGTCTGCCGAGAGTTAATGGGGAATTATGCCGAACACAGCATTGCTCCGTGAAGCGGCCTGAAAGCCTAAAATGATGTTAATAGCCTACACAATACGAGAAGTCACAAGACGTGGCGTGGCAAAAATCACCTTTATTGTCAGCGGCTTCGAGCCAATTCTCCCGGTGCCGCTCTCCTGACCACCCTGCAAGTGGGATAGTTTCCAAACTGTGCGGTAAAGGGAGGCAGGTTAATTAATGGGCAAGGGGGTGTCACAATGTCGGGATCGCCATTTCGAAGCTTCAACATGAACAGGTTTGTTTTGTTGAAGTAGTCCCCAAATGAACTAATGAACTTGTACAGCGTAAGGAAACTGTACTCTGCCGGTGCTCTGGATTGAAAAAAGGAAGTGATGTATCGGGAGCACCAGCCAATGCGAAACCACCAAAGAAGACAGATAGCAGGAGTGAGCCAATTATAAACAGCAGGCGGGATTGCACTCAGAACATTGATTACCACAGGTCTTTCAGACAGTGCATGCACGCTGATGCTCGACCTAAAAAGGAAATAAGACTGACCCAAAGAGCTATCTGGTTAGTTATAAACTTTAAACAGTTCACAAAAATACTGTTAGAGGAACTAGAGATTTGGGTTGAAAAGGAAAACGTACTGCCAGTTTTACAGACAGGCTTTAGAAAAGCAATGAAAAGAACTGGTAATATTGTACTGATCAACAACATTATCTCAGCGGACTGTGCAAAACACTTAAATCATGATTGTCATGTTCTGATATTCAGATTTGTAGAGTGCACTATCACCCGGGAGGGTATCCTGGTGCTGAGTAGGTGTGAGTCTAGGCACTCTTAGGGCCTTGTGGGACTACTTAAAAAGCCAGGTCTTCAGCCTCTTACGAAATTAAAAAAGTGAGGAGGAGGCTCTTATGTGTAGCATCAGGTCGTTCCACGCTTTAGGAGTGATGTAGGAGAAGGCTCGACCACCAGCTCTGGTTTTACATAAGGATAGAGTTTGTACATGAAGGAGTCCAGACAGGCGGAGGTGTCTGGAAGGTTTGTAAAAGCAGATGCGATTGTTGAGGTATGCTGGGCCAGTGTTAAGTAGTGCCTTGAAAGTGTGGGTGAGGAGTTTGAATTGTGCTACTTTGTGAATTGGGAGCCAGTGGAGCTCGTTCAGGTGTGGTGGGATGTGAGTGCGGTGCGGGAGGTTGAGAGTGATTCTGGCCGCCAATTATTGAAAGGTCTGCAGTTTTTTGGTAAGTTTTTAGTTCCATGCCGAGATAGTCGAGTGGGCTCTAAAACACATCTGAAGACCTTAAAATAAAAAACTTTTTTTTGGCAGCATGTTTAAACAAGACTTTCTGCTAATTAAGAGAGTCCTATGGCTTCCTCTCTATCGTCCGTATTCACTACAAAATATATCCCTGCAGTTACATATGGTGCCTTTGCCTTCGGAGACAATCTAAGTGCAAATCAAAGCACTCAGCTACATCTTTCTTTTACACAATTCTTGTGCACTAACGCAACTCAGGGTAGAATTTGGCTTGATAAATATGTCTTATATCGTTGATATATAGTTTTAGAACTATTGCCACTGCGCCGGAGAATCCAATGATGGCTCATAAAAAATGTTATGGAAGGTGTTCCCTTTATCTGGATATCAAAAAATGGCAGAATCGTATCCAAACTTGAAACTGAGGAAGAATGAAATACCGCTTACTCACATAGAGACTATAAAAGAGGGTGAAGAAGACATTCAGTTTACTTTCTGAAGTTGAGAATCTGCAGAGATTCAGCAAGTACAAAAGGGCCCATATTGGAGATATATACAATGCCAAAACCTCAATGCTATCAGCTGGCACACCTAAAACTAGTTAAGTGGTCACATTTATGAGGTTCTGCTTTGAACTCCTCTGTATTGCACCTATTAGGGCGTGTTGAACCAAGGAGGAAAAGTAGACATGTAGGGGGTGTAGGTAGTGTGTTGGCAAATCAGAATCTATCCTTCATTTGATCTGCATGTGCCTTCGATGATTGCTTAAATCGACTTTTTAGAGACTGCAAGTCACAGCAATAAAGGTATAGTTTATTGTACTGAAGGTACTGATGACCAGCTGATAAGTTGTTTAACAAAGTGTACAAAGTGTTACTGTACAAGAATCTAGAGGGGGTCCACAGGAGACAGTTTCAATCATAGTCCTAGTAAGATGTTCTGTGAAATTGCCACATTTCAATTTCAAATATTGAAGGAGCGTTTTTTATTTTCATAAATTGGTGGACATGTGCAGTAATCTTTTTTTCTCATCTTTACTTTTCGGCGGACAGCCAAGGAGTAAGCAAGGAACAGAAGAACCGGGGTAATGTCATCTGAGGACCGTCGCTGCTGGGCAGGCACAGGAAGAAGAGTACACCACAACAGAGGAGGCAGGAGCACCCATCAACAGGGAAACTGCGCCCACTCGGAGAGTCAGACGTTCAGAATCTCTACTTCTGAGGGTGTGGTCGATCTAGACACCACATGGCAGGAGGAGGAGGACAATGGGCTCCTCCTGACCATCAAGAACTAACATCTGTGGTGTGCCAGGAGCAGGCTCTCAGTCAGGGCCGGACTGGGAACACAAACCAGCCCTGGCAATTCAGTTGGACCGGCCCCGGTAGAGGGAGGGGGTGCTAGTGAGAAGCATTGCTGCTTCTTTTGTTACAGGGGGCCGATATTGCAGCACTGCTGCAAAACTGGCCCCCAGTAACAAAAACGGCCACCACTCAAAAATCGGCCCACCCAAAAATGCCAGGTGCCCACTCGGGACCCGAAGCTACCCCCTTCACTAGTCAAGAGGCCCCCACATCCATGGGGCCTTGTGCTGCACACCTTGTTACCCGTCCTCCTCATACAAGTGTCCACATGGAAGGTAAGTGACCATGGGTGAGATTCTCCCCTTTCACTCATGAGTCCCCCCGCAGTGTCCCACCACCAAACCCTGATTGTTTGACCGTGGCGGCTTCTCATTCTAACTCCCAACCCCTTCCTACCAGTGTTGTTGTATCACCCAGTATGTCGTTTCCTTCTGCAACCCTGAAACAAACCTACTGGGTCTGCAACCTTAGATGGTGTCTGGTCCTGCCCCGCCACCCCAAGGGCCTGCACATGAGAAGGAACTGAAGGTGGTCTTGGTCTCTGATGATGAAAATGGGCAGGAAGCTTGTCACTCAACCCAGGATAGCAATTCAGACACTCAATATTGGTTTAGCGATGGACTTTACGTCTATTTAGGAGTTTTGACTTTCATACTTTTTGAAACATGTATTTAGTGCTTTGCAATGTTGTTTGGGACTATATATTTTTGCACATTTTGATTTTTTTAAATATTACCCCATTTGACTGGTTTTTTAATGTTCTTGTGTGACTTTTTGCAGTTGCCCATAAGATTACTACATGAACTGTATGGCAAGTTACAGTTGCCATTTGATAATGAACGTTACATCCTAGTTAGATAGAGATATGTATGATCACCACCATGTGTCTACTCTGGTTGTAATCTCAATTTATTCATCCCCAGGCTGGACTGTTTATGAGAGCGGTTGACTATGAAACTTAAGCGTTTTGGACAAAGATATAAAGGGAATTTTTCATGAATTGATGTGAGAACATTACTCGTTTTTTGGAAGCTATTCAGTTGATAACAGGTTGGTGGATATGGGGTGGCCAAAGTTGTTAAGCATCAAGTCACCATTGTTTAAAAGATGGATCTTATACATTGATGGTTTATATTAATTAATTTTGTCTGCTTGGGTTCTCAAGTTGTTTTCTCAATTAATTTGGGTAAAACATTTGAAGTGGATGCTCCTTCTTAGATTGATTATCATGTTTCTGGAACAATTTCCTTTATATAGGCAATTATGGATGTCTCTGCATTGCTCCCCTTTTTGCTAAAATAGCTTCATAAATTTCTAAATTCTCCTCTTTCATGGCGAAGGTTCATATTGAAGACTGCTTTTTTCTTCCTTGATCTCTCCAATAGTAAAGGTGCCGGTGGTGGGCACTGCATCAGCTAATCTCACACGTTCTTGCACTGGTTTTTAAATTTATCATAACCACTGATTCAGTATCACTCTGGGGTGATAGCATGTGTCTAAGAGTTAAGATTTTTTATTACTTTTTTTACCATTAAATAGAAAGTACTGATACTAAGTGGAAATCATAAATCCACAATTTTGGTTTTAAGTACGCAGAGATGCATGAACTAGGGTGTAAGGGAGCACTAGTAATATACAGGAATACCATTGTGATGAACATCAATTGTGTTTCTCTCCTTTTTAGGTCGAGCCTAGACAGCACATGCGCTGTCAGAATGACCTGTAGTAGGGGAAAAGGACTTGAAAAGGACTTATGTCCCGCCTGCTGCCTTCCCATTGGTTCAATCCATCAGTCGCTCTTCTTTGCTGCTTGCTAAATGGTAAAAGCAGCGATACCTCACTTCCGTTTTTCTTAGAGCAGCACAGACCAACTACAGTTACCTTCCACTTTCATTCTTCCTCTCTTGTTCCGGAGTACTCTTTTTCCTGTTTTCGAAGCATCATGACTTCAGCTGCGGCCACTTTGCTTTTCGCCCGTCACGTCACGTAAGTGAAATCCTCACCACTCTCGACATTTCTGCGCTGCTCTCCGCTCACATGTGTCCGTGTGGAGAATATGCCTCTGCTGAAATGGCTCCTCTTCCACTCTGAAATAAAAATATGCAGAACCGTAATAAATCCACGGCATTACCTCCTCAAACGTTCTTTACTGTAGTTTCGTTCTCTTTCAACACAACGTACTCGTTAGACAGAAGACGTCCACATTGACACTTCCTGGCGCAGTTTCAAGGTGGCGGCCATCTTGGACGAGTAGTTAAGTCTCATTACTGTCAGGTTTTGCAGAAAAAAACGTCCATCCGCAAACGGAAGCAGGCAATTCATTCAGACACGGATATGTTCGCGCCATCTTAGAATAGGGCTACCTTCACACAAGAGCGTTAGAGGATGCATTCGAATGGTAATCCGCCCCCGTATTAATGGGCAACAGTAAGGAAAGGGGTATTTTAGACTGGGGAGAACGAAGTTACAGTAAAGTAAGAAAATAATTTGTTTTAAATCTGATTCTAAAATGGTTGTTTCATCAGGTGAATGTATCTCTTTTACTTTGTCTGTTTTTGATCAAAATACTTTAAGAAATGTATTTTTTCTTAGTCACTTCTTTATAGAGTCTGAACCATAGCAGTACTCTATATCAGGCTTGAATGGTTACAGTCAAAGAAGGCGCATATTTGGGCAGACGTACACTCCACCACCATTTGGCAGGAGTCCTCTTAATGATATTCACCCTCTTAACAAGCATTTGCAATGCAATAGGTCTCGCATTTGCGAGAGTTTAAGCTATTAGTATTGTAAATGGCAATGCCTTTTATTTATGTTTTAAAACCCAAAACATAAATAAAAGGCATTGTCATTTACAATGCCAATAGCTCAAATTCGCGTGAATGCGAGACCTATTGCATTGCAAATGCTTGTTTTCTATGTTATCTGAATGATCCCATATCAGCCTTGAAAAAGTCAGAGGTGGGATGAAACACGTGTCGGCTGAATCATCTGTATCTATTATGATTGCACCAACTGTTTTCCATGTTTGATGGTGCTAAGACTGAGTAAATAAACAACTTACCATTTTCCGTAAGCTTTGGACTATTGATTTCAAGAGGAGTTATCAAGTACTGAATACTACTGAGTGACTAAAATCAAACTTATCAGGGTGCCATATTCTATATTTGTCTTTCTACAGGTGCGAGAGTGCTCCGGTATTTATTTGTTATATGGCTTGAGCAGTGGTTACCGTATTTTTAAACAGTACAGAACAGTATTTCAAAGGTGGAGATGTGCGACACCTACACCACAGTTGCCTTTTTTTGTATAAGATCTAAATATTACTCCTGACTGCAGTGAGCAGCATTATTAGCTGCTCCCTGCAGGCGGGAGATATGCCAGATTCTGTCGGATGCGGGGAGCCAGCTGGGGCCTTGGGGGTCTTGGGGCTTACCGCGCTGCCCCCAACCAGGATACGGTGGGTGCCCTGGGTGGGGCTGGGCCCCGGGCGATACGGTTCCAGGGGTCAAAATCAGCCCGGGGAGGGGGGCTGTGTGCCCCTCTTCCCCTTTATTATAGTGCCAGGCCCCGGGGATGGGGTCCTCGGGGCCAAAATCGGCTTAGGGAGGGGACCATTTCCCCCCCTTCCCCCACTTTTTTATTGTGCCAAGCACTGAGGGATGGGGTCCCCGGGGCCAAAATCAACGCGGGGAGGGAGGGCTGTGTGCCTCACTCCCCTTTTACTATAGTGCCAGGCCCCCAAGGATGGGGTCACCTGGGCTGAAATCGGCTCAGGGATGGGGGCCGCATGCCCTCCTCCCCCTTCAAAATGTGGCCGGGCCCCGGGGGATGGGGTCCCCAGGGACAAAATTGGCCTGAGGAGGGGGGCCGCATGGCTTCCTCCCCCTTTAAAATGCGGCCGGGCAACGGGGGATGTGGTCCCAGGGTCCATAATCAGCCCAGGGAGGGGGGCCGCATAACCCTCTCCCCTTCAAAATGTGGCTGGTTTCGGGCGATGGGTCCCCAGGGCCAAAATTGGCTTGGGGGTGCAGTGCCTTCCCCCTCCATCAAACTTGCGCCGGGCCCAGAGGGATGGGGTCTCTGGGGCCAAAATCAGTTCAGGGAGACCGCGTGCTACCCTCCCCAAACAAGCATTCCGGACCCTGGGGATGGAGTCTTTGGGGCCAAAATCGGCCTGGGAAGGGGAGCGGCACAACCTCCTCCCTATTAATGGGAAAAAACGGCCTTGAGGGATGAGGTCTCCAGGGCAAAGTCCAATGGCCAACCCCCACTGCGTACGGCCGAATGCAGTGTGTAGCATGGGGTTGGCTTTTTGGGGGTGTTAACTGCAGGGCTTAGCCGTGCGCAGTGGGGGTTTGCATTTACTTATGGTAATTAATTTTTACTCTACGGTAAAAAAAAATCTTGAAATTCACAGAAAAAACAAAGGTTAAAGTAACGTTATAGGTAGGTGAGAGAAAAGGATCTGTATTTTTTTTAACAAAAACCTTACAAATTCACTGGAAAAAACAAAAGTTAAAGTAGCGTTATAGTTAGGTGAATTTTTCAGTGTCAACACTAACGTTTTGAACTAAAGAAACCACAGGAAATCACCAGTTATAGTTAGCAAGGCTAACTATAACTTGCGCCCCCCCATATACAGCTTATGACCTCACATATGACATCACTCATGAATTATTCTATGACATTATTTATTACATCACTGATAACATCTCAAATTTGCATCTTTGCACAGCAGGGGCGGAGGGCACCAGTGCAGAGTTCGGCACAGGGCCTGTCCAGAGCAGTGCAAGGTCGGGTGCCCACAGGGGGTTGGCCACCAGCAGACAGTTGGGTGTCCATGGAGTAAAGGTACAGGGTCTAGCTGGGCTGCCTCATGCTGCTCACGGCCAAAGGACATGTGCAGTGGGGAGTTGGGCCAGACCATGCAGCCAACCGCCATTTTGCAGGCTACACGGTGTTTGCAGAGAGGGGCGGCTGCCGGCAATGAGTTGGGTGCAGGAGGAACCCACCGCTGCCCATGGTTGAAGGCTGTGCACAGCAGGAGTGTGACCACCTCCTGTGGGTTCGGTGTCTGCAGGGGGTTGGGTGCTCAATCTGGCTCGAGGGCAGGCCTAGCAGCCAACTCCCGTTGAGCAACAGTGAGGAGTTCGGCGCTGACCCGGGGCAGCGTAGTGTTGAGTTTGGAGCTGACAGGGTGTTGGCCACCTGCGGGTGGTGAGTACCTGTGGTGGGTTAGACACACGGCCTGTCCAGAGGCCACAACCTGCAGTCAATCCCTTGCTTCGGGAAACGTGTTACTGTTGTACTGTGGTAGTGCTAAAACCTTTAAAAAAAACTATGACCAGACCCTGCGGCCAATTGCCACTGTGCACAGCAGATGGGTGCTGGGCTTGGCAGGAAGCAAGGACCTGTACCCAACCCCCCTGTGCAAGTCCAAAGCTGTGCGAGGAAGGCATTCAGGTGCCAGTGAGGGGATGTGATCAGAGCATTGCCAAAGGCCATGCACAGCGGGGTTTGGGGTTGGATCCCCGTGGGAGCACAAGATGCTGGTCAAATTTGAAAGTGGTGGGGTGTAAGTCCAACTAATTAAATTTGGCATGGAAGTGAGCATAGTGAGTGAGTTGAATGTTTCTGAATAGGGATGGGGGGGTTCTGCCCCCAAGAACGTTCTTGAAAAATGGTGTAAAATGGTGCATTTTCCTGTGCAGTTTCTGTATTAAATTGACTAGCCACCCCACTCATCCAAGTCATCTGGTCTGTGGGGAGTGGATTGGACCATGCTTAGGCACCTTTGCTTCTCCTAAAATGTTTGCCTGCAAATTAAGTGTTGGCCAAGCGGGTGAACTCCAAAAACAACAATTGTACGTTTTGTTATGGTGGTTCCAGGAGCCCAAGGTCACATGTGCATTACAAGATGTGCCCATGTCCTGTGAATTCACAGACTGCCTCCTGCAGCCCTGCCCTTCCCAGTGCATTCTGCTTTTTGATGTCCTGGGAAGCAGGAAGCAGGCCGGACATCATGATGGCTCAGCCAGCACTGCTTTTCCGCTTTGAAGAGCTCAATTACCATCAGTCCTCTCTTCAAATAAACATTTGAGGTGCAACTAAAGCGCATAAGTGTAATCCAACCCACACCCTCAGATTAGAGGACTTCAGTGGGAGGGGAGTCTGCCACAAAAGATTAAAAAATATTTAGTGTTTATTATAAAACAAGTGTTTTCAAAATGTATATTTTTTTTAAAAATCAATCAGATTGTACATTGAGCAAATATTTGTTCTAAATTCCATTAAAAAGACACATTCCACAACTCAGCTGGTAACTCACCCTTGTATTTCCTCTAAAAAGAATGTTAATGTCACTGTGAAGTCTCAAATGACTTCATCAATTAAAGCCATATACACACTGATTCCCAAGCAGCCTTTAGATTTGCTGATTAACCAACTGAGCATGTGTACATTTCTTTTAGGTAGGAAGCACCCTGCAGATAAGCATTGTTTCTTCTTTCACTGTCTGCATCTCCCATAACTCCACAGTAGCGAAGGCCTCCATCCCATGCCTTTCAACTAGAGGCACCTTCAAAGTTAGCATTAAATTTACTGAGTCTCATGCAATTTTAAAACAATTAATTGCAGACTGGGACCTCGTAGCACTATAAATACAAGTCACTATTCCTCACTGTACAAAACAGGATTCAATTCTGTGACTGTCCAGTTACACACAAATCATATTAACAGTATCAGCTGTCATAACCTAAGACTCAACTTCCCAACGATTAACTTAACCTACATTTATGTTTCATTTTAGTTGTGTGTGTTAAATCTATTTACCTAGAAGTGAAAGCCCAACAAAATAGCTGAAGAATATTGTGCTCTTTTTAGATAAGTCTCAGACTCCACGACCATTCTCAGGCAGTAACTGCACTCAAGTATCACTTCCCCTCATCCAATTTGCACTCAGGATCATAGTTCCTATACTTATTTGATTGTACCTCAATGCAGGCTGCTGGCAGAGCTTGCTGCTCAGAGCTTACCTGAGGAGACAAGACTTGAGACGAAGGAAGACATGGACAATGCTCCAGGTCTCATGTAGTCTCCCTCCCATGATGAGGGGTTGATGGCTTGCTTTTACGACCTGGCTGGGTGAAGCTGATGACACGGGTCTAACAGACTCATCACTAACTTACTTGCAGTCCAATCTAAAGCTTTTGACTGCTGAATTTGAACTGCTGTAAACAGATAAACAAATTTGCACACAGAAGGAGGAGCAATGTATATGTTTACAGCATACATGTAACCTGACTTTACAGAGTCTCAGAATCTGTGACTTCAGATCACATACTCATCTGGCTCTGCCCACCGCCGCCTGCACAGGCAGCCTCCTGTATTTGTGCACTCACTGTAACCCCACCATTTCCCTAACCCCACCGCAATCTGTGATGACTTGGGAAAATATTGGGAGGTGAGGCTGCAATGATTAACTAGCAGCCTTGGGCTCTACCGGGCTAATGTTTAAAACACCTGCGGCTGCTGTAGAAACAAAAAGGCAATGCTGCGCATCACCTGGGGGTGGACCCCGAAGACCCCATATCACCTCAGGCCAGGGCTGGCGCATGGTGAACCCTTAGGCCTTGTGCTGGTTAGCATATGCACACTAGCGCATGTGCGGGTTTAAAGTGCCTGGCTACCTGAACCTCACATAAACGAGGGTCAGATAGCACAGCCAGACACAGGCAAAATGGTTTCCAATGCAATACAGTTTGTATTGCAATTATTTTATTGTCAAGAGCAGGTCTTTGCGGCGATAAGTGGAGTTTTTTCAGCGTTGTGATTGGTAAGCACCCAGGCTCCCCTGACCAATCACAATGCTGCAATTGCGGCGTTGTGATTGGTTTTGAGCGTACTGGTACGACGCTCAACCAGGGAATGGGAGCCTGGGCATGTTCGCCATGCAGGCTGTAATGCAGCCTGCATGGAGAACGGGGAAAGTGCGCTTGACTGGTTTGAGCGGTCCGAGAGGCCGACCAAACGGTCACTGCGCACTTAGGAGTTGGCAAACCACTCCTCCCCTGCCCTGCTCCGAGAGCAGAGCAGCCCCACACAAAGGATACGTAAAATGTTAATAACTCAAAGTTATTATTATTTTATATTTCCTTTACTTCACTGCTCAAAAGCAGTGGGGCGACGATCCTCCGCCATAGTGGAGAAGCCACCACTGCACTGACCTGTGGAAGGGGCGTTGACCTCAGGGGGGAGGGCGCTGTTTTTAGCAATAACTTATGATTGGAGAGATGAGGGGCACTTTTGCCTGGTGGTAGTGGGAGAATCCGAGCAGACGGTCATGGGATGTGGGGGCACCAAAAAGGATTGTCGCACCGGGCGCCACCAGCTCTAAAGCCGGCCCTGACTAGGAATCTAATATTAATCCATGAAATAATATCCAGCAGAAGGTAAAAAACTGGAGACGATAAAAACCTTCAACTGGCCAAGCAGCAAGGCGAAGAGCAAGGAATAGCAAGCAAAAACTGGAGCAGGCAGATAATCTACAAATACAGTTAACGAGCAAGCAAGCCAAATAGTGATGGAACTGGACCCAAATGGACTCCCTTACTTAAATGGATTCAAATAGGATGTGATGTAATCCAGAAAGGGTTTGGCCATCTTTCATTGGGAAAGAGTTAAACATCAAACATAAATAAATAATAAATAGCTTGAGTACTATTATAAATGTTCTATTCATACTATATTGTGCATCAAGACTTGCTGTAAATATTAATACGGCGTCAAGGATTGCCATAGATAAGATTGTTTTCTTGCATGCAGCTTTTCTGATTCCCCTGCATGCAGGAACAGGCTGTGCTCACAATTCCCTGCACAGGCGGAAGGCCGACATGTGCAGGAAAGGGAAAAAAATGACCCGAAAAGATGCCATTGTGCCTGAGATACCAGCGGTCCGAGGATGTGGGAACAGAACCCCGGGGGAACTTGAGCCACCTCGTAGATCACATTCGGCCGAGGTACCCGACAGGTAAGGAGAAAATCCTTACATTTATAGCACAAATGTGAATCAGTATAAAGCCAGGGAAATTAGAAGGCCAGAGCCCCCACGCCCAAAGTTACCAGCCTCCTTTGCATGGGAGGACGCAAGACTTAGCTGAGGTTGGGCACCTGTGGGTGGTTGGGCGCACCCAGGAAGTAGTGTGCAAGGCCTGGGCCTGTCCCAGATCCTGTGGCCAACTGCAGAACCGCTGTACGAGTACCCAGTACCAGGGTGCCCAGCGATAGACCAGACCCTGTTGCCAACCGTCATTGTGCAGGCCATAGGACGTGCACAGTGGGGGTTGGGAGCCAGGCCAAACCAATGCTGTGCCCAGCTGAAGGCGATGCACAGCAGTGGATTAGACACTGGAGGCTATGCCATGCAGCCAATCCTCTGCTGTGCAAAGCGCAGTGAGAGGTTGGGCGACCACAGGGGGTTGGGTGCACACAGTACTTAATTTGAGCCAGTGGTTGTAGGTGGAGCCTACTGGCACTCATTTGTGGGACCGGTACTTATTTTCCCTCATCACACTTTGACCCAGAATAATGGAGAAAAACATAAAAGGAGAAAAGGAGGACGAAGAGAAAAATGCAAAAACAGTGACATACAGAGAAGGAAGGGATAAAAAAGAACCTACAAGCGTGAGATAAAAAGGCTGGATCTGTGGTAAATCAAAGAGGCATGGGGTGAAATCATAACTAGGTATCCCCAAAGACTGCAGGGGTTAGCTTCAGATTCCCCGAGGGGTTGGGCATATGCTCAATTTTGTATATGCTCCAAAAACACAGAAATTCACTGAACAAAAACAAATTTTAAAGTGACATTATAGTTAGGTATGGAAATAAGATTATTGTTTTTAAGAAATAGGTTCACTGAACCAGAGTTAACATGACCTAATAGTGAGATTTTGAAATGAGATAAGAACTAACATTTAAAAACTGAAAAACACTTAAATTAGCCAGTTATAGTTTAGGGAACTAACTGTAGCTTGCACCTCTGTCATGCACTGCTTATGATCTCACATATTACATCACTCATGACACGTTAAATTACATCATTGATGGCATCACTGATGACATCTCAAATGACATCACTGTAGTAAGCTGCACAAACTTTGATATCTCAGCCGCTTAATGCATTGCTCCTGATCTCATTCATGACATCAAAGAGGAGAAGGAAGAAGATGCAGCCTAGCACCCTAAGCTGCTGCTTTTGAATTTTGGGATCCCAGTTTAGAATTGTTGAGAAGGGAGGGACAATTCTAATTTATACATCCTTATGTTACAGCTGATGAACTTGCTGTATTACAAATTGTTCAGAGCTCATATTTCACTTACGAATCACTTAAGCTAGTTATTGACATAGAAACAAACATTATAGCTCAGGTATTTCCTTGCATATATTATAGAGCTTGAAACTGTATTTAGGCTCTGGAAAGTTCCAGAGTTTCAACCATCTTTAGAGAGGCAAAAAAGCACAGATTGTTACAAGGTGTATTGTATGTGCTATTGGGGTAGTGTCTTGGAATTTAGAAGGTGAAATACTAAAAGAGTTTATCCTCTTTTTAGAGATCAGCGCCTGTGCAAAGCAGATTGAGCTCAACTGTCAGAACATGCAAAGTGAGGATATCCATTGTCTCTGTTTCTCTCCCTCTTCTTCCACCTCCCTCTCCCCAGATGAACCTTTGACCAGCATAAGTGTTCTTTGCATGGTTATCAGTTGGTTCAGAGAAGCGAGGAGATTATCAGTCCAGTTGGGCCCGGATTGCTAGGTTAGTGCAGATCTTACAATACGTGGAATCAAGCAGTCTGGGCCTTCAGTGAGATATGAGTTCCAAAATTCATGTTGTTGTTAATGTGTATTCTTATGGATCTGTTGAAGATCACTGAGAACTGAAGGTGTTGAGGTCCATTGCAGAGACAATATTGGATTTGTGCTACTTTGTGTGCCTCACGATGAGCACTAAGCTATTGCTCACATAGTTGAGCCTCAACCCGGCTTTTGACATCCAGACTTGGATGGTGGATATGCAGTTCTACTAGCAATCAATGATAAAACCTTCACATATACATAATTAATCCCGGCTTAAACATGGGTCTTGATGTTATTATCAAGCAACTCTATACCAAAGCATTCCATGTAAAGACTGAATATCACTGCAGAAAGGATTGAGCCTTTGAGCTTGGCACATGTTACTGGAGTAGGTTCTGACCTCAGGATCCATCGGATCTTCAGGTTACATCTGAACTAATTTAGTACAATGCTTTCAGAGCCTATTCTTTAGCAGAGGATGTGGATAGGGAGTTTAAGCAGGATGAGAAACCTTGGCTTGCAGTTGATGGCATTCTGAAGCGTGGCCAGTGGCGTAGCTAGCCCTATGGGCGCAGTAAAGAGTGGGGGCGAGTATTTTATCCGGTTGCAGCCTTGTGCGGCAAACGCATTGAGGAGCGGGGGGGAATTATTGTTGCAGTCCCGAGACTGCTGGTGGGGGAACCTCCGCCCCAAAAACTCGTGCCGCCTGGGGTGGACCACCCCCCCCCCCCCCACGACCTCTCCAGCTACGCCACTGAGCATTGCATTAAAGGTTTCGATCTTGACAGGGCACATCATTTCATATTTCTGCTCAGAGCTATTTATCTGTAGAGTACATACAGAAAATACAGATTGATAACTTCAGGGCAGACATGGAAACATGTCTGTGACAGTGGCAAAATAAACTTTGATTGCACACAATTCTAAAACTGAAAGCCTATAGTCTCTTTCACATCACACAATTTAAGAAGAGAGTCATATTAGAAAACAGAACATTTAAACTGAGACATAGAGGGATGGATTTTTATGAGATTTTGCTTTGCTTATTAGCTAAACAGTCAGTGGCGGCTCGCAAAGGGCGTGCTGCAGGGCGGTGAGGTGGGGCGGGGAGGGGCAGGTTGGGGGGGTCGTAAACTCGGACATACGACGGAACGGAGGAACGTAATAATTACTTTCCTCCGTTCGGTCGTATGTCCGAGTTTACTACCCCCCCCTGCCCCTCCCCCCCCCCACCGCCCCGCAGCACGCCCTATGCGAGCCGCCACTGTAAACAGTCTGATATAATTTCACTGGTTTACAAACGTTTATGGCAACAAATGTATCATACAATTTGAATTCACCGATTTAGACAAATGTGTATGTTTTTCCTTTTATCTTCCATCACTAAACTTGAATGCTGATAAATATGTAATGCGTTTTTATTTAGGTTGCTCATATATATTTGGGTGTGATTAATGACATTATGAAACTTTAGTTTTCTGTGCTGGAAATATGTTAAGGTGTTGAATTGTTGAAGTCAACAGTTTGTTGTTTGTATTGCTCAATAAGGGGTGGGAGTGATGCCAATATGGTCAAAGGCTACTACTTGGTAACAAAATAATTTTTGTATAAAGGTAAATTGATGAGCATGCAAAAGTAGACAGAGATTACTGATTAGAGGGTTCCTGCGAAATTGCCTACAGCTGGCTCATGCCAATGAATGAGTTAAATGTATTGTTCAGTTCCACTGCATTTTGTGTGTTAATGTTCTCAAATGAGTCTCTCTTAGCTGAGAGAGCTTGGCATGACAAGGCCAGACTGGAATATCTCAGTTACTCCAGCACCTCTTTTGGCAACTAGATGAATAAATTATAGAGCAGTGGTTCTTAACCATGTGACTTCTCTGGACCCCCACTTAATGATTACCGGACTCTGGAGACCCCTTCCAAATCATTATTGGAACCCAGGGACCCCCACTGAGTCATCACTGGAAGTCGAGAACCCCGGATTAAGTCATTTTCATTTGAACCTCAAAACTATAAACAAAAATAAAGAAACAAGCATTCATTAAACAAATGCCCAACTATAGAAATGATTAAATATATTATTCAAATCACAAATAGAAGAAAGGAAAATGCATTTTAAATAGGACGGGTGGTCTTTTCTAAATTCAGCTGAGGCCATCTATCTTCCACACTGTATTCTGTTTGATGCATTTACATTTTTTCCACATATCATTTGTCACCAACTTACTTTTTAGCCTCCAACTGCAAATTCCTTCACATTTACTTAACATGTTAAAAGGTTCAATTTTATATTTTGCTTCTTTATTTAAAAACAGTTTATTAATCTATTAATATTATGTAATTTTCTAAGCAGTTGCGGACCCCCTGAGAAGGTGCTTCGTACCCCCAGGGGTTCCCCGGACCACAGGTTAACAGCTATTGTTATAGAGTATGCATCCGGAACATGACGGAGTATGTTTTCTATCAAAACACCATGCAATTAGAGAGGTTCATTCACTAGGACAT
The DNA here is from genome assembly GCA_963921515.1 of Calotriton arnoldi. Taxonomy (NCBI): domain Eukaryota; kingdom Metazoa; phylum Chordata; class Amphibia; order Caudata; family Salamandridae; genus Calotriton; species Calotriton arnoldi. The sequence continues at coordinate 395,860 of CAWUFW010003106.1, read as the reverse complement.
TGAGTTTGTGATCATCTGTGATTTTGTCTGATACCAATATTGCCGCATGCATTATGAACCTTGAAATCACACGCAGATATGCAGTTCTGGTTCTTCCGTTGTAATGTCACTCTCGTTTGTAATCCAAAACATTGTAGAAAGAGCACTTAGATCATCTGAGTGGACTCAAGACTGCAAACTTCAAACTTCAAACTGCAGCACCTGTGACAATAATCACAACTTGGTAAAGAGGTAGAAAACCACTCTCTCTCTCTGCCTCTCTCTGTCTCTCTCTGTCTCTCTCTGCTTCCTTCTCTCTCTATATATATTACATGTTGAGGAAGCTAGAATGCATCCTGCAACAGGCACGTTGCTCCAAAGTGGGACTATACACAAGTCATAACTTTTGAACTTTTGAACTCGCACTGGCGTTAAAAAAATATCGATGCAGTACCTTTACTGCATACCTTATAACCAATGGTTCCATCTGATTTTGGCTGTCTAGAGGTTAGTCTTATCTTGCACATTTGATGAATGAAGAAGTGGAAACAATGTGTTTTTCTCATGTCAATTTTGCTATACTCTTGTAATAAACTTGAATTTGCACTATTGAAAAAATGTGTGAATATGTGTTTATTAGTACAGTTGCACTAAATAACGTGATATTGGTTACATTCATTTTCAACACCATGGCATGCATATATATAATTATGCCTTGGCACTGAAAATAAATGTGGCCTGTAGCACATTGTTAGACTTGATGGTGTTAGTGTGGTCTTCCCCCAGACTCCTCCTGTTTTGCTGAATTTGTTTTTGTTGGCCTTAGGACTCTGCACACTTTACCACTGCTAACCAGTGCTAAATTGCTTGTGCTCTCTCCTTATAATATGGTGAAATTGGCTTACACCCAAAAGGCACATTTAATTTAATTGTAAGTCCCTTGTAAAGTGGTGGTGCAGGTACCAAGGGATGGAAAAATAAATGCTACGAGTAGGCCTGCAGCACTGATTGTTCAACCCAATTAAGCAGCCTTTTAAAACATGTCCCATTCCTGCCATTGCAAGCCTGTGTGTGCAGATTAAAACTATAATTTACCAGACCTAAACCTTCCCTTTTAATATGTATGTCACCCCTAAGGCATGGTACATTGTGTTTAGAAAGGTGGACATGTACTTTTAAATTTTACATGTCCTAGTAGTAAAAAACTCCTCAATTCTCTTTTCACTACTGAAAGGCCTACCTTTCCCATAGGATAACACTGGGCTACCTTATTACATTTAATAAGTGATAGCTTTTGTGTGGGATCAGGTAGGGATTTCACATTTGGTGTCCGAGTAAAGGTAATTTAAAACCCTCTTTAATGGCAAGGTCGGATTTTAAGTCAAAATTCTGAAAAGGCCACGTTTAATCATTTGGTGAGTGAAACGTGTTCCTGGGTCACATGACTAGGTGCAGTTGGCAGTTAGCCTTTGTGTATTTTTCCAAGACAGTACCACAATGGAGGATCTCATTGTTGGCAGGATGGGCCATCCTGGCTTAATGGGATGGGGGCGGAGTTGTCACCTACCACACAGACACTGACCCAGTTCACACACAGAGGAATTCACACCAGCCAATTTTACTTCCATATAGACTGGGACCAGGGCAGGGAGGCAGGAAATTCCAGGCACTTCTGTAGGGGGAAACTCCAGTAGCTTCTCCCACTTCAAAGAGGGCACCAGGGGCCGTATCATACATACGGCACACTTTCCTTTTATGCGCTGGGTGCACCTTTCAAAAGGTACACCGAGCGGAAACAAGGAATATGCACCGTATTAGGATTAATGCGCTACCCCCAGGGCAGCCACAAACTCTCTCTGCCCTGGGAGCAGTGCATTCATGTGAAAAATGGAGCGCCTGCTTTGAAGCCACTCGATGGTTCTCAGTGCAGGTGGCAACTCGCCTGCACTTTTAAAGGGGATTAGAGATCCCCTTACAGGCAGGTGCAATGAGTGACTGCCCCTGCCTGCAGGGGGAATTCTGGGGGGTCTATGGGACCCACTTTCCCCCCTCCACTTTCTTTGCCTCTGCGCCAGCATCTGTAATAAGGAGCGGGCGCAGAGGCAAAGGGATTCCCTCATTTCCTTGGAGCCACACCCCCATGCAAATGAGGGAACGCCCTCTGATTATAGCGCTGGTGCTTTATGTGTTCCAGCACTATCGGTATTACAGAAGGGGATGCACAAGTGTCTGTGACCCCTTCTGTAATACCAAAGTGCCCCGGTGGCGCGCAAATGCCCATTGCACCCCCGGGGTACTTCTTTATCACGGCCCCTGGTATAAAAAGGGGCTTTTCAGACCCACTCTTCAATACACTCCTTGACCTGTGGATACTACAGAAGAAGGATGCCCTGCTGCCCTGCTGTTTCAGGCCTACCGTGCTTGCTGAGAAGGAAGACCAGACATGCACCCTTCATCTCAGGCTGAAGTGCCTCCAAGGGTCAGCTGACTGACCTTCTGTTCTAAGCTACAAGGACATAACAAGCCTAAGAGTCCTCTCTGCAGCTGCCCAGCTAACCTGCTGCAACTGGATCTGCCTGGACCTTTAACTGGGCCTGCCTGAGACCTGCTGGACTCTGTTGGAGTGAGTTCCTGATCCCCAAGAGTTGACTCCCAAGTACTGGACCCATGATGTGGCATTATTTGAGCCCCTCCACACAGAAACTCCTGAAGTTTTGGGCTCTTCGCAACCACGAATGGACCAGTTTGCGCCAAGATCTTGACGCCCCCGCCGACTGCCAATGCGATGCTCTGGTGAACCTGACACTTTGCACTACAGCAACCGCCAGTGAAGACCATCAATGCGAGATCTGCACTTGAGGTTACAGCATCAACAGGTCGAAGTGCCCGCCAAAGCGAATCTCCATCAAAGACTGTCCATGGCGCCTAACAGACTCTTGCACTACAGCGACGTGCATCTGGGATGCACAGTCTGCTCTTCGTACTACACCAGCAACCATACACAATGCTGTCCTTGCTCATCGCAGCCTCTTCAACTGCGAATGGAACTCTTTGCGCTGGATTTTAGAAGGTAACTTTTTCAGCGGGCTTAACCTGATCCCTGTATCCAGCCCGCACTCCATTGCAGTCGGCCTGAAATTGTGACTTTTACCCTCGCATGACTAGATAACCGTGAGTGGCGCTTTGGGTGTTATACTTATCTGAAATCTTTAAAACTGCATAGCTCTGGATCTACTGATTGGATGTTTGTCATTTTGGTGTCAAATAATTTATTAAATGTAACTCTGTTTTTCTAAATTTGTGTGGGACTTTTCAAGTATTGTGTTTTCACTTTATTACTATTTGTGTGCTGTATAAATATTTTACACATTGCCTTTAAGTTAAGCTTGACTGCTTATGTGCCAAGCTACCGAAGAGTTAAACACAGGTTTATTTAGTGACATTTTGTGCTTCAACCTGGCAGGGATTGAGGCTGCTGCTTGAGGAAGGCTCACACCACCCTCAACCAGAAACCCAATTTCTCACACACATTATTTAGAGCAAATGTGCTAATAAACATAATTAATTCACACTTTTGCTACTACAGTGAAAAGGTCAAATTAAAATTTAACACCACAGTATAGCAAAATTGGCATAAGAAAAACATTGCTACTGCCTTCCCAATTACACTTTACTATTACTTTATACCATAAAAGAACTCTATCAAATAGTCACCGAAGCACAGTACAACACAAATGTAACCCCTTGCCTCCTTGTTTTTGGTTAAATACCATTTTCAAAACAAACACATATGAAACCATCTCATGAGTGATGTAATATATGAGGTCATAAGCAGTGCATTGCGGGGGTTGAGTTATAGTTAGCTCAGCTAACCATAACTGCTGAGTTTCTCTGGTTTTGTGCAAGTGAAATGTCAGCCTAACTATAAAATCCCTGTAACCTTTGATTTTTACAGTGAATTTCTAAGGTTTTTTAAATTATATTTCCTAACTATAACTGCCCTGTAACCTTTGTTTTTGTTAGTGAATTTCTATGGTTTTTTCAAATCTATTTCCTAACTATAACATCCCTGTAACCTTTGTTTTTTTCAGTGAATTTCTAAGGTTTTTTAATTCTATTTCATAACTTTAATGTCCTTGTATTTTTTTCTATAATTAGATATTGAACATTACATATGCATGGTGCACCACTTATTGTTGTATTTGTGATCTATTTATTTAAAAAGTACGTTAATCATCTTATTTCAAGATATTTTTGGTTTTTGCAACAACGTCGCGATTGCCGAGGACACACAGCGAATACCGCATGTTTTGACAATGTGTAAAACACATATATAGACATATTTTACATAACATTTGAGTCTAGCTGCTCAGCAAGATATTGATTTAACTTTCCCCTTTGTATTCATTTGTCAAAAAAAACAACATCAAAAATGCATTTTCCTTGTTCGAGGCACCACTTGAAGTCGCGATGACGTCGATAGTTGCGAACACTGCGTGATTTTGACAAAGTTTTAAACACATATATAAACATGTTTTATGTAGAGTTTGAGCTTAGCTATTTAGTAAGATATTGATTTAACTTTCCCCTTTGTATACATTTGTCAAAAGAAGTTCATCCAAAATGCATTTTCCATGTTTGCGGCGACACCGGAAGTTGCGAGGACGTCGATAGTCGCTAATAGCACATGTTTTTCACAAAGTGTTAAAGAGATATACAGACATGTTTTATTTAAAGTTTGAATTTAGCTGTTTAGTAAGATATTGAGTTAACTTTCCCTTTTGCAGATATTTGTCAAAAAAAGTACATCTGAAATGCATTTTCCTTGTTCGCGGCGACACCGGAGTTCGCGATGACATCGGTGGCCACGAATACGTGTGTTTTGGGTAAAGTGTAAAACACATATATAGACATATTTACATAAAGTTTGACTCTACATATTTAGTAACATATTGGTTTGTTTATTTTCTCTACGAATTTGTCAAAAAGAGCAGTTCCCAAAAAGAACTTTACGTTTTTGCAGCAACGCCAGAAGTCGCGATAACGCCGGTATTAGCAAACAGCACGTGACTATCAAATAAAATAATGTCAATGGTTTACACAGTTTCTTTTATTAAAGGAAGTACACACCCATTTCTCCGTTCTTGAACTTTCCAGGTACTAGTTAGTTTATTATAAGGGCAGTCCAAAACTGATTTTCGACATTGTGCCAGTTGTTTGCTTTTTTGGCAATTTTTGTGCAAAAATAAAATGGCATCAGAAGTACCACAAGAAGACCTACAACTGGTTGAAGTTGTTCAAGAGCAGGAGGTCTCAGCTGCACAAGAAGAGTCTTTTGATGAAGAACCACCAATGAAGAAACAAAGCATAGCTTTCACTATTCCATCTGGTGAATCGAAGACCACAACTAAATTGCTGAGGTCCAGCACATGTAAGAAGAAATTATCTTGAGGCACAGCAAAAAAATATTCATGTGGTACAACAAGTATGTTGTACCACTTGAAAACATACCAAACGAAGCAACTTAAAATTGCACACAGAGAGAGAGAAGGAGAGGGATCATCAGCCTCCAGACCTCCAGCCCCTGCTCCTGTTGACAACGTTCCAGCTGAAGTGTAGAGAAGATGCAGTGAAATGTCACCAGACCTAAAACATTTTGCTACCTTCTGCATGGACTGTAACACCATCGTAGCAGCCTGGGAGCAGTCTCTAAATGTAATTTTGCAGTATTATGAAAAGCCATAATTGTAAAAAAAATAATTGCTTTTTTATTGCAGCACTTCAAGCACAATGTTTTAGTCAGTGCTTACAATTATGTTATTTTTGCTGCCATTTTATTTTTGAAGCAGTGTCAGACTACAGGAGGTAGCCCATATACCCCAAGGAGACTAGGGCAGTAATCTGTAACAAACAACAGTGTCTCAAACAAGGGTATTATTTGCAGGTCAAGTACATGTGGCACAATTAGTTACGAAGAATTAAATCCAAAGGGGAGAAAACCAGGGAGACATTTTCTTGTGAAAATAAATTGTATTTCAATCAATAAACATGTTGGACATATTGAACTTCATATGTACAAGCACATGGAACGGTAGCACTGCGTTACATTGAATGGCATGTAACCTACAAGATACTGTGCACAAGTGCTCGTGAAGGATTGTGACGGCGCAAGTGACACGTGACATGGTATATACAGCGATGGTGACGGGCGCAACAAGAAACAAGTGGGATTTAAAATTCTTTACATATTTAGGATACCCAAGCAGTTAATGGTACATGAATACAGAAATGAAATGAGTGGGGTATCCGTAAATGGGGGCGCCAGGAGTTCCGCTGTGGAAGTCGACCGTGTTTCGGCCTGCAGAAGTGTTAGGCCATCATCAGGACCAGGTTACGGTTTATTTATATTGCAGTGCTGGGGATAGAAGGATACATACATTTCCGTATATATGCGTACATTTGGTGGACCAAGAAAGACAAGTAGGTCAGAGTTAGAGCGTTATTTAAATTTGAGCCCAAAACAAGGGAAGGGGAGGAGGAAACATGTAATGGGCGCTGCAAACAATTATTGCGTGACAAATATATTGTGTAGTGTACAGAGGTTATATTAACTCTTTCATGAAATATGATAGCTATAGTTGTGAAATTTCTTTTTGAAATGGAAATTTGTCCAGCTATAAAGTTTGTAATTTCAGTTTCTAATTTAGTACCATCCACTCTGCAACTTTGTAGCATAATTATGACATATTTTCCATACCTTTGTAGTAACAACGCAGACCTAAGTTCTGATCTGCAGTTTGGACAGATCATATCTTGAAGGGTGGTTTTGGTTACATTTTTAAAGGCCACAGCTTTACAGTCTGGTAAGGTCAAGTAGAGGAATCGTTCCGAATTTATTTCAGTGCTAGAGGTGAATTCATAATCTTCACAGTTATGGTTCCATTTATAAGTTAAACCAAATAATGTATTTATATTCACATCTTCTTCCTCTAGTAGTTATAGCATTACCATTAATAATTATTCTTGAGCATCTTACTGAAGATTTTGAGAAAACACTACTGATCCAGTACTCTCATCTGTAGGTTGTGTTATTCCAGAAGCAGAACGTATAATAGTTCTGTCACTTCTTAATTGTTCAAGTAAACTACATAGTTGTGAAGAACTTCTTTTATCTACTTTTCTTTAATAGAATTTATAAAATGAGGCAAATGGTACAGTCCAATTAACACTACATTTGCATAAACGTTCACTCCAGATTTAATATCAAAGTGATAGCCTTCCATTTCCTCATTGTGTTGTAATTTTATTTTTCTTGGGACCTTGTCGTTTTTCTTTTTCTTCATCTTTCTGTTCAGCTCTGCTAGGCTGCTTTGATATTTTACGCTTTGGACACATTATCAGTTTTTCAAACACAGGATACTGGCCTAAATGAGGAGCATATTGACCTCTTAACCGATTATACTTCCTTACACAGCTCACGTCAGCACTTAATTTCTTCTCATCAAAATCAATCAGAAATAAACCAGACAATGTTCTAATTCGCGACAAAGCTACTTATGACATTCCTTCTTTGAATTCACTACTACCAATATTAACAAGAGCTGTATCTACACTTAAACCCTGTGATTTGTGAATAGTTACTGCATACGCTAAAGACACTCGAAACTGCTTTTGCTGGACATACAAATCTTTCACGAGTAGGAAACGTACAACGCATCTACCAATCTGCTTAACTTCACCAACATCATAAAATTTAATGGCTAAGCATTCCATGTAATTTCTGTTTGGATAATGAATACATTTCATAACTTCACCCATTGCACCATCCACTAGCCTTTCTTCAGCATTTAAATTGTGACTTAAGATTACACAACAATTTTTACAGATATGTAACTGTTTTTCTAAGCCTTCAGTTTTCGCCACAGACTTTTATAAACTATCCTGTTTTTCTGTTATTAACACTGTAACTCCTTGATGTTCTATTTTATCATTTGCTCTAATTTCGATGCCCTCTTCTTTTTCCAGTTGCAGTAATTGTTCATTGAATTTGCCACACTCCTCAAGGGTTGGCATCAAACAAACAATACACTTCTCTTACTTAATAAAATTATATTTTACTTCTGCAGCTGAAACATTAGTTGGAAACAGATTTTTGATGAGACGTGTTTGTAATGCTCTCTTTTCTTCTTTTGTGAGAGCTCCCACTCTTATGTCCTTTAGTAAATCTCTGTATTGCATATCTGATGCTTGGCGCATATTTCTGATTAACTCTTTGTAGTCAAAGTTTTCCCAAATGTTTACGTTTCCAATACTTCCTAGTGAATTCCTAGTTTCATTGTATACAGGTTGTCCTTTGACTGGAGTTAGTTGTCGCAGGTCTCCAAAGACTATTAAGTGTTTTCCTCCAAATAACTCTTGCCACTTCATGACAAGCATCACCAGATAATTTGTTGTATTCTAATGTGTTGTTGTGTTCAACAGGCAACATTAATAGTCAATGATGGGTAACTCCTTTAATATTATGTGCAGCTAAGCCTGTTGGTGCAGTAACTAGACACGCAAATAGGTATTCTGTTATCTTCTGTAGATAACTGATCAGTACTTTAATCAAGAAGCTTTTTCCAGTTCTAGTTTGACCACTTATGTACGAGAGAACTGGTTTAAATGTAGAATATGCACACTCTTTTTTCTCATGCAGAAATCCATGTTCTCTTTTACCTTTCACTTCATCAAAAATGTCTTTCTGATCTGTATTCAATTGATGTATTAGTTGTTCTAGATCCACCGTTTCCTGTTTTGCTTGCTGCATTGCATTCTCTACCTCACTCATGGCAACTGCAGCTCCATTTTGAATGATTGGCTGTCCAAGAGGATCATGAATTCCAGGTACTAAACTTTGACTACTCTGAGAACTCTCTCTTGCGATCTCAGCAGCAATCATTTCTTCTTGTTCAATATCATCTCTCAACATTTGAAGACACACTGGAAACACAGAGCACTCAATAGTGTCTTTCACCGCGTTGTATGAGTCTTCAAACAGTCAAATTATCCAGGTAGCTCACTTTCAGTTCACCATGGCTTGAACAACTGCAACAGGGCTAAATAGAAAAGCTCTCTTTTGTCTGCAGTTTAGCAACTTAGCTTTCGATGGTTGATTTCATTCCCTTTGCTATGTCTAATCAAACATACTTCACATCCATCAACAGCTAATTTTCCTTCTTCTATTTATTTACTGACATTATTTCTGTATGTATAATGTTGAAATATTTCATACAGGCACATCCTTTCTAGATTAGGACTCCTTCTTGGATAGTACATATCCAGCATGTTAGTTTTCAAAATATCTATACTGTGTGGCTCGAATTCCGCAAGATATTGAATTTCAGGAAAACTCTGTTACGAGTATTAGCAAGCCCTAAACTCACCCATAGAACACCTCTAGATTTAGAAAACAAACTAGCTGAGCTTAACCGGTCTGCATATTCATAAGAGTTATGTCTCTGTGAGAAAGCATTTTCAAACTAAAACTGTACAATTTCTTTGTAAGAGTCTTTTCTGCTGAAATCTCCCCCCACATCTCCTTCATCCCGGTTTTCTCTGACTTTGTTATATAAGAGGTGACGTTCCGAGCAACAGCAATTGAATTATCTGCAACAAACTGAGGCGGTGCATCAGTCTATCAATGGTTCTGTAACGAACTGCTTGAATGTCTCAGTGCATCTATGAGTGGGTGCATCAGTGTCTCAATGGGTCTGTGATTGGTTGCATGAGTCTCTCAGTCGAACTGTAGGTGTATGAGTGCCTTTGTGCATTTGTAAGTAAGTAGATGACTGTCAGACTGGATCTGTGAGTGGAAACATGAGTGTCTAAGTGGACGTCAGAGTGGGTGCATGAGTTTCTGAGTGGGTCTGTGAGTAGGTGCGTGGGTCTCTGAGTGGGACTGTGAGTGGGTATGCAAGTCTTTGAGTGTATGAGTGACTGGGTGCATAAGTCACTGAGTGGGTCTGTGCGTGGGTTTGTGAGTGTCTGAGTAGATCTGTGAGTGGGTGTATGATTGTCTCAATGAGTCTGTGAGTGAGAGCATAAGTCTCTGAGTGGGTGAGTAAATGGGTGCATGCATGAGTGTCTGAGTGGGTCTGTGACTGGGAGGGCAAGTGTCTGGGTGGGTCTGTGAGTGGATGCATGAGTCTTTGAGTGGGCAAGTGAGTGAGTGTGTGTATATCTGAGTGAGTCTGAGTGGATGTGTGAGTCTCTGAGTGTATGAGTGAGTGACTGAGTGCATACATCTCTGAGAGGGTCGGTGACTGAGTGTGTGAGTGACTGTACGGGTGTGTGAGTGGGTGTATGAGTGTCTGAGTGGATCTGTGAGTGGCTGTATGAGTGTCTCAGTGAGTCTGTCAGTGGGTGTGTGAGTGTCTCAGTGGGTCTGTGAGTACAAAGTGAGTGTGTGAGTGGCTCTGTAAGTAGGTGCATGAGTGTCTGAGTGTGTCTGTACATGGGTGTGTGACTCTCCCAGTAAGTCTGTAAGTGGGTGCATGAGTATCTGAGTGAGTATGTGAGTGGGTGCATGAGTGCCCAGGTGAGTCTATGAGTAGGTGTAAGGGTATCTAAGTGGGTAGGAGACTGTGCACATGAGTCTATGAGTAGGTCTCTCAGTAGGTGCGTAAGTCTCTGAGTGGGAATTTTAAACTAGTAATAAGGCTTTACAGTTCTCCTTTATATTCTTGGATTTGAAACTGAACCTAGATTGCAAAGGCATTGCAAAGACCCACTGCTTTGTTTTACTTATAAATTACTCGCTTAACAATTTTAGAGCTGTAATTTACAACTGACTGAAGAGAGAACCCTGTGTTTGTCTGGTGACTAGTGCTAAATTTGTCCCTTCAAATCCTGTGTTCCTATGTTCGTTTGGGTTACTCCCTGCACCACCCATTTTTCTCCTCACGTCTTCGCTTGATATATTTAACCGAGTAACAGAGGGCTCTATTATGTAGACTCACGTGTTAAAGATTAATCGTCTAAAAACTGGATGAGCTGGTCTTTGAGTCAATGACAATGAACAATCTACTTTATCCTATCAGAAATCCTAAATGTTAACTAGCAACTATCACTTAATAGCAGGGTTTGTATTTTGTTTTGAAATTCCACAAATGAGCTATGCATCTACACATGAAAGTGCACAAGAAGATGAATGAGTCAACTAAATGCCGATTGACTTGACAGTCAGCTCATTGCTAAGAGCTCCTAGACAGTGGCATACATGGGAAGTAGTGATCACAAGTTAGAGGACATTTTATTAGTAAATTAGGAGGTCTGACTACACCCCCCCCCCCCCAAAAAAATAGAAGCAAAAGGAGGACTACGCTGGCCAGGTCTACTTTCAACCAAGCTCTACTTCCAGCCACACTTTAATTGAGGTACTATGTAAAATAGTAAGAACAACCCCCCCAAAACAATGCAGAACTGGACAAAATTAATAAAGTGATAACAAAACTTGAGTCAAGAAAAGATAACATGGACCACAGATTCACTTGACTGCCTCTCTTGAACACTCATATCAGGCTACAACAGCATCCCTTAAACCCATGGGAACCTGGGTACTTAACAGTTTTAAGGCAACAATGACTCACATTGGTATAATTTGTAAGGCAGTCATTTCCACTAGCGAGACTAAATAGCCTCATGCACTTAATAATAAGTAAAAAGTGGAAAATGTAAACATTTCTTAAAAAGTTCAACTTAAAACACATCAAGACACCTTGATTGAAAAGAAAAACACTTTATCTATGTAGTCAAAGCAAAGGACGACACAGTGACAAGTTAAAGCACAGTGTAATGTGTCCCCAATGTCAAAGCCAAACCGTAGATAGTAACAATAATGAAAACATGAGCATAAACCAATGTGTATGTAACAAACAACTTGTAGAGTTAGTAAAACAATCTGAATTACAATTGACAAATAGATGTTTCGGCCCTTTGGTTAGGATATTAGGGTCTCATCAGGACTACGAAGATATGGGGACTGAATAAATAAAAAGATAAAATGAAAGGATATCCTAAAGTAGTAGCATCTGTGGTGAGTTATTAAGGAGTCATAAAAAATAGGAACTACTTGTAAAACCCCTAGAATCCGGGGAGTGGAGGCACACAGCAAGACATACGGAGTGGCGAACATGCATACCCTAGTGAATAAATTGGCCAATAATTACTTACTCAGGGTAGAGCCTTTATTTCTGTAAGTACAAAATAATAAAAATAATGAGTCAATACAAACAAGAGTTTACAAATGGCATGTTCAAAAAAGCTCCCTCCATGTGAGTTTAATAATAATATTAATAATCTTTATTCGGAGGTAATCACATCCATAAAAGATACAATAATAAAAACAGAGAAAAGGCATCAGTACAGCTGGGTAACAATCTGGCAATGTACAAAAAAAGCAGAATCCATTCACTCATTAACACATCTAGTATTTCTAGAATTAAGTGCTGCTCTTAAGAAATTCATAACTGCAAAGAACATATAATCATTAGGGAGCAGCTGCAGATACATCAAGGCAACCCAGGCTTGTCTAAAACACATCGCTTTTAAAAGGGGTTTAAGATATATTCTCCTGGGGTGAGTAAAATATTTACATAAAAGTACAAAATGTAAGGTATCCTGTGGAGATCTATTGTCGCAGCCACAGGGGCCTCTCATCTCATTGTGTAAAGCAAAAACGGCCGACAAAGCTAAAAGATAGAGGAGCTGGTTACATCTAAAACAAGTTATTTAAATTCTATCAGAGGCATTTCTTAAAATGCATAGGTAATTCTCCATGCCCTGTACTGATTTTAGAAGAGCATGCCCTCTCACCACTGGCTTAGCAAGCTCTGTATTTTCATGGGAGGCCGTGGTATGTTTAAAAAATAGCTCCTTCACTATACTCAGGTCCCGCAGCTTCACTGAGTCAGGCTTTAAGAAAATGTTTGCCATGCCCAGAGCTAGAAATGTCTCTTTAATATAATGTAACCAGGGGATTTTTAGTGCGTGGTCTAATGATAGACAATCTGAGACAATTAGACGGTTGAGAGCCAGCTCATTATTAGACGAGATTTTCACCCAACAGGCCAGGGGTTTTACTGCCACCATATTCACTATATAATTTAATCCTAATTCTTCATGCACAGAAAACGAAGGAGTACCCTGAAGAACCTTCAGGATACGTTTCAAGAACTTATATTCCCCGATCTGAAGTTTATTGGTCGCATACAGAGCCTTGGATATACAGAAGGACTGATAAAGCTTTATGATCACACCCGGGGTCCAGGTACCTGGTCTATGGGCATAGCTAGCAATGGATCCCAGGGATTTCTTCATGTCGCCAACCTTCCCCTCTAGCAACTGTTTCCAGGTCAATTTTTCATCAAATAAAATTCCCAAATAATGGAAAGCCGGGACCTTGGCTAGAGTATGGGCACCTGCTTTGAATGTCTTAGAGCGGTTCCCCCGAGGGCCAACTTCCAAAACCTACGACTTTGTGAAATTGGACAACAAATCCAACCCGCTCATAAAGGCAATAAATCCATCAATCAGGGCCTGTAGGCCCCTCGCGGTGCGTGCCATCAACACTGCGTCATCAGCATATAAGAGAACTGGAATTGCTTTCTCACCCACTCGGGTACAGTCTGTCTGCAAAGATGTCTAGGCCATCAATATATACGGTAAATAAAAAAGGGGCTAAAAGGCACCCCAGGTTTACCCCCCTGGTACAATTAAAATGATCTGTGGATCCCGCCCTCTGTGATTGTCTAACTGCGGCTGTAGTGTGAGCATGGAGGGTCCTTACTAGATTTACAATGGTGGGCTCCCAGGGAATCGAGTAGGGCCCATAGTTTATTGCAGTTCACCCGGTCAAAGGCCGAGGTGAGACCCATGCAACCCAAAAAGAGAGGATCAAGTTGAGCCACTGTGTATTTAGCAATTATTAAATAAAGATTCAAACATTGCTTCGTGGTTGAGTTTCCCACTCGAAAGCGGTACTGCGCATCAATAATGATGTTATTCGACTCGGCTCAATCAGAAAGCCTATTAAGTAGGACCCTCCCCAGGACTTTGACTGAAGAGTCATAAGAGACATATGGCAGTAACAGTGATGATTATTCTTATCCCCCTTCTTAAAGATCGGCACGATCGTGGCAGTAGACCACGACGGTGGCAACCTAATCCTTACTGCAGCATTTAACACCCTCATCAAAACCGGGGCCCATACATCAGTATTATCCCGGAGAAGATCCGAGGGAACCCCGTCAGGACCGGGGGCCTTCCTCTGGGGCAGTCCCTCAATGCCTACCCGCACTTCATCCAAGGTGAAAGTTATGGGAATGTCTGCCTGGGGTGGCCCTATCTCATGGGCAAATCCCTTGCATTGTCCAAAATTATATACCTCTTCATAATGGACAATCCATTCTTCCGGGGTGATGTGTTGACATAAGGCGGGTTTCAGTGGGTCAGAGAAACCGGGTCTGTTTATTACTTGCCATGTAAGGGACATACCCCTGAGTATCCATGACCTTCCAATAGTGGTGAATTGGCGAACCCGAAATTAAGGGGCGCCAAAGGGAGAAATTGCTCCAAAACTGTCTAAAGTGATGTTGCATTATCTATCAATGTAGCCACGCACTAAAAGCCTAAATCACAACCGGCAGCTGGACTCCTTTTGAAAACAGGTGCCAGAGAGAGGATCCTCTGATCACACTGCAGCTAGTGCGTGTCACTGTCAATTCCAAGCACAAACGTGCGCTTGAACAGGCAGATAAACCAGAAACAGAAAAGATAGTCACAGCTCACTGATAGAATTAAATGGGTGTTATGAGCGTCTTCAGGATAGCTGCCATCTTACTGGTTTCCCTCAGTGTAATGTTTGGATATTAGTTGGGATAAGGGCATAGCAAAGCATAGTATTGGTAATGTCTGTGGACGACAGGGTGGAGTAGTCCAATGAGGGTAGTTACACTACGACAGAGGATGCAACAAGGTCTCTCCAGGCAGGATATGATTGACTTATGGGGAGCATTTCTTTTTTGTTGGGGCAGAAAATACAAAATAGGGTCATCTGAAGCGGTTTTTGGTGTTGGTGTAGAAAATTGTAAAACAATGTAATCTATCTATCTTTTATTATCCATCTTTGCTACATTAACAAATAACAAATAATTTTTAAATTTAGGTTCCTCTTTTGGACCATTCGTGGTATGTAGAATCCCCACATATTGTGTTTAACATTAGAATCAATTAAACATTCTGAGGCATCATTTTTTTCTATGCAAAAAAACTCATTTAGATACCAAGAACACAGTAAAACTGTGAAAGTTAGCTTGGTTTACCAAGATGTGTATGACCTTTTAATGGAGTACCCATAGCTGTCAGAATACTTGTTAAGATATTTATAGGAGCTAGGTACACATTTCTTGCTGCACACAAATAATGTAGATGGGTGTTAACCAATCTGGTGGTTGATGGTTTCTAAATGGTGTAGGGAGTTTTTATGCTCCTGCTGTTTATATATCAGAACATGTAATTGCAAGACATTAAGTGTCGCTCAATATAATCATCATGTCATCATATTTGGTGACTTTATTGTGGACTTAGACCCTTTTATTGATGGTACACCTAGGGTTTTACACCCCAGGACACAGATAACGAGATAGTATGAATTAAACAGATAGTTGGAAGCTCAATAATAAAGATATCAATATCTATTAATTCTATTTGGGACGTATGGGCAACATTCACAAATTAGCCTGTGTCTGCTAGATTAATGTCTAAAAGACCAGCTGTCTGCTTGCACATCTCTACCTCATCACATGTCTGACCATTTTGCACTTTGCCTGGACTTACATTTAGGCAGTCTAACCAGTGGAAAGACTAGGATGTTAGATTGTGAAAATCAACTGGATGATGAGGTCCTGGGTGAATTCAGACAGCAATCTACAGAATTACTTCCCAAAAATTATGAATCTGCTGTATCCTCCCCCCCCCACGTGGTATGTGATGCTTTTTAGAAGAGACCTGACTGGTTTATCCTGGAAGCTATCTAGTAGTAAACAAGAGATGCTATATCTAGATGCAGAATTGTGAAGAACGAAGTCCTCTCTTGCAGATCAAAACTATATGTTGATTCTAGGACTCACTTACATGATAATTTTCTGAGCAGAAGGCTGTATATAGTGTAAAACTGAGGGCATATAAGCCCTTCTTGATATTGGGCAGAGGAGAATAGTGGGTAGACTGTGGCATGTTATAGAAGGCACGCCCATGCAGAAACTTCATTGTTGAAATCTGGTGGCATATAAATCAGTAGGCCCTGGCCTCATTTGAGGAAGAACATTTCCCAGAAAGAGCAGACATAGACTACTGTTCTTTCATTTGGTTCTACCAATAAATAATCATAGAGATAGACAATGTTGTATACAGTTCGGTTACAGTAAAAGATTCTGAGTCAAAAATAGTTTATATCCAATGGGTACAATTTAATTAGGATAACTGCTGGCCATTGACACTGCCATAGCCTTTGGCCATGTAAACTGGTGTTTCTTGTGACATATTTTGAAACATATTGGGTTATGATTTAAATATATACTAACAACTGTATGCCTCTCTTCCAGCCAGAAAAGCTGTGTATTCAAAGAAGCACCAGAGAGTGGAATATTCGGTCCCCTGCACTGATCTTTGCTCCTTAAATCAGACATAAAGTTAAGATCACCCTGCTTTGGTTCCTTAACTGGTGCAGGAAGATTGTGTTATATTTAGATGATATTATTATTTACATTTTCAATCTTGTTCAGTTCTTCCCTGTGCTTCTTCAACTAACTGGTGAATTTGGTCAGTGTTCAAGTTATGAGACAAATAGTGACAAGTTTGAAGTTCTTTATTCCTGCTCTGACTTTTATTCTGTTTTTATCATACCAGCCCTTAATAAATAGGTATATATGTCACGTCTGATCTAGATGAGCTGGGACTACTAATACTGGAAAAGCTGATAATCAATACCAAAGCTAAGCGCACACTCTGGACTAGACTTCCCTGTACGATCATAGGAATGCTAATTCATCTCCTATTTAGAGCAGTTCCCCGAAACTTTTCTAAATCCTTTATACATAAATCGAAATCTTTATTAGTCCTGGTTCTTCTGACTTATCAGAGAATTAGGCTTGCTTGGAATAAGTTACATAGAGTGCTATTGAACCTGGCATGGATCTGCTTGATTTATAGCTCTGTTGGCAACACAACTGAAAAAGATCACAGGCAAATTGAAATATGAAAGCCATTCAATGTCAGGAGTCCCTGTGAAGTTGAGTCAGTTTATATTTGTACATTTGTGACTCAATAATAGTAACAACATTAAGGGCTTTATTTAGAGTCTGGTGGATGGGACATGCACTCACAAACGTGGGCGATGACCCGTCCATCATTTTACAAGCGCATTATAGCTTGTGGCACTTGTGATACGGTGCACATGATAGCCATCACATTTTGGTGGACTATCCCATAGTAAAAGCAATCACAATAAGGATCATAATAAAAGAACATGAATTCATCAATCAATCAGTCAGGGACTTATAAAGCATGACTACTCACCTGTGAGCGTCTCATGGTGCTGGGAAGGGGCTGGGTCTGCGATTCAGTAGAAGAGCCAGGTCTTGAGGTCCGTCCTGAATTGCGGCAGTGATGGTGATTGCCTGAGGTGGAGAGGCAGGGAGTTCCAGGTCTTTGCAGTGAGGTAGGAGAAGGATCTTCCTTCAGCTGTTGTCTTGCAGATCCGTGGGACGGTGGCCAGGGCCAGTTGGGGAGAGCAGAGATGTCTGGTGGGAGTGTAGAAGGAGAGGCAGTGGTTGAGGTATGCAGGTCCAGTGTTGTGGAGGGCTTTGTAGGCATGCGTGAGAAGCTTGAAGGTGTTTCTCTTGTTGACAGGGAGCCAGTGAAGGTCTCTCAGGTGGCCGGTGATGTGATTGCGGCGTGGGATGTTCAGGATGAGTCTGGCGGAGGCATTCTGGATGGTCTGCAGTTTGTTTTGGAGCTTCTGGGTGGTGCCGGTGTAGAGTGCATTGCAGTAGTCGAGACTGCTGCTAACGAGCGGATGGGGGAACGTTTTCCTGGACTCAGTGGGAATCCACTTGAAGATCTTACGGAGGCGGTGGAGCATGTGGAAGCAGGTGGATGTGACGGCGTTGATGTGGCGGTTCATTGAGAGCGAGGAGTCCAGGATGATGCAGAGATTTCGTATGTGGTCCGTGGGTGTGGGGGGGATTCTGAGCACTGCAGGCCACCAAGAATCGTCCCAGACAGAGG
The DNA here is from genome assembly GCA_963921515.1 of Calotriton arnoldi. Taxonomy (NCBI): domain Eukaryota; kingdom Metazoa; phylum Chordata; class Amphibia; order Caudata; family Salamandridae; genus Calotriton; species Calotriton arnoldi. The sequence goes on along the minus strand of CAWUFW010003106.1, from coordinate 377,554 downwards.
GGGAGGAGCCCAGGATGAGGACTTTGGTCTTAAGCTTGAGGCAGCTGTCCTTCATCCAGGTGGCCACTGCCTTCATCCCGTCGTGGAAGTTGCTCTTGGCAGCTGTGGGTTCGTCTATGAGGGAGAGAATCAGCTGGGTGTCATCGGCATAGGAGACGATGTTGAGTCCGTGCTTCTAACGATGGCTGCAAGCCGAGCCATGTAGATGTTGAAGAGGGTGTGGCTCAGGGAGGATCCCTGAGGCACTCCCCAGCTGATCTCTGTGGGTTCTGATCTGAACTGTGGAAGTCTGACTCTCTGCGTTCAGCCGGTGAGGAAGGAGCGGATCCATTTGAGGGCTTTGTTGTGGATGCCGGCATTGTGGAGTCTTTCACACAGGGAATGGTGGGAGACATTGTCGAAGGCGGCCGAGAGGTCCAGGAGGATGAGGACTGCAGTCTTGCCTTGGTTGAGGAGGGTGCGGATGTCATCTGCAGCCATGAGGAGAGCCGTCTCAGTGCTGTGGTTGCTTCTGAAGCCTGATTGGGAGAGGTCCAGAATGCTGTTCGTTTTGGCAAACTCAGAGAGTTGGGCATTGCTGGCTTTCGCAATGACTTTGGCTGGGAAGGGGTGCAGAGAGATGGGTCTGTAGTTCTTGAGGTCCATCGGGTCGACAGAGGCTTCTTCAGTAGGGGGTTGATCTCTCTGTGCTTCCAATCTTCCGGGAAAGTTGCGGACTAATGGAGCAGTTGATGGTGCAACAGAGTTCGGGAACAATGGAGGTGCCAGCTCTGTTGAAGATGTGGTGAGGGCAGAGATCCAAGGGGGCTCCAGAGTGGATACTCTTCATGATCCTGCCTCTTCAATCAGGATCATGAATTCCGGTCTTAAAGGATAGTAATCCTTTGGGGATAATATCTATAATGTTTTAACAACATGTTTGGTGGTTCACTGTAATTTTCCAAGTAGTTGGTGGCAAATGTGAAGACTTAAAGAAGAATGTATAAGCAAATCTTTTACAGCTTGTTCCTTCCAATCTGAAATCAAACTAAGAGATAAACACAATAAGGGTGAGAGTCAGGAAGGAAAATATTCATCTCTGTGTCTTTAACACATTCTAGGCCTGCCCTCATTACTGAGTGAGATTCTGCAATCTATTGCCAGGACGAGAGGCTTTAATATGAACATTTTAAAGCATGTCAGGGCATTCAGAGATACATGAGTATCTCTAAAAGTGGATGCATGAGAAGATCCTTCTCCTTTTTAATTTCATCTAACCTTCCAGAGGCCAAAACTTCCTAGCTGCTATTGCCCATTTCCCAGCGCAGGATATAGTAAGCCAGGGAAAGCAAATCTTTGCAGCTGTAGAAAACCATACTAACGAAACATAATAGAGAAAAGCAACTAATGTGAGAACAGCCATGTTTTCAATGATTTCCAATACACAGAGAGCTTAGATTTAGTTTCATGTGCAGTGGATATACATTCCAGTAGATAGCTGTGATGTGGGTAAAAATGCGACCACCCATTTTTCCTTAAGAATGCGTCTTGGAAAGACAGTGACCAATATTGTCAATCTACGTGCTCTGATATATATGCACCTCCGACAAAAATTGGAGTGCCGAAGATTAATTAGTTTAATGACAGATTGGGAAACCATATGTACAGGATCATGAGGTTGGCTCCGATGTGGTTCTTGAAAGTAGAGACTGAAGGAAATCCGCCCTTCTTAAGTGGTCACCCTGGATTTATTTTCCTCTATGTTGAGCACTGTTTTGCTTGATGTAGAACTCAGTGACCGTTACCCCTGTTAAGAAGAGGTAAAGTGTATGTGCTCCTCCTTCCAACATGATGAAATTGTTATATCCAAATTAGCATCCATTGTGCCATCCACTACAGTGATAGTGTAAAACAAGGCTTCAGGTTGATCATTGTAGCCTTACTGAAGCAGCTTTTAAATAGGGGTGGGCGATAAATTCTGTTTCGCCGGCAGAGTTGGTGAAGTTTTGGCCCTCAGCGTTACACATGGAATGCAGAGTTCTGTCTAAATTCTGCTAACTGCTGCATGGTGGAGTTTTTTCTCGTGCATGGCTCGCCAACGGTAAGTTGGCATGCGCGAGCAAGTTTTGACATCCCCTAGTGCAATTTTTGATCGCTAGGAGGACATCCTGAGAGATTTTCCCAATGCGGGTAGTTGCAGGCGGTCACGACCATTCGCGGTCTAAAAGCTGGTTCTCAAGTAGAAAATCTACTCGAGCGCCAGAAAAATCAAATCAAGTAGCAACACCCTGTGACACGCTGCGTGGTGCCATTCGTGCTGATTTTTCAGAGCGGAATGAGCTCCTGCTGCTGAAAATCAGCGCAAGCAGTACAACATGCCTGATTCCGCCCTTTCACAGAACTCTGTGGAATCTCGGTGACTTTTCATGTAACTCCGCAGAATGGTGAAAGTCCAAGAGTTCTGCCCACCCCTACTATTAAACTGCAGTTTAACCTGCCAAAAGAAACACTTTTGACAGTCCTAAACCTTCCTTTTAAAAATGTACAAGTCACTGATAAGTAGGCCTCATTGACCATAAGGCAGGCTGCATGGTACCTAGAAGCAGGATGTGTAAAAGCTTAAAATTAAACATGTACTTGCAATGAAAAAGTCCCAAAGGTTTTCAGTGTACAAGGGCTGGTTGTTACATAGGAAAACACTGGGCTACATTATTACATTTAACAATGCTAATTTAAGTTAGGAAAAAACTAGACATATGATTCAAAGGCTCTTTTAATAGTTATTCAAAATCCAATTTAATGGTAACATTGGAATTTTATAAATATTTAGGAAAGGGTACTTTTAGAATGTTATCTTTTTCATGTCTAAAGCTTCTGGAGGCACATTTGCATGTGATCTAACTGTTACCAGCCAACTGAATAGCTCCCTTGATGAGCTGTGAAAATTGCTCCCACAGCAAGACAAAGGACATGCGTGTGCTGTGGTGTTATTGTTCCCTTGATAGGATGGACAGTGGGCTGTGCCCAGGAACTTGATTAACTTCAAAGAGGCCTACCCAGTCACAGGCAAATGTAAGATGACTCCAGGCCCTTCCTTTGTCCTCCTCACCCATCTAGTCAAGCAGGCATCAATCCCCGTGGGAGAGGAACTGCCCCCAGAACTGGTTTAGATTGACCACAGAGGAAGGGCTGCCCATTTTCATGGTCACACCGCTGAGGTGGGTACATAAGATCTACCCAGGTGAAGAAATGTTCTGCCATCTTGGTTTTTGGTAGCAAGGGGCATTGTGGGATTGTTTGCAGTAGGGTGGACAGGAGATACTGCAAACGTGATCAGGGTAACCACTGGGAAATTTTACCCCATTGGTTAGGGAGGAGCCAGGAGTCACCCCCACTTACAGTCTGGTGCCAGGCATAAATGTAGCACCAACATTACCTTCCTCAGAACACTATGTACCTGTGGAAGAACTGAAGAGGACTGCACCTACTGTCTGAAACCTGAGAAGAGCCAGAGAGGGCTGGAATCCTCTCTCTCTTGTGACCAGGCAAAGAAGTGGACTTCAAGGGTCAATGGGTTGACCCACTGTCCAATTTACAGGGGCACAACATGCTACAAGAGGCCTTTCCTGTAACTGCCCAGCTGACCAGTTCCAAATGGACCTGCCCAGGACTCTGTTGGTGGCTTCTGCTGGAGTAAGTCTTGACCCCCCAATTGCTGTTCCTGAGGTCCAGGAACCCTTGGCTATGTGTGAGTGTACTTCTCTTAACATCCTGAGAAACCTGGGACTTAGAAACTTTTTGTCTCCAAAGACCTCCGGAGGACCGAGATGAACCTGCTAACCTGATTCGAGGAAGGTATGTTGCTGCTGGGCTGAAGATTCAGGTTTTTCCTACTCAGGAGCTTTTCTGCAGCAGCACATCCCATTCAGCAGGGTCTTGTGAAGAAAGTACCCACCCTCATGGAGCCCTCTTTGGCTACAGCCTGCAGCCTTGTCCCGCGAGAAGAATCTGAACTCCAAAAAAGTGACTAAGTCCGAACATAGAAATCTTCACTGGGCAAAGATGCCAAAAGTATCCAGGTGGTGAGAGACCTTCCTTGTGTGCCAAATTAACATTTTTCCTGCTCGGAGTTTTCTACTAAAAGTCAATGGCTTCACCACAACCTTATCCAACAGCTATCTGGCTTTGTGGAGCCCTTTTCGACGTAGGCTGCTGCCTTCACTTCCTAAGGATTTTTTACTTCAATTCCAGAGACTAAGGGGCCTATTAGGATGGCGGGCGGATTGCCACCGCCGGCCCGATGGGGGCGGTTCGCCCGCCATCCATGCCTCAGTGACCCCCGCCATATTAGGATGGCTGGGGGTCCACGGCGGACGGGAAGACCGCCCGCCGCTTTTCCGGCGGTCGACTCGTTGACCGGGCGGAAAACGTGCACAATATGGTGGCGGTGTCTGCAAGACACCGCCATCCATATTGTGATGCAGGCGGAGATGTGCCTTTCCATGGCATGCTTTTTTACATTGCGGCGGGTGCTGCTCACAGCACCGACCGCCGCAATGTAAATGATGCGGGATGCCACCGCCACCGTGGCGGTGGCATCCTAATTGACATGGTGGGACCGCCGCACCTCTTGCAGGCGGTCCCGTTTGCCGTTGCGGTGGCGGGCGGACTTAGTCCGCCCGCCATCGTAATGATGCCCTAAGTTCCAAGGAAAAACTTCAAACCAAGTCAAACCTGGTTTCTGTAGTCAACCCGCGCTGCATTGTGGTCAGCCTCAAATTGCACCTAGGTCCTGGTCTACTGCAAAGAGTTGACCGTGGTTGGCGCCTTAAGCTTTTTGGTGCTTTTTTAGAAATTCACATCTCTGGTTCTCCTTATTGGATTTTTTTCATTTTGGTGTCACTTTATTTATTAAAATGTACTCTATTTTTTGTGAGTTGATTTTGGATTTTTCTTGGGTTGTTTTTTGACTTCATTACTGTTTTGGTACTGTATAAATACTTTACACGTTGCCTCTAAGTTTAGCCTGTCTGCTCTGTGCCATTGCTACCAAGGGACTGAGCTCAGGTCAATTTAGTGAATTTAGTTTAGCAAATTTAGTGTTTTGCCTTGGCAAGGATCATGGCTATTGCTTGAGGTGGTCATCACCCCCACTTAACCAATACCCCCAGTTAACTACAGAAATCAGTATGCATCTGACTATGGCACAGATATGCCTTTAATTCATTTTGTGAAGAAATGAGGACCTGCCCTGGAAAAAGACTGATCGCTGCATTTATGGCCTGCTGTGATTGGCTCTTTTCGGTAAACTTTGATGCCTCAAGCCCACAGTTGGGGAAGGGCCACTATGCTGCATTCAGATACTCATGGCTTGACAAAATCTCTGCCCATCCAGCTCTGAGAGTGGCCTTGAGGGTGCTGCACAGACTTTTCTCATAGGAACATAAATGATTTACTGCTGCAGAGATAAAATGCTTTAATGTGCTATGCCAGACCCTGAAGTATTAGGATATTTCATTAATTTCTCTTTAGAACAGCCTATTACATTGCCATTAGCCATCATATTTGAAAAATCATATCATACAATAATCAATTGCCCTTTTTTTAAAGAAATCCTTGGGGAGATGGCATATATCCCTCCAAAACTCCTGCAGAGGCTTGGATTGGCTTGCTAGCAATAGTGGATTAGTACTTATAAACTCTAAGTAACAGATGTCACTATTACCCAATTTTATGACACTCGATTTGCCCAGTTTGGAAAGATGGACGGCTGTGTTGGCTTTGTACTCTGACCTGCTGATCGCCACTGTTTCTGCAGCATCCTTTCAGCTCACTTTGCCACCCTTCTGGCTACTACAAAGCATCATTGGGTCTAAAATCTAATTGATGCCTCAAGGAGCTATGGGCTTCGGCTTTCCATTGACTAATGTCACAGACCTGGTATGGTACTCGGCCATCATTAAATATATCTGTCTGTCTACCAAACACGTCATGATAATACATGCCAGTAGATACTATACAACGAATAACTACATACCATAGATTGAATTGTCTGGAGGCACTGAAATACTATGCGCTTAACCCAAAGTTATTGTATTTCACTGACCTCAGAAAGATGAAAGGTGCAGTTGGTCCATCCATTACTGTAATGTGTAACTAGAGTTATTTGGCCAGGAGCCTAAGTGAACTATTTTTTTTAACATGTCTACTTGTGTTGATCTATAGTTTTGCAATCATGTAATTTTTTTGCACCCGCACAAACAATATAAAGATTAGCGGTTTTAGTGACTTCCAGCTGAGCAATACAGTTTGTTTTATTTAACCAAAGGCAGATGTAAGTATTTGGGTTTTTCAACCCATCTGTTCATTTAATAATAATTGGATTATGAGGCATTTAACCAAGCCGGTACCTGAATAAGGAAGCATATTCATATTTAGAAGTTGAAATAGGGCAATTCAGCTGTAGAAGGTGTTGCATGGACTGATTTTCTTTTTTTGTTAGCAAATTCTTAGTTAAGCTCCTCTCTAACTCAGCATATATATCTTGAATGAAACGTCACTGAAGAAAAGTTTATGTACTTCGAAGGCACTAGACTCCCCTGTTCAGAAATACAGCCTGTAAAATAATATATTACCTAAGCAATTCTGTCAAAGGAAGCAAACAAGACTAAAAAAACGTAGAACAAAAAGTGTATATTGCAGAGAAGCATATTGTGTTTGTAATGCATTGTTTCAGCATGTTTACAATAATGTATTATCCAAATAAGATGAAATCTTCTGAATTCCAATATACGTTCGGGCAATTAAGTTATTAGATTAATTATCTTCTCCTCGTTAAATATTCTTATATATGATTACATTTCTAAACTTTTGATCCCTATTTTTAAGTAGGAGTGTAAAAAATGTGGTTAATTTGCTTTTGCCTCATTATGTCAAATTTCAAGAAAATTAGGCAAAATTCTGAGTAATTGCATGAAATGCAAATCTGCATTCTAGCTCTATATGCTAGTGTGAAATGCGTTCTCATGTCAATTTTTGACAAGAATATGCATTTCAAGGTAGAAAAAGAGTGTGAAAAACACAACTGTCACGAGAAACAACAGCTCGTTTCCTGGTTGTTCACGTTGTTCCAGTGCTTCATAGTTATAATTTTGCCACGAATGGAGGTGGGGTAATGGAATTAGTTTGGGAATTTCGCATTATAAGCGTAATGCACTGAAATAAAGTATGTATTACATAAATGCAACCATACATTGGACACAAGAATGTTTAAGTGCATGAAATCCTTATTAGAATGCTATATTTCCAGATGGATTTTTCACATCTGAAGACTTCGGAATTACTATTTTGCAATGAGTATGAATATTTTTGTAGATATTAAATGCGCACTGTGTATTTGGTGTACTTTGGCATTCCAAAGAAGAAGACTGCTACTCCATGGTATGCAGTGGGTGGCACATATATGGGCATGCTAGGGCTTTCCTGGGTGCAAACTAAGTCTTGCATTGTAGGACCCCCTTCCTAGTTCCAGCCCCTCTTTAGAGTTAACATACACTTCTCCGGAGATGGTGCACCGCATTGGCGATACTCTCTTTTCCCACTTTCCTTTCTCTCTTCATTCCTCAAGTCCCACTGATGTCCGGGCCCATAAAAATAGTCCACAACCCACCCATTCCAGTTTTTTGCCTCTTCTTGACATTTGGGTACCCCACATTCCGAAGGGGATAGGGCTTCACTGGTTTTGATTTATTTTATATTTAAAGTTGCCAGGGGGCACAGTGAAGCAGGGCTCAGGAAAGAGACTCCCATGGCTTCTGAGGAGCACCCCTCTAAAATTCAAATGCAATAGGAAGAGGTCTTTTTACATTGTGCACTCAAGAAAACTGCACTAGAAATAGGCTTTACACTGTGAACTCTGAGACAAATATAATACAAATGGGTTTTGCATTGTGAACTAAGTGGCAGATTCAATAGGAATGTTTTTTACAAACTGAATTCAGCGATAAAGACCATAGGAAGGCACTTTACAATGTTTAACGCTGAGAGACCTTCATACACAGATTTGTAATTTTATGTTTAGAATTATGATATCCTTGGATTAAAGTTAAAAACAATGGATTGACATTAATTCATTAGGCGTTATGGTGCGGAGTTCTGACTTTCTAACCCTCACCACCTCTCTGAGTAAGCTCTGGACCGCTCTGCCTCATAAACCTGCTGGTCAAGTTGGTCAACTGCTAAAGAGTTGTACTTGCTGCGCTGATTTGGTCCAGCAGTATAGGTGCACCAGTGCTTTAGCTCAAACCCTTTGCTGATATTTTTCTTTATGAACATTTGATTGGTTGGCAGTTGTGTTAGTCCGCCTATGAAGTTGTTCTGTTGTTCAGAACTGATAAAGAGGTTGTTAAAGTTCATCGCCAGAAAAACTACACTAGGAAGGGGCTGTGCATGATGTTACCGTGTGACAAATACAGAAGGAAGACGTTTTACATTGTGAACTCTCTGAGAAATGCGGTAGGCAAGAGTTTTATATTGTGACCTCCATGACAAACATCATACGAAGGGACTTTACATTGTTTAACATTTACAGACCTTCTGACACAGATCTCAAATTCAGGAGGTACTAGTTTCTATTGTGCACATTGGTCATTTTTTGTTTAGAATTAATTTGTGAGTGAATTAAAGCACTTTTTAAAAACTTTTTTTAAAAGTAAAGTCACTAGCTGTACATTTATTTATTAAATGTTATTGTATGCTTTGCAAAGGCCTGAGTTTCTGACCCACCCCACTTCTCTTGCACCTCTCATCCTCGTTACTCTGAGGATTAAGTACTAATGGGGTGTACTTGACTCTAGGTTTGGGTCCAATAAAAAGGTGGGCCCATGACACCAGAGGTAAGCAAACACAAGGAGATGATGGACGGAGTGCTGAAACTTTTCAGACACTCACCCCCAGTCACAGACCTGGGTTGAATCCATCATCGTTCTTTAGCTCACTTCACCACCCCAGTTCAGACAAAGCTATATGCAAATCAGTCTTGACCCTGTGCCTCATGGGAACAGTCCAGCCCGAACTGCCAAGCCATGTCTTCGCCTGGACCGGAAACAATCATCCTGGGACCGGTTTCGGGCTAACAGCTCTCATCAGCCAGGCTAGCTTGAATCCAGTGGCAAAGTGAGCAAGGGACCCACGTCTGGGCATACCCTGCCAACTTAGGGCGAACAAAGCAAACGCAAGGAGATAATGGACGGAGTGCTGAAACTTTTCAGACACTCACCCCCAATCACAGATCTGGGTTGAATCCATCATCGTTCTTTAGCTCACTTCACCACCCCAGTTCAGACACAGATATATGCAAATCAGTCTTGACCCTGTGCCTCAAGGGAACAGGCCAGCCCAAACTGCCAAGCTATGTCTTCCCTGGACCAGAAACAAGCATCCTGGGACCGGTTTCGGGCTAACAGCTCTCATCAGCCAGGCTAGCTTGAATCCAGTGGCAAAGTGAGCAAGGGACCCACGTCTGGGCATACCCTGCCAACTTAGGGGCGAACAAAGCAAACACAAGGAGATGATGGACGGAGTGCTGAAACTTTTCAGACATTCACCCCCAGTCACAGATCTGGGTTGAATTCATCATCGTTCTTTAGCTCACTTTGCCACCCCAGTTCAGACACAGCTATATGCAAATCAGTCTTGACCCTGTGCCTCATGGGAACAGTCCAGCCCGAACTGCCAAGCCATGTCTTCCCTCGACCGGAAACAAGCATCCTGGGACCGGTTTCGGGCTAACAGCCCTCATCAGCCAGGCTAGCTTGAATCCAGTGGCAAAGTGAGCAAGGGACCCACGTCTGGGCATACCCTGCCAACCTAGGGCGAACAAAGCAAACACAAGGAGATGATGGACGGAGTGCTGAAACCTTCCAGACACTCACCCCCAGTCACAGATCTGGGTTGAATCCATCATCGTTCTTTAGCTCACTTCGCCACCCCAGTTCAGACACAGCTATATGCAAATCAGTCTTGACCAGGATGCTTGTTTCCGAGCAAAAGAATGATGGATTTAACCCAGATCCTTGTGACTGGGGGTGAATGTTTGCATTGTCCAGCATTCCGCCCATCAATTCTTTCTTTTGCATTTGTCGCCCTAAGTGGGAAGGATATGCCCAGACGTGGGTCCCGTGCTCACTACACCACTGGATTCAAGCTAGCCTGGCTGATGAAGGGTGATGCCCTGAAACCGGTCCCAGGATGCTTGTTTCCGGTCCAGGGAGGACCTGGCTTGGCAGTTCGGGCTGGACTGTTCCCACAAGGAACAGGGTCAAGACTGATTTGCATATGGCTGGGTCCAAACTGGGGTGGTGTGGTGAGCAAAAGAATGATGGATTTAACCCATATCCTTGTGACTGGGGGTGAATGTTTGCATTGTCCAGCATTCCGTCCATCAATTGTTTCTTTTGCATTTGTCGCCCTAAGTGGGAAGGGTATGCCTAGACGTGGGTCCTGTGCTCACTACACCACTGAATTCAAGCTAGCCTGGCTGATGAAGGGTGATGCCCTGAAACCGGTCCCAGGATGCTTGTTTCCGGTCCAGGTAGGACCTGGCTTGGCAGTTCGGGCTGGACTGTTCCCACAAGGAACAGGGTCAAGACTGATTTGTATATGGCTGGGTCCAAACTGGGGTGGTGTGGTGAGCAAAAGAATGATGGATTTAACCTAGATCCTTGTGACTGGGGGTCAATGTTTGCATTGTCCAGCATTCCGTCCATCAATTGTTTCTTTTGCATTTGTCGCCCTAAGTGGGAAGGGCATGCCCAGACGTGGGTCCCGTGCTCACTACACCACTGGATTCAAGCTAGCCTGGCTGATGAAGGGTGATGCCCTGTAACCGGTCCCAGGATGCTTGTTTCCGGTCCAGGGAGGACCTGGCTTGGCAGTTCGGGCTGGACTGTTCCCACAAGGAACAGGGTCAAGACTGATTTGCATATGGCTGGGTCCAAATTGGGGTGGTGTGGTGAGCAAAAGAATGATGGATTTAACCCAGATCCTTGTGACTGGGGGTGAATGTTTGAATTGTCCAGCATTCCGTCCATCAATTGTTTCTTTTGCATTTGTTGCCCTAAGTGGGAAGGGTATGCCCAGACGTGGGTCCCGTGCTCACTACACCACTGGATTCAAGCTAGCCTGGCTGATGAAGGGTGATGCCCTGAAACCGGTCCCAGGATGCTTGTTTCCGGTCCAGGGAGGACCTGGCTTGGCAGTTCGGGCTGGACTGTTCCCACAAGGAACAGGGTCAAGACTGATTTGCATATGGATGGGTCCAAACTGGGGTGGTGTGGTGAGCAAAAGAATGATGGATTTAACCCAGATCCTTGTGACTGGGGGTGAATGTTTGCATTGTCCAGCATTCCGTCCATCAATTGTTTCTTTTGCATGACACCAGAGGTAACCGTTTCTAATTGTCACAATTGGATACTAGTAACCCTATAACCCTTGATTACCATGGAACTCCCACAAATCATTTCCCACTTCAACAGCAATGGCATTGTAATGTTACTGGCCACTACCCTTGCAGAAACCAGCCCCGCTACTGCCCCATTTCGTCCAGCATGCCCAGCTATGGCACTGCAAGCACAAAGAGCTGCAATTCCAGTCATCACTGAAAAACAGATATTACACATCATGCCACGTGTACCACTGCAGCAGTGCTGCTACAATGTGGGGTGCTGCCTAGCAGCAGTAGTATTATCTATTGCTTTGACTGATGCTGGGCTTCCTCCAGATGTGCTGCCCCTGTGTGCTAGTGGGCTATCATAACAATGAGTAGGGTTTATGTTGCACTTTGCGGGTTTATCTAGTGTGCTAGTATGTTGCACTTAAATGCACGCTTGAGTACATACTCTTTGGCATGTGCGCAGTATAGTGATTCAGTCTCACGGTGGCCCAGAATATGGAGGGCAGTTTGCTGCACATGCACACTATGGGCCCGATTCCGATGTCGTTCGGAAGGCCTCCGAATCGGATTTGGCTTTCCCGGATCCAATTCGTAGCCCTTGTTTACGACTGAATCGTACACAGGTCCGAACGACCAAGTACGATGTGAAGATCGCGTACGCGCCGACCGAATCATTTCCGGGACCCGAACCTGTCCGTACGACTCCTTCGTAGCCAAATCGTGCCGCGCTGTGGAGCCGAATTCCGACCGAGCGAGTACGATGCACGATTCAGACAGCCGCTTCGCCTCGGTCTCAGCGAGACAAAATGGCTGTTGGAATCGTACTTCGGGGGGGCCTAGCAGGCCCCCCTTCACCCGGGGCCCTCCGAATCTGTCACCGGGGTTTGCCCATGGGTCCCCCCGATCCAGGCATGCACAGTGTGGCAGGCACCATTGGGTGCCCGCCACAGGGTGTACGCTTTTCCCCACCCACCCCTTTTTGCTATGGGAGCCTGTGTACGCATCGGTACACAGGCTCCCATAGAGTTCAATGGGAGTCTGAGCGAACCGAGTCCGTAAGCATACGGCTGCATCGTACTCGCTCGTTTGGACTCTCGGAGCACGTTTCGCTCGGAAAGCCCTCCGGATCCGAGTCGTACGGAGGGCTTTCCTAGCGAGATCGGAATCGGGCCCTAAGTGTGTTCACACACAAGATGGCTGGAGTGGTTTCAGGTTTGGTGCACTGGACGGGAGTCGGTCTGGGAAGGCAGCTGCTAAAAATAGCTGTGGAGTAGTTCATGTGAGACCAGAAGCACATTTCTAGAGTAGGAGGTGTCTGCGAGCACTATGTGGCCAAAGGCAGTTAGCTGTGATTCTTTTCACTGATCTAACTGGTGCTTGGCGATGCCATTAAACACAATCAGTTGTGCATATGATTTGGGGGCTAGTGATCCTTGCAGGGGGGAGGATTTGAGGGCAGAGGAACCTGCTAGCAGTCATTGGGTAAGGCTTTTCAAAAGTAAGTAAATGGGCAGCCTGGATCATTAATGCAACAACCTTCGCTCACACCTTTTGTTAGGAGAGGCAATCCATTAATGCTCCCAGAGGAGGAAGAGGACTCCCCATAGGAACAATTGCTGCAGTATTGTATTAAAAGTAAGACTCATCCATTGTTAAATAAACATGTAGCGAGTTTTCAGCAATAGCCTGAAAAAGAAATATGCGTCAAGTGAGGGTCTTCTAGGCCATGCTTGGAGAGTCTTCTTGGTTCGAAGAAATGGCCGCTTATCTCCAGAGGCAGTGCCAGACACCCAATTGTACAGGTAGTCTAGCAATGCTCCAGAGAAGAATCCAGCAAGAAAGAGAAAATACTGGTTGAAACCAGAAACGTGTCCACTGAGTCCAGGGAGCAAGCAACAATTCGGAAACAATTGAGACGCAACTGGACTTCATAAAGGAACTCCTTTTATAGTGGAAAACAGAATATGACATCATCCAAGAAGAAGTTCGGCCATCTTGTATTGAGATTCGAATGTTAAACAAAAACAATACATCTGTAATGTTTCTAAAAAACATAAGGTATCAAATTAAAATTAGCATTGAATAATACAAATTATGCCTGTATTCATTAAATATATGTTATATGCAGCTTATATGCAGTAGCTCTCCTGCATGCAGTGTTTCCCTAAAGTCAGCATGCAGGGAAACTCGCCAAATAATCCTCTGCTTGGTCAAAAAATGCCACAGCCCGAGAGTAGCAAAGGTCAGGTAAGATCCCTACAGTATGTGGACAACTTTTCAAACCCTTATGATGGAAAAACAAAGAATCCTAAATAACAAGAGCACTCTCACACTCCTCAAAGACTAGTAGTCACACACTACCAGAAGAATTCTTACACCCCTGGCAAAGTACCAGCCACACACTACAAGAAGCATTCTTACCCAGGGCGGCTGATGTGTTTGGGTGCCGGGTTCCATCCTTCTAATTCTCCTGGCTGTGCATGCCAGTCATCTAATTCGGATCCACCAACAGCCACATTTTGTGTTATTAAGTAAATAAAATACACACTGTATTGCATTTGCATTGCCCACAGTACCGCCAGTGCCTGGGTGTCTCTGTCTGACCTTCGTTTATGCAGTCGTCAGGCAACGCATGTGCTATCATGAAGACCTAAAGGCTTACCTTACGCTAGCCTTGGACTGCCATGATCAGGGGCCTTTGGGGTCCACCTCCAGACAGTAGCGGCCGGTGTCTGTGCAAAGTGGCGGGCGAAGGGAGAGGGGGGACTGGGGAAGGACAACAAAAAAATAATAATAATAAAAGCACTTACCTGTGCGACGCTCCTCTCTGACTCCGTCACCATGCACTGCAGGCACAGGCTGCCAGAATCCCCGGGGCCAATCCTGACACTGCATGAAAGCAGCATCAGGATTGGCCTGAGTGCCTTGGATTTCGCTCCCAGGTAGACTGGGAGCCTGTGCCTGCTCTCTCCAACCCAGCAACGCAGCTGGGGTTGGAGAGAGCTTCAGCGCGCATGATGGTGTGGCAGGCCAAACCGTCATGTGCACTGACAACCAGTGCACCTACCACTCCCCGTCTGCCTGCAATTCCCATTGCCACACCCCCTAGACATCGCTACAGAGAAAAATAAACCGATAAACACAGGTCCATTATCGTTTTATTTAATTTTTTTTGGCTGCTGGCAGGTAGGGGGCGCTGCTGCCTTCAGATGATGTGCAACTGCATTTCTTTTTAAGCAGCCCGAGCATTTTTGGAATCAGCCCGGTACTGCCAAGGGCTGCAAGTCAGTCATTGCATGCATGCAATTCAGATTCAGCCGCCATCAGCTTCAGTGCTGATTGGACTACATGTTAGGGATGATGCAGACCCACAGCACTAGGGTCACCCAGATAGGTCAGAGCAAAGAGCCCTCAGTCCCTCACTCTGGAAAGGAGACTACTCATAGCTTGGGGCAGAAGGCTGCCATTGTTTGGCCTCGACTCTCTGCTGTCTTCTCAGATAAGAACTGAGCAGCAAGCTCTGCCAGCAGCGCGCATTTAGGTGCATTCTAGAAAGTATTGGAACTGTGAGCATGAGTGAAATGGGGAGCCAAGGGGGCAAAATGTGAGTGCAGGCACTGCATGAGTATGGTGGCATGGTACGAGAAGAGGTTAAAAAAGCAAAATATTGACCTCCTGTTAAATGCATATAATACAAACACCCGCCATAATGAAAATTAAATGCAAGTGAAAGTAATCAATCGGAAGTGCACTTTTTTACGTTATGACAGCTCAATTCAGTAATGTGACCACTGCAGGGCCGTATACAATGTGCTCCGGAGGTGCAATAGGCATGAGCACCCGCTGTGTGTGCCCCTTGGGCACAATGGTATTACAGAAGGGGCTGCAGATGCTTGTGCAACACTGTAATACTGATAGAGCTGGCACACATGTATCACCACGGCTGTCATGAGAGGGTGATACCTCATTTGCGAAGGGGCATGAGAATTTTGTTGCCTTCGTGCCCGTGGCATAGTATAGATGCGGGCACAGAGTCAAACAAGCCCTTAAGAGGTGCATTCACAGTGCGCCACAAAAAAGGGGCATATTGTCAGCGCACCACCTGAAGGCCGTCCTCTGAAGGGGACAAAAGTGGTCCCATGAACCGCCCACAGACATCCACCTGCAGGCAAGTGCAGTCACTCACTGCACCTGCCTGCAGGGGGATCTCTCTCCCCTATTCAAAGTACAGGCAGGTTGCCACCTGTACAGAGAAGCAGCTGCTCTGTATTTCACTGAATGTGCTGCCCCTAGGGCAGCTCAAGTTCACTGCCATGAGGGCAGCGCATTCATTATAATAGAGCACACTTTACCTGCTTACACCCAGCACACCTGTTTGTGCCTTCGTTTGAGGGTGCCTGCTACCTGAAAGAAATGAAATGAAAATTAAATTAAAAATAATTTATAAAGCGCTCTAATACCAGGATGTGTCTAGGCGCCAATCCACTAAAGAAAAGGCAAAGCCTTCCTGACGGTCCAGGACCTGAGTCTATTGAATAAAGAGCCATGTTCTTAATGCCTTTCAGAAGGCAAGAAGATCAGTCTGCATTTTTAGATTGAGGGGCATGGAGTACCACAACCTAGCTGTGCAGGTCAAAAAACTCCTGCCACCCCAAGTTGATCTCTTAAATTTAGAAGAAATATAAATGTATGCAATTCATTAATAAGCAAATCTAAAGGCTGCTTGAGAACCAGTATGAACATGTCTGTAAGTGATGTAGTCAACTGAGGCTTCATAGTGACAAAGATTTATTCCTTTTTCGGGGTAATGCAGGGGTGCTTCCAGCTGAGTTTTGGGATGCACCCTTCTAATGGAAAGTTATAAAAAAAGGTTTGAACTAGAAGCTCTCTCGCGACAGAGTAGCCTCTCCTCCAAGCTGAAGGTCTTCCCCGCCTGATTTACAGATGGGTGGACTTTAAGTATGTCCGCGACGGAAACTATTCCATCTCCGTCACTGACATACTCCTCCGACAGTCCGACTGAGTAAGTGCCTCAAGAGGTTTGGCCATTGGAACGCCTGCTTGATTTAGAATGGCTGGCCGTCCACCAATAGCGTGCCTGCTACCTGTGCACCAGAACTTCAAAAAGCATATTAGACTGCGGTGGGGAGGCTGCAGACAGCAGCCAGAGAATTCACAGGGCCTGGATGTGTCATGCAAGGCAGTGTGACCTTGTGCATTTGGAACCACCACAACAAAACTGACTAGTATTATTGATTTTATTGTAGTTCACCAGCACCAGCACCAGCACTCCATTTGCTCATCAAAAATCTCAATTACCTTCAGCCTCACTCTTCAGGTAGCTAAAGAACCTAAGCCTGGGCAGTGGCGACTGGCATGTACCGAGGATGGGGATGCGAGGGGCACAACAAAAAAATTAAAAATAAATAAACTTACCTTACTTTCTTCGCCGTGCGTCGTCCCCCTCCCTCTGGCGTCTTCTGTAAGCCCCGGAGCTGGGAACTGCGCTACCCAATCCTGGCTCTGCTTTCACAGCATGAAAGCAGCACTAGAATTGGATGGAGCGACCTCTCTCAGCGCTTCGAAGAGCACTGGAGGCCTGTGCTTTCTCTAACCCAGCTGTCTAAGACAGCTGGGTTAGAGAACTTTAAAATGAGCATGTGGCGGACGGCTTTTTTCGTATAATGCCGCCAGGCTCTGGAATACCCTACCGCTGTATCTTCGTAGGGAATCCAACCATCTTACCTTCCGAAAACAGCTAAAGACCTGGCTCTTCCCTTAGGGCGTCTGTCCGCTCTAGTTTCTGCTTCAGCGCTGGGATGCTCCCGGGTAGCCATGCGCTATATAAATGCCATTTCATTCATTCATTCATGTCTGGCTGGCTGGCCCAAGACGGCCGGCCAAAAAGACATGCACATTTTAAAGGCAATATCTCTCTGCTGCTGCCACTCGGCAGCGCTGGCCCCGGCCAGTCCTGATACTTAGTTCAGGACGGGTTGCTGAAAAATAAAACGGTAACAAATAAACTTTATTTACCATTTTATTTTTCAGCTCTGGGGCTTGTGGTGCGATGCTCCTCTGCTCAAGTGGAGGCGTCGCCCCTGGGTCAATCCATTTTCCACAGACCAGATGATGCTGGGGGTGAGAGGGATGGCTGGTCAATTTACTTTAAAAATTGTGCTGAAAAATGCATCAGTTTACACAAATATTTGAAGAAATTCTAAAAGGCAGGTCCCTACGAACCGCCTGGGAAATATTCAGCACGATCACTGCACTTGCTCACATGCCAAAGTTAGTCAGTTTGTCTTGCACCCCAGCATTTTCAAATTCCACCAGCCTCCCCTGTTCTTATCCCCTCACAAACTATCAGTCTTGCACTACCGACAGCACTCCCAGTCCCATCAGAGTAGCAGTTTCATTCAATCAGATGCACTCTCTAACCTCTCATAGGCTAGTAGTCACACACATTCCTAAAAGACAAACAGCTGGACACTGACAGCATTATCATACCACTCACACACTAGCACTTTCAAACTACCAACAACATTCCGAACAGACTAAAGGTCACCCAGTGCCAATCGCACTTTTCACACTACTCACAGAGTTGCAGTCTCACACTACCAACACCCCCTGACACTCCTCACTGACTAGCAGTCTCTCACTGTGGAAGCATTCTCACACTCTTCACGGACTGGCAGCCACACAATACCCAAAGCACACTCACACCACCATAAACTAGTGTCAAAGCCAATAACTCTGGCTACCAACTCAAAGTGCCTCTGCAATAATTGGCGAGTATGCATGCGTGGCACTGTGATTGGGAGAGTGGGTGAATGTAGGAATGTGTCAATTAGTTGATGAATAGATGGATGCGTGAGTGCTCAGATTAGTGTCTAAGTGCGTGGATGATGAGTGATTGAATTCACTGATTGAGTGATGAGTTGACTGCATGGATGGAAACATCCAAGCACTTTAAGTTGTAAGCTACACCTACCAGCTTTGCTAACATGTATTTTCTTACTGAAAATATGTCATGATGGCGCCCACCTCACACCACCATGATCAAGCGTTGTACCTTGAGTAAGAGCCGTGCTGCAGAGAAAGTCATGGGATTACTGCTCTTTTACACATATTCTTGGATTCTCTGGAGTGTATGATGCGTGACTAACCACTAACAAGCACAGGAACAAAAATCGAGATTTGGTTTCTATTGTCTTATGAAACAGTAACACAAGCAGTCTGGAAACCCCATCGGGTAGCAGTCTGCTGTATACGTGTGCTTAGTCAGCTCACTGACTTTTGTATTTCTCGTCACTACTTTCCTGCAGTCTAAACCTGCACAGGCCACGCGACACGGGGCTGTTTGTATGCTGTGACTTGCATATCTCTTGTTTGTACAGGTGATGTGCAGATGCACTTGTTACAGGAAGCCACTCCCAGTCTGATGTTTGCTAGTCATCACAAAGACAGCAAAGATTTTCCCAGACATATTGCAACAATTGTTGAGCGGAAATGTGTGCATTTTCCCTCACAGGAACTACAAATACTTTTCTTTAAGGTAGCACACCTGTGTTTCAGGCTTTGCACTCAGTCTACACCTTTTGATGTGCTGTTCAATATTGCACTGTGTTAGATTAAGCCGATGGGGTAGTAAGGTGCTGTAACTCCAGTGCAGTTCAGTGCAGTAGGCCCCTCAGTAGATGGGCTCTGGTGCCAATGCACATCTTGCACTTATAATGGTTACAACCCTGAATTCTGCAACATGTGGTACATTAGTTCCAGGGGCGCAACTAGACCCGAACTTCAGGGGGGGCTAACACTCCCAGCCAGGGCTGGCCCTAGCACTGGTCGCACATGGTGCAACATTTTTTTTTTTGCCGCCCCCTCCCCCATTTCCTCCTTTTCCATGAATTCCCTCAGTACCACTCACCAACAATGCACCTCATCTCTCTGTAGCACCTTTCTGACAAACATTTCATTTTTTTATAGCGCTACTCCTAGTACACTCACACTCATTTCTGTGATCTGCATGGCACACGTTCTTTGTAGCAGGCACATTAAACCTCTGCACTGTGTAGGTGGCAGGAGTGCCCATGTGAGTGCATGGTGAGCGATGCAACAGTGTGAGAGTAGGGTAAGAGGAGTGACTGCAGGGTGAGTGAGGTGAACATATGGTGCGGATGTAGGTGCAGAATGGGATGAATGAATGCATGGTTAGTGATGGGCTTGTTTGAGTGAGATTGCAGATTAAGCAGTGAGGGGGGCAGGTGGGTGAAGTGTCACATGAGTGCGGGTGAGTAGTGTGTTCATGTGCCTACAGGGTGAGGTACAGGGTGAACAGCGCAAGTGCATTGTGAGTGCAGAGTGATAGCTGTGAGTGCAGGTTGAGCGGGTGAATGGTGTCAGTGCATGGTGATTAGTGTGAGAGCATTGTGAACACTGTGAGTGCAGGGTGAACGTGAAAGTGAAGGGTGAGAATGAGAAGTGAGTTGCGTGAATGCAGGGTGCATTCACAGACACTTGAAGTAACTCAGCATGAGTTTCAGATATAAGTTAAACCATTGCTATTATGCAGGGCTTTAAGTGGGATGAAAAAACTGGGGAGTGTAAGAAGCTGGGTTTCTGTTGCAGTAAACCCGCCACTTTTTGCTAGATTTCTAATGCACTTTGACTTGATGTGCCCTGGGTCCCTGCCAATCAGATTCCCAGGGCCTGTGTTATTTCCCAAAACTGTACCTTTGTACTCCCAATTGGCACCTCTCTGGCCACATGTAAGTCCCTTGTATAAGGTACCAAGGACACTGTGACCAGGGTAGGCTTCTAAGGGCTATTGTGTCACCCTTAGAGGTCTTGTACCTTAACACACACACACACTGCCATTGCAGGCTGCGTGTTTTGGTGCAGAGAAAAGTGAAGAGTCGACATGGCACACATCCCTGTGTGCCATGCCTGCAACCCAATGCCTATGGTATAGGTAAGACACCCCTCTAGCTGGGTGCACAATACCAGAGGTGAGGAACAGTTGCATGAGCACTGTACCCCTACAGTGTCTAAGTCCATTTTTAGACATTGTAAGTGCAGTAAAGCCATAAAGAGTATATGGTCTGGGAGTTTGTCATTACGAACTCCACGGCGCCATAATGGCATTACAGAATTCTGGGAAGTTTGGTAGCAAACTTCTCAGCATAATAAACCCACACTGATGCCAGTGTGGGATTTATTATACAATGTACTCAGAGGGCATCTTAGAGATGCCCCCTGAAAAACAACCAGCCTCTGGTGGGTTCCCTGACTGGTACACACCAGCCTGCCACCACGAGACATGTTTCTGGACCCCTGGGGGGGGAGCCTTTGCTCCCTGAGCCCAGAAACAAAGTCTTTCCTGGACAGAGGTGGTCACACCTCCCCCAGGCCAGGAAGAGCCAACTATGGCAGGGGAGCTTCAAAGGCCTTGCCTTGCTGCCTTTGTACTGCGACTCCAAGCCTCTCCTGCTATCAGGAGCAGGCCCCCTTCCCGTCTCCCCTCCTTTTCGGCGGGAAGACAGGGGGGAAAAATTAGCACAGCCCAGAAGGTGTGCCCACCTCTGCCAATTCCACCCCTCAGGTGGGGGAGGCTAGGTGAAGCCCACTCTTTAGTGCTCGCCATCTTGCAGATGGCAGGCCCTCTCCAATCAGGATTAGGGATTGTGCCCACTCCCCCACATGGGGTGAACACACCAAGGGTGTAGTCACCCTAAGTTCAGTAGCCCATTGGCTACTGACCTTGAGACCGCTAAAATGTCCCCTAAATTCAGTATTTAGGGGGCAGCCCTGAACCAAGAAGACAGATTCTCGCAACCTAAGAAGAAGAAGCATGAAAGAAGACGCCCAGCAGAGGAGACTGCAGAGAAGACCCGACTTGGCCCCAGTCCTACCGGCCCGTCTGCAGTTTCCAGAGATCCTGTGCCAAAAGTCACCTTGTCCTGCAGCCAGTGACCTCCAGAATCCTTGGGAGGACTGACTGCCTTCAACAAAGACCAGATCTCCTGTGAACAGCAGCTCTGTTCAAAAGAAACTCCCAAGACAGACTCTGAGCCTGCTGAGGCCAAAGAAACCCGACGCCTGGAACCACCACTGCACCTGACGCCTACGACCCGAATCTGGGTGGCCCACCGGTCCCAGCGAGGTCTCCCAGCGCTCTAGAGTCTGAGTCCACTGTGGGATGACCCCTCCAGGACTCCCCAACGTCGCCTGCAGCCTCTTCACGGAGACCCCCCCAACCGCGAGTGGCCCGGTAAGGTGAAATCTGACCTCAAAAGACACCCCTGCATCCAGCCACCCTGCACCCTGGAGAAGAGAACTGAGGTGCACCTACGTCCCCGAGCCCCCAACTTAACTGCCCAGCTGTTGGTTCCCCCGGTAGTCTTCCTGGACCGAGCCTGCAGCCAAAAAACAAAACCGGCAATCCCAATAGAAAACAACAGGGCACCCAACACCAAAACAGCACCCTGCACCTGGACGCCCCTGTGCAGCTGTGGGTGCACCTTGTATGCTAACTCTGACCCCCCCTTTGCCCTGAGCCTAACACCAGGAGCTTTGCTGCCACAACGTTGTGGCCTGCTTGTGAGCAGCCATCAACCGGAGGCCCCCTATCCCCCATTGGATAACATTGGGCCTCAGCACTCTGCACACGGCCGCCCTAGTGCCACTAAGGGTGTTCTGACAGTGCATCCTCGACCGTGGAGGAACCCTGGTTCTAATCCCAGAATACCAACTCCCACAAACCAGTACTTACCTGCAAACCGATAACTTCATTTCCTCCCATAGGATTGCATTGACTGCTTTTCTTTGAAAATTGTTTTGTGTGGAGGTGGTTTGTATGAAACATTGAAAAACTGCATATGTGTAAAAACTGAAGTACTTACCTTTTGTCTAGGAAATGTCTCAGTGTGATATCTAGGCATATCACACTGATTAGCAAAAGTAACTTAAAAAGTAACGTGCACAGTAATCTGTAAAGTAACTGAAAATTAATTTCGAACTGTTTACTTACCTGTAAATCAACCAACTGCATTTGAACCTGCATTCAACTGTAAATCACTGCATAAGATTTTGCAAAGTATTATTTCACTTACCTGCACCAGGTCTTGCTTGGTTTTAGAAATAAAATAACTAAGTAATATTTTTATACAAACAAATTGGTCTGAGTTCAGTCTTTGAGTGTGTGACATCATTTCTTGCCTGAGTGTGTCCAATAAATGCTTAACACTACCCTCTGATAAAGCCTTACTGCTGGCCCAGACTACCACAAATAGAGAGTAAGGTGCTATCTACTTTTACCTCTGCCTACTTTTGGGGTTCCACTGGACTTGGTGCACACTATACCTCATTTTGGTATAGTATATACAGAGCCAGCTTCCTACAGGGGGTCTCTCAAAGGGGCAATATAATTAAGGGCGTGGCTTAAAACATTTATGCTAAAAATCTGTGCCCGACTGGTATTCCGCTGCTTCTGTTATTGCCTCCACATAAGTACCATTACACCTACAACAAGCCAGGACTATTGGCTTTGTCAAAGGTTGTTAGTTGCATAAGATAAATATACTACATGCATACATACAACTATGGCTTTGTTGTGTATAATATTGGAAATGCTTTAGTTCTTGTGCAAGAGGTTGTGGCGTAATAGTTAGAGCTGCCAACTTTGGAGCTGAGGAAGCAGGTTTGAGTCTCAGCGTCAGCTCAACATCCTGTGTTTCTGGGCAAATCACTTAATCGTCCGTGTCTGCCAAAAAATAAATGAAGATGTCCTTGTTGGTGCTCATGTAAAGCACTTCAAGTTTAGCAATACACAACTGCAAATAAATAAAAGTTACATCAAAACAGTGAACTGCTGCAGAGTTAATATTTTTTTTCCAGTCTGAGTGTGAGGGTGAAAATGGAGAGCCCGATAGGGACCCGTCACAATGGAAAGCATTGTCCATAGTAAACTTCAGGATACATCGGACTATAGAGCATAGAAGTAACATGATCACAAAGTGCTAAGGATCCTGCACAGAAATTCTCTGATATTGACAGCCTCATTCATCTTATTCCAAGATCCTGAAAAGACAAAAGAGCAAGTCCCAAGTTCCTTCAGGAGGAGGCTTCTGAACAAAGGCAAATTTAGAAGCCTCCTAATGAAGAGGCACCTTAATTTGCACCAAGTTGTGTGTCACTTCATTCAGATTTAGGGGATAAGGTCTGGATGTTCGACAGAGATGAAGCCCTCCAGTACCAGCTATCTGAAGACCTCCTGTTAGAACAATGCAGCACGCTCAAGAGATTGATGAGCTTGTGTCAGCCCCACAGCAGGAAGGGCTACACCTGTGGGCAGTAGGCCCCATGCACCACCACATCCTTCACACATCCCAACTCTAGGTGAATCAAGGCCAGATGCTCCAGCAGTGGAGTCCCCACTCCCTATGAGACAGGAGAGTGGAAGAAAGTCCAGAGCGATACTTCTCTGTGGCATCTTGGCATTGAGAAGGACAACATTTTGAAAGTGGCTTAAAGAAATAGTATATTTTTGGGAATATGATGGCAGTGCCACTTTGTCAATGGAGTTGTGTGGAACTGCTAATATGAATGATGGTTGTAGACTACATTTTCATAGGACTGCTCCAGAAGAATGTTAGACGTGCCTGTGACAGTAGAGTGAAAGCTGAAATATAATACTAATAGGTAATCGTTTATCAGTAGCGATGCATATTCGAAAACGAAAGGGTCTAGATCCAGTGAGACAATGGTGTAATAAAGAAATGGGGCTAATTTACAAAGGCATTCATTAGTACGTGAAGCAGTACTCCTGTAGTATTACTTCATGTAAAGAGCTTCCACGTCTCAGGGGTAGTAAGCACTATATAAAAGCAATTACAATAAAATACAATACTCTTAAAAGCATTTGTGAATTGCCCCCAAAACATCTAAAATGGGAATATCCAGGAAACATCCATAAACAATTTGTAGCAATAGAATGTACTGTGTCCTCTTTGCTTTTATACCAATAAGGAGTTCGGTTTTTCAAGCCCAATTCACAAGGGGATTTATGAGCGTGTGAAGAAGTAATCATCCCCATTGGGTTTAATTCACCTCTCCTTTAGGCCTGGGTTAAGTGTTTCTGTTACACAAGTAAGGGGTGTAGAGACAGAATATCGAATCACAAATATAGATTTACACAAATATTGAGTCAAAAATATCGTGGGTCAGATATCGAATTTAGGTAAGTAATATCGATGTTTAAAATATCGAAGTGTAAAATATCGTTTGCAAAAATATAGTTGTTAAAAATATCGATTTTTTATTAATGTTATGTATATATTTTATATGTATGTGATGTACGTTTTTTGCATAAGATTTGTTTGTATTTTTAATATATGTGTTAAATTTTTAGTAGTTATTAATTTTTTTTAATTTCATTTTTGCGTTTTTAGTTCCATATCGGGTTGTGGGTTTATAGGGGAAAAGGGTGGGAAGTAATTTAATTATATAAAATTAATTGATTATTTTTAGTAGTTATTAATATTTTTTTATTTGAATTTTGCATTTTTAGTTCCATAGCGGGTTGTGGGTTTATAGGGGAATAGGGTGGGAAGTAATTTAATTATATTACATTTTTTGAATATTTTTTATTTATTATTTGTTTAATTGATATGTTATAGTGTTAAATGGGTAAAGTAATTTATTATTAATTAATTAATATTTGGTTGTTAATTAATTTTAATTAGTTAATTGGTAATTAATTATGGTAATTGTGTAGTTAATTTTTGGTGTGTGTTGTGTTTTTAGGTGTAAAGGGTTTGAAGGGTGGGAAGTAATGTATTTTTAATTGATGAATTAATAATTAGTTGTTCATTAATTTTTATTAATTAATTAGTAATTAATTATGGTAATTGTTTAATTAATTTTAGGTGTGTGTTGAGGTGTTTATAGGAGTAAAGGGTGGCAAGTATTTTGTGTTTAATTAATTATTATATAGTTGTTAATTATTGTTAATTATTTGATATTTATTTTGTGTAAATGTTTATTTTTTGTGTGTGTTGTTTTTACTTTTGAAGGGGTAAAAGGTGGATATTAAATACATTTTTAAATATTTCATTAGTTGTCAATAGTAATAGTTTTTCTTTTAAAAATAATATTTAATTGTGTTTTATTATTTTATAGTTTAATTTAAGTGTGTGTTGTGGATATTATAGTGTTAAAGCATGTGTACTCAATGAATGTTTATTATATTTTTTGTTAATAAGATTTTTTTAATTGATTATTAATTATGTTAATTATGGAAATAAATATAATTAAAAATGTTGAAGTGTTTTGTTATTGGTGTGGTGTTATAGGGTAGAAAATAAAATAAATACATTTATGTTTTAAATAATTTTTTTGTTTGTTAATATTTGCTACTTCTAAATAATTATTGTTTAAATATGTATTTATGAATGTATTTTATATATTATTTACAGGCTTTTGTTATATGCAATTAATATTATAGGTTGTGTTCTTTTTATATGTTTGATATATTTAATTTTATATTTTTAAAATATTCTTTATTTATTTTTATGATTTTTAAAACATTTTAATATTTTTTTGTTTTTTTTCAATTGTTTAAGTGTTATTAGTAATTTTTGTTTCTCTGATATCCAACACTTTCCCTAATGTTGCAATCACTGGAGTGGGAATAGTAATTCTTACCTCTCCGCTATCCAGCACTTTCCCTACTGTTGCATTCGTTGGAGTGGAAATAGTAATTTTTACCCCTCCGCTATCCAGCACTTTCCCTACTGTTGCACTCACTGGAGTGGGAATAGTAATTTTTACTCGTCCTCTATCCAACACTTTCCCTACTGTTGCACTCACTGGAGTGGTAATAGTAATTTTTGCCCCTCCGCTATCCAACACTTTCCCTACTGTTGCACTCACTGGAGTGGGAATAGTAATTTTTATCCCTCCACTATCCAACAGTTTCCCTACTGTTGCACTCACTGGAGTTGGAATAGTAAATGTAATTACTCCGCTATCCAACACTTACCCTACTTTTGCACTCACTGGAGTGGGAATAGTAATTTTTACCCCTTCGCTATCCAACACTTTCTCTACTGTTGCACTCTTTGGAGTGGGAATTGTCATTTTTGCCCCTCCACTATCCAACACTTTCCCTACTGTTGCACTCACTGGAGTGGGATTAGTAATTTTTACCCCTCCACTATCCAACATTTTCCCTACTGCTGTACTCACAGGAGTTGGAATAGTAAATTTAATTCCTCCGCTATCCAACACTTACTCTACTTTTGCACTCACTGGAGTGGGAATAGTAAGTTTTTACCCCTCCGCTATCCAACACTTTCCCTACTGTTGCACTCTTTGGGGTGGGAATAGTAATTTTTACCCCTCTGCTATCCAACACTTTCCCTACTGTTGTACTCTTTGGAGTGGGAATAGTAATTGTATCCCCTCCACTATCCAACACTTTCCCTACTGTTGCCATCACTAGAGTAGGAATAGTAAATTTAATTCCTCCGGTATCCAACACTTACCCTACTTTTGCACTCACTGGTATTGGAATAGTAATTTTTACCCCTCCGCTATCCAACACTTTCTCTACTGTTGCATTCTTTGGAGTGGGAATAGTAATTTTTACCCCTCCGCTATCCAACACTTTCCCTACTGTTGCTATCACTGGAGTGGGAATAGTAATTTTAATTCCTCCGGTATCCAACACTTACCCTACTTTTGCACTCACTGGAGTGGGAATAGTAATTTTTACCCCTCCGCTATCCAACACTTTCCATACTGTTGTACTCTTTGGAGTGGGAATAGTAATTTTTACCCCTCAGCTATCCAACACTTTCCCTACTGTTGCACTCTTTGGAGTGGGAATAGTAATTTTTTCCCCTCTGCTATCCAACACTTTCCCTACTGTTGCTATCACTGGAGTGGCAATAGTAATTTTTACCCCTCGGCTATCCAACACTTTCCCTACTGTTGCACTCACTGGAGTTGGAATAGTAAATTTAATTATTCCGCTATCCAACACTTTCCCTACTGTTGCTCTTATTGTATTGAGAAATGTAAGTTTATTTTTTTTAATAGTTTAATGCTTTCATTTATTATAGAATGTCTTTTTTATTTTAAATTATTGATATGTATATATATATATACATATTATTTTTATATAATTTTAAAGTTTACAAATTAAATAAAAATAATAGTTAATAAATAATTTTTAAGTAAATATATGTATATGTATAAATGTTTGTTTGTGTGTTTATATTTTTTTAATTAAGTTTATTTGTTATATTTAGTTAAAATGTATATTAAATTTAATTAATTTTGTTAAAAATAAGATTAATATTTAATATATTTACTATATATTATTTTATTTTATATATATTTTTAAGTCGATATTTTTTACATTTATATTTTTTACCTTGATATTTTCAATCAATATTTTTGTACTTACCTGTTAAAGTATTGAAGTCTATATTGTTGCAGTCGATATTTTTTTTTCGATTTTTAGAACATCGATGTTTGTTACATCGGTATTCTATCAGTGAACCCAAGTAAGGCTCACAGGATAGGCAGTGGTCCCATGGATCACTGCCTGCTCTTAAAAAATGAAAAGAAAACTTTTCATTTTTTTTAAAAACACAACCTGTTTTAAACGGACTGCATTACAAAAAAAAGATTACTTTATTTAAAAGCAATCCCAGACATGGTGGTCTGCTGATCCCATCAGGACACCATCTGTGATTTTAGCGATTCCTAGGGGGTCGCAAATTGCGATCTACCTCAGTAATATTAATGAGGTAGGTCGATTTGTGACCCCCTAGGAATCGCTAAATGAAACTCTAGGAGTTTCATGCATTTGTAATAGCAATTACCTAATTGAGATTCGCAGAAAATCGCAATTAGGTAATCGCTATTACAAATGTTGATACATGTGGCCCTAATTGTATGGCATATCATAGCGCTAAACTTCCACGGTCCCCACAAGTATACTTTAGTCGTCTTTCTCCTGTGTATCCCCACAGCATATGTTAGTGTCGAGATCACGGGATAAAATCCCTCTCTGTATTCGAAAGGTCATGTTGTGTACAGGTGCTCATAAAGAAAGTGCAGTTTCTGAACTCATTAAACTTTGCACCTGTTGTTTCTTCCTCGATATAGTCTTCATTTTAGGTGCTGTTTTGATCATAAGTACAATGCCAGGTATGAACGGAACGAACCTCATCCCTAAAGCTACACAATAGCAGAATAAACTTCTGCACAACATGCAGCAGGACACTGGAGGCTGTTATACCCTCAGTGCCCAGTACACATTTTGGGGCATATTTACAAGATAATGACGCAGTGCGGTGCTGCAAGTCCTCTTGGTGCACAGAGTTGCATCATTAGGAAAGTGCAGGGATGTGTCGTATTTAAAACAATACGATGCATCCCTGTGCTTTCCTCTGCGCTGGTTCACATTAGGCTGCCTAGCACCAACGTAGGCAACCTTGCATCATGGTGCAAGGGTGCCTGTGCTGCAGGGTTGATTGTTTTTGTGCAGGAAGGGACACCTTTGTGCATCACAAAAACAATCATTAATGGTGTTTTCCTACTTTTATGCTGCAGCACACATAGAAAGAACAAAAAACAAGGAGAAATAAAGGGATTACTCCTTGTTGCGCCACTTTTAACCCCCTTCCCCCTGCACCCCGGGAAAGTGCTGGAATCTGAAGCATTGCCAGGTTTACGAAACCTTGTAAATTTAGGAATGAGTTAGAATACATGGGTGTTGCAGGGGAACACCCACAGCAACTCCCATGAAATGTCCCTGCCACGCAGAGGAATGCGTGAAAGGGGGCCATACTTATCAAGGCCATGAAAAGCCACGCAGGGTGGCTTTGGTGGCTTTGTAAATATGGGCCAGCACATTGCACCACCGGAGCATCAAAAAAAGGGATGCTCCCACAGCACTAGGTGCTTGTAAATATGCCCCTTTGTATCCAACTTCACCTCTCATCCCAACTTTGGGGCTGTCAACATTCACGCTGTTCTTGATTTGTTGTTATGTTATCGGTGTTTTAATCGAGGCGCTCTCCAACAGGTGTGTGAGGCCAACCCTGGGGGCTTACTCGAAAAGCCAGGTCTTCAGCTTCTTACGAAAGTCAGTAAGAGAGGAGGAGGCTTTGATCTGTTGTGGTAGGTTGTTCCAGGCTTTATGGGCCAGACCGAAGAAGGTGCAACCCCCTGCACTGATGCCACCACCTCAACCAACTCCAGTGTCAGAGTTAGTGCCGGACACTTTTTTTCAGGTCTGTCGAGGGGCAGGTTTAACTGTTCTGCAGCGCTAATGCAAACTATACAGAAAAGATGATAAAGGTCATTCATCTTCAGCAATTGGTTGTTGTCAATGTCAGTCATGTATTAATCAGCGCGTACACATCATTATTTGCTTCATTACAACTGTGATCCATCAGGGGCAGAGTTTCATAATTGCACTAACAAATGACCATTTCATTAGTGCAGCAGTTCATATAAGGAGGCGCATCTTCGTATTTATTGTGTTTTATTTCCAATCCAATCCTAGGACAGTCACGTGTCCAATCATTGCTGTGTAGACACATCCATCCACTTTAGGCCAACTGCCTTCACCATCCTGCAATGGTAACTGGAGCAACGAGTAACATGGAATGTGGATTTGTTGTGGCCACAGGTGATGCTGCAAGAAGTGAAACACACTAAGGGGCCGATTCCGATTCAGGCTGGAAATCTCTCCGACCGAGCCGGACCCAGAGAGATTTCCGACCGAATCGGACTCTAGCAGTCCGACCGAACGAGTACGATGCGTTCGCATGCAATCGGACTCGATTTGGTCGGACTCCCATTGAAGTCAATGGGAGCCGGTCGTACAACGCGTACGCGGGCTCCCATTGACTCAATGGGTGCGAGGCGAACAAGGGCGCCCCCTACAGCGGGTACGCGTCGAAGCGACTCGCGCCGTACATGCACAGGTAGGGGGGACCCATGGGTCCCCCCTGTGTGCGACTCGCGCGGCTACGCATACAGGGGGGTCCAACACGGACCCCCAAAGTCCGGCTCCGACTGCTCTTTGGAGCCCGGACTGCGCGAGTCGGTCGGACTGCTCGAGGCGCGCATCGTACTTACCCGGCCGGGGAACGTCTCCATTGAGCGGTGCGAGTCGTGTCCGTGCGAGTCGGTCGGAGCGGTTCGGACCCGCGAGCGAGTCGTTCGGCGATTTCGCATGCGCTCGCATCGTACTCGCTCGCCCGGACGCACGTTCGAATCGGTCGGGAAAGAGGGCTCCGAATCGGATCCGGTAAAGCCGAATCCGATTCGGTGCCCTACCAGCCGAGATCGGAATCGGCCCCTAAGACTCGGGAGCACAGAGCAGGAATGTATGGGGCTTGCTGGCGCTCTGAATCCCCCCCCCTGCCTCTTTGCCCTCTGTTCTTTCTATACCCTGCGACCTCCACACCCATTCCCCTTGCCTGGGTCCTGCTCAGACTCAGCGAATTGTCCTGCGGTGTCCTGAGACCAAGATGCGACACATGATGCTGGACTCATGCTGCATCGATACTCAGTGCATATACCTTAGGAGCTCACTGCACTCTGCCTTCTGCCTGTCTGCTTGAATGTTTCTCGTTCAGCTCCTGGCCTGCTTGGCCCTCATTGTCACCACCTCGCCTGCCCATGCACGTCCTATCAGACTGAGGGTGCGAGTGCCTCTGTGTGGCAGTTTTGAAAAGTCAAGAGTTGAGGAAAATTACGCATGTTCCTAACTAAGATCTACGCATGTTCCTAGGATCACACCGTGTATGCAATAGAAGTTTACTCAAGACCCTTGACCAGACAACCCTCTCCCATGTTTCTTTGAGCAGTGTCCAGACAGCTGCCGTAATAAAATGCACTGTGTGGCACAGATTCTTCATGGAAAAGTGGTTGCCAGCTGTGCTATAATGGTAGGCATACCTGACAGCTCCACTTAACCCAGAGGCTGCAGTGATTCAGCCAGGCAGTACCGCAGCAAATGAACAGAATGTGAGGTCCTCACTGACTGGACACCAATGAAGCCCCCCTGGCCTGTGCTACTCGACTCTCACTGTGAGTGGAGGTCATGATGAAGTATTACTATAATAAAATGTGCCACATTATGCCACACGATTTGCCTGTTTTCACTGCATAATTCAACTCTGCTGCATAATTTGACCCTCCTCTGCCGCATAATTCCAGTGGCCCTTACTTTAACACAGGCAGGCGTGATGGTAGCAGATGTCCTCTCTATTTCAGCAGTAAAACTATTTGTGCCTGTCCTGCAACAAGAGGCTACCACTGTAGGACAGAATGATGCATGCTCCGTGTAAGGAAATGCCTCTTTTTGTATGGTCACCCCCAAGTTTTCGACTGATGCTGCTTGTTTGTCAACTGTGAGAGTGCGCTGAGGCCTGCTAACCAGACCTCAGTGCTTGTGCCCTGAACCTAAAAGTGTATGTCGAATTGACTATACCCAATTGTAAATGGCTAACTTACCTGTAAATACCTAGTAAATGGTACCCTGGTACCCAGGGCATGTAAGTTAGAGGAGTACCCCAGGGCTTGCAGCACCGATTGTGCCACCCTGAAGATCTCTCAAGTAAAATGAGTCCCCCAGTCCACCACTGCAGACTGGTAGAGCAGTTGTGCACTACTAGCCTGACTTTGCCATTGACAGCAATAGCAAGCCACCACCTCCCCTGGACATGTGTGTGTAAGTCACCCCTCTGGCAGGCCTACCGAGCCCTAAAGGCAGGGTGCAACATATAGCACAGGCAGGACATGTACTTTACATGTCCTGACAGTAAAACATGCAAAACAACTGTTTTTACTGTGTAAAGACTTGGTCACCTAATTGGCAAGTACATCGTTACACGCTTACCCCCTCAGCTGTGCTATCTCCAGAACAGTGCAATTAAGGTGGGCACTCCAAGGTATCAAACAACTTGTTACATTATGCCCAACTTGTTTCTGAAGTTGAAATGAATGTAACTTGTTGGAGTGTGCAGCTTTAGCAAAGCTGCCACTTTGTTGCCCATAATACTCCTGTGCCTTCTCTGCACAAATGGAGCCTTCTCCACAAGACAGCTTTCCGCCCTCCTGAAGAGATCTGCCAACGACTCTCAGGAATGAGAACAGGGAGGAATTGCAGGCTAGGGAGGAATCACTTCCCAGCTGCAGGAAGCCAGTTAGGTGCTAGCCCAAAAGGCAGGCTTCAAAAGAGAAGCCTCCTTGGAAGAGCAGATGTGGGACACCAGGGGGAGGGCTGCCCCATTGTTGAGGTAGACAGGTTGGCATGGGGAACAGAGAGGGGAAACCAGTTGCCATACCAGTATCCCCAGGGGTGTGTAGCCCTGTGGTAGCCACACCCCAGGGATGGGCTACGGAGGTCTGTACACCAGGAGAGGGTGTCTCGCCATCTTGGGAGTTGGCAGAATGGGGCATCCTGGGATAGCCCGATGCCCCACTCTACAGGAAGTGGCCACTAGGTGGGGGGGAATCTGGTAGTCCATTGGCTACCAACCGCATCCTGCCCTAAGGGTACTTTCCGGCCATAAAGAGGGCAGCCCTGGCACCCACACCTCAGATCTCGACCGACATGGAAGAAAGACCGAAGAATTGCCCTGCTGCAACGAGGAACCAGCTAAGAGAGACTGCGCCGACGAGGACTGCACCTGGTGGCTAGTGAAGAGAGGAACTGTGCTTGCCTTGTCCTGCTCAGGGAGAAGCTGTCTCCATACCCCAGTCATGCCAAGAGACCTCCATGGTCCAGCTGACTGGCCTACTGTTTGCAGTACAGGGACACAACAGCTGAAGAAGCCTACTGGGGCAAGTTGGTAGCCCAAGGTCTTCAAGCGGCTATCACCGCCGCCGTGCAGCACCAAGGACCAAGACCTGATGCACGGAGTTGCACCAGAGTTCGCTGAACTCAGGAATGCTGTTGGAGCGTTGCTGGGACTCTCAGAAGGGAAGTTATCAACCCCGGAAGGATTGGCCTGTGACCGCGACAACAAGCGACTGGTAGTCCAGTGGCAACTGGACATCAACTAGACAGGAGAGGGCTTCGTGGGACATCGACTCTGCAACCAGCCCCTCCACTATCTTGTTGGACTAAGGAATCTCTGCAGGAAGATCCCCGTCGACCATGTCGCATCCACGGCATCCTTAGAGCATCTTCAGCATTTTTCATCCCTTGCTTCAGAACCACTCTATAGGAATCCATTGTAGCACAGATAAAGTGCCTGGAACTGTTGAAGGACTGCTTCTCCTGTGAAGGTAACAGTTCTTGAGGACCTTGCTGGTCCCCCTGACTAGCTCCCTGCTGGATTACTTCCAACCGACTGCATAGACACTTACCTACGTTTTCTTTGAAAAAGTCTCTAAGCGTTGACTTTGCCAAGGCTTTTTCACGGTTGAGTAAATTGCACTTATTATTGCTTGTAAAATTTATATCCCCAGAACTCTCCGGATGATCTTTTTCATTCAAGTGTCTAAATTCTTATAGAAATACAGCCTATTTTTAGAAATTGGTGTCGGACTTCTTGAGTGTTGGGTTAATTGCTTCTAAAAATTGTTTTGGTGCTGTTCAATGCTTAACACTTGTTCCTCTGTGTAAGCCTTGCTGTTCAGTGCCACAGCTACCCAGGGTTTAGCTGGGGTATGCAGACGAAACCTACTGGACCTAAAGGGGTTGGTAAGCGTATTACGCGGTGAGGTTGCACAACCACACCATATAATACACCCCATTTCCTCACACTCTGCATTTAGAAACCTCTCCCTCTGTGTGACTTGATCGGAAAGCACAACTTTGGCAGAGATGATTCACTCCAACATGATATAATATATTAAAAACAAGAAAGCAATAGGGGCGAGGCAACAATATTTTAATAAAAGCATTTAAATGCAGCAAGATAACACTGTGCTCATTCTGCATTTGTGCTGCTGTTTGGATTTTACCATGCAAAAGCAGGGGACACTCCTCTATGGCATGGGAGTAGGAGGGTAGTACTACCATATAAACCCATGTCTTGGGACACAACATCGCCAATCCTGGACTTTCTTTAGACTATTCACTGCAGGTGTGTTACTACAGTTCAGCTGAAACAGATTCCGGAATGTACTGACTTGGTAACTGTCAGGTAAGGGCAGTGGTTAATTTGTAATATAAAAAGTGCCAGGGCTCTCCTCAGGAGGCAGTGCTAACAGGAGAAATGTGCTGGTGCAAACTGCCTCCTGACTATTATTATTCTGGAGAGGACTTGGCCTAATGGCTAGAGCTGCCGATTGCGGAGTTGGGGATCCGGGTTCGAGTCTCGGCGTGGCTCAACATTCTGTGATTATGGGGAAAATCGCCTTCCTTCCAAATGTGTGTGCCCCAGTTGGTGCTATAAGCTCCGGTGCTGATGATTAGGTGCAGGTGCTGAGCACCGGAATGCTCCGTCTCAAATTAAGCACTGGGTAAGGGCTGGACAATGACTCATTTGCTAACACAAGGGTGAGAGCATCTTGGCCTTATAAATGCCATGGATAACAATAAACTGTTAAATAAATATAATGGCAACAATTCATAAAGGTATTTTTTTACCGTAAACATACATGTATGTCCAAAGTACCTCCACATACACCTATTAGGAATTCACAAAAAGATTCCTGGCGAATGTAAATAGTTTTACAGCTTCAGATTTCTGTGCCACAGGTGTCGAAACATCCACAGTAGTAAATCCAACTCAAGCGGTAGTAAGTGGGCAGAACAAGGCATTATCGCACCTTGTAAGTTTCGGAATGCCACAGACTCAAATGTTTGTCGGCATTTCCAAACTCCGATTACACCCTGGTCATTGATTTACTCCATCCAAGGCAGTGCATATACAGATGGAGTAATTTCCCTTCCATGATGCCAAGGAAAGCAGATCACCCCCAGATTTGAAGGGGGTGTAGTAGAAGGATGATTTCTACGGGAAAAATGTTTTCCTCCACATTAAAAACACATTTTAAAGAAGTGATAATTTGGACACCGGGCTCCTTTCCCCCATGCAGAAATCTGCACTATGTGGAATTACGCACACCGCAAATAAAACTCTCTTCTCTCTCTCTCTCTCTCTAGAGAGAGAGAGAGAGAGAGAGAGAGAGAGAGAGAGAGGTAACATGACAGTCCTACTATTATACCTGGAATCCTGCAGCAGCAGCAGCTTTCCAGGCATACAATTGGGAATCCGCACGCTGCAGCCGCCACAATGACATTATCAGGCCCACTTATATTTGCTGCAGTGGAATTCATTAGACTAGACCTATCTATGTACAAATATATGCAACTGTGTATGGGTGTAGATGTACAACTTTCTTTGAGAATTGACTCCACTGTTGCTTGTTGATCCTTTTAGGTGTTCGCCATTCATCCATCCATGCACTCATAAGTCCATCCCCCACTCATTCATCCTTCATAAATCCACGCACTCACCAATTCACTCACCCTTTCATCCATCCATATATCCAGTTAACTATTCGCAAACGTGCTATCAGCGAGGAGGAACTTTCATTAACGAAGCAGCCAGATCTACTGGCATCATGAAGTGCTTTTACACTCTTTGAGCTGTGCCAGTGTTTTCGACTTGCTGAGGTTTAGTAGAAGACTCGTACGATTGCCTCGGGTGAAGGATGTGAGAAGGGCGGGGACATTATTTTTCTCCTCTCTGAATGGGACTTTGGGGGGCAGCCGACCGCCAGGGAGGCTTGCACCCCCTGGGTTTTTGGGCCGATAGTGTGGCCCGCGTCCAATGGGCTCTTTTTGGGCTAGATCTTGGGCTGGCGGGGGGCTATAAAACTGGCCATTTTACAAGCCGTGCCACCATTTTGGTAAGGTGACACGGCAGCCGGCAGGTGAGGGGGAGATTAGTTGAAAACATGTCTCTCCCTCCCACCACGAAGAAGAAGGGTTTGTATATTACAGGCAAAGTCAAGTTATAGGTTATTTTGTTGAGCCCAGGTGCACTGGGGGGAAGTGCTATGTATTGGGTTGCTGCTTGAAGCAGGTGCAAGGCGTCTGGTAGCTAGTTTTTTGCATGTTTACAGTTTCACTTTATGGTTGGGAACAAGTTACTCCGGAGCAGGCAATAAGGTTAAGATGGGAGATACTTAGGTAGAAGTTTAGAGAAGTAGAGAAGACTTTACAGGGTTAAAGTTCAACAGTTAATGACTGAGCAGGTTTTTTTTAAAAAATAGTTGCAAAGAAAGGATAAGGGTGGGGAAACCTTAGGGGTGGGGGAGGAGGATATGTAGGTGAATCAATGTATAGCAAGCGAGACCGGACTGGCTGTAGTGGACACCGGAGGTGGTGGCCGGATTTGGACCTCTGCTGCACCCTTTCGGCCCAATGCTGCTGTGCTTTCCTTCCCTATGTACTGTTAGGTTAAGTTTGATGTCCTAAACCATCTCAGAGTGAAATGCAAACAGCACTGAGCAAAAGCGTAGGCAGTCTTTAATGCACGAGCGATGTGATGGACTCGTATATAATAATAGCTTACGCATTAATAACACTGATATTCTTATACATAATGTGTTATCACTGGCGGGGTGATAGAAATTCAGAGATAACAATTACGTGCACTTACTGAGGATAGCTGGAAGGCGAGAGCTAATATATCTTGTTAAACTGTCATTTCAAAGGGAGAATGCGTCACGCAGAGAAGCGCATTGTTATTCCGCCGTGTGATTTTACATGCGCCTGCAGGTGACGCGATGACTCATCTTTCACAGACGATAACGTCATTTTCTATTTCGGTAATTTAAAAATGATCGCATGAAAATCCAGCCTGTCGCAATCAGTCAGTGACTGCAGAGTCAGGTGCACCTGGAGGGCCATGACCCCGACGCCTCCTGTGAAACTTGCAACTCAGTGACCCCCGTTTCACGATGATCACGTGCTTGCACTCGTTGTTTGATTTTCCATGCTTTGATTGACACGGTGATCACAGTGCCCCGCCTCTTTATGGAAACCGCCTGAGTGTGGCTTTCAAGATGAGTGCCAAGTCCGACACCTTTGAAACAACACCATTAGCTTAAGAGAAAATAAACGTGAGGGCACCTGCCTTGCTGATGGCGGGAGAAACGTGATGCAGGGAGAGGTCACACGTGCCCTTGTGTTGGAGAGCTGAGTGGGAAGCTGAAAGACAAAACAGGAGGGCGCAAAGTGTGTCCAAAAAGGGGATTGATAGAAATTGAATGGTTAGTACAGTTGCCACCCTTCCCAGAGAAAAATACCTTGATACCGGCAATTTGTTTATGTTTTTTTTTAGTTTCAGTGAAGGGCCTGGGCATGATGCTTAAACAGAACTTTAAAACCCTCTGTTGTGATTTTAACATGGCCTTTCAGTCTTTGTTTACTTCAGTTATCACTCAGGGATCATCAAGGTAGCTCTAGAACACATTTTAAAGTATTTTAATCCTATAATTACTGTTTAAGTATGTACCAAAATGGGGGAAAATACCGACTTTAGGTGATTTTCCTAATTTTTATACCACAGAGACATTAAAATACAACCCTTCCAAGTACCACGCATCAGGCGTTAGACTTACGCATTTTAATGTGGTGGTCAACATCATCGCATTAAAATGCACAGTCACGCATTATTAGGGCCTGATCATTTGCGCGCGCTGAGCCTAGGTGAACTAGACTGACCACGACTGCGGCGGCGTCCCGACTCAAATGCCGCTGTCAGCAAGAACTCTGCCTGAATGCAGTGACTGAGACTGACTCAAGTATCCTCACTCAGGCTCTTCTTGCAACGGTGGGGCTGGGCTGAACTGACTGCATGAGGAGCAGCTGAGACCCCGCTGGTCTGGCTTCGTGAACTTTCTGAGACTGACTCTCTGTCATTTAGCCAGCCTGCAGATCTCTTTGCTTATCTGGGGGTTGGCATGTGAGTGTTCTGGCAACTTGAACTGGCGCCACCCCCATTCAGTGACTTCTTTGCTTTGGCGCTCAGGATTCAGACTGGCGCTGGCGGCACCTTTTACTCTGAGGCTCTCACAGGTCGGCCCCCGGCTCGCGTCAGGTCCCCCGTGGAGTCGACACATTGTGTGTTGGGTAGGAGCTGTGTCCGGTCGGCGCATGCTGTGGCAGGATTTTCAAATTCCTCCACGCCGGCCTGGCCCCCAGGAATTAATTGCTATTGTGCAGCGCGTCCTGAGTTAAAGGAGAAAGCCGGTGTTCGCGAATCGACCACCTGCTCACTTCCTCCTGACCACGGCATGTGCTGTTGATGTGCCCTTCCCAGGCAGAGCCCAACTTGTGCCATGGACTCGCCATGCCGGAGTGAGTCTCACAGTGAAAGCAGGTGCCACAGGCTGAGGCAGTGCAGCATGGCTCACTCTCTGACTCTTAAGAAGAGACAGGCTAGCGATCTTCGTGGTGACACGCCAGCAGCTCCGCTCTCTCACAATGTGTATTGGATCATTATGACTCTGGGAGACTCCAGTAAGTAACAAATTAATTTAATAACCTAGCACATACAAAAGAGGTGGTGGGGTGTAAACTGCGAAAGGTTAAGTCAGCCTGTAATGTGAAACAATTTTGTATAAAAATGACCAAGCTCAAAGGGCAATTGTACAACGACCACCCATCGCTGTAAATAGCGTAGACAAAGTCCACACAATTAGAACAAAACACAACAATTTCCCGAGCTACAGTCACTTTATATTCGGATACAATCAATCAGTCCACGCAGGGGTCTTGTCAATATATTTTCTTCTTGGTACTTTATTCAATGTTTTATACAATGAAAATCTTCTATTCTTCGGCAACAGAACAGATAGCCACAGATTATGCCCAGATTATGCCAACACGTGTTTCGTCCAGGATTAACCAAGGACTTCCTCAGGGCGCCAACTATGATGTCTCAACGCCACACGCCAGGAATCGTTAAGGAACACTCTTCGTTTGGAATACATGGGGCCCGATTCACAGAAGTAATCTGAGACAAAATCCTAAACTTACTACTTTTGGTATTCACGGAAGGCATTTAGCAGTAGTAAAGTTAGGATTTTGTCTTAAATCTGTCTTAAGTCTGTTTTAAGTCAAACTTAAGACAAAATCCTAACTTTACTACTACTAAATGCCTTCTGTGAATACCAAAAGTAGTAAGTTTAGGATTTTGTCTCAGATTAGTTCTGTGAATCGGCCCCATGGTTTTTAAGGACTGTATTGGGTTTTATAATATTGCTGCTACTGATTGATGACGGTCCTTTATTATTCACCTGATTTCGCCCTTATTGGATGCAGTATTTATCTGAAGAAGTTTGATTTATGAAGGTAGCCATCAAGTTTATTTCGTGCTTAAGACATCATAGTTGGCGCCCTGAGGAAGTCCTTGGTTAATCCTGGACGAAACACGTGTTGGCATAATCTGGGCATAATCTTTGGCTATCTGTTCTGTTGCCGAAGAATAGAAGATTTTCATTGTATAAAACATCGAATAAAGTACCAAGAAGAAAATATATTGACAAGACCCCTGCGTGGACTGATTGATTGTATCTGAATATAAAGTGACTGTAGCTCGGGAAATTGTTGTGTTTTGTTCTAATTTAATAACCTACTGCTCACATTTAAAATATTTGTTACAAGAATGAGCAGGGGGGTCTCCAGCAGGGCATAGCACCATGCAAATGGGTACACTTTTCCTTCATGCACCTCGAGAGAAATCCCTGCAGATTAATGTTCCCGCTGGAAAGAGGTCAAAGTTATGTCTACTGGCAGTTCTGACTCTCACCATAAAGTAGCACAGAGGGTACCGTAAAGCAGCACAGAGGGTTAATATGCCTTCTGCAAATAAAGTCTACCAGCATTTAAAGAACTGTGTTTTATGTGCATAGCTCAGTGGGTTGCTACGTTTGTGACAGAAATCTCTTTGTTACTTGTGGTTCATACGCACCTGGCGCTGAGGTTAGGGTTGAGGGTGCTGATTATTTAGAAATAATAGGTTTAAAAACACCTGCTGCAGAGTTTGAGTTTCTCATTGGTCAAATGAGTGTGATTTCTGATATTTGTCTGTTTCCATGGACATCATTGCATGATTTTGGTCGCGAGAAAGTGTCACTCATAGTCGTTGAATGTCACTCATAAGTACATTGAAACTATCAAAATGTCACACATAAGCAATCTGAAACCTTGACAGCTATGAAAATATTGGTCAGGCTGGGTGAAAAAAAGCTGCTGGGTGGCAACACTAGTGGCCAGGATACTGTGCCCTGCCCCTAGGGCATCTCTAATACATTCAATCCAAGAAGGTATGCAGTTCCTAACTGGTTTAAGGGAGACAGGTCAACTAGGTGGTCATACGTCCTTACTTATTAGCAGGAGGAACGCGGAATTCCTCCTTTTGGAATTAGGGCCCTCACACACCCGGCTGGGTGCCATGCTTGATCATAGGGCGTGCTCCTCATCAGGTCGGCGCTGCAATACCTGACGGGCTCCCTATGAGGGGCTCTTTGGTGGAGACCTTTTATTCCAATAAGCTGTTTGGTGCCTTGGGAGTGAGGGTCCTAAAGGTGTAGATGTAAGGCATGAGGGTCAGTAGACCATGGGAGGTTAAAAGAAAAATTGGAAGTACCAGAGAAGAAAAGTTTAATCAAAAGGGCATCCAACCTGGTTAAAAACGATGTAGCGCACTCCTGAAATAATGTATCAGGATACCGCGCTCAGTCAAGTGGTCAACTTGTTTCTCTCCTGGTTGTCTCACGATCTAGCGGTAATTCGCCAGGACCAAGGAAAAGCTATCTACACAGTAAGTGGTTGTCTAGTAAAGTGTCCCTGATAAACCACCTCAACACCTATAATGTGGTACCTGTAGTTTGGAAGATCAACCTAATAAAATAAAAATAAAAAGTATTAGACGACAATGAGAATTAATGCAGTCCAATACACAGCACATGTGTCCCCTAAAACAACCTACGTGCACAATGCACACAGTGGTGAGAATAAAACAATAGTGATGTAGTATGAGTGCCAAGTGCTTGTCTCACTCTATTGTGATATACTGGCTATTTGTTCAAAAACGGGGTAGTCGAAACCCCAACATTATGGAAGCAGAAACAATAGAACTCACCCAATTAGAGTCGGTAACTCACACCATCGACTCCCGGCAGGTTAGACACTTAGAAATCCCAGTGTCCTAAGTAGATTCATAAGAGAAAGAATTATAGCCCACTGCGGCAGGGAGTTAGTTCAAAGAGCAAGGTGTGGGTAAAAAGGTAACAACGCCTCATAGGTAGGAGGTATAATGGCTAGAGCTAGTGGAAAAAGCCTCGTGAAAGTGAGGCTGCAACCCCAAAATTGGGGCCACATAGTACATGTAACCAAGAAGAAGAAAATGCGCCGTAAAACAGAGCATCATGGGCGGCCTCGCAAATGTGAGGGCAGAGGGTTAAGGCTAAAACGAGCAGAGCACGGAGACCGCCGTGTAACTCAGAAGAGCGAATACTCACGTTTGCTGAACCGCATCAGTGTCTGCAGACCTACCCACTCGCTGCCGGGACTGGGAGGTACTAAGCTCGTGAGTCGGATCTTCTAAATACCCGCGGTAGACCGGCGCGAGAGGGCGGGGCCGCCAACCAGCCGGGGCTCTGGCACTGTAGTGTCAACCCTGATAGTAACAGAGATTTGGCAGCCATATTGGGTGAATGGAGAGGACTCGCCACAATCGAAGTGGGTGAATAGTAATTGGTGGAGTCTGCCGGGGGTCAGACGGTGTCAGTAAACCGCAAGGGGCGCATTGGCAATGGTCCATGGTAAAAAATTAGGGACAAGTGCCCCAAGTACTCGTGAAGCACTGCCCAAGTTCACAATAGTTATAGAGTGGTCATATAACAGCGGTAAGTCCAAGTAATCCACTGTATGGTCTGGTTTGTGGTGGTGTCAGGGGTTGCCAACAAGGACACAGTGGACAAAGAATGGTCATATATCAGCGGGAAGTCCAGGTAATTCGCTGTATGGTCTAATCTGTGGTGGTCAGGGGTGGCCAACAGGGTGCCTGATGTGGAGAATCAAATAACAATAGGACTGAAAAGGAATGGACTGTTAGATCACTGAGATCTGGCTCATAGAGCAACGTAAAGATGCTAAATATATAAATAAGTCTGCCCGTTATTAAGGCATCTGTACATTGACATCAATACTATAGCCTTTTAACTTCAATTGGGTCTCAACCGAGAAAAAAATGTGCCCACTGTGAGGAATCAGGACCTGTTTGCGGGGCCCCCCCCCCCCCACTTCTTGCCCCATTTGAGAGCCCTGCATGCTGGTTTTCTGACTCTGAGAGTGCCCTGGACTCTGCTAGGCAGGCCCAGGGCCAGTGTTATATTTAAACACACACGTATAGGGTACACTGTGTATTAGGGTACACTTAAAATTGGCATGGCCTACCCTATAAGTCCCCAGTAGATAATAGGGCAGGGGGATTGAAACTTCCTATAAGACCCTAGTATATAATAGGGCATGGAAGTTTAGAGGCCAGCAGCCTTTTTGCACTCGCTTGCGTGCACTGCTGAGTGTCTGAGGTCATTTTAAAAGCAGCCCTGCTCTGCAGCACTGCTTTTAAAATGTAAATTCACTGCAAACTCGACTTGGGTGCTATGGCCACTTTAAATGTGATAATGGACATTATTTTTATATATTAGGTACCTGGTGTCCCAGGGGCCGGGATTCATGTAACTATAAGCAAGGTCCTTATAAAAGATGTTTTATAAACCCCGGTGAGGGAAATCTGCCCATTTTATTTTTTCCCCTTCGTAGATACTTAGCCCATAGGCTAACATTGCAATATTTTATGGGTGCATAATTATTTCTAGGAAGGGATTAAAATATCATTTAAAGACTTAAAATAATGGTATGGATAAATTCAACAGATTGCCATTGTCGAATTTATCATAACTTGTACAGAAAATACATTCTAAGACTTTCTTTACTGTAAGCAAAATTCCAGCCTTCCTGCAGTCTTCCCTGATTGGTCAGCTCTAACAGGATTAGTCAGGTTGCCTTGATTAGGTGATAAGTGACTTGGCTGAGCAGAGGTTATCTGATGGAGAGAGGTCTGCAGCTGCAAATGAATGCCCGAGCAGGGGGATGAGCCATAAAACATAAGCTGTAAACAAGAACAGGACAGGCAAGAATGCTAGCCAGGCCCACCCCCTCTTCCTGCCAGATAGCAGGCTTAGGAGAGGAATTTGCAGATGTGAGAAGGGGGAGCTTATTGAAATGAGCCGCAGTGTGAGTTGATTTAGATAGCTCTTACTGCTCTGCTGAGGTTTCAGCCATGATGGATTTTGGAGGAATAGTGCTTTCTGGGACAAGAAGATGCCACACTTTGGAGGAAGTGGTCATGTGCCTGGATGGCGCTCTGCATCCCATTGGTTTGAGGTGCCCCCATGTTGCCTCTGAGAAGCTGAGGATAACTATGTGAGAGGTGCATAGCCTCTCAAGTCTGCTGCCTGAAACTACAAGGAAAAGAAGGACTGCCCTATTGGAATCTGGATTTGCGCCCAAAGGCCTGCACTCTGAATGAGTGCACCGACTGCACAATCTAGTACTACAGTCCTGGGGACTGTGCCTTGCTTCAATAAGGATTAAGGAGTGGACTCCCTGCAAGATACAGGTTAACAAAGCCCACCTGCATCATCTCCACCAAGAGTCCCCATCCTGGAGTGGGTCCAGTGGACTTATAAGGATTTGGCCAGGTGTATTGTAGGGATTGTAGTCCAGACATCCTAAGGACCTTCTAGGAGATTCCAGACCTTTGGATTGGTGTTTTGTACAATTTGAACCTGTAAGGAGACGTTCAGGAAGCACCTTCTGAAGTTTGGAGAACTTTTGTGAAAAAGCTCCCATTAGGTGACCGACCCGACCTTGAGTGGAAAGCTGACTACCTTCAACCACGACCCGGAATTCAGGTTCGTCCCGCTGAGAGCTCTGGAGTTCCAGACTTCCATGATTCGACCAGGGCCTCGCGGAAAGTCAAGCCGGCGAACCCTCACTGAATCTGGCCTGCTGTGCAGGGTCGGGCAATGTCAGAAGAAAAAGCTCCAGAAAAGTTTATGTGTGAAGGTAAAATTTGGACCAGGTCCTCCTTCTTAGTGTATCCAACCAGGGCTTCATCGTAGTTGGCCTCAAACTTTGACTTTGTCTCGGTCAAGTGCGATCAGATGTCCCAGAGTGGCGCTATAGGTTTTTAAGCACTATAAAGTGTTTAATCTTCAAAAATTCATATCTCCGGTTCCCTATATTGGATATTTGTTGTTTTAGTGTCTATTTGTTCGGAAATATATTTACTATTTTTATAAATTGGTGTGGAATTTTTATTATGTGTTGTGTCTTACTTATTTGATGAATTGGAGTTTTTAAATGCTTAACACTCCAGTC
The DNA here is from genome assembly GCA_963921515.1 of Calotriton arnoldi. Lineage (NCBI taxonomy): Eukaryota > Metazoa > Chordata > Amphibia > Caudata > Salamandridae > Calotriton > Calotriton arnoldi. The sequence goes on along the minus strand of CAWUFW010003106.1, from coordinate 332,666 downwards.
TCCTAAGTTAGGCCTGACTGCTCATTGTCAGCTACAAAGGGTTGAGCAAGGGTCTTATTTACTGAGACCTTTACTGGACCCTATACCATGTTAGTGGATTTATTACTAGTGGCAGGTGCATACTTACCCCTACCAATAACCCACTTTCCAACACCTACTATAAGTTCTGAAGCTGCCTTATCTGAGCTCAACTTCTCCACCTCCTCAATAATTATGTTGGGTTTCCAGGGTTGTAGGAAAGTAGGATCTGCTTCTATGGTTACCCCCACTTTTTGCCTGGTACTAAGCTGTATTTGACTAGTCTGACTGGGATCCTTCTAATCAGGACCCCAGTCTATCTGCTTTCTCCCTAAACTGTTGTGTTCAGTACTTAGGTACATCCCAGATTGGATACAGGGGTACCCTTATAAGTCCCTAGTATATGGTACTAAGGTACCCAGGGCATAGGTACCCCAGAGGTCTCCCATGGGCTGAAGCATATATTATACCACCCATGAGAGACCAATCAAAATGGAACTACAGGCCTGCCATTTCAGCCTGTGTAAGCTGGTGCTAGCACCACTTACTAAAGAAATAGGTTTCCTATAGCTAGGGTCACAGCACTTAAAACCTATAATTCACCCCTATAGCAGGCCTTTACAATCCTGAAGGTAGGGTGCTTGGTTCTAAGTGAGAGGGTGCCCCTGCATGAGCAGGACACCCCTGCAGCCTACGGAGTCCATTCTCCTGGATTGTCAGTGAAGCAGCCATATACTATATAGAGGGGCACCGCGTAATTACGCGATGACCATCTCGAAACTGGCTGCAACGAATCCTATCACGTTTGGTATCAAACATGTTGGAATCATATCCCTTATGATTCCAAGCACCGGAAGAGCCCTCCGTTAGGCTCTCAGTGTTCCCGGTACCACCCTTCTTGACTTGGACAGCACAAAAGGGTTGCTGCCGACCAGAGACACAATTCTGTCCTCCTGCTGCTGATCCAAGCTTGAGCAGGGGAAGGCAGAACAATAGGCATCCTGTCACAGGGAGGTGTGACCACCTCCCTGACAGGATTTAGTGTATTGGGGTGGGTGCGCTTGCCAGCACCACTCAGTCTACATGAGGGGCTCATTTGGTGTCCCTGTGCATAGTCCAGTTCAAACCAGTCCTGGGAGCCGTTGGCTCCTGCTCTGACGAGAAACTGGACAAAGGACATGGGAGTAACCTCCCCCCCAGTCCAGACCCTCCCCTGGGAGGGTTTCCTGAATCTTCCCAACCCTTTAGGGTACTTAAGGGCTTACCTGGATGTAGGTTCCTAGATTCGTCGTGGGATAAGATTCAGATCAGACACCACTGCTTCTACTACCGTCTGGGTGCTCTGGACTGCGTTTGGGCCTGACTCCATCTCCCTTCCAGTCTGCTGCATCGTCTGTGCCTGTGCATCATACAGGAACCTTCCAAGGCCTGCAAAGCATCAAAGACAATTGAAGAAATCCCTTGGAGTGAAGGAGTAACTCCCCTGCATTCGCAGGCACTGCAACTATGTCGACCGGTCATCTGATCCTGAGCTCCTCCGGACTCCGAAAGGTTCTGCAACACAGGTGGTGGTTTTCCATAGCTCGGAGGCCTTCCCTGCCCTCTCACGAAGTTTGAGGCCAGTATCCCTCTTGGGGGCTGCAATAACCGAACCCCTGTGCATCCCATCAACTTGCAGTTGCAAAGGCTTGTTGACTTGTTTCCAAGAAGATCTTCGGGCTCCAAGTAGCCCCAACCTCAAGCACCTCCAGTGACCAGAATCTTCAGCCACACCGCATCGTGTGCATCGTGGCCTGCATCTTTTGGTGAGCTGCTTGAGGTCTTCCCACGACTCCAGTGCCTCCGGCCTGTGGGTCCACTTGAGGGTCACCTTTGCTTTTCTTGGGCTCCCCTGTTTGCTCAGGGCCTGCCCTGACTCCTCTGCTTTTGGTGAGTCCCCTGGACCTTACTGGTCCAGACGTTGCTCCTTCTCCAATTCCTGCACTGGTTGCATTTGCCAAGGCTTGTTGGTGCTCTCGCCAGACATTGGCCCCTCAGCATTCGACATCCTTCGTGGGACAGCTAGTGCATGGCTCCTGGTCCTCCTCAGCATCGCCTGGTCCTCACAGCTGCAGAGTCAAGGTCATCGTCATCCATCCTGCAACACCCGACATCAGAAGGCATTCGTCTTCCAAGTCTCTTGTTCACTCCTGAGTGACATAGACTGTGTTCCCTCTGCTTGCAGGTGCCTCTCATCTTGAATCCACCTTCGGATTCCACCGGACACTTTCTCCTCTTCCAGCAGCGGCACTTTCCTGAAGTCCTCCATTGGGTTCGACAGCGGTTTCTGACACCACTTCACACGTATGCACCCAGCTTCCCTTCCTGGTGTAGGTAATGTGGGTACTAGGGTGTTCACAGGTGGAGTGGCTCTCCAACCTTCTGTCTTCCACGGGGTTTCTTCAGGGTCCACGGGGAAGGGTCCTTAAACTTTAAAAATCCAACCGCGACTTACACGTAGAGTTGTACGGAGCACGCGGTCGTGTTCGCACACACTCTCTGTGGGGTCCCTATCTACTCACCTTGGGTGGTTCCTGGGGTCCCCAGCACTTCTACGTCCTCTCGACATTGTCTTGACCTGAGTCGTGGTTCTTATACCACTTTCTTAGTATATGGTTTGGTCCCCCCTTGGGTCCACTGTGTATTTCGTGCTATTTACTGTGTGCATTGTGCATATATCCGGGTAGGAGATATTTCTATATGTTAGAGAGTATTATAAAATAAATACATATTTTTATAAATACTTGGTGTAGTTCTTTTCACTTAATCTATACTATAAGATTGCTTTCTGGTGAAACAAGCTGCTTTACACTCCTTCTAGGCTAAGCCTGAAGGCTGCTCTCCACAGCTACCACTTAGAGAGCTTTCTTTTTTTAAAGTTTGAATTTATTAAGGAAGAACAAGAAAAAGGAACAGCACTGTAAAACATATAACAAGTCTTATTTAACAAAAAATAAAAGTTGTATGAAACACAAAGATATATGAGAAATATTACTATCAAGCTTTATACAAATAAGAATATGTACCTTATAAATCAAAAAGGGGAGGGGAAGGGAAGAAAACAAGATATAATAAAATTGTATTATAAGAATAAAAGGCAAGAATAATATATGAATAAAAACACTGTAAGCATAACAATAAGTGAAGCTAATATAGAATGATATGAATAAAAGAATAAGAAAATCTTCGAATTATCTAAGAAATAAGAGGCAAAGAGTAAAATTAAGGTGGTTTCCGAACATTATCTAATACAGTAGTACCTTTAACAATGGAGGAGGCAGATAGGGATAAATATGTGGTTAATGGGTGCCACATGAGATCCCTTTTAATCGCTAGAGAAATAGGGGAAACATAATTAGTATCTAGCCTATGGTGAAAACAGAAAGCGTTCCACCAGGATCTAAAAGTAACTTTATCTGTTTGTTTCCAATTTGAGGTTATTAAATGAAAAGCAACAGCTAACAATAGATCTAACAATTTAAAAGTCGATGGTGATTGAGGCCATTGGGGCGACAGAGTACCTAGAAATATGTTTATTAGAGAAAAGGGGACCTTAACTTTGAAAATCTTTCTAATTTGGGACCAGACCAGTTGCCAAAATTGGTGGATGGGGGACACTCAAATAACATGTGTTTTAAATCAGCAGTAGGACAAGAACAGGACCAACAAGTAGAGGACATGTCTGATGTGAAAGATGCTAGAGTCACAGGAGAGAATAACACCAGTTGATAAACAAAATAAAGGGTTTGTGTGGTATTAGCAGCTCGTGAGGTTTTGTGAAGCTTATACTACAATTTATCCCAAGTGCTGGTTGGCCAACATTGTAGTAAGACTTTTTCCCAAGCCAATTCAGTCTTTAATTTGAGTCTATCTGGGGGTAATTGTAGGGATTTACATATAGTTGATGCAGAGGGGGAAGTATCTAATATTGGAGAAAGATTTATGCATTTTGCAGGGAGGTTGGAAGTATTTGGTAATGCAAGAAGGTATTGGTTAAGGGCAGGACATAGAAGATCATATTGCGATTTAAAGGAAGTTGGTAAAGAAAACTTTGTTTGGAGATCAGTAAACGAAAGGGGTTGATCGTAAAGTAGGAGTTGGGAGATCCAGCGCAAGCCCTTGGAACGCCAGTTTTTCCAATATATAGAATGGTTTTTGATTTGTAATGATTTATCATGCCAAATGAATTGTTGCTGATAAGAATTAGTTGAGGGATACGATGTCGGTAAGAGAGGAATTAAGAGTTTACAGGAATGGGAAATAATAGGGGAACGTAAAGATGAAATATTGGAAGTAAAAGCTGGGATTTCCTGAGAATCGAAGTGGGAAATAAGAAATTTCTCTATTTTTATCCACAATGGAGGAAATACGAGGGGTTCCGAAGAGAGCCAATGGGCAGCTTGTTTTAAGGAAAATGCAAAATGATAAGTTTTAAAATCGGGAAATCTAAGACCTCCATTAGATTTATCTTTTTTTAAAGAGGACAAAGCTATACGAGGGGGTTTACCTTTCTAAAGAGATTTTGTTAAGAGAGAATCAATTTTCTTAAAATAGTATCCAGGAATGAGAACCGGAATCATGGAAATATTATATAGTATCTGAGGAGTGAGCATCATTTTGGTCGAGTCCGTTCGGCCCACCAAGAAAGAAAAAGAGGGTGCCAACGCGTGATGGTATCATTTAATGTTTTAGTAATGTGAACAAAATTTAGTTTTAATGTTTCAGAAATTGTAGGAGCAAACCACAAGCCCAGATATTTTATTTTAGAGGATTGCCATGAAAAACCGGTGTGGGCAAAAAGATGTTTTTTTGACATAAAACATTTAAAGGCAAAACTTCAAATTTATTAATATTAAGTCGATATCCTGAAAGCTGAGAAAATGTGGTTACTTGTTGAAGAAAAGGGGGGAGATAGGTTGCAGGATTAGAGCAATATAAGAGAATATCATCAGCGTAAACTGACATTTTAACCTGATGAGGACCATATTGGAAACCTGAAATAAGAGTATCTTGCCTAATTTTGGTTAAAAAGGGTTCCAGCGCTATGACGAATAATAGAGGTGATAAGGGGCATCCTTGTCGTACCCCTCTAAGTAATGGAAAATAATCTGAGGTTTTACCATTAATGAAGATTGAGGCCTTGGGACGTGAATATAGTAGAGAGATTAAAGCAATCAACTTAGATGGAAATCCAGCCCATTTTAATGCGTGGAACATAAAATCCCAACCAATCCCATCAAAGGCTTTTTCTGCATCCAAAGCAATTGCAACAATAGGGTGGTTTAAAGAAGAGGCATTGCTGAGGATGTTGAACTAGACTCGAGAATTGTCAGAGGCCAATCTTCCCTTAAAAAAGGCAGACTATTCAGGGCCTATCAGATCAGGTAAAACGGGGTCGATGCGTAGAGCCAGAATCTTAGCAAAAATCTTGTAGTCAGTGTTGACTAAGGAGATGGGACAGTAGTTCTTGCAGAGAGAGAGGTCTTTACCATCTTTTGGAATTAAGCAAATCAAGGCTTCTTGGAATGTGCCCTGTGAGATACCTTTATCGATAAAAGATTTAAATAAAAGTAAAAGATAGGGTAAAAGGAGTTTTGCAAAGTGATCATAAAATTCAATAGTGAAGCCATTGGGTCCAGGAGCCTCTCCTCTTCTCAACACTGAAACTGCATGGGAGATTTCTGCCAAGGAAATATCGATTCCCAAGGAATCAAAGTCAAAATGATGAGAGGGAGGGGAAGCAATGGACTTGAAATAAGTAGAAAGATCAAACTGTATTGGTTGTTCTTCAGGAGAGTAGAAATTTTTATAAAAGGAAACAAATTCATTCAAAATATCATTATCCTTGAAAAGAGGAGTACCCAAAGAACCTAGTAAAGATTCTATTCTAGTTCTGTCTTTTCTCACTTTCAAATAACTAGCCAGCAATTTCCCCATTTTATTTTGACCCCCATAATAGCGAGTACTACTTTTCAATAGAAAAGAGGAGGCAGCGTTTGTGGATATTCTATTAAAAGTAAGTTTAGCCTCAATAAGAATGATAGTATGTATATTCTGTTTAATTTTATTGAGTAATTGAGTAGATTGGGCCTCTAAGGATATTTTCTTTTGTGATACAAAATTTATTATAAAACCCCTGGCGGCTGCTTTAAAGGAATCCCAGATCATTAAGATAGGGGAATCTGGGGTTGAATTGATAGCAAAGAATTCGGAGGCAAAGGAACTGAATTGTTGACTGAAATTAGGGTCTAAAAGTAGTGAATTATTAAAGCGTCATCTACCTGAGTGCGGGGAGAAGGGAATAAGGTCTATATCAACACATACTGGGGCATGGTCTGAAATTAAATATTCAATTTCAGAATGAATAGCATGCTGAGCCAAAGACTTGCTTGGAAAAGATAATCAATATGGGATTGTGAGTGATGTGGAGCTGAATAAAAACTATGGGGGTCATTACGTCCGCCCGCCATTGATGTGATGATTGGGACCGCCTGCCTGTATGGCGGTGGTCCCGCACGTTAAATTACGATGCGACCACCACCGTGGCGGTCGCATCTTGCATGTTTACCATTGCGGCGGGTGCTGCTGGCTGCAGCTCCCGCCGCAATAGTAAAAACGTATGAAGTGCGTTTCCCTGCAATACGTGGCAGGCACCACGCAGTGCCTGCCACTCAGTGCAGGGAAATGTAGGGGGTACCATGGGTACCCCCCCAATGCACCACCACCTCCCCCCAACACAAGGGGGGCCACAACGGGCCCCCAAATCCGTTTCCACCTGTCTTTTTGTGGCGGGATGACCGCCGCGAAACGGCAGGCGGAAAGGGATATCGTAATCCCTAAAGCAGTGCCTGCACCGCCGCAATGCAGCCCTATGTTTTGGTTTTGCAAGGCGGGCAGAAAAGGACCGCCTTGCAGAACAGTGGCGTGCGGTCTTTGCGACCACCATGCTTCACAGAGGATTCCCCCCGGCCATCGTAATATGGCTGGGGGAAAATCGTCATCAGATGGCGGAGGGCCCACCACGGCATGGCTGGCGGGCCTTCCGCCATCGTAATCGCCCCCTATATTCTCGGAGTTCAGGATGGCAGAGTCGCCATATATCAACTAAAGACTTACGTCGTATTGTGAAGTAAATTGTGAGTGCATTTTAGAGGGAACAAATTTCACTGTTGAGTGTCTATCTAGTATGGGATCAAGAATTTGGTTACAATCTTCGCCAAATATAATGTATTCATCATCATATAAAAGCAATTTGTCAGAAATCTTTGTCCAGAAAACCTTATCAATAGAAGTGGGACCATATACATTAAAAATAACTATAGGTATCTTATCTATAAGTAACTTAACGACAACCAATCGACCTTCAACATCAGATTCTGGATGAACAACTGAAACAGGCAATTTTTTATGGCATAAAATCAAAACCCCATTTTCTTACCTAAAGCAGGAGAATTAAACACATTGCCCACCCAACATTTCTTCAATTTGGAAGCTTCAGATTCGGAAAGGTGCGATTCCTTAAGTAATGCAATATCGGTTTTTAATTTAGCTAAATGGGATAACACCCGTTGACTTTTAATAGAGTTACCTAGCCCTTTAATATTCCATGTAGCAACTCAGAATGTATCGTAAAAAAAAGAACATGAGTAATCAATATGCTTACCATATATAGAAAATATTAGAGAGCTTTCTAAGGTTGTCTAAGACCTCTTAAATCACCTTAAGGGTTGTCTGGACTGGTGCAAGGTGCCCACTTACATTAGTGGACATCATATTCCAGGCCAGCTTCTCACAACGGTCTAGTGCTCTTCTGCTGAAGGAATGCACCCTTGAGTCTAAATAAATGTATTAGATGGTTATTGGTTGAAGGACTCAAGGCAGAGCAAGAGCTGTAATTTGAGCTTATGTGATGATTAATAATGTTACAAGATTGCTTGCATGCAATGTGGCACTGATGTTAAATTGAGAAAAAATATGAACAGATATAATGAAACGGAAAGACTTTGAGTGCCAGATTTCATTATGGTTTCATCATGGACCAAAATGGGAATTTTGTAAATACTAAAGCTGCCTAGTCTGAGTGTTACCAAACACTCTCTTTAAATATAACTAAACACTGCTTAATGCTGTGGTGTTCTTTCTATGGAGTAAGTGTTGTGCCTGAACCTCCACAGACCTCCTAAAGTGTAGTGCATAATGTCATCCCACCAGTGACGTGCTGTTTTCTGGTGCACCACCCACCAGTTTTGTTCATTCATCCTCTAGCTAAATGTCATCCATTCCTTCTCTTGAGGGGCCACACTCTTACTCTTACTCACCACTTCTACCCTATCCAGTACCTCTGAAATGTGAAATATAAGTAGCATTACACATAGAGAATGAGGCAGCTAAGTCCTTCGAAAAGCACCTTATAGGCAATATTCTACTATTAGGGAAGCATAAGATTTCTAAAAGTTGAACAGCTAGCATACATCTAAAAATCAGAAAAGCACTCTACTTTTCTTAACTTCCATTTCCATCCAAATACCTCTGAATTTATTTTATCACTTATGTGGACTGAATCCTGTTGTTCAGTCCTCAGCCATATATGTCCAGTCAACATGGTAGGCCTCTCCCTTGAGTAGAGCTCAAGGGAGAGGCCTACCATACTGTGGGACTATTCTGACTTATTTTCAGGCTACCATGGTTGCTCTAGCAAGTGTAAAATATTAATAACTAGCACATTATAAGGCACATGTAATTCTACATATTCAATTGCCAATGTTTCTATCAGTGAGACATACAAAAGTGGAGTAGGATTTTTATTGCTGCAGGTCATAGCATGACTCATGTGACTATGAGGGCCATGCTAAAAGATGATAGCCTCCCTCAATCAATCTATCAGTAGATTTGTGGAGCAGCATTTCTATTCACCCGCGAGGGTATCCAGGCGCTGTTAGGGTCTAGTTGATTAGCTGAATAGCCACGCCTTCAGTGACTTTCGAAACTCTGAAAGGGATGGGGAGATCCATAGATGAAAGGGTAGCCTTGTTCCTTGTCTTTCCTGCTAGGTAGGAGGAGTGACCTCCGTATCTGCTACGTCGGATGCGGGGGGGGTGAGAGTTAGAGAAAGGGTTGAGGAGGTGTTTAATGGGCTGATGGAAGTTCAGGCAGTGGTTCAAGTAGGCGGGTCCACAGTTGTATAGGGCCTTGTATACATGGGTCAGGAGCTTGAACTGGCATCTTTTCTGTACAGGGAACAAGTAGAGTTCCCTGAGGTAGGGGGTGATGTGGGTTCGTCTCGGGAGATCCAGGATGAGTCCGGCTGCTGTATAAGCCTGATAGGGCATTCTAACTTTGTTGAAAGAGAGGCCACCTGTAGGTTTTACAGTGCTTCTGAGTAACTAGATAAAGGAATTTATCAATTATAAAATGCATCATGTCTTCAATTGGCAGGCCCTGAGATTCTTTATTTGGAGGGGGCGATGCCCATCTAAAACCCTTTGCCCTTATTTAATTATCTGGCCCAGTTGCCAAGTTACAATCCAGGGCCACGGGGCACCTCCCCCACTGGATTTCCCTTGGTCATATACAGACAGAATCCATTATATGCTGGGGGCTCTCAAAGTCAATGGGCCCTCCCGTCGCTTGTAGGAGTTGAGATGCTATTTTTAAAAATTTCAGAAAGCATGCTGACAGCTGGGTGGCTTTACTTTTTAGACAGCATTCTAGGACATCATTGCAGGTCCAAATGTTTAAGGGACTCAGTAACTTGCAGAAGCCCAAGTCATGGAATTGGCAGATGCCTGCTGAGCGTGTATGTGCAATGTAATTTGGCCCCAGCCATCTAACCACACCCCCACGTACATGTAAGTGGTTACTTACTCAATTGGGATCCCTTCAATAAACCAAGCTCCTCTTTTTACTAAATTGTGACTGGTGTTTACCACTTTTGTCTTTTTGACATTAATGAGTAAGTTGTTAATTTAACAGTGCTTGGCCAGAAAATCCAGGAGTCTCTGCAGGCCAATTTGTGTTTGGTCAATGGGCACTGTATCATCTGCGAATTGCAGTATCTGTATTTTGTGGACCGCTACCTTTGGTGGTAATGCACTTGCACCTTTCAGATGGCCCTTTATGTCCGCAAAGTACAGGGTGAATAATAGGGGGACAAGGGAGCAACCCTGTTTTAGGCCCTTGAAATGAAATGAAATGAAAAGACGATTTGTAGAGCGCGGTAGCTACCCTAAGGCGTCCTAGCGCTACAGACAAAAACGCGGGCGAGAAGATGATTGGGGTCTAGACAGGTTTATTAAAGAGCAGAGTTTTTAGCAGTTTACGGAAAGGTAGCAGGTTGGGCTCTGCCCGCAAATGAAGGGGGAGAGAGTTCCAGAGCTTGGCTGAGTTATAGGCAAAGGAGCGGCCGCCACATCTACTTCTTTTGATCTTGGGCACTAAGGCTAGGAAGGAAGATGCTGAGCGAAGCTGTCTATTTGGTTGATAGGGGGAGATCAGAAGATGGTTGATGGCTGGGCCCGTCTTCCAAAAGGTCCTATGAGCAATGCACAGGGCCTTGAATTCGATTCTTTCTTTGACCCGGAGCCAGTGAAGGCTCTTTAATCCAGGGTTGATTGAGAGTCGGCGGGGGATCTTCAGAAGTGTTCGGGCTGCGCAGTTTTGGATGACTTGAAGTTTGCGCAGGGTGGATTGAGGTGCCCCTAGATACATGGCGTTTCCAAAGTCTAGGCGCAAAAGAATGAGTCCCTGGACCATGATTTGTTTTGCCTGAAAGGGAAGTAGGGGAAGAATTTTTTGTAACAGTCTCAGTAGACCATAACAGGTGGCTGAAAGTTTAGCTGCTTGGTGGTTAAAGTTGAGGGAGTTATCCAACCAAATGCCCAGGCTTTTAATTGTGTTTTTTGGTGCTGGAGCCGGGCCGAGGCAGATGGGCCACAGTGAGTTCATGTCAAGCTTGGCAGTATTTCCTAAGAGCATGAGCTCAGTTTTTTCCCTGTTCAGTTTTAAACAGGAGAGTGTCATCCATTTAACGACCTCCTCCAGACACCCACTAAGGTTGTTAGGGGAAGTATTTAGTTGGTTAAGGGCCACCACTAGCTGAGTATCATCGGCATAAGTGATGATTTTTATGCCAAAGGGGCGGACAATCTCAGCTAGGGGGCTCATATATACATTAAATAGTGTGGGACTCAGGGAGGAGCCCTGAGGCACACCGCAGCTGAGTGGCATGCTGGGGGAGGTAATATTGCCCTAAAAAACCTGGAATGAACGATCTGCTAAAAAGGATTTGAACCAGGTAATGGCCTTTCCTGATACTCCTAAGTTAGTAAGTCGATGTATTAATATGTCGTGATTTACATTGTCGAATGCGGCACTTAAGTTGAGGAGGATGATTGCCGCAGAACCTCCTTGATCAAGGATCTTCTTGGCCTCCTCGGTTACTGTGAGGAGGGCGGTTTCGGTTCCATGCAAGGGACGGAATCCCGTCTGGGAGGGGTCGAGTAAATGGTTACTCTTCAGGAACTCTGAGAGTAACGAATTGACATATTTCTCCAAGATCTTGCTCAGCCATGGTAACAAGGAGATCGGCCGGTAGTTACTGGGATTGTCTTGGTCTAAGTTGTTTTTTTTTAGGAGGGCCTTGACCATGGTGCGCTTCCAGGGGGGAGGGACAATACAGGAAGAAATGGAGGCGTTAAGCAGGTTGAGGGTGGTAGGAAGGATGTTGCCAATGACAGGCAATATAGCACGTGGGGGTGCCGGGTCAAGGGGGGAGCCGGATTTCACCTGGTGCATAATGGATTCTAGTGTGGTGGGATTGAGAGGGGGAAAGGTATCCAAGGTGGCTGGCGAACGGGCTCCTGTGTTTAGAGAGTTCGCAGTGGAGATATCGAGTTTGGTAGGGGAAAAGGAAGTGTATATAGTTTGTATTTTCTGGAAAAAGAAATCAGCCAGATTATTGCATCGACTTTGAGCGTCGGTTGGATTTGGTATTTTCTGAGGGAGTTTGAGGAGAGTTTTTGCAATTCGGTAGATTTCTTTGGGCGAAAAAGCAGCTGCCTTAATTTTTTCTTCAAAAAAGGTTGATTGAGAGGCTTTCATTTCATTTTTGTAGGTTCTTATTGCCTCCCTATATACAGCTTTACTGGAGAGGGAATAGTCCAGTCGCCATTTCCTCTCTAACTTTTTGCAAAGTCGCTTGCTTTCCCGTAGTTTGGGGGAGTACCAGGGTGCAGTGGTGGTCCTGCGCTTCGTTTGAGAGCATTTTAAAGGGAGTACGGAGTCTAAGGAGTTATGGATCCAGTTATTGTATTCCTCATTGGCTAGGATAGGATTGGGGTTATCGGGTGGCCTTGAAGTTTCAGGGGCCGTTAACCAGCGGTCCTGGGGAAGTTTGGACCAGTTCCTTTCCCTACGAGTGATTGTTTTAGTGGAGAGGTGGGGGTCGGGAGTGATCCAAGAAAGAGGGATCAGAAAGTGGTCCGACCACTAACCCTTGTTAGTCTGGATTTTTGTGGATGTAGACCAACTAGGGATCGCCTTTATTTTCACCCATGTATCCATATATAATGCTATGATCGCATTTAGCAGGGGAGATGGAATACCCCATTTGTGTAATTTGGCCCATAGTTTACTTCTTGATACGCTGTCAAAGGCTGTTGCGAAGTCAATTAAGCCCGTATATAGGGATTTATCTTTCATCGTCATAATCTCCTCTATTAAATGAGTGACACAAAACAGGTTATCCTCTATGTGGCAGCCTTTTGGGAATCCTGTTTGGAAAAGAGGAACTAGTGCTCACCTAACATTTTCCCTTGATGTCGAGGAAGGCAATTAGCCTGAAGTTCTCTGGTGTTGCTTGGTCCCCTTTTATGTGGATGGGGACTAACTAACTAACCTCCAACTGTCCGGGATTGAGCAGCCAAAGAGGTTTGATTGAATTAAAATACTGGGAACAGGATGTCTGCCCATTTGTTGAGTGCCCATTTAACTATTGCTTTGGGCAGGCCATTCGGCCTGGGAGCACCATTTAAACATATGAAGCTGATCGCGTTTTCTACCTGGTTCCATGCTCCTTCAGGGATTTCCTTTCCACTACCAGTGAACTTTGGTGAAATGAAAATGTGTGGTGCATGGTCAGTGTATAGGTTCTTTATGTGCATTTTCCAGTAGGCTCTGGTGATATTGGACACACTTGGATGAGGTTTGACCACCACCATCCCATTAATCCATTAACAGAATTTTCTCTGATCTTTTGATTTGATTATCTCATGGAGCTGTGGCCATCTATTTGCTTCTGCCTTTTTGTTGACTGATAACAATCTCCTGTAAGTTGTTCTCAGATGTTAAACTTTTTTTTTACAGACAGGTTATAGCCTTTACTCTGGCACTGGGCTCTATTTAAATACATTTTTTTGCTGGCTGTTATCTTTAAGCCTTCCTGTCTGCATCATGTTGTTGTGACACTTGTTGTTACTGGGCTTACCCAGTTTCCTGCCTGCCTCCTCTGCCCCCAGGAGGGTGAATGTCAGGGCCTCCCAGGAGTCCGGGCTGGGCAAGTGTCCTGCTGTTTTACTTGGGAATTCCTCTAGAACCTGCTCCAATAAAGGCCTGAGACTGTCTTGGTCCTCCATGAGCCATTTGATTCTCCTGATGGGCTCCAGGTCCTCTTGGCCGCCAATACAACTTATCTTTAGGAGACGTGGGCCCAGGACGTCCTCTTCACATTCAGAATGGCACGATTACGGGCCACGGATGGAAGAACCTCAAATTTACTTACTTGGTGGAAGTGGGTTAGTGATACCCAAATATAACCAATCATGGTCATCCTGTTTGTCGAAAAGTGCATGTGGGTGGTTGGCGAGTCAGATTTAAACCTGCTATTCAGGAATCACATTCCCTTGTCGTTTAGGGTGGTGCTGACTTCCTGGCCCTGTTTGTCCGGCCTTTGAAATTGCATCTGAAGTTTGGGGATGTTCCAAGTTTGATTGTCAAGCTCCTGCCACATATTATTTGCCCCAACATTCATTAAATTAGTATTAAAGTTGCCCATCATTAACCATGTGGGCTTAGGATAGGCCATTTTTATATCTCTCAATGTTGGGAGTAAAAGAGTTAGAGTCTCCACCCTTTATCTTTTGTGGGATGTAAGTAAACGCTCATATGACCAGCAACGGAACACTGCTATAGCTGGGGCTGATGGCTGGAGTTAATATGATGATGATGATGATGATGATATAGTTGCCATTTCCTACTGCGGCTGTAGCAGTCGCTATGGCTAACTCATTCTTCACATATATTGAAACTCCCCCGAGGCACGGTCACCCACTTTTGATCTAATCATAGGCCGTGAAGTCCGGCCAGGGGCTGAGCTGAGTGTCCAAGTTTCTTGTAATAAAACAATATCAATTGATCTCAAATAAGTTATTGCCTTTTTTTGCCTTTCTTTTACAGTCGGCCTCTTATTTTCCTTGAACACAGTGTTGTAATGGCCAGACGCTTGCAGGGCTGCTTACTAAGGTCGGCGAGTTAGAGCCCCCGGGAGCCAAGCCCAGTCCATGGTTTTTGCTTGGTGGGCTATGCATATTCGATCTTTCCAGAGCATGGTGCGTCTAATTGACAACTCACCTGATCTAATGGTTGGTAGTCTTGAGGCACTTTGGCGCTGACTAGGAGGAAATCATGAGCGTTTGGGCTTTCATTGATGTCTACAGACTCTCACTGAGGGTCTCTCTGGATGTGCGGGAGGTTCCCACCAGCTACAAAGTCATTGCGGATGAATATTCCAGGATATCTTGGCTCAATTGGCTTCACAATTTTTATTCCCCATTGTTCCAGTTGTATGTGGTTTTCCTCCAGGGCCTGTGCTGTTTTAGGGTTAGTGAAGGTAATCTCTGTCTTATTATGTTCCCTCTGTTAAGCAGATCCCATTTTCCCCACAAAGTGTATTCAAGATAAATAATAATCTTGCTACCTGATCTCAGTGAATGGTGATTTTTGCTGCTCTGATCCCCACTGGTGGTTTTTTCTGTACCCTTTCTTTCGCCTGTGATGTCATCACAGGCTAACGCCTTAGGCTCTTTGGTTCTATGAGCTTGCTTCTGTTGGGACCACTTGGCGTCCAATATGTATACCCCGTTTTTGTTTCCATAGGCCGGATCAACAGCATTATTTGGGGACTTTGCTGTGCCAGAGGAAAGTTGATCAAAGTGGACGAATTGAGCTGTATGTGTCCCTATTGCTTGCATGTTGAGGTCAGTGTTAGCTTGTCATAGGGCAATGGGGCTCTCTTTAATGGGGACAAACTGTTATTTCCCATGGTGTCTTTGAGAAATTTGTGTGTGCCTTCAATAACGCCAGCCTGCACGCTGTTCTGGCGGTGGCTAACATTCCTTGATGGACTGATTTGTGTTAGGTTAGTGTTTTTGTTGAAGTTAGCCTCTATTCCAGAATTGACTTTTGCACCAACTTTAATCTTTTTTTGGTTTAGGGTAATGTTTTAACTCTGCTTTTATTTAACTTCTTGAGCCATTTCTCGTTTTTCCTTTTGAGAAATGGTTCCTGGTCAAGGGAAGGTACTCTATCCGGGTTACTGGTTTCATTCCTTGTTTGGGGATCGCCCATTGTCTTACGTCCTTGTTCCTGGAGTCGACTGTGAGCCACGTGTGGGCTGTATCGATCCACCTGGGACTGAGCGTTGGTATCGTGCCCCCACCTATCTACCGGCATTGATGACTGGATGTTCACTGTGTTTCTCTCCTATGAATTTCAGATACTTATGACTTTCCCTGCATTGGAAATTACCCCACACGTCCCTTACCCTTGTTGATTCTTCTTTCAGGTCATCAATCAAAGCTGTCATGATGACAGGTAAGGATGCTAATTTCTCAAACAGGGGACTGCATTTTTGCATGCGCAGGTTTGCGCCTCTTCCCTCATTATCTCTGATGCTTGAGCTCTGGGTATTAGCTGGTTTAGGCAGTCCAGTTTTCCATTAAATGCCATTAGGCTATTGTCAAAACTGTGATTTGTATGTCTAGTTTATCAGCACGCACTATAGGAGCCAGTGTGCTGTCCATTCTGTCCAAACTTGCCACACAGTTTGATCACAGTTTTCTGGCTACGCTCGCTGCTAAGCGGTGGTGGACAATGTTATTGATTGAGCTTGAGGCAGGCTTGCCTTGGAGATGCTGGCCAATCAGTACGGCCATGACGTGGATCATTGTTGTCTGTTTTAACTATTTTGATTTTAGAACTTAAGCGGGGTGGGGGCTGTGGATTCACTCCATCCGTGACTCGCTCTGCAGATCAGGGTCTGATGGGACTGCGGAGTGACTCATTCATTGGCATGTGCCCCTCATGCACCCTCAGTAGGGAGTTGGACTGTCAGGCTGTCAGTAGCAGATCGTTAATACGATGAGATCATATTTCTTTGTCTCTTTGTCACTTTTGGGGGTTTAAGGATCCACTAAGATCATTTGAGGTTGATTCCTGCTACCTTCCTGCTTTTATATTTTATTTCCTGCATGTTTAGCACATGCCAATGTTATGTTTTGCTTTGTGTTCTGAATTCCATGGGAATGGTGATCATGGAATGAAGGAGGCAGTGCCAGTGGATCTTGAGCTGTCCTGCTTGCAGGACAGTTTGCTGTGCTGCTGTATAATATCTTTATACTCTTACCTGGAGTGGATTTCTTTTGGATTTGGGACCACAACAATGGCAACGAGTGAAGGAGGTACCCTGTCATGAAGTGCAGCACAGGAACGGATTACCTCCTGAGAACCCAAACATTTTTTTTAATATAAATTGTATTGATGTGGATCGCTTTTGCTTCATTGAAGGTGCCAGACTGGGAGCGCCGCACTGCAGTTAAACCAGTAGGAGTGTTTCCGGTTGTATGAGTGTTTTGGAGTATTTCACTGTATTTGGATTTGGATTTGGAGGTGGTCCGCTTTTTGAAACTAAATAGCACCGGCTCACACTTGCGCTGCTTACCTTGAGCACTCGCCTGCTGTTCTTCGTGCCGCGTTCTTCTTGAAAGGTTGTCATTATCCACCGACGTGTGAAGAAGCCACAAGGGCGATCCGTGAGGTTTCTAATGCGCACTCAGCTGTCTGCGCACAATGTACTGACGCATTTCGTGCTCATGTGTGGGTGCCATCTTGCTTTGGGTCCACGACAGTGAGGTGCACACCTGCTACGGTATACTGCATGTCCTGAACATGGGCTTCTGTGATATTTGGCCAGCACACGGTGATACGCACCCCTTTCTTCCTTCTAGTACCAGAAGCCAGCTGAGGGAGTGTAACGCTTGGTCATCTTTGCATATCACTCATTTCTTGCCCGGTGATACACACACCTATTCAGTTTGAGTTCATTTATCGGTGACTCGCACACTATTTACTAAAGTGAATTCTTTTTTGTGCATCTTGCTGATTGGGGACATAATCCTCTGTATTTTTTTTTTCTGGAGCGTAAGTAGTGTTATGTGATAAGATTCTAATGCCACACCTAGGATCCAAGGGAGAGCAACAGGGAACATATCACTCCCTATCTCAATCATGAAACTCACTAAGGATATGTTCTAGCAATAATAGGGTTGGGATGTTGTGTAAGTGGGAAAGAGATGTCCTTAACGGACAAGAACCCGCACTCACCCAAAGGTGACATGCTTCATCTCACCAGGACCCAAACTGCACAGGATACTCTGATGAGAACTGTGTTCAGTGTGCCAGAGTGGTTGAAGGGTACCTAGTGGCTATAGAGAGTACATGTCAGTTCCCTCCCACAGATGGAGGTGACGAATTAGTGAACAATACCTTTGGAAACGGCCAGTATAGCCATTTTATTACAATATAAATGATTGTGGCATACACATTTACAGAGTGACTAGTATTAAATTTGGTCCTGATGAATGCCTAAGGACTCCTTTTGGAGCCAAGGAAAGGCAGTAACATGTTGACCTCTGAAGGGGGATATTTGTTTTGAACCCCCCTGTCCTCTGTTCTTTTAATACTTTCCAAGGTCTCTACCTAATAAAGTTATTTGAGTCCTTGAGACAGTTTTATATTTCCCTGCACTTTCGCACAGCACTCTGTCCTTCACTCACCATTAACATCTCACGGCATCCCTTTGCCTTAAAACACCTCAGCTCCTCCCCACACCACTGCATTAGGTGGGGAGTTGTAGCCCACATTGGGGACCGGCTGGCCCCGATGTGCGGAGGGAGCCCAATGATGAAGCATGTCACCTTTAGGTGAGTGAGGGTTCTTGTCCGTTAAGGACATCTTTTTCCCACTTACACAACATCCCAACCCTATTATTGGTAGAACATATCCTTAGTGAGTTTCATGTGATAAGATTCGCCTATTGGCTTAAGATTTACCTTTTTGCTTGCGTTCCTGACCGGGGGGGCGGGGTATGAGACGTTTCCTAAGATCTCATCAGGA
Organism: Calotriton arnoldi; assembly: GCA_963921515.1. NCBI lineage: Eukaryota > Metazoa > Chordata > Amphibia > Caudata > Salamandridae > Calotriton > Calotriton arnoldi. The sequence continues at coordinate 314,162 of CAWUFW010003106.1, read as the reverse complement.
TTAGAGCAGTTTCCTAAATCTCTACAGGATTGGATCAACACTTGTTGTTGGCATCTTGTAGCAGTTTTTACTATTTGAGAAATGCCTGGTATACGTATTAGTTCTCCACTTTGCTTTGACACTGTTACAAACTGTTATTGACGCTATGCAGTTTGATCCTATCAAAGAGTCAAGAACGCTCGCTCTGGCAGAAGATCTTTTAGCTTTTTTGCATCCAAACACTGGAACTCCCTTCTGCTGCAGCTAAGGAAATTTCCGTCAGAACCTCAGATTCGGAAAAATCTGAAGACTTGGCTTTTTTAGATAGGTTCCTTTATTTGTCTGCTATTCCTCAGTTGCGTCTGACCTCTCAGCACTGGGACACAACTTATAGGACAAGCTATGTGCTTTATAAAACTCTGAGGAAAAGGTGGTTTTTAGAACTCTGCTCCAGGCAATGCCAGCTGTTGGGCAAGGTAGTTATATGTGTACAAAGAAGCCCTTCTGAGATTGGAAATAAGATTAAACAAACCACTAGCATTGCACTTAATAAATTTAAGTTTTATACTAGAGCACAAAAAGAAGGAGAGTCCTTTGATTCATTTCTGACAGCATTACTGGTGTTGTCCATGAATTGCAGCTTTGGGGCTATATCAGACAAGATGATAAGGGACCAGTTTATAGTGCTTGTGAGAAAGGAGAAAACCCAAGAACAGTTATGGGGGATGCCAAGCTGCAAGACGCCATCCAACAGGGAAGACATGAGAGCAATCCGAGAAGTGGATGACGACTGTGAAAGAGACCAGTATACATGTAGGCCAGTTGAGGATGTCTGTACAGTTAAACGTTCGGATCATGCTCGTCCTATTGGAAATAATGCTAATGGGCAACGGATATATTGTTCCTCCGGTGGATGGAGATCAGAGAAGCCAGAGAGAGGTGGAATGTGCTATAGATGCGGTAGTAGCATGCATATAGTTTCTTACGCTTGGTATCCTGCAGTTCACAGGGAATGTAAGACGTGCGGTTGTGTGGGGCATTTTGCAAAAGTTTGCAGAGATATCAGGAGGAATTCTACTCAAACACTGGGCAAAGTGTCATGCCCTACGGATGTGAGGATAAGCAGACTGGTGTGTGAGTGTGAGAAAAGTGCAGACCGTAGCACTGGTTTTGTGTTATCGTTATAAGAAATTGGAGAGGGTTTGGATGAACGGACGGAAAAAAATCCTCCTAGATATTGGGTCAAAGTTGAGGGGGTGGATCTTATTCTTATGGCCGATTTGGGTTCTCCTTGGACCATAAAGACTAGGGAGTATTTCAGGAACAATTTGAAGAAACATTGACGTTGGAATTGACATTGGAAGTTTACAACCCTCAAATATTATTGCAGAGAGTTTCGATGGATCTACCATTGATATGGTTGGCCAAATATGTGTGAAGATAGAGATAGAGTTGAAGGGGAGGAAAACCATGATTAAACTCATGTGGCTTCGAAAAGGGTGAATGTGCTGGGTTGGAAGGATCAGTGGAAGTTGGGGATAATTTTGAGGTTGTGTGTCGATTTGAGGGCTTTGAATTCCAGCATTTTGGTGGACTGTCACCCATTGCCCAACATCAGTGAAGTAGTGTCCATGTTGGAGGGTGCCAAAATTATTTCCACTTTGCGCCTCAGGTCAGCATACCACCCAATTGCATTATCTGAAGAGTCTGAACAGGTAACAGCATTTATTATGCCTCAGGGTTTGTTTCAATTTGCCAGAATGCCCTTTGGATTAGCCTCCGCGGCTTCTGTGTTTCAGAGGGCTATGTTCCATATATTTAGCGATGTTGATACATATGTAAAATGCTTCCAAGATGATATTTTGATTTTCTCCAGGATGGAAAGGGAGCATTTGCAACATATCATCGAAGTGTGCAGTAAATTTAAAGAGCATGGTTTGACTCTCAAAGGGATGCAATTGTAAAATGTTTAAGAAATCTGTTGAGTACCTTGGTCACACATTGTCGGGTGATGAGGTAGTGCCAAAAATATCAATGTGGAAGCTATTACCAATGCTCTAGCACCTGCGAACAAAGAACAGTTGTTTTCTTTTGCTGATATGCGGGAATATTACAGCAAGTTCATTGGTAAATTTGCCACTAAGATGGAGCCTTTGAGAGACATTCTGAGACAGAATATAGAGTTTAAGTGGACAGACAAACAACCGATGGCCTTTGAGCAGATAAAACAGGATATTGTGGAAGCGCTTACGCTCAAATCTTTTTGCATGATAAAGGAGTGTGTGATCACGGTGGATGTGAGTATGTATGGAGTTGTTGGTGTATTGTTCCAAAGGAGCGACAAGGAACAGTGGAATGTGGCATTCGCATCTCGTACCTTGAGTGTAACTGAACGTAGGTATGTGGTGATCGAAAGGGAGCTTTCAGCGTATGTTTGGGCCATAGAACACTTCAGGAACTACGTACAGGGCAGCAAATTTTGTTGAGGATGGATCACAAAACATTGGTTACTATATTGTCTCCTTGAGGGGGATGAAACTCGACAGCACATATAGCCAGACTAAGCTCTATATTGCAATAATATAGTTTTTGGACAGAATCTGTTCTGGGAAAAAGAAATGTGACGGCTGACTTATTGTCCCGTTTACCATGCCAGCAGGGTAAAGAATGCAGTATTGCGGTTAAGTGTGAAATGGTTGCCACCATAAAGGACATAAGGACATAGGGGCTTATTTATAAGGCCCTTGCGCCACTTTTGCGTCATTTTTAACATGGGAAAAGTGACGCAAAAGTGGCGCAAGGGGCTTGTAAATCTGCCCCATAGTGTCCAAGAAATTCAAGGAGATTTCAGAAGAGGTTTGAAAAGAGAGTGAAAGGTCTGATGAGATTTGGCAGGCTGCAAAAAAGTATGAAGGTACTTAAAGTGTTTACAAATTGTGTGATTACACAGGATGGGAAGGTATGGAACTTGAAAAGGGTTGCCAAATGTGTTGGGACTCGGGTTGAAGATGATGCCATGAAGAAAGATGAAGAACATGTTGAAGGGTTTCTTATGAAGTTTAGCGACCCGGTGCAAAAGGGTCACCTTAATGGTGAAAATACTGCTGGTTCTGGTTCTCCTGATTCCGTGGCTTTTAGGGTTAAGGAAGCAGGCAGGATCAGACAGCCACAAGGGAGATTTGCTGAATTTGTCAAATAGGTCAAAGTGTTTCAACAGTTTTGTTATTTGCCAAGCTGTTGTTTTGGGCTATTTGTTATTCAGCTCTACCTTGTTTTGTTTCCCTTTGAAGGGAGATGTGTTGTATTTTATTTCCTGCATGTTTGGCACATGTTATGTTTTGCTTTGTGTTCTGCGTTCCATGAGAATGTTGATCATGGAATGCAGGAGGCTGAGCCAGTGGATATTGAGCTGTCCTTCTTGCAGGACGGTTTGCTGTGCTGCTGAATAAACTCTTTACAATCTTTCCTGGGATGGATTTCTTTTGAATTTGGGACTACAACAGATGTGTTGCATGGAAAGATAGAGGAGGAGGGAGAGGCCAGGGGAGAGGAGGTTGCCATAAGCCGCAATGGGCCGCCAACCAGGGGTGCTTGGGAAGGAGTCGGGGGCAAGCCCTCCTGTGTCTGGCCACCGTGTCAAGCCTCAACCAGCCCAAACAAGCCTCTGGCAAGCCTCTGCACTGCCAGCCCCACCCACAGTACATTGTAGGAGAAAAATGTTCATGCTTTTCCCAATGTGGACATGCCGGCAGCAAAACAGGGGCGATCGAAAAGGGCTGGCACAGAAATAGCAAGGTAGGTAGACGTTGTAACACAACTGGTGGGGCACACAAGAGCACCACCAGAGCACCACCAGCATGCCCAAAAGAACGTCCATGGCACGAGCGCCTCCAGCTGCTTACGCAGCACCACAGGTCACTCTCCACTGTGCCCCTACCTCAGCCAGTGTTGATGCCTCTAGTGGATGTGGGGATAGCCCGGGATAGGCTGATGCAGCTTGAGCGATTGGCTGCCCTGTTCCGCTGCTCTGCGGCTCCACTCAGGACGTTTCTCCCCCTGCACGCTATGTTCTTCAGCCACGGTGACATCTGAAGATGTGACCAAAAGAAGGGTTTGTTTCACATCTGACCTCCTTGTATCATTTGTCAGCCGTCTATGTAGATAGTTGGAGATCACTAAGGGCATTCACATAGCAAATCCAGGGTGCAGGAGCTGCAGTCAAGCATGGCCTTTAGCTTTCTCCTGCTGAAAACATTTTTTTCCTGAAAAAGTGTCTGAGCATGAATGTAAACTGACTCGGACAAACCTTTTCATATGTGAAAAAGTGCACCCATGTACCAGTCTCAGTTTATAATGTTTTCTGATTTCCCCTTGATGATCCCTGAACACCGTTTTCCCAACGTGAGTGAAGGTGCAGAGGCTCTAGGGGATAACGTGAATGTGGCAGCACCAACTGACACTTCCCTGGCTGCCGTTTCAGCCCCACGTGGCCAAGGAGTGTTGCAAGATTGCTGCCGCGGGTTTAAAAGGAGGGCTCCAAAGCAATGGCCCCATATGAAGTGAATAATATGCAGGCAATGTATCTGATGCAGTTCCAGTGGCGTAGTCAGTGGTACCTCTGGGGGTCTCACCCCTTTCTGCTGCGCGCCTGTGGTGGACTGAGGGCTGTTGATGAGTACCACGGCCCGCAGCGCCAGGAAAGCTCTGGTGGCGTGTGTATGCAGTGACTGGCGCTACCTTGTGGTTGCTCGCGGCACTGTCTTATGAGAGGCTTGAGTAGTGACGGAAAAACCAGGTACAGTTGAACGACATGCAGCCTGGTTGAATTTGGCCAGTATTAGTGTCGCACCAACTCAGAGCAAGGCACACCAAATTGTCCCAGGAGAGTGAAATAATAAGTAAACACAGCTGTGGTGCCCTTTGATGGAGACACAGGCTGGTGCGGGAGTGGGCCTGGTTGTGGGCCCTGCCGAGATATCCTGGGCTGCAGCGCGTACCGACAGCAGAGCGACTAATTCCCTGAAGAAGGAAAGCCCCATCAGAGAGTGAGAGAGAGGGGAAGCAAAGAGGCCCACAGCGTCAGGAGGCTGTCGGGCCTAGGAATAATGCTGCTGTGCTACCTAGTTGCATGGATAGTTACTGCAGCAGTCAAGGACACGTAGGACAGGGAAAAGGACTGCAGTGCTGAGAAGGCTGCCTGGCACATAACTGAAGTGGTGACAACCCCATAGGTATGAACTATTAAGGAGATGAGGCAAGAGTGTACCATACGGCGCCCAATGTGAGATGACTCGTGGGAGGGGAGGAGATTGACGCAGGAGCATTAGCCTGAGGGAAGAGGCCACACAAACATGAGGTAAAAAAAACCCTCATGAGAGAGAAATGAGAGTTGTGCACCTCCCAGCAGTTGCGTACGGACACCGCATTCATGAAGAGTGCTGACTGCGCCCCCTAGTGGTGAAGGCCACCAACACAGTAGAAAGGACCGGGTGCACAAGGTGCAGTGGAGAGCGCCCAAGAAGAGAAAGTCTGAGAGCACGGGATCAGAGGTGTGCAGAGGGACGCAAGGAGTGCGTCCTCAAGTGAAGATAAAGAGGCAAAGGAGGAAAGGTGACCCTCCAGTCAGGGAGTGGAGCACCAAGAAAATCCCTGATGGAAGGGACAGGAAGTCCTGTGAGAGGTCTGCGACAAGAAGACCTGTGAGAGGTCCTCGACAAGAAGACCTGTGAGAGGTCCACGATGAGAAGACCTGTGAGAGGTCCATAAACAAGGAAGACCTGTGAGAGGTCCACGAGAAGAGTTGAGTCCTACAGAGAGGATGGGACACGACCAGGGAGGTCCCTCTGAAAAGATCACAGCGAGAGGCCTGGTCAGGAGAGACAGAGGAAAAGAGAGTGAGTCCTAGGGGGTAGGATGTTGTCAGGAAGGTCCAAGTGAAGTGCATTTCACGTTGAGAGGCCTGGTCAAAAGGAAGAAGGGAAGAAGATGGGCAAGGAGAAAAAGAATGTGGCACAAGACCACAGCACTAGAGTGCAAAGAAGATAAAAGAAGAAGAGAAAGGTGTCTAGTGGACACCCGTCACACTGCAAATTACAGACGGATAGCTGTGAGTGTCATCATTACCAAGTGCATCACTAAGACCATCCAAGGAGCACCGGACATCTAGAGTGGAGCCCTGAGCCTATGAAACACCCAGAGGTAAACGAGGCATCTTCGGCACCATGGGAGGCTGGATGCCCAGAAACCATCTGGGTGCCCTGGTGAAACTTACGCCTGCTGGTGAGAGCACTGTTGACCATTTGACCATCCACCCTTGGGATTGCACGTGAGGCTTGGACGTGGCCCCGTTGGGAGTTCATCAGTGACCCCTTGGCATGGCCTATGAGAGGCCCCGCACAGCCCACTCAGTCCCATGGCAATCCAGGGGCAAGGGCCTCAAGACATTTCCATGAGAGGGGAGACCCCATCAAGAGAGATGTGTCTGCAGCCGCTTCATGACAGGTATCAGGAAGCATGGAAAGCGCGTATGGAGACTGGGTCACCCCAAAGACTATCCATTAGATGCCTCTGCACCAGTCTGGATGGCAAGAGTACACCGACCCTGAAACAAATATCCTTGAGGCGCAGTGAGTGATTTGGAGGTGGGGCTGTTGGCAATTCCTCCATGGCCCTATTGTGTGGCTTGGTAGGGATACTGAGCAGTGCACACAGTCCCATAGAAGCATGATGAAAAGGCCCTCAGGGGACTCCGTGAGAGGGGAATCCTGGTAACAGAGGGAAGCATGAAGCTCCTCCACCATTGGGTAGCTGGAAGCACTGCGGCATCTGAGGAAGACTCTTCCACAGTCGCCGTAACTTCATCTGTCTTTGGAGGCTTGCTATCAATGGAGCTAGGGTGCCTTTGAAGACATAGCAGCAGCAGACTCCACTATTGCTCCAAATGCACCCTCACTGCGATCTTTGTAAATAGACTTTTACACAGTGAGACCAGGTGGGACAGGACACACAGTGCCCAGGTGGACTACGACAACTTGGACTGGCGAGTGAGAAATCCTGACTTCATCCACCTGGCCATTCGTGCACAGAGTAGCCTGGTTAAACAAAGGAGGCATGCCGTGATGCCTGGTGCTACTAGCTGCATCTGTCCAATCATCCTGTCCTGCAAGCAACCTGAATAGACTCAGTGGAGATTTGTTTTGTCATTTTGTTCTCTCCCACAGGTTGGATTCGTTGTCCCATTTTTAATAAAGTTTGGGAGAGATGTAGTGACCAGCTGGTCACGTTCTAGTCTTTGTAAAATATGTGTTTCCATCAGCCACTCCTTGTGGGCTGGCTTCAACACTCACCCCTCACCCATTCATCACAGGTGTCACAATTCAGGTGACCCTGCCAATAAAAGGGGCCGGGCGCACGTGCCCTTGGCCAGTTCCAGAGTATTCAACCATGTGTCTTTACCTTTACTGCACGAGGGCCTAGGGCAGGGGCAGCTCCTCCATGTGGGCGGAGGAGCGTCGCCCCACTGCTTTCTCGCACTGCGATAAGCAGAAACATAAAATGGTATAAATACCATTTTATGTTTCTGCTTCTCGCACTGTGAGAAAGCAGATGAAGGGTTTGGTTGGGGGCAGGCGGGTGGGCGGGTCGGGGAGGAGTGGCTAGCCCAATGTTTTGGGCGCTGACTGTTTGGTCGGCCCAAGGGCCGACCAAACCATTCATGCACACTCTCCCTTTTCTCCATGTAGGCTGCATGCAGCCTGCATGGAGAAAACGGCCTTCCCATAGACGCCTGTACGGTCGGTGTCCCAGCCAATCACAACGCTGCCATTGCAGCATTGTGATTGAATTAGGGGAGGGGAGGGAGGCTGCCTGCGGCAGCTTCTTGTGATAACGACGCGACACAGGACCGGAACAGACCGCCGAAGGTAAGTTTTTATTTATTTTTTTAATTTAATATTAACCCAACACCCCCGCGCAACCACCTGCCCCGCGCGACCCCTGACCCCCACCCGCGAGTCATGCCGGCGGCGACTGGCCTAGGGCCCTAACTCTTACACAAGACTTCAATTGTACGAGTAAAATAATTGAGTAGTTAAAAGTTGTGTTTAAAAGGTTAAATAAATGTATAGAGTTTCAAAGTTAAACAAACAGCAATGTTTAAATTAAACATTTTTTTTTAAAGTTTAAGTAGTTTGAAGTTAAGTTGATTCAAACTCAATAGATTCAGGATGTGTTAAATATTAAAATCTCAGGGAGCAAGGAACATGGCGGCAGGGTTGTCCTTTATGACATGGAGGCACAGGGGGAGCAAAAGAAAAAGAAACTGAAAAGTTTCTGCTACTGCTCTGCATTTTCATTTCCAGCTAAGGAAATAAAAGAAAGGCTTTTACGCAGTACCGAGCTACATGACCTATGTTTACATGTTGGTAGGTGAAGAAAAATAATTAAAAATTACATTGTGAACCTTTTGCTCTGCAGGTTGTGCACTAACACTATATGTGCCCTGAAAATTCAGTCTTATTTTTAAAAAAGTATTTTATTTCGCACAAGCTATATTTTGTATACATTTTCTTGCAAAATCAGCTTCTTTTTTTCTGCATGTATACTATTAGAACTATTGCTACTGTCTTTTTAGAGAAGAGCAAAACGGTAAACTCTTTTTTACTAGGGGTGCCTTCTGTTGCTTCACCATATCTTAAAAAAGACTATTCATCCCTTCAAAAAACCACATTTTGTGGATTATATTTCCACAGCGAAACACAATGCAACAGTGTTAGGTTTTCAAAGTTTATTATACTTCACAAGTTTTGCAACATCCACATAGTACAACTGTATCCATCCTAACTCAGACCCCAGCTTTATTTGCCTCTTCGAAACATAGTACTCGACTCTCTACCTCTCCCTTTTCTCTCCAAAGGGCCGGCTTTATGGCGGTGTGACCGGTGTGGCTGCACCTGGTGCTCGCCAGGGGGAGCGCCGTGTTTAAAAATTACTAATGGGTTAAAAGCACTTCCTACTGAGTTCCTTGTGTGCCCAGCAGTTTTCAGTCAACAATACAAATGTCAAGATGGCTCTGGTGATTTCTGTTCCTGCTGGAGAGAGATGGAGTTTTGTCTAGTGGCAGATATGACACATCATAAAGTAGCGCATAGGGTTAATGTGCCTGCTGCAAAGAACACGTACCAGGCACACCACAGAACTGAGTGTGAGTGAACGATGAGTAGCGCTATAAAAAAATGAAATGCTGTCAGAGAGGGGTTATGGAGAGATGAAAGGTACTATTGGAGGGTGGTAGTGAGGGGATTAGTGGAGAAGGAGGTCATGGGGGGACCTCCAAAAAAGACTGTCACCCTGGGCACCACCAGCGCTAAAGCCGGCCCTGCTTGTTCACCACCCCTTATTAACATCATGTCTTTACCACTTCTGTGCAAAAATTGTGTATTCAGCCTCATACATTCTGGCCACTTCGTGTGTTACCTTGGCTAATCAGGCTGCACCCCCACGACCCTATTGTTGTCAACCATATTTTTGCATTTCTTGCTCATGACATCTATTAACAACAAAAATATTAAAACCAAGTCAGGAAGTTTAAAGATAAAAAATGAGTTAAGTTGAAGTTAAAAGTTTTAAAATACAAGACACTTTAATAATGGCATTCTCATCCGAATGGACAGGAAGACATTGCAACAAGAACAAGGAGATGAAGACATGGAGGCAGGGATAAAGAGACAGTGGGATAGGGAGACAGACAAAGAGGCAGGGAGACACATAAACACAAAAGGGAGAGACTGACACATGGACAGGGATTCCGAAATATAGAGCAGGGAGACCCAAACACAAGAGAAGACATATGGGAATGGGGAGACATACACACAATGACCGACAAAAGTAGACATTAGAGCTCTTATGTTCAGAATAACCTGGCTGTAGCTCCTTGTGCTCATTCCTTCCGGTTCAAAATGTGGCAGGTCCGGCATCGGCAATAAAAGCAGGGTGCCATGCGCGCACGTGCACTAAATGTTGGAAACCCAAGGTGGCCATATTGCATGAGTCACTACATGGGGTTAATATTATAAGAGTTCCTACAGACATCCACAGAAAAACAATGGTGCCGATGCTGGACGTGCAGCAGTGTCTTGCTTCACCCCTGCAGGTTCAGACTGCTCGTATCCAAGTGTGCTCCATTGAGACCACAACCCCTTCTCCCGGATTAGTGCGTCTCACCATTCTTAAACAATTTTTCTGTTTAGGTTATATCAGCCCTCATTTAATCCCTTTCTTCACTCCTCACTGCATCCCTTACCCACCAACAATTATTTTTCGTACTTTGTCCTGTGACGATCCACTGTTTTTGTTTTCAAGGTAAGCTCTTCTTCTTAGCGCACTGTAAGCATTCATCACCCCCTGAGGCTTGCTCTCTCATTCATTTATTAGTGGCTTGGACTGGGGAATTTTGGATCACTTTACTTTGACGTAGCTCCCGTTTTATTCCTGACCAATCAGCTCATTGTGCCCCAATTCTGCTTTACCACGCCATCTTTCTCAATGCAGGAGGACTATTTTCTCCAGACACAGTTAGTCTCTGCTCCATATCTCATGTTATACACATGTAGCAGTTACAATTATTGCTACATGCCTCCAGCCTGCAGTATCCCTTACACTTCCATGTAATTGTATTCTTCTAGTCCACAGAAGTGGTCCTTCAACTCCTTGCTCCCTTTTCATCCTCTCATTCCTTGCTGATATTCCACTTGCTCATTTCAGTTCTCCTGACCCTACAGCAGCATTCCCTGTTTCTCACTACATTGGAATTAAATCTTGCGTTTTCTTTTCCAATTCAGGCATTCCTCTTCTTCACCCTATTCTCTCAAGTGGATATGAGTGTCCCCCCATATTGCCCCTAGGTAATCAATTCTGGCAAAATTTTCTAGTGTCTGTGTCACACTCATGGTTGGGCCTAAACACTTAATGCACCTACTCCCTATTTGGATGGATGGTCAAGTCTTCCTCGCTTCATATCGTGGCAACTAATTTTCTTTTTTCTTAGTTCTCTTTGTCCCCTTCTTTTTCTCTCCCTTTTTTCCTCCAGTTGGCATTGGGTTAAATATGCCTTAACGTGACTATTGTTTCAGGGACAACTTTGTATGTCCTGATGATGATCTTAATTTTTCACTAAGGACCAAAAAGTCGTTGACTAAGGTACCTTGACTCAATTGCTATAGCTGTTCATTCTTGCAAACAAGGACATTGGTACTGACAGATTGCGACTAAAGCATTGTGTTTATTTTGTCACATTTATGTGCCTGAGTTTGGAAGTCCTATACGATCTTTCTTGTGTTCGCCTTCCCACTGCAATGTCTTTTATTTTGCATTAAATAACTATTTATGATTGTTCCATTTGGATAACACACACAGGCTTCATTGAATTTGTATGTATATTTGATTGTCTACAGCCTTTTCAACTCAGAAAGTACTGACATTGTAGAATACATACTATCCAAGAAGAAGTGTACATCTAGAAAATATGTGCTTATATGAAGTTCTTCAATACTACAGGTACCAAAGGAATGTTACGGAAAACATAGAAGAAGGCAAATTTGCAGTGCTTGGATGTAATGGTTGTTTAGTGAGACATTCAAAAGGAAACGTGTTAAACCACAGAAAACGTAGCTGCCAAACTTCAAAGAAAAGAGAATTTTTCTAATTGGCACTTTTTCAACTGTTCAAGCCTTGGCATGCTGATTCGGAATTACTTGGAGGCTATTACTGCTATGAAGATACATTTAATGCTGATAAAGACAGTATTGAGTGATTAGCCTTCCAAACGGATATGCACATGTTAACTGAAGAGATTCAGCAAGAAGAGAGAATTGCTGCAGAGGTAGCTAAGGACAGTTCACAAAGCAGTCAAAGTTCTGCACCACTCAGTCAAGATCCTCTTGACCACCTATTACTGAAAAAGAAGCTGCAATAGCTATAAATAAGGTGGAAAGTGTAATGGAACAAGCTAGATACAAAACTACACTTTTGGAGCAGTTAACTGCACAACTCAACAATGAACAGAAAGACATTTCATTGGAAGTAAAAGAGAAAATAGAACATGTATTTCTCCTTGAGAAGAAATAATGCAATTGTTCATCCTATTAATCAATTCTATTATATATCAGTGGTCAAGAAGGCACGGGTAAAAGCTTTTTTATTAAAATTCTCACTGCTTACCTACAGAGGACAACACAATCAAAGGTCCCAAAACTCTGGAACTCAATGACCTCAGAACTAAGACTGGTCAAAAATAAACGGTGTTTCAGAAAAAACCTTAAAACTTGGTTGTTTCCATGAGTCCTCACTAACTGACTGCTCCTCTTGGCAGCGCTGGGAAGCTCTCGGGTAGCCATGCACTTTATAAACCCCATAAATATCAAATATCAAATAGTAACACAATATTAAAGGAATTACTCTACATCCACTATTTATGCTACCTGTAGAACATGATGATAAACTGGTATACCAGAAGTTATCTGGTGAAACATGTCATAAGGTAGCAAGAGTTTTGAAGAAAATTAAACGTTTAATCATCAATGAGGTAAGCATGGTTTTAAATGTAATACTTGTCTTTGTTCACTTAAGAATGCAACAGATTTTAAGAACAGAGTACAATGTTCACTTCGGAGGAAAGCATTCAATTGTGTTTTGTGACTTACTGCACCTAGCCCTTGTTGAAGTAGAGCCTGTTTTTGAGACATTTCTGCATGAACAAACTCGTAATTCATTAGGGAGTATTGGAAATGTAAACATTTGGCTGAAATTCCAATACAAGGAACTACTAAAGAATATGTGTCAAGCATCTGAGATATATGGTAATATTCTGAATGATATTAGAGTACCTTAGAAACTCAACTTATCATAAATGCAAAAACAACAGTTGATGGACAGAATGCAGAACAATGTCATACATTTACCCCAGTACAGAGATCTGGGCCTAAATCCATCGTTTTTTTGCTCACCATGCCATTCCAGTTTGAACCCAGCCATATGCAAATCAGTCTTGACCCTGTGCCTCATGGGAACAGTCCAGCCCGAACTGCCAAGCCAGGTCCTCCCTGGACTGGAAACAAGCATCCTAGGACCGGTTTCGGGGTTTCACCCCTCTTCAGCCAGGATAGCTTGATTCCAGTGGCATGGGGAGCACGGGACCCACGTCTGGGCATACCCGTCCCACTCGGGGTGACAAATGCAAAAACAACAGTTGATGGACATCATAAAAGCATTTATGTCTAAGAAAACGACAGCAGAGCTAATGTTCAATTTTATTGAAGAAGGAATATCAATAGTTTGGTCACTCTTCAAGAGTGTGCCAATTTCATTGAAGAATTGCTGAAACTGGAGAAGAAAGAAATTTTGGAAGTAACAGCTATTGACAAAATAGAACACCAGGGAGTAACAATAGTGCTAAATGCAAACTTCAAGAAAAACTGGATTTGTTAGAGAAATCTGTATCTTAGACTGTTGGTTTAGAGAAGTGTTTACATGTGTGTAAAAACTTTAGAGTAATTTTGCGGCGTAAGTTAAACGTTGAAGAAGGATTAGTAAATGGTGCGATGAGTAAAGTTATTGATTTTATTAATTTTACTAATAGGAATGAAGTTGAATAGTTGGTCATAAAATTTTAACAGATTGATGGAATCAAACAGATTGGTCAATGTGTTGTACTTTGTTTGCTAGTAAAACACTTAAATGTGCGGCGCCAGCAATTCCCACAATTGTTTCTAGTGTGTGCTGTAGCTATCCATAAATCACAAGCTTTAAGTGTAGGTACAGCTTTTATTAATATTCGAAGTACTGATTTAAAGAAGGTATATCATATGTAGCATTGTCGCAAGTTAGACCATTGTCCGGTTTGTTTTTGGTTGATTTGATGAAAAGAAAGTTAGTGCTGATACTAGTTATGTTAGAGAATACAATTGGTTAAGAAGTGTATATGCTCCTCACTTAGGACAGTACTCTGTTTATGAGAAACAAACAAGCTGTCCTAAGCATAATCTTAGTAAGCAATCAATGGATGTTTCTCAAGCGAAGCAAAAAAAGATAAGGAAGAAGGTGTTATGATGAACAAATTGAAAATTGAGGGTGATATTGTATGCTTTCAGCTGGTAAACAGTAATGGTGTCAACTGATATGCAAATGTGGTTCTCAATCTACTCTTCCATTTACCATATTTTGTCATGGAAATTCAACATAAAGGAGACAACAGAATCTGCTCTCATCTGTGTACTTTGCTGGAACATTTATGCAGTGATAGGACTGTAGTACATTCTGCTTCAGACATTCGAGATGTGGTAGACATGCATAGTGGATCTGTAGTATTTCATTATGGTGATGCTTGGATGTTTGAAAGAAGAAGAAGTTAATATTGAATCATTTGGACTAAGTTGCAAATGGAACCATGATTGTGAAGATTGCTTCTTTGCAACTACTACTCAAATAAATATGGAAAGATTTTTCTACTTAACATTTTGTAAAACTGTGTCTTTTGACAGGCTAATGAAAAATGCAAACCATATAATGACATGCTCAAATTGTAGAGAAGATTGTTTGTCTACCTTGCAGATACAGAGAAGTGGAAAGTGCATTATATTGATGCTACAATAATGCAGAGTTGATGGATCAAGAATAGAAACTAAAATTAAACATTTTAAAGCAGGACCAATTTAAATTTCTAGAAGAATGTACACAGCATTGGCTACTATCTCTCATGAAGGACTTAGTATAACTTCAGGACACTACACTGTGTATTTAAAAAATTCAACTGGATGAACAGAATGTAATGCAAGCTCACTTTCAAACAAAACCTACTTTCAAACTTCCAAATTCATATCTCTTCTTTCCTCAGCCAATGTTTTAAGGAAGATTAGTATTTAAAGAATGGGATACTGTGTTTTTTATGGGTGATCAGTGTGTAAGACATAATTTGGCCTAGCAGGGGTGATGTCTTCAAAATGAAGACTAAAATTTGAACAATCGTTACATCTATTTTGAGTAATGGACTATTTCAGTATCATATCATTTTTTTTGTTGGATATATTCGTTTATATTATTTGAGTGTGTTGGAAGTGGGGGTCCTTATCCCTCACCGCCGCCACCAAATGCTGGAGGCGGGAGTCCCCGTCCCACACCACTGTTGCCAGGTGTGAGATCCAGACCCCTCGTTTCAACGTTAGGCTAAGTAAGGGCACCGTCTGAGATAGCCCTGCTCACCCCCTTAGTAGCTTGGCACGAGCAGCCAGGCTTATCTCCAAGGCACGAGTGTACAGTATGTGCAACCACACTCACAGCAACCCAATGATGTCACCACAAATAGACTCCACACAAGTTTTTATAAAACGAGTATAATCTTTATATAAGAAGATATACGATATGACCACACGATACAAAACCAACATATAATAATGGGTAGTATTCCTTCCGGTGGATTGGTAGGTTCTAATCCCAACCACCGCTTCTAACCAACAGTTAAGCTGACTTCTAACCGTTTCCAAAAGGTTAGGTAGGTCGTATTGCTAGGATCACACACGTTGCAAAAGAAACGAAATACTGCAATGTGTAACGATATACTCCTGAACTGTGCAATAGAGAAACAATGCCATACGTAGCGCCACCGTCATGTACTTTGCAATAGAAGGATTAATGCAATGCATATCACCACCAGCAACAGGCTCACGCAGCTGCCAGGAGCGAGAGGCCGAGAGAGTGTCCCTCCGAGCCCGCACCCCACCCCACCCCACCCCACCCCAGGTGGTGATCCACGTTACCTGGGGGGGCGCGACCCCACTCTCCTCCCCTCTTTCAGCGACTTGGGCCTTGATCCAGAACTCCATCAATGGGCATGGCAAGCTCGGGCCGGCGACTCTGCTGCTCCGGGACTGCTGGTCCGGGCCGCTACTGTTGCACTCCGAGGGCCCAATGACCTGGCCCTCCTTCCGGCGGTCTCAGTGGACACCGAGACCCGCCCTCAGCAATTGTGGAGATTTACTTCGATTTTGGTGCACACGCTACCCAGGCACTCCTCACCAGTGCCTCCGGTTGCACCGTGACACGCACTCTGCACGTCCGAGACTCGCCTCTTCTCTGGTGCACACGATTACCAGGCGATCGTCACCACTCCTCGGCTTGCACCTCGACACGCACCCTGCGCGTCCGAGTCTCACCTCTTCTCCCGGTGCACACAATGACCAGGCGCTCTTCCCCAACGCCTCGGCTTACACCACGACACGCACCCTGCGCGTCCGAGTCTCACCTCTTCTCTCAGTGCACACAACGACCAGGCGCTCTTCACCAGCGCCTATACTTGCACCACGACACGGACCCTGCGCGTCCGAGACTCACTTCTTTTCCCGGTGCACACAATGACCAGGTGCTCCTCACCAACGCCTCGGCTTGCACCACGACACACACCCTGCGTGTCCGAGTCTCACCTCGTCTCCCGGTGCACACAATGACCAGGCACTCCTCACCAACGCCTCGGCTTGCACCACGACACGCACCCTGCGCGTCCGAGACTCAGTTTACTCCTGCGTGCCCACGATCACAAGGCACAACTTCTGAGGATCTCAATCTGCAAAAGCAAGCGCACACCGCGTTGCTTGGGACTTCTCCGGAAACTTTTATGTTCCTGTGTTTCCAAACAGGGAGCCAGCTCACCTCGGGCCCTTGGGGTTCAGGACACAGCACAAAGCACAGTCCTGTTCAAGAAGGGGGGACACCACCCACTGCAATGTCCCCTCAGTCTCTTCCTTAGTAAAAGCTACAAACTGCAGGCCAGCCCCAGATCACGAAGCAAGGGTCAGTCCTATCCAGCAGTCTCTTCAACAACTTCTTCCTTGGCAGAGGTTCTTCTTGATCACGAAAGAGGTCAAAGCCTTTGCAGACTCGACCTGTCCATTTCGCCATTCAAAATTACACCAAATTCTAGGGGTTTCAGTTCTCTTAGTTATACCCCTTCATGTCTTTGAAGTTCGTTGTGCTCAGGGGTCCCTGACCCCTGCCTAAATCAGTTCTGGGTGTCTCCCTCCCAGTGTCACCTTTCTCCCTTTGATACTGGGGGTCTGGACCCTTAATCACTCAGCAGGAGATGGGTCAATTGTTTTATAGCTGCAACCCAGGCCTCTTTACCTCCTGGGGTTTCTCCTCGCATACTCTCCAGATGCAGGTCAGCCAGGGGCCATCTCACACCCTCCCATCTCAGATCCAGACAGTCAATCCACATTCAGCAGAGACACACAGAAATGCTTAAAGCACAAAACTCAGCCACTTTCTAAAAGAGTGGTTTCTGAACACACAGTGGCAAAACCACTTTCATAGAAAGATGTGTTATGACACTGTGAGTTCATACATACTAAACTTCACCTCTCCATTATAAACTTATAGGAAACTAGTCCGACAAAACACCATACCCAGCCTCCCACATTCTGTCCTATGGGCAGAATGGCCTTTCACCAGTGAAAGCGAAATGGAGACTTTTTTCAATGTCAGGACATGGCACACACCTCAGTATATGTCCTGCCTTTTACCTACACTGCACCCTGCCCAGGGGTTACCCGGGACCTACCACAGGGGTGTCCACAGTGTACGCAAAAGGGAAAGTAAGGCCTGACAAGTGGTTGCACTTGTCAGGACAACGTGCTAACTTAGCAAACTGCGCGGAGGCCCTAAACTGAAGGCCTGAGTTTACTTCTCTGCGCGCCCTTGCATTACTAGCCCTTGCACACACAGTGCACATCACTAGGGACTTTTACTACTAAGGCAAACATACCAATCATGGCCAACCAATTACCATTGTACTTTATACAGGGAACCCTTGTACTTTGACACTGATCAGCAGTGGCAAAGTACCCAAAGCATCTAAATTGGCAACTCTATGTCAGGAAAACGGTCTAGGGGGAAAGCAAAAAGTTTAGGGAACTTTAGCCAAAAAGGCCAAGTCCTACACAACCCCCTCCCAGCCAAAAGCCAGGGTAGACCAATCATTACCTTGATGGACGTCCCTGCTTCGGGTGATAGAACCAGGACGCAGGCCCTCTACCACAGGGACACCCTCCTGTTCCTCGCCTTCCTGACCCCAGGGGTTCTTCCTGATCACTACCCCCTGAGCCAACAAGGCTGTTCCATGGATCCCTCCCGGCCAGGGGAACCCCTCCAGGGGTGCTGGACCCATGCCAACCCCACCCTGGAGTGGTACCCTGGGAAGGCCCATTGGTCAGGATACTATCTCCAGTCATCCTGCCCTCCAGGTTAAAAGTGGGTTCACCCTGGTCATTTCTAGGGGACCCAGCCCCACTGGCTGGACACTGTCCCACCGGTGTTCCCACTGGGGAACACAACCCTCTTTTAACCTTCCATTTATTTTTCTGGGCCTGCCACTTAGGAATGGCACCCACAAACTTCAGGACGGCAGGAGCTTTGGCTACAGACTCCCCACGCCCTCCTGACGCTAGGTGTTCTTCCTCACACCTCTGGCAAGTAGGCACTAGACCTCCACCCGGGGGCTCTCCTACAGCCCCCCGTGTTTCCTGGGTGGTCCTGCTGATCCCTGGGGGTGGTATGGGGTGGTGAACTTGTAAGTTACCCCGCACTCCTTCCACAGAGATTTCATATACCGCGATATGAAATTAGTACCCCTGTCGGACACCACCTCTCTGGGGAACCCCACACGGGAGAAAATCCCCATCAGTGCACGGCCCACCACGGGGGCCGTCACCGTCCGGAGAGGGATGGCTTCCGGGTACCAGGTGGCATGGTCCACCAAGACCAGGATGAACCTGTTGCCCATGGCTGTCTTGGGATCCAGAGGCCCCACAATGTCAATGCCCACCCTCTCAAAGGGTGCGCTGACCACCGGGAAAGGTTGGAGGGGAGCCTTTCACTTCCTTCCACTCTTACCACTTGCCTGACAAGTCTGACAGGTCCTGCAATGAGTATCAGAACTCTTGCGCATCTGGGGCCAGTAGAAGTGGGTGACAAGCTGCTCAAAGGTCTTGTCCTGCCCCAAATGTCCCGCCAAAGGTACATCATGAGCCAACCCCAATAGGAAGGCTCTGAAGCGCTGGGGTACCACCAGCACCCGGGCTGACCCAGACTCAGCCACCTTTGGCTCACTATACAGGAGATCGTTTTCCCAGTAAATCAAGTGTGATCCCGGCGGATCACCTGCTGCCTGGTTTGCTGCCTGCTGCCGCAAACCCGCAAGACAAGGGCACTTCTTCTGCTCCTCACAGAATTCCTCCCTGGAGGCCCCCCTTACTTCTGCCATTCGGTCAGCCCGGGTAGGTCCCCCAGTTCGGCCACTTGTTCCCCCGTAGGCTCCAGGCCATCCCCCTCAAAGGGTGCCTCCTCCTGGACCGTGGGAACTGTGGGGGCCGGTTTCCCGCGCCCCCTGCCTCTTCTCTTACTGGCAGGCACCTGGGCCACTGTTTCAGGCTCAAGGTTCCCATGATTACCTTTACTGGCTACCATAGACCGAGTGGTCACACAAGCCCACTCAGGTAGGCCCAACATCTCCAAATGCGCCTGGCGCTCCACCTCCTTCCAGGGGGAACTCTCCAGGTCATTCCCTAGCAGACAGTCTACAAGCATGGACGGACTTACAACAACCTTCAAAGAACCTGAGACCCCTCCCCATTCAAAGGGAACCAGCGCCACCTTGCAGAGGTGCACTGAATTGTCTGCTGACATTACACATCGGGAATTACTTGCTCTTCAGACACCCACTGACACCTGACAGATGTAAACTGGCTCCGGTGTCCCTCAGAGCCTCCACCCTCCGTCCATTGATGGCCACCCACTGCCTGTACTTTCTAGTGTTCTCAGGCAGAGGGATTTCCTGAACCATCTCTCGATCTCCTAAGGAGACCAGAGTCATAATTGCTTGCTCCTCCCCATTCCAAGGACTCAATTCCTCCCCCAACGCTACACTCACTAAACCAGGTGTTGGAGCACCAGTGGGTGCAGATGACTTTTTGGGGCATTTAGGGGAAATATGACCCACTTCTTTACAGAAGTAGACGTAGGAGGACCTCGGGCTCCTTCTTGCCCTTGGAGGCCCAAGCTCTCTTGGCCTTGGGAGACTGGGACCCTTTCTTGGGGGAACTACCTTGGGGCCCTTTAGGGGACTCCTTGTGGTTACCCTTGTCCTCCCCACCCTCGGCGGGGGACCCTGCATACCCTTAGCAGGGGTACTCCCAATCCCCTTGTAGACCTGGGTACTAGTCCAGCGGTCCACCTCCTCAGCAAGCTTACTGGGATCAGTCAGCTTACTATCCAATAGATGCTGGCGCAGCGCTGGAACACACAGACTATTCAAGTGATCCCAACTGATTAAATCGCATAAGCCCTTAAAATCATTGACTTTGCTGCCCAGCATCCAACCATCCAGTGCCCGGGTGTACTCATTCACACATTCTACCCAAGTACGGGATTCTAGTTTCTTGGAGGTCCTGAACTTCTGCCGGTATTGTTCAGGAGTGAGCCCATACCGGAGGGATAAAGCCTCCCTCATGTTGCCGACTACATCCTCCTAGGGGACCTCAACTTCCACCTGGAGAACAACAACGACAGAAACACCACCGCCCTGCTGGACAACCTCGCCAACCTCGGACTCAAGCAACTGGTGAACACGCCCACCCACTACGCCGGCCACACGCTTGACCCCGTCTTCTCGTCCAGCAAGCACATCTCCTTCAGCCACGCCACCGGACTCCACTGGACCGACCACAGCTGCGTCCACTTCAGCTTCAGAAAGACTGCGACCCACCACCACCCGCAACAGGTTCCCCGCCGGAGCTGGAGCAAGATCACCGCCGAGCAGCTCACCGCCTCCCTCAGCCAGAACACACCCACCAACACAACGGACCCAAACGAAGCAGCCAGCAACCTCGCCAAGTGGCTGACCGCCTGCGCCGACGACCTCGCACCACTAAAAACCCTCCCAGCAGACCCGGAAGCAAGAAAACCCCTTGGTTCACCAACGAACTCAAGGAATCCAAGAAGAACTGCCGCACTCTCGAGAGAACCTGGCGACTCGACCAGACCACAGACAACAGGACCGCCCTCAAACACGCCACCCGCAAACACCACCAGCTGATCCGTGCCACCAAGAAGTCGGCACTCAAAGAACGACTGGACAACAACGCCCATGACAGCAAGGAACTTTTCAGCATCGTCAAAGAGTTCTCCAACCCCAGCGCCGGAAACAACGACATCACCCCCTCGCAAGACCTCTGCAACTCACTCTCCGCGTTCTTCCACCGCAAGATCACCGACATACATAACAGCTTCGACGCACAAACCACGCACCCTACCGCCGAACCAACGCCCGCCACCACCACCCTCTGCAACTGGACCCCGATCAGCACCGAAGACACCACCCGCACGATGAACTCCATCCACTCCGGATCACCAACCGACCCCTGCCCACACCACGTCTTCAACAAAGCCGACGCCACCATCGCACCCCATCTCCGGGACATCATCAACTCCTCCTTCCACACCGCCACCTTCCCGGAGAGCTGGAAGCACGCCGAGCTTACCGCCCTCCTGAAGAAACCAACGGCGGACCCCACCGACCTCAAGAACTACCGTCCCATCTCGCTCCTTCCGTTTCCGGCCAAAGTCATCGAGAAGACCGCCAACAGACAGCTTGCCGCCTTCCTCGAGACGAATGGATCCCTCGACCCCTCGCAGTCCGGGTTTCGGGCCAACCACAGCACCGAGACCGCCCTTATCGCAGCCACCGACGACATCAGAACCCTAACCGACAACGGGAAACAGCTGCCCTCATCCTCTTGGACCTCTCCGCGGCGTTCGACACCGTCTGCCACCGCACCCTAGTGAAGCGCCTCAGCAACATCGGAATCCGAGAGAAAGCACTGGAATGGATCATCTCGTTCCTCGCCGGTAGAACCCAGAGAGTCCGCCTCCCCCGTTCAGTTCCGAAGCCACCGAAGTCATCTGCGGCGTTCCACAAGGATCTTCACTCAGCCCAACCCTCTTCAACGTCTACATGAGCCCCCTAGCAGCCATCGCACGCCAACACAACCTCAACATCATCTCCTACGCCGACGACACCCAGCTGATCCTCTCCCTCACCAACGACCCCACCACCGCCAGAGCCAACCTACACGACGGGATGAGAGATGTCGCCGACTGGATGAGGAACAGCCGCCTTAAACTGAACTCAGACAAGACGGAAGTCCTCATCCTGGGCTCATCACCCTCCGCCTGGGACGACTCCTGGTGGCCCCCGGCCCTGGGCACCGCACCCAAGCCAACGGACCACGCACGCAACCTGGGCTTCATCCTGGACTCCTCCCTGTCGATGACCAGACAAGTCAACGCCGTCTCATCTTCGTGCTTCAACACCCTGCGCATGCTCCGCAAGATCTTCAGATGGATCCCCACTGAAACCAGGAAGACCGTCACCCAGGCACTCGTCACCAGCCGACTGGACTATGGGAACACCCTCTACGCCGGAACCACAGCCAAACTTCAAAAAAGACTCCAGCGCATCCAGAACGCCTCCGCACGACTCATCCTGGACATCCCCCGACACAGCCACATCACCGGACACCTGAAAGACCTGCACTAGCTCCCCGTCAGCAAGAGAATCACGTTCAGACTCCTCACCCACGCACACAAGGCCCTCCACGACCTGGGCCCAAAGTACCTCAACGACCGCGTGACCTTCTACACGCCCACACGCCAGCTACGATCAACCAGCCACGCCCTCGCCACCGTACCACGCATCCGCAGAACCACCGCCGGAGGAAGATCCTTCTCCTACCTGGCAGCAGAGACCTGGAACTCCCTCCCCACTCACCTTCGGCGAACCCAGGACCATCTCTCCTTCAGGAAGCAGCTCAAGACCTGGCTGTTCGAGCAGTAACTTACCCCCTCCCCCAGCGCCTTGAGACCCTCCCGGGTGAGTAGCGCGCTCTATAAATGCCGTGATTGATTGATTGATTGATAGGTCAGGGATCCCGCCCTCTCTAAGGGTGATAGAACGTCCCTCCCTGAAGCCTCAAAGTGTTTCCATAGGCCCGCCCCCAATGCTTTTCAGGCACCTCATTCATCCTCAGTGCGATCTCATATTCCGTGAACCATGCATAAATGTCATCACCCCTCTGGTAATCTCGCACTAAATCCTTGGGAATGTACACCTTCCCTCCTGGCACTAGTGGTGCGCTGCCACCATTCAAACTGGACTCTGTTTGTTTACCCTTAATGTCCAGTTCCCTCATGCTTAACTCATGAGCAAAGAGAATCCGTTTCTCTTCCAACACGAGAGCGTTCCTGCTCTCCTCTGCTTGAGTTTTAAGTTTTAACACCTCCAACTCATGCAGTCTGACCCTTTTGTTTTCCTCCAACTCCTCTGGTGAAAAACTCCTCCCTGAATGGCTACTACCAGCCCCTGCGGCTGGTCTCTCCACTGGCAAATTCTGTGGACCAAATCCATTCCCTGGGTCATCCTCATCCACCTCAACATCCCCCGTCTCCTGAGCCTCTTTGGCTTCCCACCAGGCCCTCAGGGCCATTTGCAGCTCCTCCTTCCTGGCGCCACCCTTCATGGGACATCCCAAAGCTCTGCAGAATTTCCTCAACTGATCAACCTTGTAGGAAAACAGTGCCTCCATGTTAAACTCTAATTCTGCAGCCTCAGCCTCACTGGCTATCTGGCTCTCTCCCTGAGACATGATGTGTGGTTTAAAGGTTACTCAACAATAGAACCAACAATTCCAAAAACACAATATGTGGTTGCGTCGTGGTCTGTGATCAATTTATGATGAGCACCAATTACTGTGAGTGATTTTGCACATACACGTTTAATTTACATTAGGATCGAATCCCACCTCTCTGCCGCCAAATGTTGGAAGTGGGGGTCCTTATCCCTCACCGCCACCACCAAATGCTGGAGGCGGGAGTCCCCGTCCCACACCGCTGTTGCCAGGTGCGAGATCCGGACCCCTCGTTTCAACGTTAGGCTAAGTAAGGACACTGTCTGAGATAGCCCTGCTCACCCCCTTAGTAGCTTGGCACGAGCAGCCAGGCTTATCTCCTAGGCACGAGTGTACAGTATGTGCAACCACACTCACAGCAACCCAATGATGTCACCACAAATAGACTCCACACAAGTTTTTATAAAATGAGTATACTCTTTATACAAGAAGATATACGATATGACCACACGATACAAAACCAACATATAATAACGGGTAGTATTCCTTCCGGTGGATTGGTAGGTTCTAATCCCAACCACCGCTTCTAACCAACAGTTAAGCTGACTTCTAACCGTTTCCAAAAGGTTAGGTAGGTCGTATTGCTTGAATCACACATGTTGCAAAAGAAACAAAATATTGCAATGCGTAACTATATACTCCTGAACTGTGCAATAGAGAAACAATGCCATACGTAGCGCCACCGTCATGTACTTTGCAATAGAAGGAATAATGCAATGCGTATCACCACCAGCATGCTCTGTGCAAGGAAGAAACAAAGCAATGCGTCACGTTACAATCATGTACTGTGCACTGAAGAAATAATGCAATGCGCCACGTTATAATCAGATACTGTGCGATGAAGAAATAATGCAATGCGCCATGCTTACAATCATGTACTCTGCAAGGGAAAATAACGCAGTGCGTAGCGCACCCAGCATGTAGTTCGTCAGGCACAAAGAGAGTCAGGCGTCATACGACAGTTCTATAGTTCGTTAGCAGCAATAATGCAAAGTGTAATACGACAGTCTAGGTGCTCCGTTAACAGTTGCCCCCGACATGGATCAATGATGACACAAAAGTACCGCTTCTCACTCCGGCCCCAGTACTGCCCCTCCTTGGGCCAGCACGGGCCTCGATCCGAGCCGAAGCAACATGCTCCCGCAGCTGCCAGGAGCGAGAGGCCGAGAGAGTGTCCCTCTGAGCCCGCACCCCACCCCAGGTGGTGATCCACATTACCTGGGGGGCGCGAGCCCACTCTCCTCCCCTCCTTCAGCGACTTGGGCCTTGATCCAGAACTCCGTCAATGGGCACGGCGAGCTCGGGCCGGCGACTCCGCTCCTCTGGGACTGCCTGTCCGGGCCGCTTCTGTTGCACTCCGAGGGCCCAATGACCTGGCCCTCAGTGGACACCGAGACCCACCCTCAGCACTTGTGGAGACTTACTTCGATTTCGGTGCACACGCTACCCAGGCACTCCTCACCAGCGCCTCTGGTTGCACCGCGACACGCACTCTGCACGTCCGAGACTCACCTCTTCTCTGGTGCATACGAAGACCAGGCGATCGTCACCACTCCTCAGCTTGCACCTCAACACGCACCCTGCGCGTCCGAGTCTCACCTCTTCTCTCGGTGCACATAACGACCAGGCGCTCTTCACCAATGCCTTGGCTTGCACCACGACACGCACCCTGCGCGTCCGAGACTCACTTCTTTTCCCGGTGCACACAACGACCAGGCGCTCCTCACCAACGCCTCGGCTTGCACCACGACACGCACCCTGCGCGTCCGAGTCTCACCTCGTGTCTCGGTGCACACAACGACCAGGCACTCCTCACCAATGCCTCGGCTTGCACCACGACACGCACCCTGCGCGTCCGAGACTCAGTTTACTCCTGCGTGCCCACGATCACAAGGCACAACTTCTGAGGGTCTCAATCTGCAAAAGCACGCACACACCGCGTTGCTTGGGACTTCTCCGGAAACTTTTATGTTCCTGTGTTCCAAACAGGGAGCCAGCTCACCTCGGGCCCTTGGGGTTCAGGACACAGCACAAAGCACAGTCCTGTCAAGAAGGGGGGGACACCACCCACTGCAATGTCCCCTCAGTCTCTTCCTTAGTAAAAGCTACAAACTGCAGGCCAGCCGCAGATCACGAAGCAAGGGTCAGTCCTATCCAGCAGTCTCTTCAGCAACTTCTTCCTTGGCAGAGGTTCTTCTTGACCACGAAAGAGGTCAAAGCCTTTGCAGACTCGACCTGTCCATTTCGCCATTCAAAATTACACCAAATTCTAGGGGTTTCAGTTCTCTTAGTTATACCCCTTCATGTCTTTGAAGTTCGTTGTGCTCAGGGGTCCCTGACCCCTGCCTAAATCAGTTCTGGGTGTCTCCGTCCCAGTGTCACCTTTCTCCCTTTGATACTGGGGGTCTGGACCCTTAATCACTAAGCAGGAGATGGGTCAATTGTTTTATAGCTGCAACCCAGGCCTCTTCACCTCCTGGGGTTTCTCTTCATAGCACACACCTCAGTATATGTCTACACTGCACCCTGCCCAGGGGTTACCCGGGACCTACCACAGGGGTGCCCACAGTGTACGCAAAAGGGAAGTAAGGCCTGACAAGTGGTTGCACTTGTCAGGACAACATGCTAACTTAGCAAACTGCGCGCAGGTCCTACACTGAAGGCCTGAGTTCCCTTCTCTGCGGGCCCTTGCATTACTAGCCCTTGCACACACAGTGCACATCACTAGGGACATTTACTAGTAAGGCAAACATACCAATCATGGCCAACCCATTACCATTGTACTTTATACAGGGAACCCTTGTACTTTGACACTGATCAGCAGTGGCAAAGTACCCAAAGCATCTAAATTGGCAACTCTATGTCAGGAAAACGGTCTAGGGGGAAAGCAAAAAGTTTAGGGAACTTTAGCCAAAAAGACCAAGTCCTACAGAGTGCCTTTAGCTAGAACAATGTACTAAATGTTTGTAGTGAGTGTGATGCATGGTATGACTTATTTGTAGTGTAATACTTTGCAGTTCTGTTTTTTTTCTACAATCTATATGATTGTTTTTCCCCACTGTTCAACGATGATTATTTAAACAGTACAAGTACATTGTGTACGATGTACAATTATAAATGCTGAGAACAGTAAAAAAACAGAAAAGTATATGTTGAAAGAAGATATCTAAGTGTTTTACAGTGTTACAGTTGTGTACTGCTTTTATCTTAACATAAATATATATTTTTCTGAAATTTGAACTTTACTCTAAAACTTTTAAATATGTCATAATAACATGTATTTCTGTTTTCTCTTTTATAACAGATCAATGGATTACATTTTTGGTGATATTTAGGTAATTAATTCTGTATATAATTGTTATAAAATATATAAATAGAGTAACAGACACTGTAGGACTCACTGATGCACACGGTAACATACCCTTGGAAACACTAATGCAATCACTCACATACTCACCCATTCACTTATACACACACAGACACACTCGCGGACTCACTAATACATACACTGACACACCCATGGACACACTGATTCATTAGCTGACATACTCACTCACGCAGTGATACACAGTCTGACACACCGTAGATTTCACTAATACCTACACTAACACCCCCATGCACATACTGATGCATTCTCTTACAAAATTACCGACTCACTTATATACAAAACTGAGACACTCTGGGACTAACTGATACATACACTGACACATCTATGGACACACTAATCCTTTCACTAACACATTCAAGCAGTTGACACCACAAACAATGGGTTGTCATGTGTGCCAAATTGGGGGCCACAGGTGCCACCGTTATGGTTGCTGAGTTGGAAGATGCCGCAACAGTTGCCAATGAAACAGAAGGATGGGAAGCAGCTTCCTTCTAATGCAGCATCCTGCGGTACGTATACTTATGGATTATCTTAATATGCTTCCACGTGGAAGAGGCGCCATGACTGTACTTTTTCTCTGTTCCTCGAGAAAGTTATTTTCCAAAAAGAATTTAATTTGATACATTTTTGGCGTTCTGGCTGACTAGCATGTCTCGCAGGAACTACGGAAGTACTACAGAACTAAAAATTCAAAAAGGATATTAACATATTTTTTATAACAAAAAAATTACCATACTTTTTATTTCAAAAAACTGTTTAGAAATATATTATAAAATATAAACAAATCATTAAAATAAAAAAATATATACAAAAAATAAAACATAAAAGTAGTTTACATTTATAAAGAAAATTATGAGATTATATTATTATATATTATTACAAATAAGCCATAAACAATAGAAGTATTCGAAAAAAAGACAGTTGTAATTAAAAACAGCTTTAAAAACATTGAATGATTCTTGAAAAAACTGCTACTGAAATAGTACATAAAATGTTTCTAAAAATTTATTAAAAAAAAAGAAATGTTATACTGAGAAAATTACAAATTAAAAAATCTTAGAAATTCACTGAAAAAAACTAAGGTTACATGGACATTATAGTTGGGAAATAGAATTTTTAAAAACATAGAAATTCACTAAAAAAAACAAAGGTTGCAGGGATGTTACAATTATGAAATAGAATTAGAAAACCTTAGAAATTCACTGAAAGAAACTAAGGTTACAGGGACATTATAGTCACATTTCACTCGTACAAAACCAGAGAAATTCAGCAGTTACCTGAGCTAAATATAACTTACTACCCCGCAATGCACTGCTTATGACCTCACATATTACATCACTCCTGACATTGTCAGTGACATCACTCATGACATCTCAAATGATGTTTTGATGCAAAGTCTTGCACTGTTGTCAAAGAGGTCATCAACGAGGGGGCTTGTGATGCGAAGTCCTGCATTGAGAATGCATCTCACTACAGCTGGTTCTAAAGAAACTGCTGGGCTTGCGATGTGGAGTCCTGTGTCGTGATCAAGGCTGCCGTCGACAAGAGGCTTGCCATGTGAGGGCCTGCATTGGTGATGCATCACACAGCGGTGGTTCCGATGGGGCTGCGGGCTGTGATGCGAAGTCCTTGCACCTGGAAAGTCTGCATAGCAGATGCGATGCATTGGTTCCGCTGGATCCACAGATGGGCTAGCAGAGCACCTGCAGGGACAAAACAAACAGGTGCGATAGCTTTTCAAGACTGACCATTTGTGGTCTACACCATGATAGTAGCCCTATTTGGGTACTGGGGAATTCCTTTGCAAGATACCAGTCTTATTGGAAGAGAAGGCCTCACCCACTCCCAGGGAGTTAGTTCTTAAATGAATTTCTACTGGATAGAAAGGGATCCAGATAACTAAAAATACCTTGAGGTAAACCCAGGCTATCACCTTTATTAGTAGGAACCTCTGGTACAGTTAAAAGCAGTAATGGGATGGAGTACAGGCTTGATGGCCCAACCATTCTTGGTATGCCAACATGTTTCTGCCCTATTCTTAGCCAATACAGGTAATGGGCATTCTTTAGGAGCTGGGGATTCCTAACAGACTGACCTACCTAATGGAAGTAAGTGCAATATAGATTAATGGTGTCAAGGAGAATCCTACCTCGGCAGAAGAAAAAACTCCTAAAATAAATTGTGAACATAGAAAGAAGATGAAAAAAACTGTAAAAGCCACTTTGGAGACATAATGATACATAGACTGACACTCAGATTTGAATGCATGCAGGAATGGAACACATATAAGTGTAAAAGTGACAATGCACTGCAAGCCAAACTGGTGAGTGTGAGCAGTGGGATAGCAGAGCTTTGGGGGTGTGGCAAGCAGGAGCTTGGCCCAAAGCTTCTAATCCAGTGGCATATCAGAGGAGAGTGGTGCGGTTTAGCAGCAGTGCTAATGCCGCAGCAGGAAGGTTGAGCCGGAGAGCAGCGGAGATGGTCGGACTAGGTTCCGGTGCGGTCTGTCACTCTCTTTGTGGTTCCCCACCTCACTACCTCCCGAGCTAGTCGCAAACATTTAGCTCAGTATCTTTCACCTCAGTTTTACTTTAATTGCAGCTGCAGGGGGCTCTCTCGAACCCCCGACCGCTAAATCTGACACAGTGCCTCTAACCATAGTACAACCCACTTCAACAAATCACCAGTAACTTGGTAGTTGAATCCCAACAGACCACGCAGTCTTCTTGCCTCATATAGCAGGGGCGCACAGGCTAGAGAAAGCCAAGCAAAATGCTAAGAACGAGACTACACAATCGATCGAAGTCAGTCACAGAGGGAAAAGTCCCCTCCTCCTCAACAGCTAATCAGAACACTGATGAGCCCTTGAAATGTAACAGGGGCTGTATCTCAGCCTCACTCTTAAAACACTCCCTAAATCCATGCCAACAGGCTTAATTACTCACTACTTTCAAGCACCATATACTACTTTAGGTGACTCAAGCTAACTAAGCACCCTAAGTAATACAGGTGGAAACTTCGCTGAAATGTGAAATAATAGTCTGAACAACCCCTCTGTAATAAATGGCCATCAAGATCCAACAGAGAAACGCAGGTCCCATTCCTGCCCAAGACTGAATGGGGGCTCAGGGTGTATTAGTCACCTTTCCCAGCTGCATCTTCAAGTTCATGGCAAACTTAGCATACCAGAACTCTTAGGTTAAAAATGAAGGCCATAACGAACAATATCTGTTTAGGCACACATCTCCAAAGCCCCAGCAAACCATGTTAAGGTAACTGCAGTACAAATTCATATTCCCAGCCCTGCTCCAGGCAGCTTCACCTGATTCAATCAGCCCATACACAAACAGCTCTATGGAGCATAACTACGATCTGGTCAACCTTTCAGCATCTTTCCAGTATAACCTTGAGTAAAAAATCGAAAAAACATTGGAGCTCACACCAAAGCTATCAGAGCACCAGACGCAGCAAAGCAAGACCCTCCCAGCAATTTCGGAACGGCTGACTTGCACATGATCTCCAACGGTGCCTCCCAAGATGCAATGGGCAGAGCACTGCTACGTAGTATTCCAAAATGGTACTTCAAATCGATCCACTACATTATCTGGCCCTCTGTCTAGCAGAGCTGACCACCAAGATGGATCTCATTGAATCCAAGGTTCAAGGCAGCCTAGAAGGCTGTTTGTGCTTATGCGCTACCATCATCGACAAACTGGCCACACTCCCGGAGATTTTAACAGAGCTTGTTGCCTCCATCAGACGCACAGCTGACACCCTCACAGACAACAGGCACCCTGTACAAGTTCACGAAACCAAGGTAGACAAAAAAACTAGTTGGGATGAGTCACAGTACAGTCATGAGCATAGCGGAAAGCTCTCAACAGTATCATGGGAACACAGCCCAAAGCTCCCCATAACCAACCTCTTCCAAATCTGACAGCAGCTCCTTCAACCTTTACCTGCCAGCTGAGGGTGGCATCAAGGAGGCAGCACCTCCCTCAACTCAGCCAGCTGCGCCACTCTCTCAGAGAACAAAGGAAAGTTAAAGAATCAGCACAAGAAAACTGTAACATCCAAAAGAGTGGCACTGTCCTCATCGACCTGCAAAACTATCAAATGCCTAGTCGAACGGAAACCTGTCCAGTTGTATCAAATATTCGCCCCCAGGGAGGGCATGGGGACCATTAAAGAATCTGCCTCACCAAGGTCAACCCATAAGACAAGCACCCTCTCCCAGATAAACAAGGGTAGGGTGGATGCAAGCACCCATGTTGCACTAAACTATAGCCATTTACAGAATCCTCTGAGTTTTTACTTAGGCATTGTTTCTAACAACAGAACCTCAAGCCCAAATGATCAGTTCAACGACCCTTCCTTTATCGGCTCCATCCATAATGTACCCCCAACCCTGGGATCTGACCCACTCAATCCTTCACCTGCTCTTTGCATGAGTGCATCGAAGCAAACTACTTAAGTGCCATAAGGGATATCTCTGAGATGGTGTTAACTCCCTACTATCACATACAACGCCAGCATAATATTCTAAATAGGGGCAATATTCTACATCTATTCAAACACGTTCCAGCCCTAGCCCATATACATTCTGAAGATCTTGCCTGAGTCAGGTTCCAAAGACTTACCGGCGACACTCACGGGGAGTCAACCAGAGTAGGCATGCACCAACAATTACATCAGCCCGCTATGCTCAAGGAAGCGCTCCTTCTTGCTGAATGGGGAATAGAAATGAAAGAAAATCCAGACAAATATCCATATGTGCTTCGCACCCAGCCTGCAAAGCAAGGGGCCAACTCTGCACTCCAAGGGACAAACAGTTTCCACCCCATTTTCGACCATCAATCTGGATTCGAAAAGTGCAAACTCCTTAAAATATCACGCACAAACAATCCTAGGGTTGTGTGCTCTTTGGCTGCCAGTGAATGGCCGGCATGTTACACAATAAGTCAACGGCATACCTAACACGACGCACAATAATAAACTAGAGGAGCCTACTCACACCCCCCAGTTAACAATAATATCATGGAATGTGACAGGCATCACAAAAATCACAGAGGACATCCCAGTTTTTGATTATCTCCAAACACGAGACATCCTTTGTCTACAGGAGGGAGACCTGTGCCACATGCACTACAACACTGCCAGGACATTACAATTTTTTATCCCCAGCAACAAAACGCAACATTTTAGGCCGCCCATTGTCAGTCTACATGAAACACAACCGGAAAATAGAGGTCACTGCAACAAATACTACCCTACACACACTCCAAGCCCTGTATATTAAAGGCTTGAAAAGCAATCGCAAACCACTGCTGCTTTTAAACTGTTACATAAATGTACGAGAGCAACAAAAAAAACAGGCCTCAAATGAACTCTGCATCACAATTGAAGGGTTGTTAAACAAATATCTCACTCACGTTCCAATCATAGTGGGAGATTTCAACACCAGGGGCCTGGCCGGTCACATTAGTACAAGCAGCCAAATGACTGTTTGAAGTCCCGTTTCAGAGCCTCCTCAACATCTATAAGTTAGCCTGTGTGCAAGCCCTAATAGAATCAAGCGAACCGTATTGTATCTTTCTTCCCACATTTAAGAACATATCAGTCATGCATTAGTGATCAACTGACTTCTAAACTTAGCACATTCAAAGTAGACGACCGGACAGAAAGTGACCACAATACCTTGTGAGTGATCCTGCAACTTGCCGCTAAGGAATCAGCCCAGCTATTATTCTTGGGCAACCCAACTGGGGAAAAACGCTGTAAAGTCCTCCCAAGAATAAAATGGAAAGACAACTCTGGTGGAAGGTTGCTTGACTGGATCTCATCAAAACAGGCCGCTGAAGTGGCATCCAACGCTACATGCCCACTAGAACACTGGGACTCATTCCTAGCAGATCTTCGCACAACTCTGGAAGGAGGTCTCGAATTAGCTTCCTGAAAAAACTACGCTACTCAGCCAATTGCCCCTCAAATCTCCTCCAAGGACCTAGCCACTAGCAAGCGTATCCTTCAAAGATGTCTAGTGGCCCACAAACAAGGAGAGAAACACACCCCTGCCCAAGTGGTCAGCAAACACAGAGCAGCTCACAGGCGGATTGTCTGGAACAGAAAAACAAGAAAGTGAAGGAGGAATGGCTTAAGAACTTTACCCTCCTACAAGAGAGGAACCACTCCCATGTTTTGAAGTACTTAAACAGTCTCAATAACTTCTCTCAGACAAAAGAAAATTGTGTGGCTGAAAGGGAGTGGGTCATTTCGTAAAGATACAGATGAACAAGCGATTGAACCCAAACCTCAATCAAGCAGGCTTAGTGCCAGACTACCCTATTCAGTCGTCCTTCCCTATCACTGAAGCCTCTGTTACATCAGTAATATGGTATATGAAAAATGAGGAATGATGGGGCTCGGGGTCAATGACCTCTCAGCAGTAGTATTTAAATCAGCGCAAGACTATTGGGCTAGGACATTATCTCCCCTTTTCAACCTTGCTTTCACCACTGCTACAATCCCTGACTCGTGGAGGGGTCTATCCTCTTTCTTATTCATACAAGGGGGATCGCTTAGGTCCTTGTCACTAAGAGATAACCAAAGCTCTCAAGGGATAGCTGGGTAAAGCAGCTAAGGCTTATTCAGGAGGGTGCAAAGCGGGTGCATTTACCACACAGTCAGTCAGTGAAGAGAAGATTTCACATAAGAAAGTACCACACAGGTGTCTATAAACATATTGTAAGATTTATTATACACAACAATAGAAACTACTTGGTATATCACCTTCCCGGAAATATCAAATACATACAAGAAGTACCTAAAAAACAGGTAAGTAGCATAGGAAAACACATGCGCCCCTATTGGGGGGCCAAACCATATGCTAAAATAATGGGATGTGAGGTGAGTACCCAAATGATCTTGATTCGGTGATCTATCAAGACCCTTGCACCAGCACTAACACGAGTGGGACTTTTAAAATCTCATGCATTCTTGATACTTCCAAAAAGACAACTCGGACTTTGTTGTTCGTTAAATGTCCTTTTTATTCTTGATTTTGTATTTCCGATTTTATATCTTCATCCTGGAATTAGTGAATCATGTGTATGCTGCTTCATGTAATGATTTTAGGTAATTGAACAGGAAATAAAATACTACTAATTGGTGTCAGGTAAGGTCGCTCTTGCAAGAACGTGGTGCATCATAAAGGTCAGTAGCAGCTGTGACTAGTTTACACAGCAAATGGTTCTGAGCGCTGGCTAGTTGAATGAATGAATTTTTCTTTTGCATGCAATATGCGCCTTATAGGCTAATTTATCAAAGGAGCGCTGCAGTTTTGTCATTTCATGTTCAGCCCATCGCTTTAGTTGTTTCAGGACTTTAAGTAAAACTGAGCAAAAAGTAGTAGAGTACAACTGGATGCCAGGGATTTTAGTTATAAGGCCCTTGTCCCAAGATGGCAGGTAGCTGGAGGGAGAGATATCAGGCCCAGAAGTATTGATTCAGGCAGGTATCTCCACTGTAGTTACCATCAAAAGTTTCTGAGTCCTAATGAGGTATAACATGTGAGACATGGAATTACTGGGTCCATTTCTGTGTGCTCTTCCAGATTCTGAGCTCTTTTCCGCTCATATTTTCCTCCTGCTATCAACAGTAGGAAAATGTGCATGGAAAAGCATCAGGTTGTAGCAGGTGTTTTCCAGTGGTGTCCTTGTAGCACAGTGAAAACATTTTTGCAACTTTTGATACACCCAGTCACAGGTTTCAATACCTTTTCAGACTCTGATCCGATTGATCAAATCTACTATTTCCTTGGCCTGTGACAGATCTGGCAGGGTCTTTTCTGATCAATTCCAAGGTAATTCCACTTGGTTATGACAGCCTTTTGTGTAGAAGCTAAGAGTGCTTCCATTGCTGACATTTGCTGATGGTCTGCTATGTGAGACTTGTCCTCTGCCTTTATGTCCCACTACTGGTTGGATGTGGATTCTCTGGATAATGTGCCTTTTAGTGTCAATGCATTGTGTGTATCACATGATGTACGTGCTTGAGCAGTGTTCATGAAATATGCACCAGGATGCTGCATTACATTCGGTGTATGTACCTGTTGTTGTCTTGTGTGGTTCTGAAGCTGCTGTTATTGCTTGGGTATGAAAAGGTAAAAACAGGTTGAGGAAGTGAAATGAGGATGTAGTGCTTTGATTGCTTACCAATAATCCCATTACTCCAATTATGCCTCCTTTGTCCCAGACCTTAATTTTAGGGCATGACACAGAGGCTAACATTATGCAAATCTCCTTTATTGTCAGCTCACAGCAGCAACAATTGAAGAATATAGAATTTCAAGTAATATTCTAACACACTATAAAGTCCATCTACGCGCAGCCATCTTTCTTCTTTGTTGCTGCTGCTCACAAGATAAGTACCTCTCAGTTACTTCAAGTTTTTTTATGCACTCTTCAGCTATATTTTGGCTATTAAGTACCTTAATATATTATGTACTTGGGTCCTATTGGCCCTACCATGCCGTCTTGTATATTGTCCTGTCATGCGGGGGTTAAGTTTGCAAAACTTTCCAATTTTTTATTGCTCCTTGTTTTCACACTGCCATGGACCCATACATCTAATCCTCTGTGTCCCGACATCCCCTCCGACCCCCACCTCAACCCCCGCCTTCTTTCATAATTAAACAAAAACGGATTGGTTTTACTTTTGGCTTTATTTCAAAAGGCGCGCACAAGTTACCTGGAAATGCGCCTCCACCGCGAGCCCCAGCCCACGAACCTTCGCTGACGGCTCCCACGTATTACCTCCAATGGGCACGCTCCGACTCTGACTGGCAACGCGTCCCGTGATGCCTCCAGCCATTGGAGTCGGACAGCCGCAGACTGCCCACAACTCTACAGAGCTCCTTCATGCTCCCACACTTTCACGATGGTGCGGCACGCAACGACCGCACCGCCACAAAAAAAAAAATAGACAAATACAACTAACAAGGAGTAAGAAACAGAGCCCTCAGAGGAAGTAACATTAGCAGGAGGAGTCACGCATGGCGATTACGTGCATGACTCCCATTTTAAATTGGGCTAACATAACCCAGATCACTGTAGCAGCCATTGTGCATGGTTGGTTACCGTTGCTAAGCAACGGTGACAGTTACGAGTTACAGCTCTCCTCACACGATGCATGATCACCGATCAGCTGTTAGCTCCTCATTAGGATACTCTTACCAAAATACCTAGGGAAAGAATAAGCATTTTTATCTATCAACCTAATCGAACCACAAAGGGGAAAATATTAAATATTAATAACTTATTACCTTTGTATAACCATGTCAATGACAAGCCCTGAACTGAACCTGGAGGGAAAACTGGAACTGTTGGTTAATAAAGCCCTAGATAAAGTAAATGGGTCCCTTGATAATGCCATAAAAAAATTTAGAAATTCTCTCCAAGGGATGGCCCACTACAAGCTCACATCACGCCGAGGGGTCAGATGAGGCAACCAAGGCCCCAAGAAAAAGGGCTGCAGCAGGCCCCCTCAAAAATGGGCAAAAAAGACAAAGAGAACGCAAGCGGCCCCCTCACGCTTTCCAGACGGTGACAAAAACTATGCCTCGGGCATCACAAATCGGCAAGAAATTGGCCCCAAGCTCCCTCTCCCCATCGATAGTGATGGGGCAGTTGGAGCAAAAATTGACCTTTCATACTCCTCCGAATTCGATACTGATATCGAGGAGATGGAGGGTAAAAGATTGGGAAGCTCTGACGAGGCAGGTAAGGCCTCAGGATCTGAGATGGGCATTGTCGACCCAGTTGGGTAACACATGTTTGACCCCCTCCTAATTAAACACCCCTTATCATCCGAGTGGACACCCTCACATGTTGCGGATTACCTTTCTTTCTGGGTGAGAAAGGAAATCTCCAAGAAGTCAGATCCAGGTTACGATCTGAATGCCCACGCCCATCCCTCCCTGACAAGGGGATTGATAAAGGTCTGAAATCCTACCAAGACCGCCTTCTGGACATCATTGGCCCACTAACCAAGATATTCAAAATGGTGGAAACTGCTTACGTTGGCAAAACCCCAACTGATTCCAAAGAGCTATGCCAAAACGTCCAACGGACCATCTGCCTCCTAGGCAACGCAAACACTGCGATCCCCACTGAGAGAAGAAAGGGCGTCCTACTAAAAATAGATCCCAAACTAATAGAATTGGCAAGTAAGGATGGGGGCCAAGAACACCACTAGACCTGATTATGCGGGGCATCATACATCAAACCCCTTCCAGAGGAATATTTGCCTCTGGAAGAGGTATATAGATGATGTGCTGTGCATCTGGTCCAGATCGGAAAGTGGTCTCCTTGAATTTTTGAACTGGCTCAATGGTTTGGATACATGCCTTAAGTTCACTTGGACTATGAGTAATCAAAAGGCAGTATATCTTGACTTGGATATCTTGGTGGTTGCCAATAAACTTTGCACCACTGTGCATCAGAAATCCACAGATAGAAATTCACTGCTCCATTACCAGTCGTTTCATCCGAGGGCCTTACGTGATAATTTGCCCGTGGGCCAGTTCCTGCGGTATCGCAGGAACTGTTCATCCACAAGTGCCTATATGCAGCAGTCTGAGAGTCTGACAGACAAATTGGTACAGAGGGCCTATCCTTGCAGGGTGGTGAACAAAGCCCGTAAAAGAGCTTTTAACACACCTCGAAGTGCTCTACTCGAGAGAAATGTGAGACAGAGTAGTCATTGCCTGCCAGTGGTCATGACTTTTGATCCTTTGTCGACCAAAATCCGTCAAGCCATTAGGAAACACTGGTCGTTATTATCTACAAATGAATTTAAGATGCCACAACCCAGGTTTGCCTTCAGACGAGCGTGTAATTTAAAGGACAAACTGGTGCATACACGACCAGTGCAGTGTACCAAAAATTCATCGACTCCGCCCGGACACTACCCCTGTGGTAGTTGTTCAGTATGTGATTTGACGGAGAGAACCAACAGTGTGCAATTGATGAATGGTAGGACGTGGTATTTGACCAAATTCAGCAATTGTAATACTGTAAATGTAATTTACCGACTTACCTGCCAGTGTGGGTTACATTATTTAGGTTTAACCTCGCGAAAGATCAAAGTTCGTATTCAAGAACATCTGAGTACAATTAAATCAGGAAAGCTAACCACACGGCTGGTGCAACATTTTAAAGAACAACACTATGACTTTAGAGCGTTGAAATGGCTTGTGTTGGAAAGAGTAGTGGATGAGGCATGCAATATTGAGGAAACACTTGCGAAGAAAAAAGGCCCAATGGATTTTCTCTGAAAAGGCTGATCAACTCGGCATTAATGATTTTATTGAGTGGAATAAGATCAGTGGTTGATCAGTTTAAGTATGAGATTTGACCAGACACAGTATGGAATATCCCTTGTGAAGGACATGAGGATTGCACCTTGATATTAGTGATGGTGTTGAATTGATGATGTTTAATATGTGTCATAAACAGCATGACAGAGGTAGGCTCCCTGTGTGTATTAACTAGGGATTGCCTAATGCAATGTATCCATGTTAGTGGGGCCGGAAGATAGAGCGCCCTGATCGCGATAGTTAATCTTGGAACTTAACTATCCATATCAGCAGTAGTAATAAAGATTATCCAGCTACGTTGATCCTTCGATACTGTTGACACATGAGAGTAAATGAAAACATTGAAGGGCTTGGTATATTTGTTGAATTGATTATGTTGAATAGAGATTATTCAGCTATGTTGATCTCTGGACACTGTTGACACATGAGAGTAAATAAAACATTGAAGGGCTTGGTATAGTTCCTGAATTTATTATGTTGAATGGAGAAGACCAGTTGAAGATGGAGGGAGATTAAGAGCTTTGGTAAAGAGTCTTGACTGCGGTAGTTGTTTTTAGAATTTAACTTCCCGCACACCAGCATCTATAAATCAATGGCTACTCAGCAATGTGGATGCCATGATATTGTGGATATATGAAAGTGAATTAAAATACCAACTATGCCTGGTGCATTTCCTGAATTGACTTGGTATAATTGCCGAATACTAGCCAAAGATGGTGCTGACGTTTTCTATTGGGAGGCATGTGGACCGACGGTGAAGTCACATAACTTCACGTTTCCGGGACGCGGTGGTGAAAACAAAGCGTGAGGACCACATTGACACGCTGGAACGAGACGAAGCTCGCTTCAGGGGTGTACGCGGTAAGAGTATGTGTGGGAGCTCCTAACGAGTGGTGAGTCAGCACGGACACTCGTCCCGGTTGCGGATGTCAACAGAGATGGGTGATGTGTTTGAAAGATTCTAACACGGCAATGAGTGTGATGCAAGTTCCAAAGCTCAATTCGAACGAGCTGATGGGAGAACGAGTTTTTAACGAATTTTGGTAGCCTGAACAAAATCCACAGTAAATATGGCGTGGCCGGCAGCATGACCATGGTGTGATTTAACGAGCATTCAGCACGTATAAGAAGGGAACAAACTGTGGTTATATGTCTCTGCAGGTAAATGTATGGCAACGGATGGTGTTGTAAGGGGACTTACGATAGAAGGAAACACCCCGTGACACGGTGGAAAGCTGGTACAAGGGGCCTTGGCTACCACCTGGTAAATATACATTGAAGTCAATGTTATTTAGGTCAATTATTTGACCTAAGAAGCCAGTGAATATTTTAGAGGAGGTTCTAACTGGTTGGTCGTTTTTAATCGATATCTTTTTGTGTTTGTCAGTCACTCCGTGTACAAAACTTGAAGTCCAGTGAGGTGATTTGTGACCTCGAGCCCTGACGAAATTGCCACAACAAAGAAACAGGCAATGAAACATGTTGGCCCATCATGAATTGGTCTGCAACATGCAGTTGTTTTTAAATCTTGAGTAAGCTCACGATCCTGAATAAAAGTGGTATATCGTATATGTGAGTCTTAACTCAATTTTAATCAGAGATATATTTTATCTCACACACACTACGGGGTCTCTTTTTCTCTTATTTGATATACACATCATTATTTTCACCTCTACTATCTGTACTGGACACCCTTTCTTTTCTTTTCTATAGGTGAGAAAGCTACCAATGATGAGAAACGTGGGCACAACTGGTGAGAACCTACCAGTAGCTCCTCTGGTGTAGCACACGTGAGGGGCTTTCTCACCTACAAACAATCTTTTGTTAGTTGGGGGTATACTTGGAAAGAGGTGACTGACAAACTGACGTTTTTTTATAAAAATATAAAATTTATTATGGGCATTGAGGATTGGATAAGACTGGTAAAAAAAATTTAGACCAGCAGGTGGGTAGAGGAAGTTGCAACCCCCACCATCATTCCTACAAAAGAAAGTGGACTATGCCCCGCATAATCAGGTCTAGTGGTGTTTTTGGCTATTTGTGGGTGGAGGGCGACCTGATTTATTTTCCCTCTAGAGCTCCTTATTGTGATTGAAGTAAGGATGGGGGACCTAACTCTCAAGGACTCCTCTTTGGAGAAGATTTCATAAGAGAAATGGCTAAATATGTCGGAGCATTTAGCTCCATCCAGAAATCCCAAAGGGACATCAAAAAAGTGTTCCAAGATAGGGTTTTTGGCCCGGGCCGGGAGAACGCGGGGTCAGTTCCCTGGCCTTGGCCAAACCACAGCAAGGCCCTTCCTGGGCCGCAGTTCCAGGTTTTCGCAATCACCTTTGACTACCCATCAACCTTTCTATCCTCAAAGACAGCGAAGCCGCAGAAGACCTTTTAGGAGTGAACGAAGACAGAGAGGATTTGCCACAGGTAAGAATCTCGAAAGACCCTTCAGGTACCCCTGCAAAGGTGGGAGGCAGGCTGGCCTGTTTCTCTGGGAATTGGAACCTAGTGACACAGGATCCCTGGGTCCTAAGTACAGTCAGGGGATACAAGATAGAATTCCTGAATACCCCCACCCAAGTGACAAAACCGCGGGAAATGTCTTTCTCACCGGAGAACAAGAAGCTAGTGTACCAAGAGGTAAAGGATTTAATAGCAAAAGAGGCAATAAGAGAGAGTTTAGTACTGGGGTTTGTTATGTTATGTTATGTTATAAATATTTCGAAAGCACAGCGGTTACCCAAGGATGTCCTGGCGCTAGTTACTTGTCCTTTGAGCAATGAACGTTATGGATAAATTTTACCTGTCAGAAAGCCAGGTTTTTAATCCCTTCCTAAATGTCAAGAGATCGGTGGCATTTCTCAAGTGGAAGGGGAGGTCGTTCCAGGCTTTTGCCGCACAGGCAACAAAGCTTTTCCCACCCCACGTTGCTTTTTTTGTGGGTGGTACTGTCACCAATTTGGCTCCAAGCGAGCGAAGAGATCTTTTAGGTGTGTAGCATTGAAACTGTTGTATAAGGTGGTCAGGTCCTATTCCATGAAGGGCCTTGTAAACGGTGCAGAGGGATTTAAAACGCACCCTATTCCTCACAGGGAGCCAGAGCAGTCTTTTAATTTCTCTGGAAATTGATGAGAACTTGGACGTGCCAGTAAGCAATCTGGCGGCCACATTTTGCAACATTTGGAGTTTATTCATAAAACGATCTTGAATGTTTAAGTAAAGACTATTACAGTAGTACAGCTTTGACAGGACAAGTGCTGTAACCACTGTTCGCCGACTATCTGGTGGTAGAAACAGCAGTATTTTCTTGATCGTTCTGAGGACGTACGCAGTGGTCGATGCCACTGCATTTACTTGGTCACCAAAGTTAAGCCTATCGTCCACTATTACTCCTAAGTTTTTAACTTTTTTGGTGGGCGTAGGAAGAGTGCCCGTAGAGTCTGGCCACCAGTTTTCGGTCCGGAAATTGGCATTGTTTCCAAATAGGATGACCTCCGTTTTACCTGAATTGAGCTTTAGGCAGTTTTGCGACATCCACCTCCCGACTGCTTCCATACAGTCTTGGAAGCGTTTGCCTATTCCCACTTCTTGTCGTGGTAGCAGAGACACCGCAATTTGAGTGTCATCTGCATACGAGGTGAGACCAAAACCAAAGGAGCTAATGAGGGGGGCCAGAGATGAGACATATACATTAAAGAGTGTAGGGCTTAGCGATGACCCCTGTGGGACTCCGCAGGGCAGAGCAAAAGGTTTGGAATAGTATTCGCCCAGAGACACAATTTGTGATCTGTCTGTTAAAAAGGATTTCAAAAGTTCCATGCTTTAGCCTGGATCCCACATGCCTTCAAACGATCCATCAACAGGTCATGATGGACTGTATCAATGGCCGCCGACAGATCCAGTAGGATTAGGGCGGCCTTACCACCCCGATCCACGGCTTCCCTAATCTCTTCTGTGGCTTTTATGAGAGCGGACTCTGTACTATGTCCTTCTCTGAAGCCACATTGGGTGGGATCCAAGGCTTGAGTTTCGTGTAAAAAGGCACTAAGTTGTAGATTCATTGTTTTCTCAACGAGTTTTGCTGGGAGAGGAAGACGCGAAATTAGGCGAAAATTGTTTGGGTCCTTAGGATCCAAGCTGGGCTTCTTTAGTAGTGGCAGTATCGAGGCAACCTTCCAGAGTTTAGGGAGCTGCCCTGTTTTAAACATAGCATTGCAAATGGATGTGAGTGATAGGGCAACCAGACCCGGGGCCAGTTTGACCACGGAGACTGGACAGGGATCATAAGGATACGAGCAATATCTTCCTCGTAGAGAGGAAGGACATAGGGCTGAGACCAGTAATAAACCTAAAGGACCTAAACGAATGGGTAACATACCACCACTTCAAAATGGAAGGGATCCACCTTCTAAGGGACGTTCTCAGAAAAGGGGACTGGTTAACGAGACTAGACCTAAAACATGCCTACCTCACTGTCCCTATTTGGCCCCCACACCAACATTTTCTACAATTCACCTGGGAAGGAAAACTCTGGGACACCTGCACTCTCCCCTTCGGACTGTCATCGGCCCCTTGGTGCTTCACCAAAATCCTACGTCCGGTAGCAGCCTGGCTCAGGGAAAGAGGGGTAAGATTGATAATATACCTGGATGATATCCTACTAATGTTTCAATCCAAATTGGTAGTCTCCCGCCACACAGAGCACATCATACTCTTACTAGAACACCTGGGTTTTATAATAAACACAAAGAAATCATGTCTAATACCGAACCAAGAGACACAATTCCTGCATTTTGTGGTAAACACAGTAAGAACAGAATTAAAAGTCCCAGGGGAAAAGGTAAGGAAACTCCGCAAAGAACTCAGGAAAATATTGGCAAAAAAGGAATTCCCTTTGAGATTTCTAGCAAGGATCCTGGGTCTCCTATCTTCAACGATTCAAGCCAGTTTCCCAGGCCCCTTATACTACCGAGCTCTACAGAGACTCAAAGCAAGGACTTTGAGAGCAACACAATCGTACTCCCAAATGACATCGTTAGACCAAGACCCGAGAAGGAAACTGCTAGGGTGGCTCAAAAATGTGGAAGCATGGAATGGCAGAGCAATTTTTGGAGAGGAACAAGAGTTACTAATAGAATCGGATGCAAGTTTAGAAGGATGGGGTGCGAGATGTGGCAACTCATCAACAGGAGGTCACTGGACAGATCAAGAGAAGGAACTGCACATCAAGTGCTTGGAATTACTAGCAGGTTCATTTGCAGTTTGGTGCTTCACCCAGAATTTGATGAAATGCTGTGTGATGCTACACATGGACAATGTGTCAGCAGTGAGGTATGTCAATAAGATGGGGGGACTACGCTCCAAGGAACAAACAGAACTAGTGAACGGTTTCTGGGGATATTGCTTGAAAAAAAGTCACAGCAGAACACATTCCTGATTTAAGCATTGGTGTGACGGACTGGTTCTCCAGAAATTTCAA
The DNA here is from genome assembly GCA_963921515.1 of Calotriton arnoldi. Taxonomy (NCBI): domain Eukaryota; kingdom Metazoa; phylum Chordata; class Amphibia; order Caudata; family Salamandridae; genus Calotriton; species Calotriton arnoldi. The sequence goes on along the minus strand of CAWUFW010003106.1, from coordinate 270,159 downwards.
GGACTCCCGCAATTGGAGACTAGACGGGGGATATTCCTGACTATGCAGACAGAGTGAAAACACAGTTGAAGAACTTCAGCTGGAGGCCGGACCCTAAAAAACTCGAGGGGTCGACGCAAGAGTGGAAGGGTTTAAGGCCCTGTGCTTTCCCTCCATTTGTCATGCTACAGCGACTACTTCTGCATGCACAATGATGCAGAGAGAGTGGTTATTAATAACTCCCCTTTGGAGATCACAGACTTGGTTCCCAATCATTCTGGAGATGAGCATAGACTTCCACATCCTAATACCATCAGTCAGGGAAATACTCTTAGGCCCAGAAGGAGAGTTACACCCCTTCGTAGAACAGGGTTACCAATACTGACGGCCTGGAAGATTTCAGGAGACAATGGCAAATCCCAGGGCTTTTGCCAGATGCTTTTCAACTTATATCTATATCATGAGCCTCTGGAACAAGGAAGGCATATCGACTGGCTTGGAACAAATGGATTTGCTGGTGTTTATAGCGACACTACGATCCCGTTTCAACTGATCTAGTACATGTAGTAAAATTCTTATCAGAATTATTCACATCAGGCCTAAGTTACAGAACAGTTAATGTTTACAGATCAGCCATAGCTGCAGGACACTCCTTGGTGGACGGTGTCTCCGTGGGCCAAAACATATTGACTAAGAAAATAATGAGAAGTATGGAGGTACTAAACGCACCAACTGCAAAATACACTGCCTTATGGCAAATTAAAAACATTTTACGGGTTGTATCTTCCTGGGGCGACAACTCAAACCTGTCTCTTAAACGTGTCTCCCTATAAATTTACAGTACTACTCTGTCTGGTGTCTTTCAGATGGACTTCAGACATAGGGCCTTAGATGTCACTAGCAGGGCCTATCAACCTGAAGGAGTTTGCTTTTATCTTAAAAAGAGAACCAAAATAATGTCATCTTCTATCTTTTATCCTTTCTTTCCACAGAATGAATGACTGTGCATTGTGAAATGCTTGAAAGAGTATGAAAAGAGAACTGAAAACTTGAGAAGAGATGCAACTCAACTATTAGTTTCTCACAAATGGCCAAGTAAGACAGTTTCTTCTCCTACACTAGCAAGCTGGGTGAAAGAATTTATGAGCGAAAGTGGCATGGATGTTTCTATTTTTGGAGCACACTCCCTCAGGTGTGTATCAGCTTCCAAAGCTTTTATATTGGGTGGAGGCCTCCAGGATATTCTTAGAGCTGCAGACTGGTCGAATGAAAATATGTTCAAAAACTATTATTTCAGACCAATCACAAAGGTGATTGACAATGTATTAAATACACTTTAAACTTGCATAATGTTAGCCTCCTTGTCGTGCCATAAAATTTAGATTTTTTAGAGCCTGGTGGGCAGAAAATCTGGATTTTATTTAAGATACGGAGGCTAAGATTATCCCTCCACATGTTACTGTGACCCACCCCAGGGATTATAACGATATTACCTATTCTGTTTTTCTATTTCAGATTAAGAAGTCTCCTCCGGGTTGCCTTGGTAGAGGTGAACCATTTTCCATCCAAGTTTAAGTTTTTTTCGTCCGGAAGTCATCTTGTTTGCAGCTTCTGGAAAGAAGGAAGATGGCTGTGCGTAGATGGACATTATAGTGTGTTAGAATGTTACTTGAAGTTCTATATTCTTCAATTGTTGCTGCTGTGAGCTGGCAATAAAGGAGATTTGCATACACTTAGCCTCCGTGTCTTGAATAAAATCCAGATTTTCTGCCCACCAGGCTGTGAAAAATCGAAATTCTTCCATCAACTTTTTTAGGCCAGCAACTTCTGTTGTGCGCTGGAGTATGTCAACCTGCTTTATTATTAGGTAGGGCTTATTTCTGCTCATTTTCCCTTCCTTTCGCTCTGCTCTTTCGCTCGTTTTCACTTGTTTTTCTACTCTCTTTTATCTTTCACCTTTCTGCACTTTTCTGCATCTCTGCTCTTTTGTGCCTTATTTCTGCTTATTTTCCCTTTTTTCTTTATCCCTTATTTCCTCCCTTTACCTTTCCCTGCCGCTGCTGCCCCCGCGGCCCCTCCCCCCCCAGCGCGACTGACCCAATCCAGCTCCCCTCCTTGCTCCCGCCTCCCAGCTGTCCAGCCCTCCCCGATCCCTACTTAATGGCGGCCACTGCGGGGACAGGCGAGCAAGACTACTGACTCATTGTCAGTGAAATTGCTCTCCCACCCTCGCAACTCCACCATTAAGTGAGGCCTGCCCCTGCACTCTCGAGTGTTGGTGATCGAGGCCCTCCTCCACCCACAGGTTTCCCTGCGCCTCATCCCTGGTGGTCCAGGGGACCTCTGTCTCCTTCCTCTCGCTCTGCTCTTTCACTCGTTTTCACTCGTTTTTCTACCCTTTTTATCTTTCACCTTTCTGCACTTTTCTGCATCTCTGCTCTTTTGTGCCTTATTTCTGCTCATTTTCCCTTCCTTTCGCTCTGCTCTTTCACTCGTTTTCACTCGTTTTTCTACCCTCTTTTATCTTTCACCTTTCTGCACTTTTCTGCATCTCTGCTCTTTTGTGCCTTATTTCTGCTTATTTTCCCTTTTTTCTTTATCCCTTATTTCCTCCCTTTACCTTTCCCCGCCGCTGCTGCCCCCGCGGCACCTCCCCCCCCAGCGCGACCGGCCCAATCCAGCTCCCCTCCCCGCTCCCGCCTCCCAGCTGTCCAGCCCTCCCCGACCCCTACTTAATGGCGGCCACTGCGGGGACAGGCGAGCAAGACCACTGACTCATTGTCAGTGAAATTGCTCTCCCACCCTCGCAGCTCCACCATTAAGTGAGGCCTGCCCCTGCACTCTAGAGTGTGGGTGATTGAGGCCCTCCTCCACCCGCAGGTTTCCCTGCGCCTCATCCCTGGTGGTCCAGTGGACCTCTGTCTCCTTCCTCTCACTCTGCTCTTTCACTCGTTTTTCTACCCTTTTTATCTTTCACCTTTCTGCACTTTTCTGCATCTCTGCTCTTTTGTGCCTTATTTCTGCTCATTTTCCCTTCCTTTCGCTCTGCTCTTTCACTCGTTTTCACTCGTTTTTCTACCCTCTTTTATCTTTCACCTTTCTGCACTTTTCTGCATCTCTGCTCTTTGTGCCTTATTTCTGCTTATTTTCCCTTTTTTCTTTATCCCTTATTTCCTCCCTTTACCTTTCCCCGCCGCTGCTGCCCCCGCGGCCCCTTCCCCCCAGCGCGACCGGCCCAATCCAGCTCCCCTCCCCGCTCCTGCCTCCCAGCTGTCCAGCCCTCCCCGACCCCTACTTAATGGCGGCCACTGCAGGGACAGGCAAGCAAGACAACTGACTCATTGTCAGTGAAATTGCTCTCCCACCCTCGCAGCTCCACCATTAAGTGAGGCCTGCCCCTGCACTCTAGAGTGTTGGTGATCGAGGCCCTCCTCCACCCGCAGGTTTCCCTATGCCTCATCCCTGGTGGTCCAGTGGACCTCTGTCTCCTTCGTCTCACTCTGCTCTTTCACTCGTTTTTCTACCCTTTTTATCTTTCACCTTTCTGCACTTTTCTGCATCTCTGCTCTTTTGTGCCTTATTTCTGCTCATTTTCCCTTCCTTTCGCTCTGCTCTTTCACTCGTTTTCACTCGTTTTTCTACCCTCTTTTATCTTTTACCTTTCTGCACTTTTCTGCATCTCTGCTCTTTTGTGCCTTATTTCTGCTTATTTTCCCTTTTTCTTTATCCCTTATTACCTCCCTTTACCTTTCCCCGCCGCTGCTGCCCCCGTGGCCCCTCCCCCCAGCGCGACCGGCCCAATCCAGCTCCCTCCCCGCTCCCGCCTCCCAGCTGTCCAGCCCTCCCCGACCCCTACTTAATGGCGGCCACTGCGGGGACAGGCGAGCAAGACCACTGACTCATTGTCAGTGAAATTGCTCTCCCACCCTCGCAGCTCCACCATTAAGTGAGGCCTGCCCCTGCCCCTGCACTCTAGAGTGTTGGTGATCGAGGCCCTCCTCCACCCGCAGGTTTCCCTGCGCCTCATCCCTGGTGGTCCAGTGGACCTCTGTCTCCTTCCTCTCACTCTGCTCTTTCACTCGTTTTCACTCGTTTTTCTACCCATTTTATCTTTCACTTTTCTGCACTTTTCTGCATCTCTGCTCTTTTGTGCCTTATTTCTGCTCATTTTCCCTTCCTTTCGCTCTGCTCTTTCACTCGTTTTCAGTCGTTTTTACACCCTCTTTTATATTTCACCTTTCTGCACTTTTCTGCATCTCTGCTCTTTTGTGCCTTATTTCTGCTTATTTTCCCTTTTTTCTTTATCCCTTATTTCCTCCCTTTACGTTTCCCCCCCCGCTGCTGCCCCCGCGGCCCCTCCCCCACCCAGCGCAACCGGCCCAATCCAGCTCCCCTCCCCGCTCCCGCCTCCCAGCTGTCCAGCCCTCCCTGACCCCTACTTAATGGCGGCCACTGCGGGGACAGGCGAGCAAGACAACTGACTCATTGTCAGTGAAATTGCTCTCCCACCCTCGCAGCTCCACCATTAAGTGAGGCCTGCCCCTGCACTCTAGAGTGTTGGTGATCGAGGCCCTCCTCCACCCGCAGGTTTCCCTATGCCTCATCCCTGGTGGTCCAGTGGACCTCTGTCTCCTTCCTCTCACTCTGCTCTTTCACTCGTTTTTCTACCCTTTTTATCTTTCACCTTTCTGCACTTTTCTGCATCTCTGCTCTTTTGTGCCTTATCTCTGCTCATTTTCCCTTCCTTTCGCTCTGCTCTTTCACTCGTTTTCACTCGTTTTTCTACCCTCTTTTATCTTTCACCTTTCTGCACTTTTTTTCGTCCGGAAGTCATCTTGTTTGCAGCTTCTGGAAAGAAGGAAGATGGCTGTGCGTAGATGGACATTATAGTGTGTTAGAATGTTACTTGAAGTTCTATATTCTTCAATTGTTGCTGCTGTGAGCTGGCAATAAAGGAGATTTGCATACACTTAGCCTCCGTGTCTTGAATAAAATCCAGATTTTCTGCCCACCAGGCTGTGAAAAATCGAAATTCTTCCATCAACTTTTTTAGGGCAGCAACTTCTGTTGTGCGCTGGAGTATGTCAACCTGCTTTATTATTAGGTAGGGCTTATTTCTGCTCATTTTCCCTTCCTTTCGCTCTGCTCTTTCACTCGTTTTCACTTGTTTTTCTACCCTCTTTTATCTTTCACCTTTCTGCACTTTTCTGCATCTCTGCTCTTTTGTGCCTTATTTCTGCTTATTTTCCCTTTTTTCTTTATCCCTTATTTCCTCCCTTTACCTTTCCCCGCCGCTGCTGCCCCCGCGGCCCCCCCGTGCGACCGGCCCAATCCAGCTCCCCTCCCCGCTCCCGCCTCGCAGCTGTCCAGCCCTCCCCGACCCCTACTTAATGGCGGCCACTGCGTGCTGCTGGTGCACCGAAGGCGCGTCAAAGGCAAGCCCATCTGCGCCCGTCTGCGACCCGTCCGCGACCAGCGCCAGGAACCCTGGACCTCCGCCCCGCCAACGCTATGACCCAGCAGCACTCCACGCACTCAACCCAGGCCGCAACAACAACTGCAAGCTAGCATCACCAGCCAACACCCACGGACCCTTCAGCTGTCACCGCTGCCGGCACACCTGCAGCACCACCAAGAACACGGATCCAGCACAACCCGCCCACAAGAACACAACCGAACCGAAGACCCTGCAATGCATCCTCCTCAACGTCCGATCCCTCCACAAACACGCCACAGAAATCTGGGACCTTCTCGACAGCACCACCCCAGACGTAGCGTTCTGCACCGAAACCTGGACCAACACCACCTCAGGACTGGACATCGCCATCGCCATCCCCCAAGGATACAAGATCTCCAGGAAGGACCGCCCCACCCGCCCAGGAGGAGGAATCACCATCGTCCACAAATCCAGCCTCCGCCTGAGCACACTCCCCGACGAGCCCACAGAACTGATGGAACACCTTTACTTCAAGATACTGGCCAGCCCCACCGCCACCCTCTGAGGAACCCTCATCTACCGACCCCCTGGACCCCGCGGACCCTTCGCCAACTTCATCACGGACATTATCTCCCCGCAGGCCATCGCATCCACCAACCACACCCTGCTGGGAGACCTCAACTTCCACCTCGACAACCAACTGGACCCCAACACCACATCCCTCCTGGACAACCTCCACAACATTGGACTCCGCCAGATTGTGACCCAACCCACGCACTCAGCAGGACACACCCTCGACCCCCTCTTCACTACAGGAAACTCCATCACCTTCAGCCACACCACCGAACTCCCATGGACCGACCATCGTTGCGTCCACTTCACCTTCAGAGCACCCACCATCCACAGACACCAGCACCTGCTTCCACGAAGAAACTGGACCAAAATCACCGACGACCAGCTCACCTCCTCACTCAACAACTCCACTCCAAACATCGCGGAAAACGACGACCCCAACACCGCAGCCCGAACCCTGCATAGATGGATCTCGGACAGCACCAACACCATAGCCCCCCTCAAGAAAAACAACAATACCCGCGCCAAGAAAGCCAGATGGTTTACCACCGAACTTCAAGAGTCCCGCGCACATGCCGCCACCTCGAAAAGGCCTGGAGGAACACCAAATCCACAGAAGCCCACAACAACTTCAGAGCCGCCACCAACGCCCACCATCAACTCATCAGAGAAACGAGGAAAAAAGCGATTGAAGACAGAATCTCCACCCATGCGCACAACAGCAAGGAACTCTTCAGCATCATCAAGGAGTTCACCCAACCCACTAGCGAGTCTACTGACATCCCTCCCTCACAAGACCTCTGCGACAAACTCAGCATCTTTTTCCACCACTCCTCCCAATCCTGCTTCAGAAAAAACCACAGTACGGAAACCGCCCTTCTCGCCGCAACAGACGACATCCGCACCCTACTGGACAAAGGAGAAACAGTAGCCCTCATCCTCCTCGACCTATCAGCGGCATTCAACACAGTCTTCCACCGCACCCTAATACGCAGACTCTACGACGCAGGAATCCAGGACAAGGCCCTCGACTGGATCCGCTCCTTCCTCTCCGGCAGGACGCAGCGGGTCAGACTCCTCCCTTTCCTCTCGGACCCCACACCTACCACCTGCGGAGTCCCCCAGGGCTCCTCCCTCAGCCCGACGCTCTTCAACGTCTACATGGCTCCACTTGCCCCCATCGTCAGAACCTACGGACTCAACATCGTGTCATACACAGATGACATATATCATCAAAAAGGGACTAGGCTGAAGGTATGTGGTAACGCAACATAGTATGATCTTTGTAAAAAGAAAAAGATTTTTTCTTTTTTGAAAAGCCCTCACCCACCAACCTAGTTGGTGGCATGCTTCATCATCGGGCCCACCTGGTGAGTGTGTGCCTGGTGTGCTTCAACGCCTGGTTTACAGCGGAGCAGGTATCTTAACTGAGTGTGCAGTGAGGTGATGTGAAAGTGAATTTAAAAACTGTACAGTGGTCCCATTACCCACAGGGTTTGTTTTAATGTTTGGGCCTCTGGCAGTAATAAAAACAAGGCAATGGATGTGTGTGGAGTGATAGTTAAGAACTCCTACATCCAAAAACGGTCTACATGTTTCAGCCAGGCCTTAGGTGTATACTGGCTTTCCTCAGGACCTAAAAATATGTGAGTTGTGAGATCTAAAACTGGGTTTGTATATTAGACCAAAGATGTGTGGCACGCTCTAAGGTGCACTATGTGTAAGGGGGTAATTCCCTCTTAAGGCATTCACTTGCGATTAGCGGAAGTGCCTCATGAGAATCCGGCTGGGGTTCTAGCTGATAGATAAAACTGCATTACAGCTCTGGACCCGCATGAAGACCTAGTTGGCTGTCTCGGATCTCTGATGATGATGACACCCAGCTCATCCTCTCCCTATTCAACGAGCCCAACACCGCCAGACGCAACTTTCGAGAAGGCATTGAAGCCGTCGCCAAATGGATGAAAAACAGCTGCCTACAACTAAACACCAACAAAACAGAAGTACTCATCATGGGCCCAAACCCCGATGCCTGGAGCGACACCTGGTGGCCCCCCGCCCTCGGAAACCTGCCAACCCCCACAGACCACGCACGCAACCTGGGATTCATCCTGGACTCCGAGCTCAAAATGGACCGCCAGATCAACTCTGTCTCGTCTTCCTGCTTTCACACCCTCCGCCTCCTTCGTAAGACCTTCAAATGGATCCCCCTCGAACACCGAAAGACAGTCACTCACGCCCTGGTCACCAGCAGACTCGACTACGGCAACGCACTCTACGCCGGAATAAACAAAAACCTCACCCGCAAGCTACAGAACATCCAGAACGCCGCCGCAAGACTGGTCCTCAACCTGCCAAAACACTGCCACATCTACCAGCACCTGCGCACACTCCACTGGCTCCCCGTCGAGGCGAGAATCACCTTTAAGATGCTCACCCACGCACACAAGGCCCTCCACGGCACCGGACCAGCATACCTGAACAGCGACTCAAATTCCATGCACCCCAAAGGACCCTACGATCAGCCCAGCTCTCCTACGCCGTGGTCCCCCGCACCAGAAAGACCAGATCGGGAGGCCGCTCCTTCTCCTTCCTCGCGGCCAAAGCATGGAACGCCCTTCCGCTCCACCTCAGACAGACAACATCGCTCCCCATCTTCGCAAGAAACCGCAAAATCTGGCTCTTCGACAGACCCCCTCCTTGATGGAAAGGAACCAGCAGCCCCCCTCCCCACCCCTAGCGCCTTGAGACCCTTACGGGTGAGTAGTCGCGCTTTAACAAACCCCTGATTGATTGATTGATTGGCTTCCTTTATTGAGCTGTCTAACAGATTAAAAAAAGGATATAATTTGTTCAAAGGAGCTGGCCTGGGAAACGGGCCTCCTACTTAAGGGCTTGGAAGAGGAAGGGATAATCAGAGTAACGAGATTACCAGTCTGTACCTGAAGTTTTTTTTAATTAAAACCCAGCTTGGAAAACCTCTCAATCCTTCAGCTTAACTCAGAAACTTCAACTTTTTCATATCTCTCAGCATTTTACAACCACTTTTAAGTTGTACACAATCATCAACACTTTGTTAAATTCAGCTGTTTATTTAGTTCTGATGAACCACATTCAACAACACCTTTACTGGGCCCCTTGCTTCTCTAACTACCCTATATTCTCAACTGACTTTCCATTTGTACTATTCCCAGTGACATAACATTCTAAATGACATGGCATGCTAAAAAAGTAAAGGGAAACACTACACACATACCCCTTCCTTACAATAAAATACACCAGGGCTACACACAATAAATATAAATAGAATCATTAATATTATGATCATAAGGGACTATCATGTTACTGTCTAAATTAATACAATACAAGTAATATTTGGCGTTCAAAGGAACATCTTGCAACGACCTAAAAATCTTTACTTACTAATTTTAGACAAATAAGGACTGAGTCTCAAAGTGCACTTGGTAGTAATTTTGTCTATACTTATATGTGTGGAGTTTTTCAACCCGGCTGCAGAGTTACCACACATGTTAGTATAAATTTTAGTAGTAAATGTGGGAGGGACACACGAGAGTGGGTGAGAAAAAGGGCAGACTTACTACTAAAGGGGATGAGATTAGGGAGGAGTAAAAGGGGCTTAGGAAGTGTCAGGGAGGGGTTTAAGGAGAGACGTCACCCACCCACATACGAGTAAGCCAATTGCATTACTCTGGGGGTGGATACATGTAACTTACACTTTTGTATTTTTTATGTATACCCAAAGTAATAAACTTACTACAAAGTGTAAACTTAATTAAAAATGTAGATTACTTTTGTGAATCAGACCCTTAGACCTCCAGATAAAATAGATGCTTAAAATGACCTCCAGACTTGTTCCTAGGCAGCTCATTGTCTTGATTGTTGCTCTGTCTTTCCGGAGTTACCCTTCTGCTATTTACATCATCAGCAACGTCCCCACTGGTGTTATCATTTTATTCATCACTCAACCAATTATAATTCTTCCCTCCAACACCATTCCTCACATCAACATCGTCAATGCACTGAGTCCTCTTGCATTTGACTAGTCTACTCATGCTAAACACACAACCATAACTCAATTTATTGAATTAAGGAAAACTTTCATTACTTGTAAAGGTTCTTAAAACACACACTCACCCTTCCTGACCTTTACAGGTTTGTTTATTTATACCATCTTTCCTCTTTTCTAGTGAATCACTTTTGCTCCCTTTTATCATGATTTCTTTTACATCTCTTGTTCCTTCTTAATTTTACTCTTGACAGCCTCTGGTGATCAACTTTAATTGCCTTGGTTCCGACCTCCAAGTTTGATTATCCTTCGTGAAGGGAACTCTGCCATGCATAATGGTGAAGGGATTATAACCCGTCAAAGTAGAAATCGTACAATACATCCAAATTATTTTCCTTACTTCTACAACCTAATTCCTCCTCTTATTCTTGGTCATTTGTAGTGTCCCTTTAATTACTCAATTACATATTTCCACTTTTCTATTGCCACTAGGGTGATAAACAGAAGAGTACGTATGCTCTGTCCCTTTGCGTTTTAAAAACTCTTCCATTTCTTATGCCCTGAATTGCACTTCGTTATGTACATTATGTCCACTATTATGGTTTCCCAAGCCATTACAGGGCTAGGTACTGGGCATAAGGGAGGTTTAACACCACTTGCGATTTATCTGCACTCTCACAAACACAGAAAATTCTCTCACTAATCTTCCCACTTCCATATCTACACCAGCCTACGAGTAACTTTCTTTGACTTTTTTTTTACTCTTTACAATTTCTAAATGTCCTTATTGGCACAAGTTTATAATTCTTCTTATCCCCTTTGGTTCTATTATTCTCATTCCTCTGGATAACTTTTAATTTAACACAAACAATTTGTCCTGTATTACCCAGTAATTGTGACACTCCCCATTTAAATCTTTTTCATTGGCCATTCACTCCTCATGATTTTTTTTATTTCCTCTTGTAGAATGATCTTTTTATATATGTAAAGGCATTGCCAAAAAGGCCAACAAATCCAGTACATATATATATTCTGTAAGAGCGCTAAAATAAAATCAAATAGTTTCAATTATTTTTTACCGTACTTGTGAATATATAAAATATACGACCGAATTACAAGCTTGAGAGTTGTTCTTAGAAAGTCGTGCAGTTCACAATTAAATGAAGTGGATTATCACGAGAAAACATTCCAATTACTCTGCTAGCTTTTTCCCTTCAACATTCTATGGTCAGCTTTCAATACAATATTTGCCTTGGCACTTTTAACATTGCAGAGCAAAGCTGAAATATTCACACACTGTTGAAAGGAAATAAACATCTTACCATAACCGAAATAAATCGTCAACTACCCTTTGTAAGTTTCGGGTTCTGGGGACCTATAACAGAAATAAACATTTAAAACACAAGATCAACATCAGCATCCCATGGCATGCCTGAAAGATTAATGCAGAACACATGGGACATATCAATGGAAAGTGTTACTTGTTCTCAGAATGCCTCTTGTTCTAGGGGGTCACAAAGCGTTGTAAATGAATAAACTGCAATTCATCACTCTGATGGAGCAGGGAGAAAGTTTGAGTCAGATGCGAAAGGCAATTACAAACCAGACGCAATTGTTCATAAAAGCACGAAGAATTAAAAAAAATAATACTTACTGCCACACCCTCATTTTCAATAAACATCCAGCACAAAAAACACAGACGTAAGAAGTATTCTTCTAAAGTGGGATAGTGCAAAGACGCCATTATCAAAGGTTGTCTAAAGTTGTTGTCTATGATATTGCCCAAAACAGCACAGATACTCAAGTGCTTTGCGATGCTTTGTCATTTGCCCATTACGATTTTCTTTTCATTTTCCTAAAGCAGGGTTGTCATTTTTAGGTCTCGGACACCTTTTAGCTGTATGCTATAAAGCCTGTTGTGGATCATACCAAAAACCTATAGTGGGCTTAGAGCCTCCCTATGCTCTCCATTGGTTGGATTTACTGTTCACACATAACTTTATCTTTTATTTACTAAACAAAAGAACAAAGGTTAAATGAACGTTCTAACTTGGTGAAAATGTTAGTTAAAGAATATCGTTTTAAACGAACAAAACCATTGAAATTCACCTGTTATAGTTATCTAAGGTAACTAAGGTAACTATAACTCATGCTCTCAAGTAATTATAACTCACACCCCCCGCCATGAAGAGTGTCATCAATGGTGTCATTTCAGATATTGCAGTGATGCTATTAATGATGTCGTAGAATATATCATGAGTGATGTAATATTTGAGGTAATTAGCAGTGCATCGCGATATGCAAGTTATAGTTATTTTAAGGCACAAGTTCTATTTACTTGAGATAACTCTACCGGTGAATTTCAATGGTTTTGTTCTGTTAAAAAGGTGTGTTTTAACTGACGTTTTCACCCAACTGTACCAACTGTATCCAGGCACTGAGAGCCATGCTGCTGTGGGTGGAAAAGTTGAACAGCCAGTTCTTGAGTCTCTTTTTGAATTCCAGAAGAGAGGTCCGTAGGTGGAGGGAGAGGCTGTTCCAGGTAGGACAAGGAGCGCTCTCCACCGTTGCTTCGGCGGATGCGGGGTGTGGGTGTGAGGGAGAAGGAGAAGGAGGCAGAGGTGGAGCGCAGGTGCCTGGAGGGTAGGTAGAAGCTCAGGTGGTGGTTGATGTACGCAGGTCTTTGATTGTGCAGGGCTTTGTAGGCATTGGTCAGCAACTTGAATTGACATCTCTTGTGAACGGGGAACCAGTGGAGTTTCTTAAGGTGTGTAGTGATGTAGGTCCGTTTGGGGAGGTCGTAGATGAGTCTGGCCACTGAGTTTTGTATGATTTGCAGTCTCTTAGAAGGTGTGTGGTAATTCCTACGTAGAGTGCGTTGCTCTAGTCCAAGCGGCTAGTGACAAGGGCTTGAGTGGCGGTATGTCTGGTGCTGACAGGGAGCCATTTGAAGATCTTTCAGAGCATGCAAAGAGTGAGGAAGCAGGTGGAGGAGGCTGAGTTGTTCTGGCTCTTCATGGTGAGCTTGCTGTTCAGGATAATGCTGAAGTTCCGGGCATGATCTGTAGGAGTGGGTGAGGGGCCTAGTTCAGCAGGCCACCAGGAGTTGTTCCATGGGGAGGTGTTGTTCCCGAAGCTCAGTACTTTTGTTTTGTCTGGTTTGAGTTTGAGGCAGTTGTTTTGCATCCAGTCGGTGATGTCATGCACAAGCGAAAATTGACCCTTGTAGTGGATGGGTCTTCAGATAGAAAAAGGATGAGCTGGGTTTTGTCTGCGTAGGATTTGATGTTCAGACCGTGGGTTCTGACAATGTTGGCCAGAGAGCTCATGTAGGCGTTGAACAATGTGGGGCTGAGGGACGAACCTTGGGTTCCGGGGTGAATGGTGGTAGGCGGATTCTCTGGGTTCTTCCAGTGAGTAAAGATGCGATCCATTTGAGGGCGTTTAAGTTTTTTTTTTTTAAATATAAAGTTAGATATTATTACAACTCCTAATATAACATCACTTTAACCTTTAGTTTTTTCAATCAATTTTTATGCTTTTTTTTACTGTAAAATAAAATGTTGATTGCCATGCAAAAATATCTCCTGTGGCTGCTATTTTAAAAACAGTAAGTGCCCAATGCCCACTTCCTTAAGCCTCTCTGAGGCCCTGGAACTCCATCCCCTGGGGCCAATTGAAAATTGAAGGGGATGGGAGGCATGCGGCACCCCTACCCGAGCCTCCAAAGGTGTATAGGACCCCATCCACAGGGGCTGAAATTATTTAAGAGGGGAAGGGGCATGCAGCCCCCCCTTCCCAAGCCTCGAAAGACCCTGGGGACTGTACCCCGCCGGGCAGGGTCCATTACTTTGCCCACCCTGGGACACAGATTCCCTGCCAGCAAGAGCACAGGCAGGGAAAAATATTTTTGCTCCCACTGCAAAAATGCCACTGGGTGGGAGCACACATTTGCTTCCCTGACTGTGTTCTTGCAGGCAGGGAAACAGACGGTGCTCCCGCCAGGGGGAGCAGATAAAAAAGCTTGCGCCGACAGGGCAGGAGCAAAGCCGGATCCCGCTGCACCCAGGATGGGTGCATGCAGGAAAGCCAGGGGGCCTCTGGGCCCTGGGGCTTCCCCCATGGCCCCCTTTGTTGTGTGTCGTGGGGGCCTGGGGTGGGTCCTAGGGGAACCAATATAAGGCTCCAGGGGGTGGAGTCCCCAGGGCCTGTAAAGGCTTGGGGAGGGGTGCTGCGTCCCCCCTCCCAATAAAAATGAATTCGGCCCCAGGGGATGAAGTACCCTGGCCCTTAAAGGCTCAGGAGTGGGGTTGCATGCCCACTCCCATTTATATATAGTTCAGCCCCGGGGAATGCGGTCCCTGGAGCCAGTATTGACTCCGGAAGGGGGCAATCATCCCACTCCCCAATAATTATAAAAGAAAATAAATAAAGAATCGCCAGCTCCCACTGGCACCCAGGATGAGTGTTGGCAGGGGAGCCAGTGGGGACGCGGGGCCTGTACATGAATACTAATTGAGCAGTAGGAGCTACTCATCTATTATTCACAGCTCCTTGAAGGAGCATCCCATAAGGCCCTGCAAGGACTCTTTAAACTTTTTCACTGCCGCTTGATGATGTCCCTAGAAGGGGCACAGTCAAAACCATGCATTTTCTAATGTTATGTGGAGCTGCAGGGAGTGCATCAGCCCCCTAGAAACATTAGAAACAACAGTACGTCTCCTGGGTCATTAAATCCATGCCCATATTTTTTAAAGCACTCATAGCTGGAGCTCTAAGCTCTTGAGTGGGTGTGCAGAGCCCCCTTCCAGTGGGTTGTATCGAAGCACTTTGCAGCTTCAAAAATATTTAAGCAAAGACATGTTGGTGTTTTTCTTTTTAATTACACTTTATTTGATTTAATGACAATCACTTTATTCCACTGTGCAAATTATTGAAATATACAGTTCATTGTAATTATTGGTTATTTTTTAACAAAGACAATGCATGTGCTTTATATATGTTGATATCCTAATCCTCTCCTTAAGCCAATAGGCCCACTTTGTATATTTTGGTGTTCTGATCCTTTGACAAAGTCAGTAGGTCTGCCTTATTTCAAATGACACCCAAGCCCTGCGCTCAACCCCTCGCTGCCTATGGCTCGGGCGCAGGGGGGAGTTGGCAACAGGTGGGATTGGACGCAGGGCTTGGCTGCAGACCAGGGTCAGTAACCAACCTCAGTGTGCAGTAGGGGGTTGGTCCCAACCCTCGCAGGCATGTTCGGCTGACTATGTTATGGTACAATATAAAGGGTGTCTTTTTTTTTTTCATAACATACTTTATGGGTTTTTTGCCAACATTGTGCTAAAGGGTGTCTTTTTAAGTAAGACAGACCTTCTGACCTTGTCAAAGTGTCAGAACACCAAAATATTAAAAGCGTGACTATTGGCTTTAAGAAGGATTCAGCTTATCAGCATATATAAAACAGACCTATTGTCTTTATCAAAAAATCACCAACAATCATAATCAAATGTATATTTCATTAAGTCACAAGGTGCAATGTTAAATAAAAGTGATTGTCATAAAAATTTTAATAAAGTTTTGATAAAAAACATATATTTGAGTCTTTCTTTAACAATTTTCAGCCCATCAAATGCAGCCATAAAAACAACCACAGGATGGCCCTGCACTCCATCTGAAGAGCATAGAGCTCCAGCTTGGAGAGCTTTAAAAAATTATGGTACGCTCTCTTGGAGTTATGAATTTAATGTCCCTGGAGAGTTCCTTTTTTTAATGATTCTGGCGGAGTGCTGCACTCCCAGCATCCCTCCACAGTGTTTAAAAAATGCCTGGTGGAGCCCTACCCCATGCAGGGGCACCAGCAGATACACATATATTACCAAAAAGCCCTTGCAGGACATTATGGGGACCTATGTGTGTGGAGCAGTGAATAATAAATGAACGGCTCATGACGCTCCTTTAATATTCCTTTTTTTTTTTTGAAGCATTTTTGGGGAGCCCTGGTGTCCACCCGGGGCACCCGCACCTTTTGTTCATGTTGGGGGTGGCGGGGGAGTCCCACAGCCACCGCTGCCCTGGCTGACTTCCAAGCCACCACTGTGGCAGGAGACGGCCCATTCACATTGCCAGGGCCCTCCCTCGTCAGTAGGTCATTGCAGTGTGCACCACACACTTCCCCTGCCAGCGCTGCCGATGACAGAACCAACACAAGTACTAACCATCACACTCCTAGCAGTGTGACTATTCAGACATTTCCAGGCCCTCAAAGCTATAAGAATGGAATGGGTGGAATGTATTAGTCATTTTAAGGTATACTGAATCAACACATAACTGGTTTTAGGATCATCTCTAAATTAGACAAACAGTGTCGCGAAGTGATGGACTGTCATAAATGCCGGTGTTGATAATTAATTGCCATGCCGAGCACTGGAAGCCACCTGCTCAAATTACGCACTGCGGTTTCTTAGATAATTTTACATGAAACAACTGATAGGTCAGATTTAACAGATGATTGGAGACCGTCAGTCAGGGTGAATATAAAATTTAAATTAAAACCATCCTGCTGATCTAGTACATCGTTACAAAAATTAATGAGGGGAAAACCAAAGCCTGAATCAACCTTAACAAAAAACACCTGGATACCATTGCTGTCAACACATTTTTTTTCTCTGACATGGCATGACAATAATAGTTTGAACCATGTTGATAAGCCTCCTTTGCTCTGCCAGAGTTAGTCAGCATTACAGCATTTGAATATCACACATACCAGCGTTTTATAGGTCTGCGGTAGCCAAGGTCTCCTGAAATAATAAGACATCGAAATGAGCAATATATTCCAGTCATTTTTTTAAACTATTTTTGGTGTTGATACTGGTAATATTCCAGCTAAGCACTATTAGATTACTGGCCCCCCTGTGGGAGAACAAGTAGATATTTTTCTTATACATTATTACTTGATCAATACTGCCCAATTTGTTCACCAAGGCATTAGGTAAATTAGAATGGGAACTAGATGGAATTGAATGCGACAAATTACAGTTCAAAGCATCCATCAAGCTGGTATAAGTTCTCTAAGGACTGAATTCTGATAAACAATTGTAATTACAGTCAGATTATTGTGGAACATGGCCAGGTTCAGGAAAGCAGTCCTTTGAAGCTCTTTTGACCCAACCTTTGATTGGTGTGAAGCAGTGCCTTGGTTTTCTACTCTGCTGGCAAGTGACCATTTTTTAGCGATCTGTCTGGTGTGAAGGTGGCAGCCCGGCCAATAGTCAGTAGTTTTCCACCTCTCATCCTGAGGAACTCCCACCAAGGTTCGAAATTAGCAGTAACCATTGCCCCCCAGGCTCTATAATTATATGGCACAATCTTGTGGGTGGTCTGTAAGGCTTGTTGCATATTTCATTTGTTGGACCTCATTGAGTTGTAGACATTGGAGCGTAGGACACAAGTCTGAGCTTCAGTAGTTTTTTCTGTTCCCAAATTATAGCAGTGATCCTGCTAGCACTCTACTCTTCTGATGCTGAAAAATAGCTCTGTCCCATCTTTTCAAATTTCTGAAACTGTAATGTTGCTCCCAGAGACACAGTACTACAGCTTCTTATCTTCCCAGTATAATGCTCTATTATTCTATATGTGATCCATCTGTGACCACTTCCAGCTCATTCCCACTGATGGGAGGCTCTCCACCTGAAATATGCAATCCAATGTTCACTCCCTCTCTGGTGGCACGGCTCGCTCCTCACATGTGGTTCACATCAGCACTTCCCTCAGTAGCTGTTCTCATTACATTATAGTCCAATGAAAACTCTACAGGTACTGGGAGGATGGATAATCCTTGCTCTCTAAACGCAGTGGGTCCGAAACGCACAATTCAACCAATCAATGGAAAAAATATATAGAGCAGGGCTTTGATTTTGACTGTTGAAGCAAGTACGTAATATGTGAGGGGAGATTTATGCAATTAACGCCACAATTTCAAATGCTATGCCCTTTTGTGTTAGGGCCTCATTATGAGTTTGGCGGTGTGGGAGCGGGACCGCCTCGCTCCAGCGCCACCAAATCCATGTTTGAACCGCCCACCAGATTAGTAGTTTTCTCCTGTCTGGCAGGCTGTTCTCTAGTGTTTCCACGGCACTGCCTATGAAATAGGCACCACAATGAGAACTTCAAAATCAGTACCTGCACGGCATTGACTGCTGCAGTCCATGGCGTGCAAGTACTGGGGTGCATGTGATGGAGCAGGGGAAACAAAATATTTTTTGTGTACCCCTTGGAAGTTAATGACCCCATAACGATTAATGATACTAACCGTTTGAAACGCATGAACTAATCAACAAATGCACTTTTATTAAACATTACACGTGGGCAACTTGCCGGCATTGCAAAAATCTAATTTATTTACGAATGTGAAGCAAAATAACATTAGTATTGTGATTTGCATAGTAAATAGAGTAAAATTGCATGATTTGTGTTGCGTAGTAAAATTGCACCGTGGCAAAGAATGCAGATGGTAAGTAAAATGGCTTTAAATGTCGCTTCTGCTAGGTAATACCTAACACGGGTCTTTAGAATGGCGGGTGGTAAACAGAAAGGCTTATTTTCCATGTTTTAATTTCAGTTGTGTTTGTTCTTATATTAGTTTCGTTCGGGCCTACTAGGCCATGCTTCGAAAATGGCCGCCGGAAAAGGACGAGATTGCGTGCTGAATAAAATGGCCCCCGCGCATGGGCAGAGTGAATGGTCCAGTCACGTGTATGTGGCCTGTGCCCGGAGTGAGAGATGTCAAGGCCAGTCTGACCTGCAACAAGGATCGTGCCAAGAGTTCAGCATATATGCATGGGAACGGATGAGAGAATCGAGCGACAAAGGATGAACTAATGTGTGACCATCGGAGTTTGTTACAAAAAACATTAACAAATTGAATTACCTTTGGACATGGTTGAGCACGAGAACTACTGTATGCGTTATTGTCCCCAAACCGGTTCGAACAAGGAGGACGATGAGGTGACCATCACCACCCCTCCAATGGACCAATTAGCATGATTTCTGCCCCTAAGGATTGCAACTTTAAGTGTAGCGAGTCAGAGAATAGGGTATAAGAGAGTCTGCTCTTACGTTAAGAAAAAAAAGGATGTTGGGATATTCGTCGTCGGTTATTATTGATGTTGCTGTTCTCTTCTACTATCCTGATGCTGCGAGAGACTCTGTCATTCTGGACTTTGAACTTTGACTGGGGAAAGGAACGAGATCGTTGCGGGAGTTGCCCGGGAGGAGATTGCGTCCGAGGAGGTTAGCGGGACAGTCAGTCAGTTGTGGGAGTCCTATCCTGTGACCTGCGGTTCATCTTTTCTTTCCTGGTGAACCATTCTTGTCATCGCCCTATGGCCAAGGGTAATGAGTATTCTCCATCTCTATTTTAAAAATTCTACTTAAATGCTTATTGATAATTTAAATGTATTTGCCTAATAAAGAACTTTACTTATTTGCTCAAAGAATTTAGATAAAATTATATGCTAACTCTAAAATGAGTCTGTGGTTCTTTAAATAGAATTGTGATTAATAAATGTTAAAGGTTTTAAATGTGATTGAGCTGGACTTAATCGCCATCAACTGATTCTACTAGTTGGTCCATCGACCGAATAGCGGAGTACCTTGATGTTTAGAATCGACAGGATCCTAAGTTAATGTATATAATGTATAGGTTATAATTCTGTCATATAATAAGGTATTCCGTTTGTCCAGCAGCTCATTTTCCTTAGCGTTTGATCCAGAAAGATTGAGTGAATGTATGTATGCGGTGTTATGGGCCCCACCGACATAAGGTTTATATGATTCAGTTTGAGTAGTTGTTTTTCTGGGTTAGCGTCATAAGGAAAAATTTATTTTAGCCGCGCTGGATCAGATTTCTTGGTAGCAGAGTTATGGTTTCTATAGATTAATTTGGTGATTATTGACTATTGATTTTTTCATGTCTAACACTCTATGTTGAGTTTGAATTACGTTATGTGTAGTCAGAATTTTGAAGCTTCCGGGAAGTAGGAAGTGGACACGTGTGGCAAGAGAAGTCACATGGAATTGTGCATTGTCTGATTTCAAATTTGGTGATAACACAGGACTGTGTTATGTTAGGGAAATTTCACGTATGAATTGCATTTGAGTGAAATGGCAACAGGTTTTCTTGTGAAACTTTGGCCTTAATTCTCAGGAGCAGTGTAGTCTCCACATGTGTTTTATCCCCAGAGAAACAGGTTTACCTCTTGCTTGAGAGAAGGGTAAGGTAGAGAGAAGTGCTACACTTATCGAACGAAACAGTATTCTTGTGAGTTAGGATAAACTATCTCTTTTGTTTAGAGAAACAGACAATGTTAATGTGTTTTACGTTGTAACTAATCGATTTAGTTGAAAAGAAAAGTTAAAGAAAAGTGCCGATAATTTTTGTAAAGGAGGGGTCAGTAGAAGCAGGAGTAGAACTGACGTCAACAAGAACCGCGCTGGTATTGGCCAGTTGTGGAAGAACGAAGGATTTTCTGATTGGTGCGTTAGTGTGAGACGCACTGGAATAGGTTAGTGTGAGAGTGACGTAGAGCTTTCTGATTGGTGCGTTGGTGTGAGACGCACTGGGATAGGTCAGAATAGCCGAGCGGTAGAAAGAACCGATTGGTGAAGAATTGTGTGAATTAGCTTCGGCAAAACAACAGTGAAATATGGCTTATTACAATGAACATGATAGAGAGAAACCGTCATGGTTTGCGAAGCTTAAAAATCTTTTTAAGAAAGATAAAAAGGTTGTGACTAGGGAAGGAGAAGTATTTCCTCCGCGGAAAACACCAGCATCTTATATGATGGTGAAATATGGCTATCATACTTGTATTTGGTTGGAAAATTGGGCGAAATATACCAAAGACGATGGAGTATTGGCATTTCCAGAAAACGGTTCATTTAGTACAGCTGTACTTCGAAATTTGAGAGAAAGAATGATGAGACTTGAACCAAGACCTAGACCGACACAGTTCGAAGCCTTAGGTGAATGGGAAGATGAGATGTATGAAAGGGAAAGACACAGAGGTGTAAAGAATTATAGTTTTGTTCATGGAAGAGTATGGGGTTTGAATCATGAAGACAGGATGAGACGATGGCGGTATGCTAACATGACGGATGGTATGTTTCCTACCAGAACAGTTGAAGAATTTACAGGGAAAAAGTGTATGGAGAAAAAGAAGCATGCAGTACAAGAGAGATACGGGTATGGAGTTAGCGACACAGAGGATGAGTTGCTGGAGGACATTTTTAATAAAAGACCCCCTCCATATCAACAGGATTCTGTGGTGGTGACACCAAATGCACCGCAAATGGAAACTGTAATAAATCAAAGCCCTGAACAATTTTCTGAAATAAATAGTCCAAGTAATGAACTAGAAACACCACAGACTATAAAACATGATAATAATAATACAGCCGAACTAGCCAGAACCACAAAAGAATTAACCGAAAAGATAAGAGAACTGACAAAGAATATGGAAGCTGTGACTATGCCAGTAACTATAGGGCCAGTAATTCCAGTATTTGAAAATCTAAAGGTAGATGAACATTCCTTAATAATTCCATTAAATTCTAGTATGCAAAATGTAAGAGAAGGGATAATTCCAGAAAAAAGAAAGACAAAAGATTCTGTAGGTCCATTTAGGTCAAGTCCACCTGTAAATTTGACAATTAATGAGAGTCCGATAACCAAGATTCCTATGGGAGCTGAATCAGCAACTGAAACCCCGGAGAAAAGTGTAAACAGGGTAGAATTAACTAAAACCCCAGTGGGTCCGAATGCAAAGGAATTAAATGATTGGGTGAGGAGCTTGCAGAAAAAAGATGCTGAACCACAACCTTTGGATGTGGTCAGATTAAAGATAGATATGGAAGAATTGATTTTAGGGACTATTGGTACAGATCGATTGAAGTCCTATCAAGATGATGAATTAATGTTTATGTGTAAAAGCAACACTTGGAGAGCTAGGAACTTGCATACAAAATTGGAAGAAACAGCTAACGAACTAGGAGTAGAGTTTGTAAAAATCAGACGATTGCAGAAACCGTACAAGGTAGATTTTAGTGAAAAGGACATAGAAAATCTGAATACTTCAGGACGACTCACACAGATAAAAGAACTAATTGTTTTATTGAGAAAATGGGGAGATGTAGACAAGTGGAGAAGTAGGTGGATAAGGAGAAAAGAGGGAACAACTGATAAAGCATCATTGGCTTTTCCAGTAAAAGAAAAAGAACCAACGGTAATAGAATGTCCAATGAGAGAAGTTCCAGGAGGAGGTTATGTACACATCCCATGGTCTAGACAAGATATATTGTCATTTACAAATGATTTTCCAAGATTGAGAGAAAAACCTGTAGAATGGTATAGACAGGTAGAAAGGTTTGTAAAGGTTTCAAAAGTATTGTGGGAAGATCTGGATGGATTGTTTGAGATTGTTGTTCCTGCAGATTTATGGACAGAGTGTAAAATTACAATTGACTGGCCGAAGGAAGAATATCCTAGAGATGCAAAAACAGGAGCCCCAAGTTCAGAAGTAATGAGAATATACGAACAGGCAATTACATTCCTGAAAAATAAGATTCCATCAAAAGAAACGGACTGGGTAAAGATTGATAGAACAACTCAGGAGAATAAGGAATCTGTACATGCTTATTATGAAAGGTTACTATTGGCTTTTAAACAGTATAGTGGATACGAGAATTTGAGTGAAAAAGACATGAGTCATTTTGTGTATCGATTTGTGTATGGTTTGAAACCTGAGATAAGTGAAATGATTAAGCAGCATATGTTATGTTGGCAGATTAGCACATTAGATGAGGTATTACGGTATGCAAAATATTGCAGTGATGACATTGAGGCAAGACAGCATAAACTCAAGGAAAAGGCAATGTGGGCACAAGTAAAGGTTGCAGAACAGCAAGAAGCTCAGATGAATAATCAGTCTAGTGGCACGGAACAGACCAAGTCCAGACCGAATATTGGTAAAGGAAAACGTCAGATGAGTATAGAAGAAGCCAAAAAGAAATGGCCATGTCATAATTGCGGAAAATTAGGGCACTGGAGAAACAAGTGTAAATTACCTCCGAGAGTTAATACCGAGAATCAACCATTAAATCCACAGGTGCAGAATGAGGTGAGTTACCAACAGCCGCAACAGCCGCAGGTAGTTACTCAACAGTGTCAGGTGCCGCAACCACCTCTTCCAAAGAGTGTAAATCCACAAAGATACAGTACAGAGGCAGGATTCTACGGAGGAGAGCAGGTAACAAAATTGCCTCGCGCAGCTGCTGTTTCACAGTATTGGTTACGGCAAAATGGAGATGAATCGGATGAAAGCTTATGACTGTGCCTAGGAGAGGAAGAGGAGTGCGTGCTTGGCGCAACTCTAGAGGTAGATCAGTCAGGCCCATTTGTGGATGGAAAGGTGAATGGTGTAAATGTTACATTCCTTGTGGACACTGGTGCTACCCGTTCTACTGTTAGATCAGTGGAAATTCCAAATCTTCCTCTCTCAGGAGAATACATCCAAGTTGTAGGTGTTTCAAACAGGCAAATTAAAACTCCTCTTACAAAACCAGTAGACGTGGAAATTGGTCCATTCAAAGAGATGCACCGCTTTGTGGTGTGTGATTGTAGTCCTGTACATTTATTAGGACGCGATCTGCTTTGCAAAATGAATTGTACCATTTACTGTACTCCAGATGGTATTGCTTTCCAGACACCACATGATGATGTTCTGTATAAAATGACAATGGCAGAACTAGAACCAGGAATGTATGATATGTTTCCTGTGTTCGATGCAGAGAAAATCCCTACTGAATTGAAAGAAACAGTCAGGTCTGATGTATGGGATTTCACAGGTGAAGATATTGGACTAATGAGAGAAGTTGATCCTATAAAAATTATTGTAAAAGAAGGAACGAATTACCCAAACACCCCGCAGTACAAACTGACGCCAGAAATTATTGAAGGAATAACACCTGTAATTAATAAGATGATTGAACAAGAAATTTTGAGAGAAATAATGAGCAGTCCATGTAATTATCCTATAATGGGATTGAAAAAGCCAAATGGAACATATAGAATAGTACAGGATTTGAGAAAAGTGAACAAAATTGTTATTCCTTGCTGCCCAATTGTGCCAAACCCTGCTGTAATACTGTATCAAATCCCTCATGATGCAGAATGGTACACAGTTATTGATTTGTGCCATGCATTTTTCTCTATTCAATTGCACCATGACAGCCAGCCATTATTTGCGTTTCGGATGGGAGAACGTATTTTGGCATGGTGCCGAATTCCTCAAGGGTATACTGAAAGTCCTTCTATTTTTAATCAAATTCTGAAAAAATCCTTAGAAAATTTGAAAATGCCTGAAAAATCTGTGATGGTCCAATATATCGATGACCTATTGGTGGCATCAAAGACCAGAGAAGCATGTGTTACGGACACAATTGCTTTACTGAATCATTTGGCAGAAGGAGGACACAAGGTGTCTCCATCAAAACTGCAATTCTGTCAACAGGAAGTACAGTACTTAGGTCATAAGATTGAGAAAGGGATAAGAAAAGTGACAACAGAAAGAATAAGGATTATTAAAGGAATGAGAGCCCCAATGACACAAAGAGAGGTGAGAATGTTCCTTGGAATGGTTGGTTATTGCCGACAGTGGATAAGTGGATTTTCATTGATTGCAAAACCTTTACAGCGATTGACAAAGAGTGATGTCAAAGATCCTATTGTGCTGGATGAGGAAGAAATGAAGGCTTTTGAGCAACTGAGAACAAGTTTGTGTGAAGCACCAGCATTGGGAATGCCTGATTATGAGAAAGAATTTGAGCTGTATTGTAATGAAAGAGACGGATGTGCACTTTCAGTGTTAGTACAGAGGCATGGAAGAATGAGACAACCAATAGCTTATTTTTCAGCTGTTTTAGATCCGGTAGCAAAAGCGTTGCCTGGATGTCTGAAAGCAGTAGCTGCTACTTGTGTGAGTTTGGAACAGAGTGAAGGCATTGTGATGGGATATCCTTTGAGAGTATATGTCTCACATTCAGTTGAAATCCTTCTGACCAGAACAAAAACACAATTCATGACACATAGTCGGCTGACTAGGTATGAGAAAGTGATCTTGGGTGCAGACAATGTAACAATTGTAAGATGCACAAGTGTGAATCCTTCCACATTACTGCCAGATGCAGTAAATGCAGAGGTCAAAGATGAGACTGATCATAACTGTTTGGATGTGCTTGAATTTTGCACAAAGCCCCGCCCTGACATCAGAGATGAACCTCTGAAAGAGTCAGATTATGTGATGTTTGTGGATGGATCATGCCTGAGGACAAATGAAGGAGTTTTAAATGCTGCGTATGCTGTATGTACGGTGGCAACCATAATGGAAGCATCTTGTTTGAGAGGAATGCGTTCAGCCCAAGTTGCTGAGCTGATTGCTCTGATTCGAGCTTGCAAACTGGGAAGGAATTTCAGAATTACTGTGATCACGGATAGCCAGAATGGCTTCGGAGTGGTCCATGATTTCGGACAGATCTGGTCCCAGAGGGGATTCCTGACTTCCTCAGGGTCTCCTATTAGGAATGGTGAGTTTGTGAAGAAGTTGCTTGGGCGATACAGCTGCCTAAACAGATTGCGGTGGTAAAATGCACTGCTCACAAAAATGGAACTGACTACATTGCAGTGGCTAACACTTTTGCTGATGAATTAGCTCAATATTGTGCCAGAAATATGACCTCAATGAATCGGAGAAGGGAAAAAGAAACTGTTTCATGTCCCTTGTTGTTTACTAACCCAGTTGAAACATGGGAAGAGGTGAAACAATTGCAGGAAGAGGCAAGTGATGAGGAAAAAGACGCTTGGATAAAATCAGGTTGCAGACGGAGGGAGGAAGATGAAGTGTGGGTTTACAGGGATGAAAGACCATTTATGCCTGATAGCATGATCTCTAACATGGCACGGATGTACCATGGACAGGCACACATAGGTAGGGATGCCATGATCAGACTTTTCAATCAGACTTGGTACAACGCAAAGTTTAGGGCTATAGCTGAAAGCCTTTGCCAAAGATGTCTTATATGCCAACAGATAAATCCTGGAAGGAAGACAGTAGTGAGTTTGGGAACATTAGGCCGTGAAGGAGGTCCTTTTACCAGAATGCAATTGGATTTTATTGAAATGCCCCCAAGTAACAGATTGAGGTATGTCCTGGTGGTCGTCTGTTTGTTTTCTCGTTGGGTGGAGGCCTATCCGACAAGAAGGAATGATGGAGTTACTGTAGCTAAGCTCCTACTGAGAGAATTAATTCCTAGATATGGCTTTCCAGTAACAATAGAAACAGATAGAGGAACGCATTTTCAGAATGAAATTATCCAACTAATATGTGAAGCACTATTTATTTATTTATTAAACTTGTATGGCGCAGCAGCTACCCAAAAAGGGTTTCCCGGCACCGAAGCGAGACAGAAGAACAAAAGGCAGCTAAATAATTACTGGTTGAAGAGCCAAGTCTTCAAAGATTTCCGAAACTGGATGTATGCCGTTTCGTTACGGATGGCTTTAGGAAGTGAGTTCCATAACAAGGGGCCGAGGTAGGAAAAAGACCTTCCTCCCATCCGGGATAACTTTATTCTAGGCACAGTAAAGTTCCCTTGAGTCGATGAGCGGAGGCACCTAGAGGGCACGTAAGGGTTGACCATGGCTTGAAGATATTTGGGGGCAACACCAGTTTTAATTTTGAACATGTAGCTCAGGGCTTTGAACTTAATACGGTTCTCCACCCTGAGCCAGTGCAGGTCTCTCAAGTGGCCAGAGACCGAGGTCGTTCTAGGTACCCTGCAAAGTAGTCGTGCGGCAGAGTTCTGGACCAGCTGAAGCCTGCGCGTCACCGCCTTGTTAGAACCGAGGTAGAGGACATTACAGTAGTCCAGTCTCGAGGTGATAAGGGCCTGGACTACTGTTTTCTGCGTGTACTCTGGCAGCATCCAGATGATCTTTCTTAGCCACTTCAAGATGGTAAAGCAGGTGGCTGCTACCTTGACTGTCTGATGGTGCATAGAGAGTTGGTCGTCAATGATGACGCCTAGGTTGCAGACTTTACTAGACTTTACTAGACATTCAACAAAAGCTGCATTGTGCCTACAGACCATAGGCTTCTGGAGTGGTAGAGCAAGTAAATGGCACAATAAAGAATAGGTTAGGGAAAATGTGTCAAGCCACATGACTCAAATGGGCCGATGCCTTACCCCGGGTGCTTATGACCATAAGAAGCATACCTGACAGAAAAACAGGTCTGAGTCCTCATGAAATAATAATGGGACGAGCAATGAGACAAGCATACGTCCCTGTCAACAAACTGCTGACTATAACTGATGATCTCATACTGGACTATTGCAAAGGATTGGCTGATGTGGTGCATTCTGTGTTTCATCAGGTTGGGCCGAATGCGACCACTCTTGAGAGAAAACCAGCTCATGACCTGAGTCCAGGAGACTGGATCCGCATAAAAGTCCACAGAAGAAGAAATTGCTTGGTTCCACGCTGGGACAAGCCACGTCAAGTGATTCTGGTGACGACAACTGCAGTAAAGTGTGCAGGTGTGAAAAATTGAATTCATGGCAGCCATACTATCAGAGTTCCAGATCCTGAAGCTGGACCTGTAAGTCGACATCTGGAAATATCAGATACCAGTTCGGCATCTGAAGCAGAAACTGAAACAATCAGAATTTCAGATCCTGAAGATCGACCTGTAAGTCGACATCTGGAAATATCAGATACCAGTTCGGCATCTGAAGCAGACCAACCTGAATCCAGTGAAAGACAAACAGAAGAATACAAAAAACAAAGAACTGATATTGAAACAGGAGAAACTGAACCAATAAACAGTGACGGTGAACAGCCAAGCACAAGTTTTGGGGAAATTCCTCCAGAAATTATAGAAATAACTCAAGAAAATTCAGATTCAGACAGAGAGATTGAGGAAATTGCGGAAGAAACACGAGGAGAATTAGACTCAGAATTACAAGCAGAAGAAACCCAAGAAAATTCAGAATTAGACAGAGAGGTTAAGGAAGTTGCGGAAGAAACACGAGGAGAATTAGATTCAGAATTACAAGCAGAAGAAATCCAAGGAGAATCGAATTCAGACAAAGAGACAGAGATCATAAAGTTCAAAGTTAAGGAAAGTGAAGTGAGATCTGAGACAGAATCTGAAGAAAGTGAAGAAGAAATAAGGCAAAGAATAAGACCAAGAAAGAGAACTTGGAGAGCGGAAAGAGGAGAAAAGGAAAACGAACTGAAAAGGCCAAGAAAAGGAGACAATTGGCCCAACGAAATTAAAAGACTGAAATATAAGCTAATAAATTTGAACAAAGACAATGCAGAACAAGTAAATGAAATAACAAGTCAGGAAAGACAAAGAGAAACGAATAAAAGACAATTGCAGAGACCCAAAAGAGTGAAAAGACCTAACCTGAAATACAAGTCACCTGAATGGGTATACATAGCACTGCCTGACATTGAAGAAGTGTATAGCAGTCACGAAAACCCAGACAAAGACTGTGAACAAGTGGGTGAGAGTGAACTGCGCCCATCCTGAAGAGGAGAAAAAGAAAACCGGACTAGACACACAAACTGATAAAGTCAGAGAAAATCAACAACAAAAGAAAGGGTAAAACGGCAAAAAGGTCATTCTGAGGGGTGGAAACACATTTTCTGTACATATATTTAGATTATATTTCAACATGGTAGACACTGAGAATAGAAGATCTAGATGTGAGTTTTTCCATAGATGGTGTAAGATGTGTTTCTATTGTACAGGTTTATTAATGCTTATTTGGTTCATTTTAGCAATAATAATTCCACTTAGATTAGTTGGAGAAAATAATTCTGCAATCATGAATGACACTAATAGTGACAAGAAATCTAACATAAAGAACCCTGCAACACATATAGATAGTACTGAATTTCATAGGGATAAGTCAATAACTGATTTCTCAAAGAATGTCTTCACAAACCTTTTGTATGAATATGTAGAGACAATGGATGTTAGAGATTGTTATGTATGTATGCAGTTACCTGCGTCTGTAACAGAAGGTGTGACGTATCATCACCTTCCTTTGACGTATGGAATAACCTGTAGTGTTTTAGCTAGCTTATTTTACAAAACAGGTAAATTAGAATATTACTACACTGACACAGATGCTATTTTTGCTAAAGTTCCCCCAGTCCCTGAACTAAATAAGGTGAAGTTTGCAAAGATTTTTGGAGAATTTTTCTTAGAAAAGAAAGAACTAACACTAGATTATGCATTTAGACATAACCTTACTTGTAGGTTAAGAAAGGAAGAAAAGGTTTTTCTAGACATGGTAGAAGACAGAAGGGTTAAGTTTCAAAGAAAAGCAATGGGAGAAAAGACGTAAACCCCACCTTGGGCGTTTGAAGAGGAAAGTTATGACAAGAGCGAAACAAATGCAGCCATGGTTTTAGATTGGCCCCAACAGGGAAAATTGTGTATTAGTAGAGATAACACTATGTATGATAACTATTTTGTGGGTTCTAGTGAGTGCCGAGATACATACAAAATTATAGGGGGATGGGGATTCAAAGGAGGAAAAGATCCAGTATTTCCAGGAATCTACTATATTTGCGGAAACCGAGCCTATTATAGGTTGCCGGACCATTGGTATGGAACATGCTATCTAGGCCTGGTCTTTCCAAAGATTTTTCTTGTGGAGAGAGGAACGAAAGGAATTCACGAGATAGGTAAACCATTAACCCGTAGGAGAAGGGAAAGCTTCTCAGAGATAATAGGTGACATTTTTGGAGCATTGATACCAGCAGTGGGTGTATCTTTGAATGCGTACAAGATTCGGAAATTGTCTACAGTAGTAGATCTTTATCAATGAATACTGCTGGAGGGTTCTTGATGATAAATACCAAAATGGTTGCCATGAGAGCCATGGTAATGCAAAATCGACTTGCCCTTGACATTCTTTTGGCAAAAGAGGGTGGAGTCTGTGGAATGCTGAAGGTACAACATTGTTGCACTTACATTCCAGACAAAAGTCAGAATATACAGAAGTATATAAAGAACATTACTGATTTGCATAAAGAAATTGCCCACTGGAGGTTGAAGGTGCTTGGGAGAAACTTGGTAAGAGTTTTTCCTCAATAAAGAAATGGTTCACCGAAATAGGTAGTTCTCTAATTGGGAAAATACTAATTCCAGTGACTTCAGTAGTAGTGATAATATTAATATTGAGATTAGCATATGTGTGCATTACAAAGAGAAAAAGACAAAATAAAGCAAAAAGAGAAAATGAGAAAAATAAGGAAAGAGAAACAACAGAACGAGAAATGGGAGAAATTGAATTGGAAGAGTTAAAAGAGAACATGTACAAAAGGTCTAAAAGACAAGATGAAAAGAACACAATTGTCTAAAATAACAAATGCAAGTGGACAAGAAACATATTTCTGATAAATTTTGTAGGGATAGGTTTTAGTGGTGATGTTAAAAATCACCAAAGGGGGAATTGATGGAGCAGGGGAAACAAAATATTTTTTGTGTACCCCTTGGAAGTTAATGACCCCATAACGATTAATGATACTAACCGTTTGAAACGCATGAACTAATCAACAAATGCACTTTTATTAAACATTACACGTGGGCAACTTGCTGGCATTGCAAAAATCTAATTTATTGACGAATGTGAAGCAAAATAACATTAGTATAGTGATTTGTGTAGTAAATAGAGTAAAATTGCATGATTTGTGTTGCATAGTAAAATTGCACCGTGGCAAAGAATGCAGATGGTAAGTAAAATGGCTTTAAATGTCGCTTCTGCTAGGTAATACCTAACACGGGTCTTTAGAATGGCGGGTGGTAAACAGAAAGGCTTATTTTTCATGTTTTAATTTCAGTTGCGTTTGTTCTTATATTAGTTTCGTTCGGGCCTACTAGGCCATGCTTCGAAAATGGCCGCCTGAAAAGGACGAGATTGCGTGCTGAATAAAATGGCCCCGCGAATGGGCAGAGTGAATGGTCAAGTCACGTGTATGCGGCCTGTGCCCGGAGTGAGAGATGTCAAGGCCAGTCTGACCTGCAACAAGGATCGTGCCAAGAGTTCAGCATATATGCATGGGAACAGATGAGAGAATTGAGCGACAAAGGATGAACTAATGTGTGACCATCGGAGTTTGTTACAAAAAACATTAACAAATTGAATTACCTTTGGACATGGTTGAGCACGAGAACTACTGTATGCGTTATTGTCCCCAAACCGGTTCCAACATGGAGGACGATGAGGTGACCATCACCACCCCTCCAATGGACCAATTAGCGTGATTTCTGCCCCTAAGGATTGCAACTTTAAGTGCAGCGAGTCAGAGAATAGGGTATAAGAGAGTCTGCTCTTACGTTAAGAAAAAAAAGGATGTTGGGATATTCGTCGTCGGTTATTATTGATGTTGCTGTTCGCTTCTACTATCCTGATGCTGCGAGAGACTCTGTCATTCTGGACTTCGAACTTTGACTGGGGAAAGGAACGAGATCGTTGCGGGAGTTGCCCAGGAGGAGATTGCATCCGAGGAGGTTAGCGGGACAGTCAGTTGTGGGAGTCCTATCCTGTGACCTGCGGTTCATCTTTTCTTTCCTGGTGAACCATTCTTGTCATCGCCCTATGGCCAAGGGTAATGAGTATTTTCCATCTCTATTTTAAAAATTCTACTTAAAGGCTTATTGATAATTTAAATGTATTTGCCTAATAAAGAACTTTACTTATTTGCTCAAAGAACTTAGATAAAATTATATGCTAACTCTAAAATGAGTCTGTGGTTCTTTAAATAGAATTGTGATTAATAAATGTTAAAGGTATTAAATATGATTGAGCTGGACTTAATCGCCATCAACTGATTCTACTAGTTGGTCCATCGACCGAATAGCGGAGTACCTTGATGTTTAGAACCGACAGGATCCTAAGTTAATGTATATAATGTATAGGTTATAATTCTGTCATATAATAAGGTATTCCGTTTGTCCAGCAGCTCATTTTCCTTAGCGTTTGATCCAGAAAGATTGAGTGAATGTATGTATGCGGTGTTATGGGCCCCACCGACATAAGGTTTATATGATTCAGTTTGAGTAGTTGTTTTTCTGGGTTAGCGTCATAAGGAAAAATGTATTTTAGCCGCGCTGGATCACATGCACACAGGGGGGCACAACATGTGCCCCCCTGCAAGCACTCCATGGAGCAGAGGCACACTTGTGGTACCGCCATGAAAAGTGTGGCGGTGAGGAAACTCGTAATATGCTTGGCATATTGCGGACTCAAGACCGCCACGCCACCGCGTTCCCTGGCGGTTGCGGTGGTCCCAGGGTGGCCTGACCACCCTGGTCGTAATAGGTCAGTGGAACGCCAGACTCGTAATTTGGCTTTTAATTCAATATTAAGCATTAGTCAACTAAACGTCCGTCCTTATTGTGTCTTTCCTACAATATGTGGAACAGGTTGGTTAGGCAATGAATTGAACAGGAAATGTTGCTGCATGACTTTAAAAAAGTAAAACAAACCTAGATCCAAGTAGGAAAAAAAATGCTTTATTAATGAATGTTTTTTCAGGATTTATTCTGGTAATATTTGTCTTGCAGCTGGGCAGCTTGAGCTTGCAGGGTTTTATCATGCCCCCGTTTCTGAAAGTTTAACCTATAATTCAAAATTGTTTGCCATCACAAAGGCTTGAATTAGGTGAAAATAAGTAATATATTCCAACTTATAATGAAAGGGGAGCCCCACAATATATTTTCCCGGGGTCCTCCTGAAATTCTCTAAGATGCCAGTGAAGAACCGCAGCTTTACCTAAATGTCAACACTGCTCTCATTCCAATCATATTCTCACAACAACAAAACGCTCACTTTGTTGGTAAGTATTCCCATCACATACTTAAAGAAATGCACAGGTAACAAAGACAGACAGTTATTTATTAGTCACAATAGAAATATACTCACTGACAAAAAAACTTGCTTTATTTATTTAGTAGTTACTTATTTATTTCGGCGAATAACACCCTATCAAAAACATAGAATCACAGATACACACATCATAGGCTAAAATAAAAAAGTTAAAATACATAGGGCCTGATTCACAGAACTAACTTACGTCAAAAACGTAAAGTTAGTACTTTTTGGTATTCACAGAATACACTTACTCATTTTGGTATTCACAGAAGGAACTTACTCATTTCGGTATTCACAGAAGTTAGTAGTCCTAACTTTAGGACTCCTAAATGCCTTCTGTGAATACCGAAAAGTCTTAAAGTTAGGATTTTTCTCAGTTTAGGAGTAGTAAAGTTAGGACTCCTAACTTTAGGACTCTAAATGCCTTCTGTGAATACCGAAAGTCTTAAAGTTAGGATTTTTCTCAGTTTAGGAGTAGTAAAGTTAGGACTTCTAACTTTAGGACTCCTAAATGCCTTCTGTGAATACCGAAAGTCTTAAAGCTAGGATTTTCTCAGTTTAGGAGTAGTAAAGTTAGGAGTCCTAACTTTACTACTCCTAAACTGAGAAAAATACTAACTTTAAGACTTTCGTATTCACAGAAGGCATTTAGGAGTCCTAAAGTTAGGACTACTAACTTCTGTGAATACCGAAATGAGTAAGTTCATTCTGTGAATACCAAAATGAGTAAGTGTATTCTGTGAATACCAAAAAGTACTAACTTTACGTTTTTGACGTAAGTTAGTTCTGTGAATCAGGCCCAAGATGCCTCCATGTCTTATATTACAGTAAAATCTTAATAAAGGCGTATACTCATTGCAGCTGCAAAAAAATCATGTTTGTGAGATTTTTCACGCTAGCCAAACCATAAATATCTTGCAACAGAATATACATCCCAGTCAGTAGATTCCGATCTTAGTAGCCGAGTTGCATCCGTTAAGTGTTCTATGGACAAGATACAACATATTGGAATTATCCAAGTCTTCCTTACCTTATGGTAGAAAGGACAAAACATACAGAAAGTGAGCAACCAACTCAGTATTTTCCCTACAGACAGGACAAGTGGGAGAGACAGAAGATTCTTATCACCTGCTTCTGAGGTTGTTGAAAGGCACAGTACCATATCTAAACATCAGGAAAAAGGATCTTGCAAGGGTTGGCTCGAATCGATCTAAAAGCGGCTCTTGAAGTTCTGAAAACATCCGTTCTGGGAACCAATATCTGATTTAGACTACAGACTGCCAACTATCTTCGATGCACCTTCAGTATCTTAACTTTACTTGGCCTAACATTTCTTTGGTGATCTGCTCAGGGTTATCCCAGGCTGAGTTTGGCCTAACCTATACATCCAGGGCC
Organism: Calotriton arnoldi; assembly: GCA_963921515.1. Lineage (NCBI taxonomy): Eukaryota > Metazoa > Chordata > Amphibia > Caudata > Salamandridae > Calotriton > Calotriton arnoldi. The sequence continues at coordinate 235,738 of CAWUFW010003106.1, read as the reverse complement.
TCATTTATGGGATTTTGGCACAGTGCAGCGCAACAAGGCACCTTGCTGCGCTGTCCAAAGCCAAAGTGAAAGGGCAGGAATTTACCGTATATATGCAATAAGGTGCATTTATGTCCTTTCTCCCTGCGCTGGTGCTATTTCGGCAGCCTAGTGCCAACGTAGGCACCCTTGCACCATGACGCAAGGGTGCCTCTGTTGCATGTAGGATTGTTTTTGTGCAGGAAGGGACACCTTCCTGCACAGAAACAATCCTAAGAGGCGCTTTCCTCTTTCTATGTGTGCTGCAGAGTGCAGCACATATAGAAAGAGGAAAAAACTAGGAAAAATAAACATTTTTCTCCTCGTTATGCCTCACCCCGTGAGGCATAAGGATTTGGCGCTTCCCCAGGTTTACATGATTTTGTAAATCTGGGGCAGCATTAAATTCCATGGGTGCTGCATGGGAAAACCCACCACAACACCCATGGAACGCCTCCCAGGCGCAAAGTAAGGAGACGCAGCGATTTGCGCTGCGTTGTCTTACTCATGAGGCCACTCAAAGCCACGCAGGGTGGCTTTGCATGGCTTCATAAATCTGATGGAGAGCCATGCGTCAAGCATGTACCACTTTGCATGTTACAAAAGTGATGCAAGGCTCTCATAAATAAGCTCCCCAGATCTTTAGATATCTAAACAATGGCAGTACACCAGAATTATCCTTATCTTTCACCTCTAGGAATGCTTGGCGTATGGGAAATGGAGATTTACTTGTTCATACCCTTAACCAATAAATCAAGGGTTTAAGAGCTGCAACATGTATTACATTCTTTAATCCTAGATCTAAGCACATTGGGATAAGTGGGGTACTCTGTGCCAGCATGAGTACACCTTGCATAAATCTATTCTCTATTTTCTCTAGTCCTCTGGTTTTTTCAGCACCCCATTGTTCTGCACCATACAAGGCCACACCAAGCCCTCTTGCACGATAAATTTCTATTGTGGGTGAGATCGGTCGGACGTTAGATCAATTTAATTTCTTCACGACTTTTGACCCAGCATGTTGTAGGGTTAGCTGACTCTTTACTATTTGGGGAGCACAAGATAAAACACAGCAAGTAAAGGTCAGTGGTTCTGAAAGCTTATTTAACCCAGCCTACCCACTTTGTACAATGTACCGTGGGGCCTTGTATTTTTATAACTAAGGGTCAGATTCACAAACTTCGTTTTGTAGATTGTGAAATGGTACTATAGTAGGACTGCTCATATTCTACCAAATGTGAGAGGGGCGGGGGGTGGCTGGAAAATGGAGAATAAACACTACTAAATTGGTTGGGTTTACGAAAAAGACGGAGGGGTTGAGGGAAGGACATGCTAATATAAAAACACACCCACAAAAGTGTAAGACAATTGCTGCTCACAAAATACACTTCTAATTGTACTATAGCTCTAACAGGGGTAAACTAAAATAAATGTTCCCCCGTCAAGCCTTGGAGTAAGTCAAGCACCACACATGGCCACCAATGCAAAACACTCAGTGAAGGCACCAAATAACAATATGAAAAACATGAAAATAAAAGGAATTTGATTTTATAAATTTACCAATTTTGTTTTAAATATAAGATAATATGTATATTTTTTTTATCATAACTTCTAAGTCTTTTAACCAAACATAATACCATAAGGCTTACACCACCTGAAAAACACCTACTAATGCAAGGGAGTAGGTATTGATGACTTAGGATTCTACCACCCATACACAGGTGAAAGTCATTACAACAACAACCAATCACAGGCAGGCTGGCCACATAAGAAATGAACTCACACATCAAACAATTTCTTTGCCTTCACTCTGTCAGTGAATGTCTCTGTCATTTCACCCCTCAGTTTAAGAAAAAAGTATTTGGGGAAGATAGGCATGGTTTACAGGCAAAGGATCAACATGTTTGGCATGTCCAGGGAAGCAGTCATTGCCAGATACCTCTTATCAATGGTTGTGATCCTTGACATGACTGCAGACTGGGAGCAGAGCACCTACAACCCACTCCCAGGTTATCTCTGCACAAGTCAAAATACTTGCTCCACTCCATTTCATGGCTACTGGGTCTTTACACTGTGTCAGTTTGGACAATGTAGGCATCTAACAGGCAATCTCAATGCTTGCACCAGGTACTGAAATGCTTCAACAGAAGTGTACTCCCAGTTTGTTTCCAAAACACGCTCAGTGAAGGAGAGGGAAAAGGTGGGAAGGGAATTATGTACCTTCACCCCCTTACCTCGTGTTTTAAGTGCCATCAATTGGACCCACATAGAACTTCAGCTAGCTCACCACAACACCTTTCCTGCCACAGACACCACTGGCACTCCATCAGGGTGCAAGCAGTTCTCTGATGCCAGCTGCCGCTACATTGATGTAAATGGTGTCTTTCCTGGAAGAACACACGAAAGCTACATCTTCTATCATTCATCTCGTGCATTTTGGTTGGTTGCTGGGGATTTTGGTGACGTATGTCTCATAGGTAAGTTCTAACACCTCACAATGGGGTTGCATGTGCATCTTGGGGATGACATCTCAAACATACTCTCCCATTGCTCATTACAACCTAATAGATACACATAAGTATATATGATGCAGTACATTTTTAAAAGAAGCCCCTTTTAGGAATTATGTCTTGGTTACAGGTGATGCCGGGTATGCATTTTTGCCCCATTTCCTCCTACTCTTCCGACATCCAAACATACTATCTCAACAAATTTACAACAGGGCAAACAAACACATTCATGAGCCATCATTTAATGCACTTTTGGTCTTGTAAAGTCAAGCTTTAGATGTCTTAACCCAGTTAGGGGCACTTTTGTACTTCCCAGAAGCTGTGTGCAAGATAGTAGTAGCCTATTGCACGTTGCACAACATCATCAAGTTATGGATCCTACCAATAGACATTACCCCTGTTCCAAAACTATGGCCAGGTTTCCAGGGTGGGGCACAGAACAGTTGTCAGGATACACAGGTGCAGGATCAACTAGATGACTCATTTTTTAATGAATTAAATGAATGAAAATGACATTTATAAAGCGCAACATTCACCCCGAAAGGCATCTCGGTTGAAACAAAAACAGTCCTGTCCCTACGAAAAAAAGTAATTCGAGGTTGAGTGAAAAGCCCGGTTTTAAGAAACCTCCTAAAAGTGTCAAAGTTACAACTTGTTTTAGTAGAAGCGAAAGATTGTTCCATGCCTTTGCCCCGAGAACCCATATGGAGCTGCACCCGGCATCCCCCCCCCCACCGGTTTGTAACCTGAAACTTCGGGATGGATAAAAGATTATTAGTGGCAGATCTTAGCATTCTAAAGAGCAAAAGGATCTGAGAGAAATTTGAGACCAGTTTGATAATAGGCCCTCTGCACAGTAGTTACAGATTTTAAAAGAAGGAAGTCGCTGAAGTTCCCGCTACCCCTCCTTTGTGGAACTTTTGATGAGAGAATTTAAGTACCGGTCTCACTGCCTAATTCTGAACCACCTGCAGCTTGTGGATCAAGTAATTTGGCAGACCCAAGAGAAGCCTATTGCAGTAGCCGAGTCTTGAGGTGATTAAGGCATGGACGATTGTCTTCCTTGCTGAAAGGGGTAGAAAGTCAACAAACTTTTTTAGGGGCTTGATCACAGTAAAACAGACCCCTGACACTGTTGACATGGCAGAAAAAAGACAAATCATTGTGAAACTTGACTCCCAAATCTCTTGCCACGTTGTTGGGCAGTGGAGGGCTATCAAGATTGTCTGGCCACCAATCCAAGGTGGAGAACTGGTTATCCTTCCCAAAAGAGAGGATTTCTGTTTTGTATGCATTGCACTAAAAAAAAAGGTTGTTTATCCACTTGATTGCTTCTGAGACACAATGTTTAAAATTTAATTCGGAGCTGATGGAATTCTTGTCAAAGACCAAAATCAGTTGGGTATCATCCGTGTATGGCAGGTCAGAGATACCAAATTATTTCATAAGAGTAATAAGGGGAGACATGTACTCATTAAATAGAGTGGGGCTGAGAGACAAGCCTTGGGGGACACTGTATTTAAGCAGTTTCTCCTTTGATCTAAAAGGTCCAAACACATTGGGCTGATTCCCATACTCAAGGAACGACTGGAGCCAAACCAAGGCACGGCCACGAATACCTATGTCAACAAGCCATTGAAGGAGAATACCATGTCAAATTGTATTGAAGGCTGCCGACATATCTAAGAGAATCAACACAGCATTTTTCCAATGTTTAGGGATTCAGAAACTGCAGACTCTGTGGAATGCCTGGGTTGAAAGCCAGCTTGAAAACAATGAAGAATGTTTGCATTTCTAAGAAATTGACCAGTTGGGTGTTCACCAGTTTTTCCAATATTTTTGCTGTTGCTGGAAGTAAGGCGATAGATTTATAATTGCACAAGATCTTAGGATCTGCATTAGGTTTCTTACGCAATGGCTTGACTATGGCTAACTTTCATTTGTCTGGTACACTAGCTGAGGAAAGACATTGATTGAGTAAGGCATTCAGAGTGAGATTTATGATCTTGATAACCTTTTGTAGCACAGAGAGAGGAAAGGGCTCAAGCGGCGATCCTGATTTGCACTGTATAATACCCTGTTTAGACTGCTTCAGGGTGATGATACTGAAATCTGTGACGGGGCTACTCTGGTGTAGTCACAAGTAAATCTTCCCGGCTTTACCCTTGGAATAGCAGAGGGAGAGAAACCGGAGCAGATAGTCATAATCTTATGCTCAAAGAAATCAGCCAGCCTATCACAGAGTTCCTGCAAAGAATCAAAAATTAAGATACAGCCTGTGGGCTCTAGAAAATCTTTCGAAATTTAAAAGATGGCACACGATTCATTAATTGTTGATTCCATCTTAGCAGAAAAATACAGCCTCTTGGCTTCTGTAATAATTTGATGGTATTTTTGTTAAGGCAGATTTACACAGGGCTCTGTCTACTTAAGAGTATGTGGCCCTTCTGGCCCACTCAGATTACCTACAGTTGAGGTGCTCTTGAGCCAAAGAAGATGTGAACCAAGGGGCAGTGCGAGCTTGATTCTGCCAGATATCGGAGCTAGGAGGTAGTTGGTCATCAATGGACTCACTGAGCCAGAGGGTGAACCTAAGTTCATATTTACTTATGCCTCTCCTGATAGCAAAGGGGGAGAACTAGAAAGCAGCTGGGTGAAGGAGAGATCCTATAGTTTGTCCCATCCTCATTACATATGCCCTGGCCTTCCCTTGTCCATAATGCTGGTTCTAACAGATTCAGAATGATACAAGTGTTAATGGAATTAGCCTGTGATCGGACCAAATCTGCACTTCTGATGAATCAGCCGTAAAGGACTGACGGTTTGTAAAAACAACATCCAATATATGGCCAGTTTGTGTGTAGCGCTGGCCATCAATTGGGTGAGAGTAAGGGTAGTTAGTCAGCCAACAAGTAACCAAGCGATACCAAAGGGGATGATGGACGGAGCGCTTGAGCAAATCAAACACTCACCCCCAGTCAAATGATCTGGGTTAAATCCATCATCATTCTTTAGCTCACTCTACCACCCCAGTTCAGACATGGCCATATGCAAATCAGTCTGACCCTGTGCCTCATGGGAACAGTCCAGCCCGAACTGCCAAGCCATGTCTTCCCTGGACCGGAAACAAGCATCCTGGGACCGGTTTCTGGCTATTCAGCCGTCATCAGCCAGGCTAGCTTGAATCCAGTGGCAAAGTGAGCAAGGGACCCACGTCTGGGCATACCCTGCCAGCTTAGGGCGAACAAATCGATACCAAAGGGGATGATGGACGGAGCGCTTGAGCAAATCAAACACTCACCCCCAGTCAACTGATCTGGGTTAAATCCATCATCATTCTTTAGCTCACTCTACCACCCCAGTTCAGACATGGCCATATGCAAATCAGTCTGACCCTGTACCTCATGGGAACAGTCGAGCCCGAACTGCCAAGCCATGTCTTCCCTGGACCGGAAACAAGCATCCTGGGACCGGTTTCTGGCTATTCAGCCGTCATCAGCCAGGCTAGCTTGAATCCAGTGGCAAAGTGAGCAAGGGACCCACGTCTGGGCATACCCTGCCAACTTAGGGCGAACAAAGCGATACCAAAGGGGATGATGGACGGAGCGCTTGAGCAAATCAAACACTCACCCCCAGTCAACTGATCTGGGTTAAATCCATCATCATTCTTTAGCTCACTCTACCACCCCAGTTCAGACATGGCCATATGCAAATCAGTCTGACCCTGTGCCTCATGGGAACAGTCCAGCCCGAACTGCCAAGCCATGTCTTCCCTGGACCGGAAACAAGCATCCTGGGACCGGTTTCTGGCTATTCAGCCGTCATCAGCCAGGCAAGCTTGAATCCAGTGGCAAAGTAGGCAAGGGACCCACGTCTGGGCATACCCTGCCAACTTAGGGCGAACAAAGCGATACCAAAGGGGATGATGGACGGAGCGCTTGAGCAAATCAAACACTCACCCCCAGTCAACTGATCTGGGTTAAATCCATCATCATTCTTTAGCTCACTCTACCACTCCCAGTTCAGACATGGCCATATGCAAATCAGTCTGACCCTGTGCCTCATGGGAACAGTCCAGCCCGAACTGCCAAGCCATGTCTTCCCTGGACCGGAAACAAGCATCCTGGGACCGGTTTCTGGCTATTCAGCCGTCATCAGCCAGGCTAGCTTGAATCCAGTGGCAAAGTGAGCAAGGGACCCACGTCTGGGCATACCCTGCCAACTTAGGGCGAACAAAGCGATACCAAAGGGGATGATGGACGGAGCGCTTGAGCAAATCAAACACTCACCTCCAGTCAACTGATCTGGGTTAAATCCATCATCATTCTTTAGCTCACTCTACCACCCCAGTTCAGACATGGCCATATGCAAATCAGTCTGACCCTGTGCCTCATGGGAACAGTCCAGCCCGAACTGCCAAGCCATGTCTTCCCTGGACCGGAAACAAGCATCCTGGGACCGGTTTCTGGCTATTCAGCCGTCATCAGCCAGGCTAGCTTGAATCCAGTGGCAAAGTGAGCAAGGGACCCACGTCTGGGCATACCCTGCCAACTTAGGGCGAACAAAGCGATACCAAAGGGGATGATGGACGGAGCACTTGAGCAAATCAAACACTCACCCCCAGTCAACTGATCTGGGTTAAATCCATCATCATTCTTTAGCTCACTCTACCACCCCAGTTCAGACATGGCCATATGCAAATCAGTCTGACCCTGTGCCTCTTGGGAACAGTCCAGCCCGAACTGCCAAGCCATGTCTTCCCTGGACCGGAAACAAGCATCCTGGGACCGGTTTCTGGCTATTCAGCCGTCATCAGCCAGGCTAGCTTGAATCCAGTGGCAAAGTGAGCAGCACCTTTCTTGACATCATCAATATGACAGTTTAGATCACCTAAAATAGTAAAATTAGATTACTGAAGCCAGTGAGGCATTAAGGCTTCTAATAGGGAATTGAGAAAAGGGAAACAGGGTCCGGGAGAGCGATACTCTAGGACACCAGAAAAGCTTGCTGAGAAATCTTCAAACTAAACCCCAAACTCTCTGCTCTTTCTAACTCGTCAATGTGGAACAGCGGGCACTGGAAAGTGTTGTAGAAAGCAATCAATCAATACTCATTTGTAAAGTGCAGCTAATATCCTGTGAGGGTATCCAGGCGATGTGAACTCTGCTGCTTCCGGGGGGTTCAGTTGAATAGCCAGGTCTTGAGTCCTTTCCTGAATTCCTGATGAGAAGTTGAGCTCCTGAGATGCATAATGAGGTTGTTCCAGGCCTTTGCGGTGAGGTGGGAGAAGGAGCGCCCTCCACTGTTGCTTCGGCGGATGCCGGGGGTGTGTGCAAGCGAGAGGGAGGTGGAGCACAGGAATGTGGGGGGGCTGGTGGAAGTTTATGCAGTGGTTGATAAAAGCTGGTCCATGATTGTGGAGGGCTTTGTAGATGTGGATCAACATCTTGAATTAAGATCTCTTCTGAATGGAGAGCAAGTGGAGCGTGCTGAGGTGGGGGGTGAGGTGGGTCGAGGATGAGTCTGGCCGCTGCGTTCTGTATGGTCTGCAGTCTCTTCAGTAGGTGCGTTGAGATCCCTACATAAAGTGTTTACCCGTAGTCCAACTGGCTAGTGATAAAAGCTTGAGTGACCAATCATCTGGAGTTGACAGGGAGCCATCTGAAGATCTTACGGAGCATGCGAAGAGTGATGAGTTGGGTGTCGTCTGCGTAGGATATGATGTTTAGTCTGTGGGTTCTGACGATGTTGGCCGGGGGGTCATGTAGGTGTTGAACAGTGTGGGTCTGGGGGACGAGCCTTGAGGAATGCTGCAGGTGATGTTCTTAAGTTCCGAGGTGAATGGTGGCAGGCACATTCTCTGGGTTCTTCCGTGAGGAAGGAGGCAATCCATTTAAGGGCCTCTCCTTGGATTCCAATGTGATAAAGTCTGCCGATGAGGGTGTGGTGGGATACAGTGTTGAACGCTGCTGAGAGGTCAAGGAGGATCAGGGTCGCTGTTTCTCCCTGGTCCAGGGGTGTTCTGATGTCATTTGTGGTAGCGAGCAAAAGCCAAACCCCCTCCCCTGCTTCCCTTCCTGTCCACCTGAAGTTTAGTAGAGCCCGATGGAATTGCCTTTGCTATATCAGGGTTGGAGGACTCATTGAACCAAGTTTCAGTGACAAAAATAAAATCTAGGTTTTTTTCTGTCAATAAACTGTAGATATCCAGAACATGTTTAGGAAGAGACCTCACATTAATGGTACTCCCCTGTAATTTTCTGAAATTATAACAATTGTTGATATTGCTCATGTTAGGAACTAGGCTCTTCTCCTTTAAAAAGACATCCCCCTGTTTAAAATTTTCACTTGAGATTATAATTTGGTTGTGTCACATGGCTGATAGGGACATTGTCGACATCGCTATGTTAGCATGAGCCAGCAACCATGATGCTGCTTTCGCGCACGTTACTACAAAGACTTTATTTTTGCACAATTCTGTTCATGCCTTTCACATGAGAACCGTCTGCTTTGTGCATTCTCTGCCTGTTCCCGGAGTTTAGTCTGAACACTGTGAGCAAAGTCGATAAACAATGCCCCTTGTTATTCTGTTCTGGTCAGTCCCTAGCACCTAGACAAAACATGCTAACACAGCTGCTGCTGGAAACTCGTGCTTTGATATTATGGGGATGAATGTTTAGGTAACACACACTTGGAGAGGGACCTTTCCAGGGAGAAGAGCCATGCAGTTCCTATGATGTAGATATACCAATCAAGGCACTAAGGTATGGGGTCTGCTGACAAAGCCCAGAGATCTTCTATTATATAATAATACTATTTCTTACCAAGTGGAGGGTGGTTAGGCCTTATAGTCCTTTATCCACTGTCTTTATAAAATGACATCTCCCTTTATGATATATGGCCTTGCTGCAATGCTAACTGTGTGTAGGTTTGTGCATTTTACTGCTGGTTGTGGCTCGTATACTGTGTTTTAGAGCATGATAGTTAAAATAAACATTTTAAACTATATTCGTGTCTCGTTCAATTCTTATTGTGGACATGTACGAGTGAGTGAGCGAAAAGGTGTGTCTTGTTACCGCGATTCCTGAGAGATCTGGGAGTGTTGTGTTCTGGGGTGTCTAATCATTTGCATCTTCGTGATTGGTTAGGAGAGTGAGCGAGACATTATAGCTAGTCGGTCCTGGGATTATGGGTACTGAGGTGGTAGGAAGGCATAGCCCCTATACACCGATGTCCCATATTCCTGCACATAGTTATGTGTATGGGCAGAATCCCTGCAACATGGCGCCTAATGTTTGGTCTGGTACTTATTCGCGAGACCCCTGAGTAGTGCTTGTGTGTGTCCACAATACCCTCTCACCGGTAACCGGAGACGTCCGTGGTGAGAGAGCTTAGCCTCCTATATTTGATGTTTATAGGTTTTTCAAGCTTGGATTTTAAAAGGTTCTTCTTTGTTTATTGCCCGTAGTTGTGCTACCACTCTTACGTTCTTCTAATTATGGCGGTTGCCATAGTGGCTCCAAACCACGCTCCAGTCACAGCTTATTTGACTGAATATGGAGTCCCTAAGAATATGTGACGTTACAACGCGATGATTTACATTGCGGTCCGTTACATCGCAGTTATTACCTTGCGCTGGAGGGCGCTGGACTTAGGAATGGCATGATTTACTATTCCAACTCCAGCCTACGTAACAGTAGGGAAGGTGTTGGAATAGTAAATCATACTATTCCTTAGTGTATAGCACCATCCAGCGCAAGTCGTTGTAACGACTTGCGTTGTAATGACCGCGATGTAAATGTATCACGGTGTAAAGACCGCGTTGTAAAGGTCGTTGGCCGTCCCTAATTCTGGGGCTGCTTTTATTTTTGTTGTTGAGGTGGATGCAGCGCACCGCTTTGAGGTTTTCTATTCTTGGGTTACCTTTCCGGCAGTGGATGGCAACGATAATTTGTTTCACGAATATACGGCCTCCGTGGAATATCGACCTTATAGATCTCTTGAAGTTCCGTTGACAGCTTGGCAGCACACCATATAGTTTAATGGCGCCCTTCCCCACCCTATTTATGTGGTCCGTTTAAGACCCTTATCAGTTGATGAGGCCACGTGGCCTGTTTTGGCTGGGTATACACCACATCCAAATTACCTTAACGCTCCTATCGCAGAGCTCTGACAATTACATACGTCGTTGATACATATACATAGAGCTGTGATACAGTTTATGTCGCGCAACATACAGGTGGCGCAACCTGGAGTTGCTGCATAACCACCTGGACACGGTGGTCTGGTTATTAGTCCCATCATGATTAATTCCGTGATGGGTAAATGTCCTCAGAATAAGGATAATCTCCCTTATTGGCTAGCACAAAAGTTTGAGCAACTCAAAGCTGTCTTTCCAAATACCACTCCTGTGGAGAAGCACAGGATCCTGACCATGAGTTTACCTAAAGGCCTTATTCCCGAGTTGGCTGACTGTACCACTTGGAGAAAAGTGTTTGCAGTGGTTTATTCACTGTGTTTCGGCACCCTCTCCATGACCGTTCTGCCATCCGTCCTTAAAAGGGTTCAGGATGACCATGGGGCAGAAGCTGCCCTTGATTTGGGAATGCGATTGGTGGGGGTGTTCGATATTGTTTGCGATGTGATCCTTGCTAACGTAAAGGGAGATGCTGTTAGCTTACAGGTGAGTCAGCGCCTAGAGGCTGTTGCTGACGCAGACAAACAACGTGAATTGCCAAAGATTATCGCGAAGGCGTATAAAACCTTAGGGCGAAATAGTCTGGGAGTTAAGCCTTTTACACAAACTCAACAAAAAGCCCAACCTGAAAAAGATGGGCGTCCAGTCTTTCCTAAAAAGAACTGGAATAAGAATCAGCTGCAACAACAACAGAAGCAAGGTTCGCATGCTGGTTTGCCGATGCCTGAAGCTTCTGAGCATAGATATGATTTGCATGACCGCTCTAAAATTAAGACACCTGAGAGGTTTCAAGTTCCTGATCAGCGCTCTCCTCGTTCTTTACAGGACACATCTTATTCTCAAATCGGTGGGGGAGAGGGCCAGGATCGCAGACAAGGTGAGACCGCACAGCAGAGACGTGATCCGCCACACCAGTTTGACGTAAAGGCCAAACCGGAGGGACTGTCTCTCATCAGGCCCACATATCAGAAGAAGAAGGTTGCCGTTGTAACAGCGAAGTATGCCTCAGACAGTGAGAACCCTGCTCCTAGATTGGACATGGGCAGTGACACTCCTCGACAGCGCAGTGGAAGTTACCATTATGCAGGAGGCACTCCGTCATTGTCTAGTGGTGAGAGCAACTGACACTTTCATTACAGTGGAAACGGCTGATACACGAGTTGCAACCCCTGATAGACTATATGACATAGAACTCCAAATTGAAGGTGATGTGAGACGAAAAATTAAGGGTATCTTTTGGGACAACCTTACCTCCTCATATGATACTTTATTGGCGGAGACAGATTGGTCTCCTCCATTTGTTTTGGCTTCATCTAGAGGAGAGGACGTGATTCTTCCTTGTTTTTCCCGTTATGTCCCAGACGGGCATAAACATGCTTACTTTGCGGAATGGGCTTTGGCCCTAGCACGGCTGTGTACGGTAATCAGGTGGGCTGGGATAAAAATTTGCCGGCACATGAAATACCTTTATGTTCTATGCCACAGCCGCAAGCTCAATATCCTATCAGACGTGAAGCTAAAGCGTCCGTAAATGACATTTTTACCCAGTTCGAGTATCAGGGTGTCATTGAACCCTGTATCACCCATGAATAATCCTCTCTTTCCGATATCGAAGACGGACGGTTCGTATCGCATTGTATTGGTTTACTGCAATTTGAATAGTCATGTTCGAACCTTTGCAGTACAGAACACGCACAGCTCTGCGTTAGTGAATAACACTGTTCGTTAAAATTACAAGACGACACTGGATATATCCAATGGATTTTATAGTCACAATTTGGCTCCCGAGAGCCGTGACTTCACCGCATTTACCGCGGTCGGCAATCAGAAAAGATTTACGCGTTTGCCTATGGGCTATAAGAACAGCCCCGGGGCTTTTGCTGCGAGTGTTGTGTCTCTTTTACACGACATAGACTCTGATGCGTTCTCATACGTCAATGACATTTATCTGACGAATGACGAATTGATCCTGCACCTTATGCGTGTGGATCGCATCATACTCTCTTTTGCCGACTTGGGTTACAAGTTTAATTTTGCCAAGTCACACATTGCCTGTTTTGCGTCCTCTTTTTGGGCTATGAGCTCAATAATGAAGGTAGGGTGTTGGCCCCCCACTTTCTGGAGAAGTGTGCACAATTGCAGCCTCTGTCTACATTGAAACAAACTACAATTTTTGCTGGGATTTTTTAATCTCGGGAGGACTTACATTCCTGATTATGCCCAGCGTATTAAACCACTTTATCCGTTGATACAACCTTCTTTTTCAGCTGCCAGCTGGCTTCCGGAACATACCTCTATTCTTCAATCTTTGCAGTCTGATCTGCTTGCGACCAATTTCTTGGTAACACGTGATAATTCTACGAACTTGGTCATAAGAATTGTGCCAGGGACAGTAGGTTTCACTTACTTGACGTTCAATGAAGGTGACTCAGTACAAATAGCATACAAATCACATTTGTACACATCGGCAGAAATGCGATTTCCTACTGTTGAAAAGTTTTGGACTGCGGTCCAGATGGCGATCCTGAAGAAATGATCTCTGGCTCAGGGGAAACACATTCTTATGGTTTCGCCTGTGCCTGCTTTAGAAGCAGTGACTAAGGCGAGTGTACCGAATTCTAAAGCTTTGCATCCCCGTTGGATACAATGGGCTAGTTCTTTGACATCGGCTGATGTCACGTTTATTTTTGATCCCTCGTTACAGACACAGGAGTTTTTACAATACGAACATGTTCATCCTCCTCAGCTGTTGTTGCTTCCCTTGGATCAGTACACATGTATCATTTATACCGATGGCTCGGCACAACCGGCCATCAGGTCCAAACATGCTCTTTCAGCGACTTGCGCTATTGTGGCTGGCTCAATTGTAAATGATGAGTTTAAGTCTTCCATAGTACACACCCAGGCACTTGGAGACTGTACGGCACAGTTGGCGGAGCTGCGCGCTCTGATATTGGCTCTAGAATTCTCTGATCCTAATGTATACACTCTTGTTGTGTGCGATTCCTACTACTGTGTACAGGCTTTCAACGATAATTTATTCTTTTGGTCTCAGAATGATTATCGAGATTCTAAAGGTAGCGCAATAAAGCATAAAATGCTTTGGGTTTGAGTGGCAGAACTTAAAGAACGTTTGCCACTCACGCAAGTTATTCATACTCTTGGCCATCAGCGTGTAGGAACACATTCTTTGGCTGATGAGGCAGCCAAATCTGCAGTAGCCACATGCTCAGTTGCAGCAGTTACTAGGTCCATGACTAAGATTGATAATGATATTCTGGCAGCAATAGCTGCTACGAAGGATGGAACAGTTTTTCCACAAGGTTTCCCTTCTAAGTATTCTTATCATTTATCACCTGAGCAAGCCCCTTTTGCTACGATACCGTCCGCTGGGGATCGGCTGATTCCCAACGAGGACCGCAGACTTTCTTTGATCATTGCCGCACATGAAGGCATGGCATCTGCAACTGTTTCTATCTTACAGCAACGTTATTGGTGGCATGGTTTATATAGACAAACCCATAATTATGTACTCTCTTGTGACATTTGTCAGCAGATTAAACCATCTACGATTACACGTCCACCACAAACACAGCTGTATGTTTCTAATTGCCCGTTTGGCTGTATTTATCTTGATCACTGCGGTCCGTTGACTTCTGATACTGCATATAATCATATTTTAGTTGCAGTGGATTCGTGCACTAGATTCCTTTGGGTTTGGCCACAAAACAGTGCTGACGCTCGAAATGTCATTAGAGATTTGCGTGTCTTTGTCTGGACTTTTGCCTGTGGCACCTTCCGTTCTGACCAAGGTCCAGCGTTCGCATCTAAGGCATACAAAGACGCAATGAGGGCTCTGGGGGTGCTGGTGCAGTTTTTGTCTCCATACAGGCCTGAGGGAAATTGTATAGTGGAGCGAATGAACTGTGACTTAAAGCAATCTTTGACAGCTAGAGTCTTAGGTACTGGCAGGAACTGGCTTACTCATTTGTATGGGGTTCAACGTGCACTTAATAATCTCCCGAGAAGATCTCTGGGTGGGCGGACCCCATACGAAATGCTAATATGTTTGTGCCAGACCTTGATGGTCTAGACATTGTGGCGGCTGCCACAACGTTTGATGTAGATAACCATTCTACTATGTTGCAGGAACTACAAAAGACCCGTGACACCCTGACTAATGACCATTCACCCTCTTCCGGTGATTCCTGTCGCCTGCTGGCTTCCTAAAGTTGGTGATCTGGTACGAATAAAGCTGGAGAACAAAAAATAATTTGGTCCCTCTTATCGTGCACCGATCTCAGTTCTTGGATTGAAGGGTACTCGTACAGTAAATATTACCTCCTTTGCCTAGTCGCAAGGAGAACAGATACATTTCACTTGACAATGTCAAGCTACACCATATGGCCGTTTCTGAATAGTGTGACTTCCAGTATTCCAAATCGCGCTGTTTCACTGAATCCAATGGCTTCAGCTTCTTCGAATGTTGCACACGTTGTGGAGGGGGAGATGGAAACTTCTATTGACTTTTTGCCTGGTGTACACTCATCATCCTCCACTGCGGTCGTCGAATATGCTTATCCTGCTTATGAGGTCCGAATTGACTTACCTGACAGTCCTATACTTCATCCGTCCGAGGCTGCACAGCCTCCATTGATGAGCTTGGGAGCAAGCGGTTATTACATGGACCGTACAAGCTTCTCATATGATTCTTCTTCTTCGTCCTTATCTGTGAGAACTCCACCGACGTGCACCAGTCTTTTCATCTCCTGGTTCAAAAAGACTTACCTGGTCCCGCCCTGGACGTACATCTGGCTGGGGCTCATACTTCTTTTCCTTTTCATGTGGATTGGTTTTGTGACAGTGTTCTTCTTGCTAATCAATGGTCATTATTTGCCAGAATGCTTTGCCATGAAGTTGGTTGATGGAATTCTGGCACCCCATACATCATCCCATATTATAAAATGCGATCAAGCCCTCGTGAACATTTTGGCCTTCCCTGTTGCTGATGGCATTGTTTGGGATAAGGTTGCATTCGATATCCATGGCCTG
The DNA here is from genome assembly GCA_963921515.1 of Calotriton arnoldi. Taxonomy (NCBI): domain Eukaryota; kingdom Metazoa; phylum Chordata; class Amphibia; order Caudata; family Salamandridae; genus Calotriton; species Calotriton arnoldi. Next base: position 219,961 of record CAWUFW010003106.1, on the reverse strand, counting down.
ATGGAAGTCCTAAACATTCCATACGTATTTCGTGTTTCACTAGGTGATGTGGTAACGCAGGACATACATTCATACAACTGGGATGTTCAGGCTGTACATTCATTGTTTTCTGATTTAAAATACTATGCTGCATTTGATGCTGAAGATTTGTATTTGAATTCGGCCAATTACGCAGATTTATTCTGTTACCAATATTATGGCCATCATTTCTTGCATAAAACAAACACTTTAAGACGGGTTTTTAATTTTACCCAGTGGGAACATTGTCCGACTCCCTTAGAGGGGGGTTCTCTAATTCTCTAACTCTCTGAAATAAGTTCACATACTTTTCAGATTACAATGCGTCCAATCCGGAGTCTTATTTCTATAAATTAAATTTGCCATCTCAATCTAAATTTATGTTGACTCAAACAAAATTGATTTATTCGATTTCCTTTAGGACTGGTTTGGCCTTACATGGTTACGAACACTGGAAAGATACCATTGATTTGAAATCCATTTGGGGTACTAAGGTTTGGCAGGTCTGGGGTACCGAAGCTTTGCATCATGCGTGTCTCATTCCGGCTCAAATTTTGTTTTTAAATGACACGGTGCAACAGACTACTTGTTTTGGTTTGGCTACTGCCAAAAATGTGAATATTCCGTCCATTCCCTCATTGGCTGAGGATGATACCTGGCGTAAACACACCAATCATACACTGGATGTACTACAAGCCCTGTTTACCAATGGCAGTATAAATGTATCTAACGTTGACCACTTAGGGCGGTTGTTGTGGCGATCCAATTCCAACGCATGTCAACTACGTTTTCTTAATGCTACGACGGGTTTCACACAGACTAGACCTGATCCACGTTTCCCGCATTCTCATTCAGTCACCACATATTCGGTGGGGATATTGTGTCAGCAATAGTTGGGACACTGCACACTTTCATCCGTAAAACAACACCTGTCCCTCTTATCGAGTGACATCAATGTGGCTGATTTTATCTTGGGTCCTAAATCACCTAGATCAAAACAATTTATCTATGAGGCATGTAATGAATTATGGAAACTATCGCAGATGGAAGCTGCGGTGCGTCTGCGTCAGATTGACCAAGCTAATTTGGAAAAAGTTCTTGCAGTAGTGCACAAAAGCATTAATACGTTGTCTTCCCGTATTTACCCCTTGGATAATATTGTTTCATCTGTTATTGATATTGTTCAAACTGATGTATCTGTGTTGTACCATGGTCAAAATCAATTGTGATCTGTACTGCAAATTTGCATGGACGTTGCAAACGCTCAAAATGGGAAAAGTTCCATGGGATTATTTGAATGCTTCTGCCCTGTTTTTGCCATTTAATTTGACTGATAAACAGAGGTTTATGTCCATGAAAGGCGCAACTTATACGCTGTGCATATAGAACAATTAGAACAGCTACCTTTTTCTGTAGCAGAAACTGATTCAGCGGTGTGGTTAATACATGGAGTTATTTCACTCCCCTTCTCACTATTTCAGTTCACATCTTGCATGAAACACTTCCCGGTTGGCTGCTTTGAGCCCCTGGGTAGTGCTTTTATAAACAAATTGTGGTCCTTGCCTTTCACATTGAAGGAAGTGACCCGAAAAGGGCCACTCGGGTCACTCACGACCACCTTCTCTGCCTTCCTACAAATGAAGAGTCGGTCAGACAGTAGAGAATACAAACCAGATATTTATTGAGATTACACTGCAGTGGAGCCCAGTCTGACCAGCCTCTTGGGATGGCTGTCGAGGGACTGAACCCCGTAGGCATACAATTACATTATGTACGTTTGCAAAGTCCACAAAGGCCCACCTACTATGGAATAACACTAGCAGGTGTCGTAAAACAATGGGGGTACAGAGCATAAGTTTTCGATTCTGCAGCTGGGCACAGGCTATCTACTGCCCAAGGTCATCTGGCCTATCCTCCCTACCAGACGGGTGGGAGAAAGGCTCCATCTAACAAGAAAGGTATGCACTAACGAGGATACTTGCAATTATAGAAGAAAAGCTCAACCTTGGGAAACGAAACTTACCAAGGACCGTTTCTCGAAAATAACTAAGCAGCAGTTTTGATTATCATACAAAATGGCGTCCAGATTGCAAGATGGTGTCGCGAATGCTAAAATATACGGACAGAAGGGCTCCTCAATATTAACAAACCCTCCTGTTAGCATGAGCTAACCATCTACAATCAAAAAGACAAAAACATAAAGGAATAATGAAGCACATAGCTTGTTATGCACATGTTATGCTATCAATAGTGGGTGTATAGTCCAAGAGAAGAGAAGATGTTTCGAAGACACCCTCATCTATGGCCATAATGTCATCTATTTCTTTCTGTAACATTATTGCAGCATTAGTGTCATGAATCGATATCTTCCTCTTCGAAGCCAATACAGAGATGCAGTATGTGCAGCACATTGGAAGACATTGAATAAGAACACAGCAAAGTATCAATATAACAATGAAATATATTGCTTTTCTATTAGCCACCCCCATGTTCCAAAAAGGGACCAACTCCAATAACCTGGTTCCATACCTTTGACATTCTCGATAATATCCAAGATATGCTTGGTGATATTCTTTTCCATATTTGTTATGCCCACTACACACTGATCGCCAATAACTGCGCATGCACCACCATTTTTTGCTAAAATAAAATCCACTGCATATCTAGTCTGTTCAGAATAAATCCTCATACTTTCTAATTGAATGGCGATGTCTTGTAATGCTGCTACTGTGGTATTTGACAATGTCTGCAATTTACAGCCAAAATATTCCCGTGCCTTTTCAGTCTTACTCATAGCCATTCCCCCTAATGTGAAAATAGCAGACAGGATATAACCAAAAGTAATACCATTACTGTAACTGTTGATCTCAATATCCGTCACTCCTTCGCAAAATAAATTCCTTTGTAAGTGTTCTCTTTGCCCATTTTATTTGTCTGTGAGCATATTTGCAAGGGACCCCCAGGGGCAGCACCATCCCAAGAGCTACATCATTGGTGCCAATATGAACATTTGAGTACGTTCCATTAGTTAGAAAGAAGAACCTGGGATGGGCATATATTGGCCTATCATAATTCACAGCTGAATAACGAGAATTACCTGTAATGGTGTCAGAACCTTTCGAACCTTTCAAAGGAAATGTCTGTTTGGATATGATCACCCCTGAACAATTGATATACAAAATAGTATCAGTGCTATTTATGATGGGGCAACAAGCAGGGTAATCGCCAGCTTTATAATGCCAACCCACCAACGTAATATTTTGCTCTTCCAGATAGAAGTTATCACAGTACGTATTATTGTCACAACCGGGGTACCCTGTTCCTGTGGGTTGACGATGATACAAGCATGGCCCTGGGTAGCCAAAACCAAACTCCCCTTTTACCTCAACAAAATTTGTCGGCTTAGAATATGTATAATTTATCAAAAACAGAGGGTAAGCGGTCCATAGGCTAGTTACAGATTCAGTAGGATAACAAGCAACACCATTATCAAAATATCTCTTATGAGTATCTAGAAAGACATTATTAGAAAGCATTCTTTTCCGTCTTGGTGTGAAAAAGATATCATTGTCAGAATTAGGTGAATTACTTGCATGTTCTAACGCCCAAAGAACTCCACAAAGAATAATCATCAGCAGAATAGCAAAAAGAAAGAATAGCACTCTCCGCTGATTTACCCATGATGATCGGGGCAAAACAACAAAACCCAATGGCTGTTCTTCATCGATCATTGGCCTGCCAAAAAGATGCATGATAGCGGAATGAAAAGGTACTATTAATATAACCTTAATGAAACTAAGCAAACAATCTTCTTGCCACCGTCTGTTTTTCTTCTCCTGTGAGCCTCGCTGGCAGGCTCCTATTGTTCATCCACGGTGGTGCTATCGAGCACTTCTCGTTGGAGCTACACAATTGCAGCCCTTGCTGAAGAAATTCAGGATAGGGTACCCTCCCTCCTGGGAAAATACCCCAAACTTATCCTGTCCAGTGTCTCGAACAATGCACCAATCTCTCTGTCCCTGCTCTATTGTCCCTATTCTTCATCCATGAAGTCCATCCCTACTAGTCTGACTTTTCCTTTGGTGCACTGTTCCTTCGTCAAGGACGCAAATTGTACTTAACAACTCCAGGAACAGAGGGATCAAGAAACAAACGTTCACTTTCAGCGGTATGAACTGATTTGGATTCAAACACAGACGGGCCAGCTGACTGGAGCTCTTGGCTAGCCTTGACCTCAGGTGGCACTGCCTCATTCAGAACTGCATCACTCTCCTCCTCAAAAGGTGTCCATGTTATTCTGGCATCGGAAAAAGGGATGAAGCGGGGAACCTTTTCCGTCTCGGAGTCCCCAATGCCGTCGATCCTCCACTGGTCATATTGCAGGGGAAGTGGCACCTTCTTAGTGTGTGTGGAGTGTATCCAATTCTTCTGGCCGTCCACTTTGACAGCAGTGGGGGTGGCGAGCAGGATTTGGAAAGGCCCCTTCCATCGGGGCTCCAAGCTGCCTTTTCGCTGGAAGTACCGAATCAGTACAAAATCCCCAGGCCGAAGGTCGTGGCCGGGTCCCTCTGTAGCGGATGGCAAGGCCTCTTGAATCTGCTGATGAATACAACGCAAATGTTTAGTTAATTCGTATAAATAATCTATCAACAAGGGGTGCTCTATCTCGGAAAGTGACGGGGTCTTGGAACTCGATTTGGTAAACAAGGGGACCCCTACGATAAACAATGAACCTTGCTAGCTGTAGGGAAAAATTACAAAGGGGTAAAGGTAATGGCTAGATACAAGTTAAATATTCATATAAAGCATGTCAGGCCATACACATCTGAATCTTATTAATCAAAAAAACCCATGATATAATACATTTAAATAGGCATAAGCACTTAATAATAAACAACTGTATACTTTTTCTATAACAAAATATGTTTTATTTCAAAAATTTCTTTGTTGTAAATATTCTTATTTTTTTCAAAATTATTTTTTAAGATATATATTTTTTGGGAGGTACTGATATTTATGTTTTCGGTCTCAATTCTACAAGAATCATATACACAATTATATGCCTATATAAAAGAAAATATATACATATATACAAAAAACAAGAAGTTATACAAGACAACAATATACATAGAGTTAAAATTCATTGCAGAGTAATGTGCAAAAAAGCATTTCAAAGGCTGGCGGTAGATGAAAACTACGCGCGTTTCGGCATGTGTGCCTTCTTCAGGAAAACCCCGCTCAACTTTATTCTACAATAAAAATTGACAATAAACAACATATTAACACATATAAAAATATGCCTAGGCCTGAAAATTTAAGCTATTATTTCATTTAGAGCAGGTCATGCTTCTAGAATTAATATTCAAATGCCAGTAGCACCAGGGAAATACATGCATGGAATATTTGTACCTCCTTACTATGTACATAGGATTACTGGGGCACAAATTTAACTTAAAAACGTGATAATGTGAAAGAGACAATCATCAATCATCAATGAGTGAAATCACTATGTGCTACCTTCACCAGAACAGTTAGCGAAAAAAGAAAGAAAGAAAAAATGTTATTTGGAAATTTCCATGTGATGACAAAACGGAAAAATCTAAATTAAATATTTATAAAGCTATCAATATGCCACATCTTATGAATGAGTGGGCAGAAGTATATATGGTGATAGCTTCTTTTCCAATTATGAGCTATATGAGTTAATGGATAAAATAAGGTTAAAACCATGGTGTCATGCATAACTTATTCAGTAGTGCCATAGGTAAATGAGGGAGGTATTAATACCTTTTTATGGTCTATTCAGAAATAATCTTTGAGTGTGGCAATAAAGATTCTTGCTCCTTTGGTCCAGGTCCAGGAGCTGACACTCGGATATCCGAGTTGCTACTAGTATGCATGGAAGGAAAGAAATCAGGAGTTGTAATAACTAATATATGATACTCCATCTAAAAATCGTTTGATTTTATTGTAATTTACTTATGCATTTAGCAAATCTATGTACCTGTATAGAAACTCAAGGGCAGCAGTCTCCGTATTTTTGTGTTGTTACTGATGTAATAAACGAATTCAATCTATGAAGACAAATGGTTTCATATTTTATCTATATGATCTTAAAATTAAGGTGGTAGAGTAGTAGTCAAGTCCTACTTATTAAGCTATGCTACTCACATTTATTTAGTTCCATGTGGGCATCAAGATATGTATGTGCAAACTTGTATCCAACTCCGGTGGTTAAGAATATATGAAGCTGCAAGATTGATATTACAACCAGTTATAACATGAGGAGAAACATATTGTGATACCCCTAGTTATTTATACTAGTTAGATTGTATATACTCACTTAAAAGTTTATTTATAGTTGGAGTATAACTTGTTTATCAAGAGTCTATTTAAGAAGATCCTAGTTCTTCGTTCCACAAAGCAATGGGGGACTTCAACACAATGATGTCCTGAAATATTAATGCTCGATTAACTGTGCAAGGATTTATTAAAGACAAAAGCGTGCATATGGTTATCTAAAAAGCAAGGCTCAAAACAATAATGCTGATACTTATTGGAAGGTTTATTTCTATCGGTACTCGCAGTGACTACACTAATCGCAGTTGATGTTTTATAGACAGTCTGATAAATATATTAGAATTTAAACAGTCTGTCATAAATACACGAATGAACAGCAAACTGGAAGTGTGCTGACATGGCTTGTATTGCTATAGAGGACCGAATTTGTTATATATTTGGTAAAAATAATTGGCACAGTCTAATTAGATACACATGTAGGCTAATTACTGCTATTCTCTATGTAGTCTGATAAATACGTTTGGATTTAAACAGTCTGTCTTAAATAGACGGATGAACAGCAAGCAAAAAGTGTGCTGACAAGGCTTGTATTTCTATGGAGGACCGGATTTATTATATATTTTTTTTAAAAAGTAGTTGGCACAGTCTCATTAGATACGCATGTAGGCTACTTACTGCTATTTTCGGTATAGCGATGCCTCAATCCTGCAGTCGATAAACGGAGAAAAAGGGAGCTCTCCAGCTTGTGACTCCATGTTTTATATATGGTCCCAAGACCGATTGCTTGTGCGTGTGACGTAACTACGGTTTCGAAACAACGCGAGATTAAACCATGCATCTCCGTCAAGGGGTCATTAAAATAGAAAAGGGGTTCAACGGAGCTTATAAACATGCTATCGCTTCATAAGCCTTAAATATATATAGATGTAGAAAACGGACTAGAAACATGGGGGCCATCTTAGAGATGGATAAGACATCCGAGATGAATCATAACAGATAATGGTAGACAACCCTGTTCCGATATGAACATGCCTAATTTTAGGGCGGATATTTCATTAGAAGATGCAGAGAAACTGGTAAAGGGGAAAGAACAGTGCTTAATTTGTAAAATTTGAAGTGCAGGTGCTCAAATCTTTGTCGGAGGCCACACCTACTTTTCTTTGGCTCCACCCACTTCCTCCACTGGCTCCACCCACTTCCTCTATTAGCTCCACCCACATCCTCAGCTGGCACTGTGAAAAGTCAGATGAATTTCAGCAAGGGAGCCTGCCTTCCTCATAGTAAGGTTTTGATCATGCAGATGACCATGACCCTCATCTCGTGTACCAATCTTCGCAGCAGCAGGCTGTATAGACCCCGAGCTTGGCCAGCTATCATCAGTAGCAGCAGTCTCTCTCTGCGCATTGCAAGCTGGGGTTTCACTTCCAGCACGTTTTCAGTAAAAAACCTGTGTGTACTACACTCAGTGTGCCTGTGTATGGCCGGCGGCGGCTAGTACTAGTCAGCCGCCGGTCAGTGCATCTCATCAGTACTGCTCATCATTCCATTCATGCTACTACACTACCACACGGTGACCGGGTGACGTGACCTGCTGCGACCGTCACGCCACCACCACGCTACACATTATGCCTCCCTTCGCAAAAGGTTACTAAGTTCGCTTAATTTCATTCTAAAATAAACAACACACAATGTTCTCTCTTCTGTTACGAGAGAAGTTACTTCTTGTGACCTTGAAGGGCGCGTTGATTCCAGGCAGTCAGTCACATGAAGCAAGCAACCCAGAGAAATGCAGCTGCCTGCAGGCATCTTGTCCTGACCTGGCTGCACCGGGCACCCCGTATAAGATTAAATCCCACGTTCACACTTCACACAGGAGTTTATTCAGGGTCAGGGTCTGTGTCTTGTCTGATGGATGAGGCACGCTCGCCTCGCTCCCAAACAAAAAGCAGCGTTGGTTGGTTTGGCATGGGCGGGCCACCCACTGCACCGCCGGCATATTCATGATCTTGGTGGCATGGATTGGCATGGCCAGTACTGGGCATGGCAGCTACGCTACTTAACTAATTTAACTTCTTCAAAAAATCAGTACTGTTTTGTTTTCTTAAGTTACTGTTACTGTGTTGGTTCGTTCGTGGTGGGCCGGGACACACTGCAGTGCACTGCACTGCCTTAGGCTGTTGCGCAGCAGTTTCACTGATTAGGCCTGCCAGGCCCTGCCTCAAGTCACCTGGTGCTGACTGTTGCATTGCATCAGTGATGCCACTAGTACTCACTGGCAGTGTGTGGCAGCGGCTACTCGCCAATGCAACGTCGTGTGGGTCGCAGTGAGGGCAGGCACTCTCGGTTCTTGAACCGTTGAACGGCCATTTGAACCACGATGACTCAGTGGTGGGGTGCGACCGTGCACGGGTATGCTGGGGCGTGGCAATGCGGCGAATGCGGAATCTGAAAAAAATCAACGCACGCTGCCTGCTGCCGCACACAGCCCCAACCCCCACTCCCCCCGGCCACACAGATATGTAGAATCCTTCCAGCCTGAGCCCGGGCCGGCAACACCGAACTAACGGCCGCCACGCAAATCAATGATCAACATAGATATCAGTCAGAAAAATGAAAGAATATATTGAGATTTGACGAGATTCATAATCATTCATGTTCATGAATCCTCTTGGCTCAGCCAGGACAGGTCAGGCTGAGGCTCACAAGCGAGGTGCGCCCGCAACACACTTCACGCTGGGAGTGGACTGGATGGGATGGGAAGGGGACAGCAGTGACGGGACAGACCAGTACATTGAGTGGGACGTGTCACGTGGCCGTGGGACTCGGGACTCTGTGCACTGCCGGCTGCTACGCAGCTTTATTAACTGATTGCAGTATTAGGCCTGCCTGGAGATTCATTCCTCATGAAGCTCTGTCTCCTCTTGGCTCAGCCAGGGCACAGGTCAGGCTGAGGCTCACAGGCGCGCCCGCAACACACTTCGCGCTGGGAGTGGATAGGATGGGGACAGCAGTGACGGGGACAGACCAGTACATTGAGTGGGACGTGTCACGTGGCCGTGGGACTCGGGACTGGGACTCGCTCTGTGCACTGCCGGCTGCTGCGCAGCTTTATTAACTGTCTGATTGATTAGGGCTTAGGGCTGCCAGGAGGCCCTGTCTCACCTGGTGCAGCTGTTGCCTCAACGCCGGCCAAAGTCGTCCAGCCGGGTCGCGTCGCTCAGTACTTAATTGAGCCAGTGAGTACTGTGAAGGGCTGTTGAACAAACCTCAACCACGATGACTAGGTGCGGGTATGCTGGGGCGTGGCAATGAGGCGAATGCGTGCGCAATCCACAATCTGAAAAATCTGCGCACGCTGCCGCGCACAGCCCCAACCCCCGCCGCAGAGAACCAAAATCCAGCCCTGCCCAACTCAGTGTCCCGCCCACTGGTCCGGCGGCCACACTGCTCTGCATCAACATTCGAGCCGCGAGCAGTCTGTGAGATCAGAAAGAATCTGATCATTGAGAACTTAAAGAAGTGAAGTAAGTCATACTGGCAGACAGTGTCTCCGGACGAGAAGTAGTTGTTGAACACTTGAGTTCAACAGTAACACTATGCCACTGCTAAGTCCCGTAGCGATAGCGAAGCAAGTAAATTACTATAAATCAATTACGTGCACCAGCATGTGTAGACCCGGCCCTGATAATTAGGTGCCGGTGCTAAGCACCGGAAAGCACCGGCACAAATTAAGCACTGGGAAAGAAATGTTTAATTAGCCAATACACCAGTATATTAATGCATATTCTAAAGTAATTGAGGGCACCTACGAATCTCTGAAATGTTTATAATATATATTGATAATAGATGTTTACTAGTCTTCAAGTAGCCTGTATCTAATTAAATCGTATGGCTTGATTCCACGGTATTTCTGAGTTTAGACCTTTGGTATAAGTCTCTAAGGAAAAAATCCAATACACTTCCCGTTTTTTCCTTATGGTCTCACTACTCTTGCCTTCTTTGGGAACAATTTTTTCTATAATAAACCATTTGATATCGTCTTCTGTGTGGTTGAGGGTCACAAAATGTTCTACCATTGGTGCTGCAAGTTTTTTTGTGCGAATAGCTGAGCGATGCTCAGTTAATCGTGTATTAAGGGTGCGTGCTGTCTCACCCACATACCCTAAACCGCAGGGACATATAAGCAAATATATTATATCTTTTGTTTTGCAGTTTGTCATGCTCTTTGATTGAATAGTCTGTCCATTCAATTGTATTGAATCTGTCTGTAGTGCTAATGGGCAGACTTTACATGTACCGCATTTGAAATTGCCTATAACAGGCAAAGATCCCACAATACTTCTCTGTATTGGTTGGTGTGGTTGGGGCATGCGTGATCTCACTACTAAGTCTTTTAAGTTTTTATTTTTCCGATACGCAAACAAGGGTTTAGGTATTTTGTCTTGAGGTTCTTTATTGACATTCAAAATCTGCCAATTTGAACAAATTATTTGCCTTATCTGTGCATTTAGCATGGAGTGTCGCGTGACGAACACTAGTTCTGAATTATTCTTCTGTTTAACATTCGTTAATAGATGTTGTCTGTCAAAAAATCTGGCTCTCTTATATGAGTGTCGCACCAGCCGGCGCGGATACCCTCTTGCCAAGAATTTGTCTTTCATGACTTCCGCCTTTACGTCAAAGTCACAAATGTTTGTGCAATTTCTGCGCAAGCGCAGAAACTGTCCAAACGGAATGCTGTTTTTCTGGGCAGTGGGGTGGAAGCTGTCGTAATGTAATAATGTATTACGCGCTGTTGGTTTGGTATACAGATCGACAGCTAACTCCCCCAAGTCATGTTTGATAATAATGTCCAAAAATTCAGTTTGGGCATTACTGAAAGAAGAGGTAAAATGTAAATTAGGATCGCATAGGTTCAGCCAAGATAGAAACTCATTGAGGTTGTCTTCCATATCCGACCAGATGAAAAAGATATCATCAATGAAGCGGGACCACTTCCAGATGGATTCGAAAAATGGTGCCACTTCATTGTAGATGTGTTTAAACTCGAATTGAGCCATGTAAATATTTGCCACAGTCGGCGCGCAGGATGCGCCCATACTCACGCCCTTCACTTGTTTGAATAGCTGACCATTAAACTCAAAGACATTTTCCTCTAAGACTATTTTGAGGCACTGGATGATGAAAGATTCATTGCATTCGATATTCATTAGTTCAATGAACCACTCTACTGCTTCTAGAGCCCCTTGAATGGGGATGTTACTATACAAACTTTCAATGTCTAGAGTTACTAACATCTGTTGTTGCGGATTAAAAGGTAAGCCTTCTACTAGATTTATCATATGCCTTGTATCTAGAACATAGGCTGGTGTTTTATTAATATGAGGGCGGAGAATAGCATCAAGGTATTTTGACAGAGGTTCCGTGACTGAACCTATTGTGGTGACAATGGGTCTATATGGTGGATCCATCTCGTTCTTATGTATCTTGGGTACATCATATAGACTGGCCATTTTAGGATGTCGAATATTTAGATAGGTGTATTCCTTGTCACAGATATGTCCTTCTCTCAGGGCTTTGTTAGTCAAACGTTGAATTTTCATTTTGATCTTATCCGTAGGATCCCTAATAGTTTTAATATAGAAGTTGATGTCATTTAACATCTCGTCAATTTTAGAAACATATTTTGTGGTGTCTAACACCACTATGCCCCCACCCTTATCGCAACTTTTTATTGTGATCTCAGGGGTGTTTTTAAGATCTAAAAGTGCTTGATATTCCTCCCGATGGATGTTATAAGGAGTTTTTCGCACATATTTAGTTGCAGCGATCAATTTTTGTTGCACCACTTGTTCGAATATTATAACCTCCGGTGGTATCTGATCAGCTGTAGGTGTGAAGGACGATATAGGCTTCAAACCAGATCTATTGGTTTGTGTTGTAGATGGTGTATATTGAGCAAAAAACGCCTTGAGGCGGATTTTTCTGAAGAATGCTGTTAAATCTCCAAAAAGTTCAAATTTATTTAAACCAGAGTGGGGAACAAACGTAAGACCTTTTGTTAACAAAGCATGAGTGGCAGGTGTCATATTGGTAGTACTGAGATTAAATATTGGAATTTCTGCTACTCTCTCCAATATTGCGCATTGCGCGTCACCAAATATTGATTCTGGTTTATCTGATGATTTCCCCGGAATCGGGGTTGATATTGAGGGCGCCAATTGCTTCTCCTCTGGCGTCTGCCTAAAAAAGGTTGCTGTACTTGGTAAGGTCTAGAAATATATCTACTATTTCTTCGATCGAATTGATTTGGAGCATTCTCATTGTCATTATCCGAATCTGGTGTATCGGAAAAAGTTGTTACTTTCCTGTTGTAATTTCTAAAATCAGGCTGTGCCTGTTGTGCACCCTCTTGTTGTGTATAATGGGGTCTTGGAACTCCCCAGACATTAGCGGGCCTCCCAATGACAATCTCATAGCGGGACAACCCTGTTCTAGTATGGGCTGTAACTCTCATCGACAACAAAGCCAATGGTAAAGCATCTGGCCACTTCAACCCTGTACTCTCCTGAATTTTGGCCATCTTTAGTTTGAGAGTACCATTGTACTTCTCAACTAAACCTGCTGACTGGGGGTGATTCGCAGCATGAAACTTTTTCTTAATGTGCAAGCCATCGCACACTAACTGGATGACTTTAGAATTAAAATGACTGCCGTTGTCACTCCAAATCAAACGGGGCAAACCAAAGCGAGGGAAAAACTCCTTCAAAAGAGCTTTCGCCGTCGCTAGAGCTGTATTCTCCTTGGTAGGATAAGCCTCAACCCATTTACTGAATGCACAAACCACCACCAACACATACTTCAAATTGTTCACCCGTTCCATCTCAATGAAGTCCATTTGCAGGACTTCGAAAGGGAAAGAAGGGGGTGCAAAATTACCCGGAGGTGTAGGCGTCCCCTTCCCTGGGTTGTACAGCATACACACCATGCAATGTTTTACCAAATGGGCAGCCGTCTTTGGAATATTATCATTCTGCCACACTGGGTCTAGTAACTTGCAGATACCCCTAGCACTAATGTGAGCTGGTCCATGAGCCATAGTAACTACGGGGAGAACATATGCATCTGGCAACATCCATCTCTGTTTCCCTGACTTGTCTATCCAGCACCCATCATCAACCAATTGCGCTGTACTTTCTTGCCATATTGCTAGTTCCTCAACCATCGCCTCACTCTGGATTTCTTTCACACTATCTAGTGTGTCCTCAAACATCGTGACCTCCGGCACCCATCTAGCAGGACCTGCTACAAACATCTTTTTCATCTTAGATCGGGCCGTCTCTTTAGCTGTTTGATCCGCAAAAGCATTCCCCCTCCCCATATCGTCAGTAATTGCTTTATGAGCGCTACACTTCACCACTTGCCAGTTTCTTGGGCAGGGTCAACGCCGACAAAAGTCTATTTATCAAAGGGCCGTGCTGAATCTTTGAACCATGGGAGGTAAGGAATCCCCTCCCTGCCCAGAGCCGCCCAAAATTACGAGCGACTCCAAAGGCATAAATATTCACCGCCAGTCCCTGACTCAACTCACAGGCCCGAATTAGAGCTACCAGCTCTGCAGCTTGGGCCGACTGATAGGGGACTCGGGATGTCTCAACTATCGTGCGCAGTGTTGTGATCGCATAAGCAGCAGTTGTGGTGCCATCTGGTAATTTAAAACAAGAGCCATCGACATATAGTTCCCCTTGGGGGTCAGATAAGGGAACATCAGTCAAGTCTACCCGTCCCTTCGTTTCCTCCTCAGTACGAAACATACAATCATGTATGTCTATCTCCTCACTCTCCGAAGGGAGGGGTAGTAACGTGGCAGGATTCAGAGTGGCACATCGTTTGATCGTAATATGTGGTGCAAAAAGTGTTAACTCATAGCCAGTCAGACGTGCACTGGTAAGGTGCTGTGTCTTTGTTCTGTTCAAAAGCGCATCCACAGCATGAGGTTCCATAACTGTGAGATCAGTGTCAAGAACAAGCCCTGCCAATTGTCGAATAGAGACAGCCACTGCCGCGGTCGCTCTTAAACAGCTCGGGAGGGCTTTCGCGACGGGATCAAGAACAGCAGAAAAATACGCACACAGCCTCTGCTTACCTCCAAAGGCCTGTGTTAAGACAGAAAGCGCACCACCGGCCGACTCGTGTACATACAACACAAACGGCTTGTTGTAGTCAGGTGTGCCAAGCACAGGAGCCGAACAAAGCGCAACCTTCAATTGCTCAAAAGCTTGTTGACATTCAGGCGTCCAAGGCAAAGGCTCATGCACATCTTTAGTTGTTAAGTAAAGCAGAGGCTTTGTAAATAAAGCAAAATTGGGTATCCAATGACGACAATCGGAAGTGATACCATTAAAGGCTCGCACATCCCTTTGGGTCCTTGGAACAGGCATGTTAATTATAGCATTGATACGTTCAGGAGTAAGTTTCCGACCCTCCTTCGACAGTAGGTGACCTAAATAGGTAAGCTCCTGTCGACAATATTGGAATTTGGAAAGGAACACTTTATGTCCATGTTGAGCCAAATGCAGCAACAATTTGACTCTAGCTGCTTTACATACTTCTTCAGTATCGGATGCAATCAAAAGATCGTCCACATACTGCAGCAATATATTACCTGGAGGAAGGGTAAGGGAGTCCAATTGACCCTTCAGAGCCTGGCTATATATACTAGGACTCTCAGTATAGCCCTGAGGAACCTGACAAAATCAAAAACTACGACCTGCCAAGGAGAACCCGAACAGGTGCCTGCTATTTGGATGAACAGGGATGCTAAAGAAAGCGTTTTTCAAATCAATGACAGAAAAGAATTTGGCAGAAGAAGGAATCATAGTCAGAAGAGCAGTAATGTCAGGGACCACAGGGAACTGAGGGACTACTATTTTATTAACTTCGCGCAAATCAATCACAAAACGATAGACATCAGCAACATCATCAGGAGAACCCGGAGGCGGCCTCTTAAGAACAGGAAGGATGGGGCTATTGCACACATTTGCCGCTGTCTCCTCAACAACTCCCGACTGAATCAAATCTTGTATTATATGTAACAACGCCTGTTCTCTTACATGCGAAATCTTATACTGAGGGATACGAGGCAATATCAAATTTTCTTTAATCCTGAATAGAAATTGGAGGTATTTGCAAAAGACCTACATCTGTATCACTTGTTGCCCACAACTTAGATGGAACATCCTTAAACTCAACTGGGAGGGAGGCATCTTCAGACAAGCATTGTATAGTACTAACCACACTCGGGCCCATTGTCAAATGGACACCATCCGGGGAACAGTAAATAGTAGCATGTAACTTTTTTAACAGATCTAATCCCAACAGGTTCTCTCCATAATTTGATGTTAGTAAAAACGGCAAATCAACGGTAAAGGGGCCTATAGTCAAGGCAAGGGGTTTGGAGATGGGGCTTACTACCGGCACACCAGAAAAACCAACCGAAATATTGTTATGGCCAGACAGGCCTGCCCCAGGGACCAGTGACCTCGCAACAGAGCTATTCATTGCTCCTGTATCCACTAAAAATTTCTTCTCCAAGCCCTGGAAATCCACACTAATATAAGGTCCATGCTGATCTACAGTATCGGAACTGGCCCCTTACCCTGTCCTTGGCTGTCCTAGTTGTAAGACATCCCTGTCACCTCATCTAAATCATAATCATAATGATAATACTGTCGGCTCTGAACATCATCAAAAATAATTCTGATCAGTACGTCCTGATGACGTTCCAGTAGCCTGATCCCCACCCTGACTGGCTGCTCCCCGTCCTCGCCTTCTCTCTCCCCGTCCTCTCGGAGCTGCAACCTTTGTCAGCAAAACCGGGCACTCGCTGCGCCAGTGCCCCTCCTCCTTGCAATACGCACATTGATTTGGGCCTACAGGCACAGCACTCCGGCTCGTACGAGAAAGCTGCCTGGCCGGCCCAATGCCTCGACCCTGTCCCTGTCCCCTGGATGCCTGCTGCATCAGTACCTTAGTCTTCAACTCCTTTGTTTTCTTTTCCACCTTCTCTTTCTTCTCATTCTCTCTATGTTCATAATACTGAGCCATACTCAAGATCACCGAAGGGGTAGAAGTAGTCCACGTGCTCTCGGCAGCCTGCAACCGTGTTGCAATCTCTGGTAACAAATTCGTGACAAATCTGTTAACAAATAATCTGATACCCCCTTCCAAAGACAAATCCTGGCCACTAAAATCCCAAAACACACCTTCAAACCGAGTAAAAAAATCAGACACACTCTCATCTTTCTTCTAACGACATGCAGCTAGCTTATCCCAATCCACCTTCCGGGGTGGAATAAGAGAGTGCATATAAGTAATGAGGCGATCTGGCAAAGCCAAGATCTCAGCCTTAGGCTTTTCACCAGGCTTCCTCTCATTATCCCATGCCTTAATCTCATCCCATGTACCACCCAATTCTAGGGCATGGTTCTGAGTGTGCACCTGTCTCCAAACATCCACTGGTACCAATAAACCGATAAACATTTCAATATCTGCCAACGTCATTACCGTTGATGCAGCAGCCTCTGTCAATTCTTTATAATAAGCAGTAGGATTTTTCCTGGGGTCAGGCAACTGAGCCTTAATTGCGAGGACTTCACTCCTCTTCCATGGAGTATAAACCCATTGGGCCCGATTCACAGAATGAACTTAAGACAAGATCCTAAACTTACTACCATTTTGGTATTCACAGAAGGCACTTACTCATCACTTACCAAAATGAGTAAGTGCCTTCTGTGAATACCAAAATGGTAGTAAGTTTAGGATTTTGTCTTAAGTTAGTTCTGTGAATCGGGCCCATTGTTCTTGAAAACGGGCCTCTACTCGTTGTCTAGTTACTTGATCATGTTGATCACGTAACTCTGGTAGTTCCGGGTGAAAAATGGGGTGAACTTCTCTCATCGGGAACTTAGATATTGTGTTGTCGGGGATTTTTGATGCAATCTGCCTCGATATCCAATAAATGTGGTGATGCTAGCAAAAACTTCATTAGGAGCCATGCCCACGGCATATACTTGGTCCCTAATATCGTAAATAGCCTGGGGTGCAGCACCTTTAAAACACTGTTCTCATAGTCCAATCAAAGTGGCCGACATATGTTTAAGGGTATGCTGCTGAACAAATGGCTCATAATCATTTAACACACTCCAAACATCTTCAACACCATAAATAGGACTACAGGCCCACTGGGCAGCCTGATTGGCCACCATATTTTCTCCATATCTCCCACATCAGACCAAATCAACACCCGTCCTAATCGCTCCTTTGCAACTGCCCCAGCTCCATCGTCCTGACCACGCACCGGTGTCTCGGCATCTAACAAGGGGGTAGGAGTAAGAAAAGGGGCCAACATACTGGTCGAAGAGGGGGACATCAAGGTCAACATCGGCTGAGTAGTAGGTGTCTGTGAAGGAGAAAGTGGCGTCGTAACAACAGGGGTGGCAGGAGGACTGGCAGTCGCAGTGTCTGTGGGGCACCGAGCCACAGAAGAAGTTGGTAATGCCGGAACCAAAGCACTTCGATCAATACCAGATACAACGGGAGCAGGGGGGGCAGAGGCAGATGACAAGGGCTATGGAACAACAGGGTATATTCTATTCGGGGCATAAGGGGGAGGCGGTCTGTCTTACAATAGCTCTTCCATAAAAGTGTCTGCTTCCTCTCTAGTAACATAAGACTTATCACATTGCAATTGAAACCTCCTATCTGCACATTCTATACCCTTCTCCACTTTCTCCTTATCATGTGCCACCGCTTTCTGAGTCAGTGTCTGCGTTCTCTCCCTCCGTGCCTCCCTTTCCGCTCTCAGCCGTCTCTGTATAGCTTCCTTCCGCCACACCTGAAGATAATCAAACATCGATTGCCTACTACGTTTTGCAAACAATTTTTCCTCCAAATAGTTCAATTTCTGTTCATCAAAGGTGCCCGTTGACGGCCACTGCAATTCGGCATTGTCCCTGGTATATTTGTGCCATAATGTACTAAATATAATAGGACCAAGACCGTATTTGACATACATGTCATAATTTGGAGTACCTTCCGCAGGCGCGGGCTGTCTTTCCTCCAATCGAGCATCAGCAGAACAACAACGACACCTCACACAACACAACTTACTCCAACAAGGCATTCTGTTCACACAAAGAAACACATTCACCACACAATCACACTAAAATGTACTCATAGCTTTACCAAAAAAAAAAAATCGCTTCCGCGGGCTTCGTCAATCACGAATTAACAAAATGGTACCATGTTTCAAAAAGAATCTTCAAAATCAAATACAAGCACTTGGCAAAACTGATTCTCAAACCAGCCAAAGTACCCGTCAAACAAAAGTCATGACAACAAAGAACCAAACAAGCTCACCTGGTGCACACAGGTCAAACGAATTTATTCTCCACTGCCGACTCTTCGGACCAAACGGTCAAATCCAAGGGATTTGCCATTCAGGATCCCAGTCGGGATGACCACTGGGCAGGGCACCGCCCGATCAGACAGGCGGGGCAGCAGCGAGTGCGAAACTCTATCGTACAGGGGTCCCCCGATCCACCTATCCGACCCAACGCTGCCCCGTCCTCCTCACCCGTCCGCGGGTGAGGATGAGGTCACCCGATGGAGTCCCTGTTTGGGCCCCAACTGAAGGAAGTGACCCGAAAAGGGCCACTCGGGTCACTCACGACCACCTTCTCTGCCTTCCTACAAAGGAAGAGTCGGTCAGACAGTGGAGAATACAAACCAGATATTTATTGAGATTACACTGCAGTGGAAAAACACTAGCAGGTGTCGTAATACAATGGGGGTACAGTGCATAAGTTTCGATTCTGAGGCTGGGCACAGGCTATCTACTGCCCAAGGTCGTCTGGCCTATCCTCCCTACCAGATGGGTGGGAGAAAGGCTCCATCTAACAAGAAAGGTATGTACTAACAAGGATACTTGCCATTATAGAAGAAAAAGCTCAACCTTGGGAAACGAAACTTACCAAGGACCGTTTCTCAAAAATAACTAAGCAGCAGTTTTGATTATCATACAAAATGGCGTCCAGATTGCAAGATGGTGGCGCGAATGCTAAAATATATAGGGACAGAAGGGCTCCTCAATATTAACAACATACAGATGTCAGCTCGCGGATAAGGAGGTTTTCCTAATGGGGGAGCAGGACATTCCCTAATTTGCAAACATGTTAAGTTGCACGGCGCCTGTAACGGGTCAGCACCTAATCTGGCTTGTTTTTTTAAAGGTACGCCCGTCCCAGCAATTATTCCCGCGCTCATGTTGATTTCAAATGGCAGTTATCTTATTTTGAATAACCATGACTGCTGTGGCTTACGAGCCGGCATCCCATATAGAGTAACGATTTCGCAACGGGTTACTTGTTGCAGCAATGTCCTTTTTCCACCCCCGCATCGGGTTGTAGATAGTTCGCTTTGGCCTTC
Source organism: Calotriton arnoldi (assembly GCA_963921515.1). Classification (NCBI taxonomy): domain Eukaryota; kingdom Metazoa; phylum Chordata; class Amphibia; order Caudata; family Salamandridae; genus Calotriton; species Calotriton arnoldi. The sequence goes on along the minus strand of CAWUFW010003106.1, from coordinate 200,155 downwards.
CATTCCAACTTTGAAAACAGATTTCAATAAACTAAGCCGACTCAAAGCGCTATTGTTTCAACAAGAAGTGGCTCTCACATCAGCGCGCGAGACCTTCGAATTGCAGGTGGCGAGAACCGCAAGTGAGATACACTCACTACTGAACACCAATATCCCACTCCATTTTGGAGCATTAATACACCAAATATTTAATGCGTCTGACACTGAAGGCCTTGCTCATTTTTTTAAACTTGTGGGAACCAGCTTTGTGTCCTTTTTAAACGATTTTTGGAGTGATACCGGCCTTTATCCATTCTATTTTTTCTAGCGCATTCAGAGGGTTCCCATTGATCCTCTTGCTGGCGTGTGGCGTGCTGGTACTTCTGCTCCTGTTACGCAATGGCTGGCCATCTTGTGGTACTGCACAGGCCCGGCCAATTGCGTCTGTACCGTGACCGAATGCAACAACTTTTTGGATGCTTGCCATTGGCGATGCTAGGCGTAAGTTATGGACTTACTTTTCGCTTCGCCTACTTCACTTGTGTGCAACCTGTGTTCTATTGCCGACGGTGCCCTTTCAATTGGGCCTTGGATTTATGCCTCTCCAATGCGTCCGGCGCTGACCTCGATTATGATCTCTTGATGGGTCCATTACTGGCCCATGACCAGGCCTGTTCTAGTGATGGCTGTTTGATGTGTGCGGCTGCACTTGGAGTATTGGCTGAGTGGAATACCTGTGAGGCTGCACAGCGCCTATGGCAATGGAGTTTCATTGAGTATCACGCAAGTTGCCCAGAGATGCTCCTGGAAGCATCGGATTATGAGGAGCACGTGTGTTCCTTCGATCTGCTTAACTCAATGGCGTCCCTCTTTGCTTCGAACGACATGGATGACGAATTGTAACGAATTGCATTCGTCGGATCACGTTCACTGATGAATTTTCCGGACTCGCCTTAAAAACATTTTTTATTAGATTTTTTTCCATTTTCCCAATTTGGCTTTTTCTTTTTCAAGCACTTGTAGACTCTGCTTAGCTTTGCAGTCTGTTTTTCTATATGCTACGACCTGGCCAAGGGGAGAGTGTCATGTGGCCGATAGGGACATTGTCGACATCGCTAAGTTAGCATGAGCCCAGCAACCATGATACTGCTTTTGCGCACGCTACTACAAAGACATTATTTTAGCACAATTCTGTTTATGCCTTTCATATGAGAACCGTCTGCTTTGTGCGTTCTCTGCCTGTTCCCGGAGTTTAGTCTGAACACTGTGAGCAAGGTCGATAAACAATGCCCCTTGTTATTCTGTTCTGGTCAGTCCCTAGCACCTAGACAAAACATGCTAACACAGCTGCTGTTGGAAACTCGTGCTTTGATATTATGGGGATGCATGTTTAGGTAACACACACTTGGAGAGGGACCTTTCCAGGGAGAAGAGCCATGCAGTTCCTATGATGTACATATACCATCTAGGCACTAAGGTATGGGGTCTGCGGACAAAGCCCAGAGATATTCTATTATATAATAATACTATTCCTTACCAAGGGGAGGGTGGTTAGGCCTTATAGTCCTTTATCCACTGTCTTTATAAAATGACATCTCCCTTTATGATATATGGCCTTGCTGCAATGCTAACTGTGTTAGGTTTGTGCATTTTGCTGCTGGTTGTGGCTCGTGTACTGCCTTTTAGAGCACGATAGTTAAAATAAACATTTCAAACTATATTCGTGTCTCGTTCAATTCTTATTGTGGACATGTATGAGTGAGTGAGCGAAAAGGTGTGTCTTGTTACCGCGATTCCTGAGAGATCTGGGAGTGTTGTGTTCTGGGGTGTCTAATCATTTGCATCTTTGTGATTGGTTAGGAGAGCGAGTGAGACATTTTAGCTAGTCGGTCCTGGGATTGTGGGTACTGAGGCGGTAGGAAGGCATAGCCCCTATACACCGAGGTCCCGTATTCCTGCGCATAGTTCTGTGTATGTGCAGAATCCCTGCAACAGTTGCTACAGTTATATGGTTAGACAGTGTCTAGTTATTGATGAATGATGGTCTACCACACCAGGGTTCTCCAATGTCGATCCTGGAGGGCCAGATCAATGCCAGATTTTAAGATAACTGTGGATATGCTAAAAATCTGGCATCGATCTGGCTCTCCAGGACCAACATTGGAGAACCTTGCACTACACCATCCACATATACCAACTCGAGACAACACTGTTTCAATATTAGGAACATTGAAACATAACACTTTAAATTATATGTACATCATGTCATAATCTACTCCCTGTAATACTTAATCACCTCCCTTAGTGTTTTTAGCATCGTCCTCATGCAAGCTGGTGACCTCCACATGCGGGCTAGAGAACCTGCATGCAGGGCAGAGACCTTTTTGTGCGAGGTGGAAACCCCCACATGCATTGCAGAGTCCTCCCATTCTTGGGGCTCCTGGATCTGTCGGCCGCTTTCGACACCGTTGACCATACCATGCTGTCAGAGAGACTGTTGGATAGTGGTATTGGAGGCTCAGCCCTGGCATGGTTGAAATCCTATTTGGAGAATCGCACTCAGAGGGTTGCGCTTCAACCTTTTTTATCCAAGCCAAAACAGCTCTGGTGTGGAGTCCCTCAGGGGTCAGCACTCAGCCCTCTTCTGTTCAATGTGTACCTGGCTCCTCTGTTTACCCTGATAGCCAATTGGGGGATAAAAGTGATCTCCTACGCAGACGATACACAATTGGTTTTACTTTCAAAGAGCAGACTGTGGCTGCCTTTGAGAGCTTCAAGGGTTGCTTGAGAGACATAGCGTGGTGGATGAACAACAACAAACTCAGGCTTAATGCAGGAAAGACAGAGGTGTTGTTTTTCGGGAAAGAGCCACCCCAGCTTCGGATCTCTGGTGGCCTACCGAAATGGGTCCCCCTCCCTCACCGGCAGATTGTATAAAAAATCTAGGTGTCAAGTGGGAGTCTGACCTTTCCTTCTCGGCTCAGATACATCAGGTGACTGCCACCTGTTTCTGTCAACTGAGGAATTTGAAGAAATTTTTGTATCTGCTTCCAGAGGAGTGTCGGAAAAACATAGTACATGCTGTAGTGACTTCCAGGCTAGACTATGCAAATGGCCTCTATCTGGGTCAGCCAGAGTATCTGATTAAACGCCTGCAGATAGTGCAAAATGCGGCTGCGAGACTAATTAGGCGAGTGCCGTTCCGCGAGCATGTCTCGCCGCATTTAAAAGCACTACACTGGCTTCCAGTGAGGAAAAGAATCAAATTCAAGGCCTTGACTCTGGCGTTCCGTGCTATGCATGGCAACTGCCCCATCTACTTGAAACACAGACTACGTGGTTACAAACAGTCTAGAACCTTGAGGTCCAATTCCCAAAATCTACTGTGTATCCCCCGTTTTAAAAAGGCACGTATGGGTGGCAGATCTTTACGCTCGGGGCTGCAAAACTGTGGAACTCCCTGCCGAACAATCTCCGCACTATCGATACTGAGCCCCTTTTCAGGAAAATGGTGAAAACCTGGCTTTTTAAGGCAGACTGAGGGCCCATGACTTGGCCCTGAGCGGTCCAATGCTGTAATACTTTCCGCTTAGCGCCGGGACACCTCTGTTTGAAGTAGCTGTCGCGCTTTACAAGTGTCTGTATTATTATTATTATTATTATTATTATTATTATCTCCAAGACCCAGAAGTGCATTGCAGCACAACAGCAGATTTGGAGAGACATCATCACGTGCTGCACTGCAATGGGGTCCACATCCGAAGAGGGAAGGAATGCCACAAACATTTGGAGAACCTTTGGTGCTGGGCCCATATTAAGATTCAGAATGTACTCGGCCTGTCCTCCCAGTCACATTTGTGGTACTGAATGACACCACTGCAGAGGGGTATTCTGAGATCACCCTTGCTGACCCTTCATCATATCTGCATGTTTGATCACTCCATTGTTCCAAAAGTATCTCTAATATGCCATCAACGGAGATGATAACTATTGTGCATACGAAGTACTGCAAACCAGCAATAAATAGAAAATTTCAGGCCCAAGCACCAAAAAAATACAAGCGGCCCACAAACACCGCCGCAATAAAATAAAAAACGGATCAATGCAGCTCTCGCTATCAGGCGGACCCCCTGCGCCACTTTGAATCATAACTGTCATTAAAGGATAAAGGAAAGAATACTCCCTACCTGAGAAGTCGATGATAAAGAGGAAACAGCCTTTACAACGCTGTCCTAACCACACTTGCATTTACCATGAATCCTTTACCATGCAATGCCTTTATTACGCATGCCTTTACCAAGCAAGTTAAGAATGTGTGTGTACATATATTTATATACTCACTGGAAAAAACAAAGGTCAAAGTGGCATTCTACTTAAGTGAATATGTCAGTAACAACATTAACATTTTGAGCATAAAAAAACCACAGAATTTCCCCAGTTATAGTTAGCAGAGCTAACTACAACTTGTGCCCTGGCCATGCCAAAAGCTGTGCAAGGCGTAGGGTTGGTTGCATGTGGGAGTTGGCTGCAGGGCTTGGCTCGGGCCTTGGGGGCCTTGACAGGGCCGGTTTTAGCGCTGGTGGTGCCTGGTGCAACAATGTTTGTTGGTGCCCCCAATGACCTTCTCCATGGATTCCCTCACTACCGCCCTTTAACAGTGCCCCTTAAGTCTCCATAACCACTCTCTCATGCATTTCTTTTGTTTTATAGTGCCACTAATACCAGTGTAAGGTGTCAGAGCACTTTATATCACATACACATTACAGAGACAATGAATCATAAGTGTGTAAATCAGTGTTCAGGAAATGTTACATCAGACAGAGGACTACAATGTGTAGGAGTCACAAGTCATCCCCACTGGTAGACAATATAGTTTAAGAGTGCTTGTTCTTGAGATGCACAAACTCAGAATTTAAAACTTAATACCATGGTTAGGGGTTGGTTCTATTAATAAGAATTGATTTCTACCCAAGTGAACCCTTTTTGCAACATTCGGATAATGAAGACTAGGGGAAAAAATCACAAAGCTCTAATCTACATGTTGCAATTTGAATGCAGGTCTTTGATGATAGTTAATAGCTCACTGTTCTATATTAGGATTTAAATGTATAAACTACAAGTAATAAAAGGGGCTCTCTGACAGAAACAGTAGGGCACTGATCTATTTAAACTGTATGCACTTTGTGATCTGCATGGTACACATGTTTTGCAGCAAGCATTTTAACCTCCTGCGCTACTTTATGATAAGTCAATGCTTCCACTAGAAAAAACTCCGAACTCTCTGCAGCAGGTCCATCAATCACCAGGGTTATCTTGACATTTTTATGGTTGCCTGAAAATTGCTGGAGGCAAGGAATGTGGCAGCAGGTGCTTTTGAAACCATATTGTACTTGAAAACAAGGCCTCCCCCAAAGTCAGCTTCCGGTATGGTGGCACTGATCACACCGCCCTAGAGCCGGCCCTGTGCTTTGGGTCTCCCCCCATGGCCCCCAACAAGTATATGGTTGTTGCCCTGGGTGGGCACCAGGGCACCCACCTCTAAAAATTGCAGCCCTCAGGGGATGGGGTCCCCGGGGCCTATAGAGGCACAGGGAGAGAGGCCACACAGCCCCCTGCCCATTTTGTTAGGTTTCCCCATATAAACAAATTTCAGCCCCAGGGTGTGGGCTCCCCGGGCCATCTGGTGGCTGGGGGAGGGCGGCCACGCGGCCCCTCTCCCCACATAAAATGAATGATAAGGGCCCTGGGGGATAGGGTCCCCGCACCAATAACGGCTTGAGCAGGTCTGCATGGCCCCTCACAATTATTGAAATCAGTGGCCATGGGGGATGTTAGCAATTATTTCTAGAATGCACAGACATCGAAGCATGATTGTGCTCACTTACTGCAGCGGACTGTTCTAAATTTTGGTACGTCTAAAAGTTGCTGAGACATAGATCACCAGTGCTGGACTGGCCTATTGGGAGCTCTGGGACTCTAGCATGGCTTGAAAGGGCCAGTGCGTGGGCAGGGTTTTTGGGCCTATCACAGTCCATGGGATCAAAAAACACTAACTAAGGACAACAAGCATTGGCATAGCCAATAGGTCTCGCCTTTGGGACCTTATAAGTGTTTAGCCATGCAACAGATGATGTTGTTGCACCAAGGATATTGTGATGGATAACTAAACACTTATAAGATCCCAAAGGCGAGACCTATTGGCTATGCCAATGCTTGTTTTTCCGTATTACATGCTCTGTATGTGTAAAACTATTCTGTCTGCCCTTGATGCTGGGAGGACTTATTCATCAGGACACTAGGCCTTGGCGTTCACAAAGTTTCAGTATCCAAAGAATAAAGTATATATTTTCATCAATACGCAGATCATGTTTACTACCTTAATACACTGCAATTAGTGGCTCTCTTTACAGACGCACAGACAAGGTCAGGCAGCCAGGCACTTTCAGGAAGCATGTAAGCCACTCCACAAATGACATCATGCCGTAAGGTTCACCACTGAACAACCCTATGCTGCAAAAAACCGTGGACTGAGGAAGGCATCTCGGCAGTCCTGGTCGCTTCTCTTCAAAACCTTGCTGAGTTGTCAGTCGCTTCTACTGGTAACATCGCACCCTATCCTACTGTTAACAAGGGAGTAAGGGACACACACACGCAACCCTTGGTGACGTGACCCTTCTTCCTGGGCCCCAGTACTTCTCCAGGGCTTTACGTGCGCCTGCAGTTCTGCGAGCATCAAACAGAGTCGTGCAGCGTGGATACAGCTTTGCAGGCAGAACTGCACCTACAGATGCTAGTCTTACCCTGCAGCAGTGACCAGAGCTTCAGCCATGAGCAAAATGTAGTGCTGCGCTGCTGAGCACACAAGAGGTCAATATTTGCATTCGGCTAACCCGAGCGTTCTGCTACATGCCAATATTGAATGAATGTGGGAAAGATCCGATCGCTTTTCCGTTTAATTTATCACGAGATTTCACAGTAAAACACCAACGGAGAAGACAACAGATATGAATCCTTTCAATTAAATCATGTCATCGAGCAGGAGGTGAGCCCGCGAGTGGTGCGCTCACGCGCGCTTGGGAGAGCAGTCTTCACTTTTCAAGCACTGAGCTTGTGGCGCACCGCTGTTCGCTCCCGCAAGGTGGATGCCGCCACAAGCACGAGTGCAGTGCTTGAAAAGTGAAGACCGATGGCTATAGGCCCTCCTAGAGCAGCGCATGCGCGCTGCCTAGGCGAGACCTAAAAACCAGCAGCAGTTTCCATCCAGTCATGGGTTCCTTTTCCCTCCTTATTGAGGACCAGGGTTCACTGTGGAAGAGAAGATTTCTGTCCCTCTTCCAAGTTGCTTTTATATACAGACGGGTGTTCTGAAGCAGTGCAATACCGCTTTAAACAACTGATATTTGATTTTTAGAATGATTTTCTATCATGTAATCTCGAATAACGGATCTGCATACAAGTCAGTAATGTGAACCCACTCATAAATTAGAGATGATGCCTTTTAGAGTATCTGTTTCAACGATGATTTAAATTATGAAGATGTTGTAATTCTACGAGGATATATACGAACAGATCATGGACCATACCATCCACCCACACCTTCCCGAAACACCAATAAACATCTGCGCGAGAAACATTACTGTGAGTAAAGGCATGTAGTGGCTGCTAAAAGCTGCTACAGCCAGGATCCGTCGCCTAAAAATATCTGAAAGAAACCATTGTCCTTTTAAGTGTAAACATCCAACAAGAGAGGGGGAAAAAGGAGAGTCGTGGTTCGACAATAAGGCCACAGCCAACGCCAGCTTCTGCGCACAGAGCACTTCAGTGCCAGGCAGTAAACAGCAAAACGTTCACGCTAAGACTCACGCACCGAAATACAATGCAGAACAAAACAGCTTCAAATATAAGGTGTTTAAAAATGGATGCCTCTGGAAATGTGGGATCAGAAATGTTAACAGAGACTGTGAGAGCCTCAGGCAATAGCTACCGAAGAGCTGTTTTGTGGATTCATCTTGTAAGATAACACCTACGGAGTTTACCAGCATTTATCCAACAAAAAACACCTCCAGGTCCTCCAAACAAGCTGCAGCCTGGCAGGGGACTGACACTTAGGAAGTCAGACGCCTGACTATAGGTCGCTAGCCCTATGGCACTCTGCACTGAAGCCAATCACTTCGCCTTCAGAAAAAAACACAACTTTCTTCTTTTCAATATCTTCTGTTCATTCTCCCCTCCAATTACTAGTCGCCTTGTGGCAAGAAAGTGTGTAGTGTGTCCTCTATGGGTATTGATTACAGATACTTTTTAAAGCATGGACAAAGAGGACAGTTGTCCATTGCCCCTACCTTCCAAGGGGTCCCCTAATAAAGTGCGTGGGGCGGTCGAAATTCCTGCTATAGTAAACTTGGCAAATGGCTTACCACCCCATGTTTGGAGTCATTGATACATAAAGTGGCCTCTACACGCCCTTTCAAATAGGGACTTCTTAGCCCACATGCGATTTGGTAACCTGTTTTCGAATCGCAAAATGGGTTTACTACCTTACAAAAAGCTATTTGCCAGTCAAAAATCCTGTGATTTAGTGAATTGCCAAATGTACTTAACTTATTTACTTACTTATGCCTACTACTCCTCCTGGGGTATAGGCCATCAACCAGGACTCTCCAGCCACCTCTGTCCTCGGCTTTTCTTTCAATATGACTCCAGGTGTAACCCATCGCCTTGCAGTCAGCCTCAAGGCCTCAGTGCCAGATGTTTCTTGGCTTTCCTCTTTTCCTTTAAAGCAGGTGAATCGGCTTTGTGGCTTTCAGGGATCTCTGGCTTTCACCACAAGTCGTAGTTCTCTATGAAGGAGATTCTTCTCTCCCCAATGCCGGGATGTCTTTTGGTTGATGTTTTTGTAGCTAGGAATTTTTTACATGGTGGGAAAGTTGGCCCCATGCATAACCGTCCTCCTTTCGCAGCTGGGCTTCGGACTGGCCATGGCAGAGTTGCTAAATGTACATTTGGTTCTTAATTTCACTGACACACAGTACACAAAGAAAACAACTTGATCCACAAATAAAAAGATCCTCAAGTCATTTGTCATTCCAAGCCAAAGTAAGGGGTGACCTACATTTGTCGCATGTTCCCTCTGTCTAAGTAAGCAGAGGATCACCCTTTTTGGTATGTCTGAGGAAAAGGTAGTGGTGCTCATCCACTTTTCATGATGTGATCCATGACATGGATCGAGAAGGACCTCACTTTCTCTACAGACCGCTTCCTGCCAATGTTGAAATACTGGCTGCACTTCCTTATTACTTGAACATTCCAAGGAAACAGTAGGAAACATGTCTGGTACCTCAAAGGCAAGCCAATCTCAGAGTTTGACATGCATCACCAATTTAGTGCTGTTGAGTGCACAAGCATATCACCATGCCACAATTACTGCAGGACATGCAACAGGTAACCCAGGGCTTTTATTCAATAGCCCATTATCCTAAAGTGCAAAGACCCATCAACTGCATATGTAATACTTCTGCTACCCCAGCACTTGGCCCACCAACACTGACACTCCATCAGCATCTCAGTTCTCAGCGATGTCAGGTCTGCTTCACTCATGTTTACCTCACCTTTCCGGGTTCAGCACATGGCAACTTCATCGCCCATCTGCTAGTCTTCAATTCCATGTCAGCTTTTACTAGGAATTATGATCACATGTGACTGCAAAAGAAGTAGATTTAAATCACGATGGAACTGCATGTTGTCCTATGGCATGACATTGCAGTGATTACCCCCTCATAGGTCCCCCTCATCCCAGTCATTAGAATATGAGGTGGTCCCGCCTCCCGAAAGGCATGCTAAAATGCTAGCATTTTCGATTTCCATAGAATAAAGGCCCCTCCCACCCGCCACCATGCCTGCTTGTTTTCATGTCCAGAGACAGGTAAGAGTATGTGCTAGTTTTCTGTTCTGTTTTACATGTGCTTTTTAACTTTGTTCGTTTCTTTTCTCTGCTGCATTGCACTTACCAAGGTGGGTGTTTTGTGCGCTCTATGCACCCCCACGGCCGGGCTCCCCGTGCATATGCTTGGCTGTGGCGGGGAGCACTTCCTGCAGTTCGCATGGGGAGCAGTCAAGAGCTGAGTAGTTCCAGCAGCAATTGGTCCGGGGGGGGCGGAGGGGGAGCAGGGGGTGCCTTTTGTGTACGCGGCTGCGGGTAAGGCAACAGACCGTTTTTGATGGCTTTCAGTGTCACACTTCATGGGGCTTTGTCCTTTTGCAGTTGTGCTTTTAGCACAGCTCCCTTTCGTACTGGCAGACCGGCATCCTGAGTTGTTCCTCTGGGGCCTTGCTGGTGGTTCTGCGCTTGCGCCTGGTGGGGCTGCATCTCCATGGCGGTGTTACATGTGTTGGAGGACTGTACAGCAGGGAGTTGTCACTCAGAGGCAGGGCCTTGTACCATTGGTGTTGCTGACCCCTCCATTGAAGGGATTTGAGTCCCACCACCTCCGGCAGATTGTCCGATGGTCATCTTTTTGATCCGCTTTCTGGCTCATGCCGCCAGGGTGTTGGGGATGTGGACCCGTTTCTGGCTCGTGTTCTGGTGGTCCTGCACACGAAGTCCACCTTGTCTGGATGTTTTTTGTCCTTTGCGTGGCTTCTCCAGGTCATCCTGGCTACTGCCCATTGCATTTCCTATTTTTTGTTTGGGCTGCCACTGTTGATCTTTCCCAACACTGGGTTTGGTGGCTTAGTGGGCTAATGCAAACACTGTAGGAGCCTGTGTCTGACCACATGGTCGCAGGTTCAAATCCCAGCGGGTCCACTCAGCTTTTCATCCTTCTGAGGTCGATAAGGTAACTATCATTAAGTTGGATAACCATTAACATCTGTTATTCAGTGCCAAGTTACCCTTGGGTGAACCTGTGCTTCACAAATTCATGTTATGTTATACCCTGTTCTCTTAGGGGGTGACATTCCGTTTCGGCTCTTGTTATTCCACAGATTGGGGCAGTAGCGGCCCGTGGTGGGAGTGCTGCTGGGCGGTGACGCAGGGCGTGGGAGGGGCAGGGTGTAGTAAACTACGGAATTCGGCCGAATAGAGGTAAGTAAACATATAAATAAATAAAACGAATTTCGTTGCGCGCGTTGCATCGCCACGATGCAGCGCGCGCAACGAAATTTGTTTTATTTATTTATATGTTTACTTACCTCTATTCGGCCGAATTCCGTAGTTTACTACCCCCCCACCCTGCCCCTCCCCTGCCCCGCGTCACCGCCCGGCAGCACTCCCACCACAGGCCGCTACTGGATTGGGGATGATCTTTGGCAGGTTTCCTCTGCCTCTACTTTAGATCTGGGCCAGTCCGTGTTCGTCCTCTGCCTCACAGGACTTCCTTTCGGACGTTGGGATGCTGTTGCCTGTTTTTACGGCCAGGAGCCGTTCCGCCTGAGCCTGACTCATTTGGTGGTGTTGACTCGGGCCCTCTCCAGTTTTTTGGTGCCTGATGGGTTTTCTCCTTGGCTAGGCCTCCTAGGACAAGGTTCCCTGTGGGTTTTCCCCATGGTGTCTGGTGGCAGGGCTGTTTACATTTGTCCATAGGTTGCCTTTTGGTCTCCTTAGCTCTTTGGACTTTTTGTGCTTTGGGTTGTGGACGTGAAGCTCTCAGTCCGTTTGTGGCTGGGTCACTTTTCCTCTCCCTCCTTGTTTCCAGGGTTCTTTTTTGGAATTAGTTTGTCCTCCGTCTTGGTTCCCTTCCTTTCCCCTTGTTCGGGTGTGCGGCTGATGGTTCAGGCGACTCTGGTTTCAATATTTTTGTTGGCCCCTTTCTGACCTCTTAGTTTTTGTTTCCACTGTTGCTCCTGTTGCCCTTGTCCGTAGAGCACGTTGTGGGCTTCCTGGGGCTCTCATCCCGCTTTGTTTTTCTGTGCTGTCTTTCCCTCTTCTCAGCCTATTGCATTTAGTGGTTTGGCTCTTGGACATGTCGCATTGCAGTCTTGGGAGCTCTTTTCTGTAGGTGCCAGGTGTTCAGTGGTTCAGTTGGGATTCTGCTATTGCATCTTCTGCTGCAATGGGGCTTCTTTTGTGCAGTGGTGTGTGGTTCATGGGGTAGTTTTGCTTGCAGGGGTTCTAGTTATGCCTCTTGCATTTTTGGGGGCTGTTCTTGTTACCTCAGCCTTTCCATCTTGGCTCCTCTGTGGGCTACTTTTTTCTGCTTATTGGGCCTCTGGCGCTCCTCTGGATGTTTGCCTCTTTGGTTGGGCGTTTGTTCTGGGGTCTTGCCTTCCTCTCTCATTTCTCCAGTTGTTGTTTCGCCCTGGGACTTGCCTCCTGTTCTTCAGGGTCCGTTTTTTCCCTTGAGTTGCACTTGCTGCAATTGTCTGCTCGCTGACTTTATGTTGGCCATTCCTTTGGCTCTGGGTTTGCGGGAGTTTGAGGCTTTGCTGGTGTCCTGTCCCTCTTTACGGCTTCTGCTTGGTAGGTTGGTTCTGCTATTGTGTCCGACCTTTGTTCCAGTTGTTTGGCAGTCCTTTCCGACAGGAGCTTCTTCCTGTTTTTCCTGGTGGGGGTGTTGGTCAGGTCCTCTCATCTTTGGTTGCGCAGCAGACTCTTCTGTTCTGTTTTGCTGCGCACTTCGGTTTTCGGTTTTCTCCTGTTTTTCTTCTTGGGCCCCGGTAGCCCCATATCCTCTTGGTGTAGGGGTGTGGCTGGCTTTTTGTCAGTCTTCTGGCTCTTTGCGTCTGGCTCCTCCTGTCCAGGTTCTTTGGCACTCTCTCTGTAATGTTTGCCCTTCCTGGCCTGTGCTGTGGGAGTTTTCCCCCCAGGCGATCTGTCGGGTGGCATTTTAGCTGTTGCCTCGCTGCTTTGTTCAGCGTTTCGACTGGAAGTGTTGCATGCCTTGATTGCTGCTTGTGCTGTGGGTTTTGGGCCTGCAACCCTTTCATGAGCATGTTCTTGCAGTGGGGTTTCCTACTGTCTGTGTCAAGCTTTGTTGTTGTTTCAGGCTTTTTAAGTCCTCATATTGTAATGACTGGGACTAGGAGGACCTATGAGGGGGTAATGTCCCGTTGCTTACCGGTAATCTTCATTACCCCGATTAAGGTCCTCCTCATCCCAGTCATGTCCCCTCCTTCCCCCCCTTTTTTGTTGTGTCTGGTCTTGTTACTAGCAGGCATGGAGGCGGGTGGGAGGGGCCTTTATTCTATGGAAATAAAAAAAATACTAGTGTGTTATAGTGCCTGTCAGGAGGCGTGACCCCCTCATATTATAATGACCAGGACGGCGGAGGACCTTCATTGGGGTAATGAAGATTACCAGTAAATAATGGGACATTAACACACATCACAACCTCCTTTTCAGTAGACCCATGGTGAACGCTATGTGTAACCCAATAGATGAAGTGCATTTCTTAGGGTTGCTGTTCGCAAATTGCAGAAGTTTGCTTTTGGGTAATTATGCGAAATTCCTAAAAAATTACAGATAATTACGCAAAATGCAAAACTTTCATTTGGCATTGTATTATAGCACGAAATGCATCCTCACGAACCCTTTGGGCATGAGGACATATTTCATGCTAAAAAAAAGTGCAAAAAAACAAAAACCCTGCAAACAGCATCTCACCCTCTGTCGTTCACACTGATCCCTTCCATTCATTCTAAATTGTTAACTTGACGTAGTAGAGTAATTTCAGGAATTTTGTGTGGCAAGAGTTACAGGAAATTGCCGAAATCATACTAATTACACCAGCATAATACAAATCTCCCCCAACCCTAGTTACTGTATTCTTGAAATGCACATTGGGAGGAAGAAATACTTCACCACCCTTTTAGGTGCTGTACATCCCTCCTTCAGCACATCAGTACTCAATATCACCCAACAAGACACATCTCTAATGAACGTGAAACAATTTTTTGGGAGTGTTGTGCAGGCTTGCTGGGAGGGTGAGGATCAAGCATTGCTTCACTTCCTTTCCTCCCTTCTTCACATTGCAACAAACCCTTTCAGATACAAGTTTCTCACTTGATTAATAGTAGCTCCACACACATAGTCTAGGAGGGACCTTGTTGTGCCTGAATGTTGTGAGATGTGTGAGGCCCTTATCGGCGTTGTACTTTCCAGCTTTTGCAATCCACTTTGTTGTTTTTCTTCCACCATTCTAGGGTACCTTTGTCTGGTTCAATTAAGGCCACTCAAGAGGGATGACTTGTAATAGTACTTGATATTATCCTCCTGAACTTCAGAGCTGCTGGAGAATTCTTTGTTAATGCAAACAGAGTGTATCTATAGTCTTTGCGGAATTTGTAGATCGTCCATTTGACACGTTCTCCACCCAATTCTGCAATGCAAAGCCTTTGTTTACTGTTTGAATTAACATTTCCACTGCTCCATTAGCTTGTGGGCACCTCAGTGTGATCTTGGGGTGCTTTATGTTCAGGGCTGCAAAGTAGTCAGATAATTCTTGGCCTTAACATTGTGGTCTGTCCTGACTTCGTGCAGCAACTCATGAGATGCAAAAATTTTTTTCAGTTTTGGGAGGACCTCTTCTGCCAACATCATTGCTACCATTTACACTTCGGGATATTTACTGTAGTTGTCAACAATGACTAGTAGGTGTTGGTTGTTTGGGAGCAATGGAAAGTCAAAGCTCAAGCAGACCTATGGCTAGGTCAAGAGATCTCTAATTGGATAAGTGCTGTCAGATCAGAGCAGCCTATCGCCTGAATGGCAAGCAGTTGTTGATGGTTTGTTCCCAGTGCATCTAGGTTCAGAAACCAAAGATTTTTCCTTTCCTTAGTCTCATCTTCACATTCACAATGCCCTGGAGTGTCTAGTGTACAGTCCTCATTAGCTAAGGAACTAAATTTGCTGAAATGGCAATGACAATTCAGCTTTCATCATGACCCCTTCTTCAACTAGCGACAGTTCATTGCGTACATAGTTGAAAATTTGGATTTGTGATTTCTACTTGAGTGTGTGGTCCTCTTGGTCCTTGAGCACGGCCTACCAGTTGTTGTTTTTGAGGGCTTCTTTGATTGGAATCAGACTGTCATCCTTTCTTGTTGCTTGTGCTATTTCAGAGATAATGAGTGGTTTAGAGCCAGCTTTGACCACTAACAACTTGACATATTCCCCAGTATCATGGGCTTGTTCAGCTTTGGCCTGTACCACAGCCCATTTATGTCAAGAGACATAGTCCTCAGGGTTGGTTTGTCCTGGACGTTATATTAGTTCAGAAAAGTATTCCTGCAGCTGCACGATCCATTTCTCTATTCTTGGAGGGGGCTTTGACCTGTGTCATCGAAAAAAAGATACTAACAGCTTATGATCTGTGCAGACATGCATTTGATCTCCGTACAAGCAAATGCGGAAGTACCAACAGCCTCACAACTCTGCTATGGTTTCCCTTTCAATTTGAAAATAGTGCTGCTAAGTGTCTGTTAACGCCCTGCTTGCGTTCTCTTGATGCTGTAATAACACACAGTGTGGTCTGGTGCTGGCATCTACTACCAGTGGGCTTTGTTGGATCGTAGAACTTCATTGTGGTGTACAGAGACAGTCCTCCTTTTGTGTTTTCAAAAGACTTTTTATGCTCTTGGGTCCACTCCTAGGCAGTGTTTACTTTTAACGAGTTGTGCAGGAGTTTGGTGAGGGCGTTAGGTTGGGGTTAAACCAGCCACAATATGTAACCATACCTAGAAAACTGCAAACTTCCAGTACATACGAAGGGGTTGGGTTGTCTGAATGTCAGTCACTTTCTGATGGTCTGGAGAGACTCCTTCCAGAGAGAATTGATATCCGAAGAGTTCAATGTTGTCCATGAGAAACTCACACTTTGCTTTGTGGAGTGTGAGGCCGCTGCTTCGGATCCGTTCTAGGAGATCTTGGAGTCTCCCATTATGCTGGTCTGGCGTGTAACAGGATGTTATTGCTTACACTGAATATGCAACTCAAATTAGAGCACCTCAGTGGTGCTGGAGATGCCGCAGTTCAGGCATCATCTTAATCCCACCCGGGTGAAGAATTTTGTGAGGTGCCTGGATCCTTTATGAAGCTTGATTTGGTGGTATCTAGACCTTAAATCAATCATGGAGAACCATCTGGTGCCACTGATAGTGGTAATGGTATCATCTACCGTTGGTGTGATCAGACTTTCACGTTTAATCACCTCATTTGGCAATCTCATGTCTACACATATGTGTACTTTGCCAGACTGCATTGGTTTGCTGGCGACCACTATTGGAGATACTTGGGGTGTGGGTCCTTCAATCTTCTCAATAATGCCAGCTTTCTCCAACTTGATCAACTCCTCTTCTACTTTGTTCCTAATGTGGAATATTATTCATCAGTGCCGTAGTGCCACACGCTGTACTGGCAAGTCTACATGCAATTTTACTGTCTATTAGGCAGCTAATTCCTTAAAAAATGGTTCCCTTTTCTTCTACCATGTGTGCAACTGTTTGCGTCAGCACCCCAACTGCGAAAGTGATGAGTCTCAGTACTTTCATCACTCTACAGCTATTAAGTGTAAATAAGTGTAGTCCCCATCACTTTTGTGACGAAGAGTCATGCATCTATAAAACAGCCTTCATGTTGTATTTGTGTTTTAAACACCCCAGCAATTTGAATCAGGGTGGACCTCCCATATGTGTAAATCCAGGTACAGGTGGTTTTAAAGGTGTTACAGAGTGCGGTGTCTTAAAGTTGTTCCTCAGCATGAAGCACACAGTTGTGCTGTTGTTGATGAGACTCAAACGCGTCTGTGGATGATTATCTCACAGCAAGGTTGCGGTTTAGTTTTATTTCGCTGCTACACTTTCTCCTGGTGACATCAGGTGAACAAGATCATGGTCTGAAGACATGGGGTCATCTGAATCTTCAAACACTTCCCAGCTGGTCTTGGCTTTTACCTGCCAGACCTCTCGTTTTGGTTTAGGTGGTGTTTTCACGGAGGTGGAGGGCTTCTCTGGCATCCAGGCAGTCTGGGATAATCATGCAAAGTGGTCAATGTGCCAAAGGCAGCACATTTTTTCCCCTTTGCTGGGCAGTAAGCGCCTCAATGTCTCTGAATTCTACAGTATACACAGGGTCCCACTGCCTTCTTGTTCAGGTTCTTCTTGACTACTGTATGCACTTCTGATCCTGTTTCATTCAGTTTGGTCTTGACGATTTGGTAGCCAGGAATGACTCTATGATATGAGAAGCTCAGGCATCGGCTACTTCGTGGGATCAGCCCAAGTGTAACATGTGTATCAGCGGCATTCTGGCAGATTGTAAAATGTCCTTCCTCAGGTGAGAAGAGTAGCACTCTTGAATTATTCGAGCTCTGATCTCTTCATTGACATTGGCAAATTTGCAGGCCCTTGAGAGGCTGCGTAGCCAGGAATAGAAATCATCTATTCACTCTGCCTGGTTTTATTTCACTTCGCTTAGTATGAAGTGCTTGTAATCTGGATTTGCTTGATTGCTGACTTGCCCATTAGGCGATGTGAGGGCTGCATTGTAGTCCATGCTGAGGCCAGTGTTGGGCAGTGTTAGGAACATCTTATGTACTTCTTTGCCAACCAAATCCAGAAGAAGGGACGTTTTCACTGCAGGGTCAGTCTCTTGCACCTTGCAGCGACCAATGATAGTGCGGAGAGCATGTCGAATGGCTGGATTGCGCAGGCAGCAATACCAAGGATGATAACTCTCTGTTGGCTCTTGGTGAGGGTGATGTGGTAACTGGGTGCAGGGCACCAGTTTGAGACTGTTCAGCGGTGCGGTTTGTGTCTACCAGTGTCTCTTTCGTGCAGGGATTGGCACATGGTTTGACCCCTCCTATTATTTTCTTTCAACACGGCAATAAGGTAGCTTCTATCTGGGGACTGTGGCACGTGTAGCATTTTGATGTAAAACAAAGCCCTTGGGCCCCTGTGGGGGGAGCACTGTTTGTACAACTCTCAGAGGCCCTATATGTGTCAGGATTTGGTAATTTAAATGGTTGCCTATTTGGGCCGCTGTCTCACTTGCTAGCATTCCTGTGCTGAGCTCTGGAGGCAGACAACGTTTCCTCCTGCACCTGTGGACACCAGCCTTCACTCTCGAGGAGGGCAATTTGGATTACTGCGTGTGCACTGGCACTACACTGGCACCTTACAAGTTGATATGCTGCCATGTGTGGGTGCAGTGCGGCATGGGCATATTTCATGCGAGGCATCTAGCTGGGCCTTCCACTTGCATCGTCTGTGTTCCACGTACCCTGATCGTCCCTGGGGCGGTGTGGCAATGGTGGGTGCTGTGTCTAAACTATTGATCAGGTTGTTGTGGGGTGAATGGGGCCCTCACCATTGAGGCACTGCATGCAGGGGTATGGTGGGCAGACATAGACCCACTCAAGATAAATGGTTTAGCTCCCTGGCACTGCAAGCAGGCTGGGCATGTTTTTTTACTAATTCTTCTATGTCAGCTCTGCCGTGACCCCAGTCAATTCCTACCACCAAAGGTATCCATATCATGTGTGTGTGTGTGTGTGTGTGTTTGGGTGTGTGTGTGGGGGGGAGAGGGTGTGGTGGTGTGTTTGTATGTGTGTCTGTGTGTATTAACTTCTTTCTAAAATAAGATATTTTCACCAGCGCCTGCACCCCGCCCTTACTCAGTTTAGACAGCTGGCTTTGTGACAGAAGGAGGAGTTTGGAAGAGTTTGTACAATGTGTAAAAGATTAACATGAACATTGTCTTCTGACTTAACCCACTCTCATATATTTGTTCGAGACATCTATAAAACACATTAAAATATGTCGGGTTAAGGTGGTGGAGAGGGCAGACGGGAGACTCACACTTTAAATATCCATTTACAGTTAGCACCAGGCCAAGAAACTATCCTGAGAAAATAAAACCTAACCCAGCAACCCCACCCAAAGATCTCTGTTTTGACAGTGTATAAAAAAGTAACTGTAGCACCTGCCAAAATAAAGAAAAAAAACAAAAAAGAAAAGATAATCTTTTCCAAAATGTAATCAGCAAATCACTTGTCAGCAGGTCTTCTTTTATTACTAACATGTGTGAGTCTCCCAGAATTGGAAGCAATTCAGAACTTTTAAATTCCTTTACCTCTGACATGATACAGACAAATGTTGTTGGCATTTCTGCTAAAGCTCCAGCTTTTGGAGCCGAGTCATCGAGGTGGCTATGTTCAGAACCTATCTGTGGGTATGAATGGAGGTCTTTTTATTTATTACCTTTGAGAGAACATGATTGTTTGCTGATAGCTTGAGAGTGATATGACTTACCTTACTCCTCCGTAGGCGAAGGTCTCCCTAGGGGCCCATAATTCCTAGGGTTTCTGCTAAGGACATGTAGGCACCATCATATGGTTGCCACGAGCCAATGTAAACTGTTTTGAGTATGGATGATAAGTTGCAAAGGTTTTATTACACAAGTGTCCTTTCGAAAATTTTCCATCATTACCATTTTGTTGTTCGCGGAGTTTCCCCACTAACCCTACGCACTCAGGTTGCATTTGCTCGCAGACTGGCAATATTTTGCTAGTTGGCACTGAAAATAGATGTGTCATTTTCTCGAAAGTAAACATTAACACCATCTTCCTCGTGATCTAGAAACCAGATGGTTTGCGTCTGAAAAATTAAAGAGGTCCTCAAAGCCCCAATTAAAACATGAAAACCAAACATGAAAACCCGCATTCAGAAAACTTTGCAAGCCACAGGTAGTAGTGCTTATATTTGCTAAAAGTTTGGGTTGTTTGCAGACGCAAAAGTGTGCAACTTTGCACACCTTAAAATGTCACTAGTGGCATGAGAATGGAGTGCATGCAAATCGCCGCAGATGTGTTTGCTCCTCCCCGCTCCATGAATGGGATTGGTTCACGAAAGGGCCCTTTCAAATGTCCGAACGTGGACTTTCACCGGCATTGTGAGGGTTTCTAAAAGAATTCCAGGAGAATTCCTGCAAGGCTGTGACTGTCACAGATTGTATGTGTGTATGTTTGTCTGCGATTTATTGCCATTGTTATTTACATACCACATTCCTACTGCAAGTGTGGCCGTTGTTACCTTGCCCTCAGATGCATGAAGGTGCACCCATGTATTCTTCAGAATGATTATAGCAGTCTATATGAAGGGTGGAGCATTTTTAGTGGCTATTGGAGAGGTGTTCTATTTGTACTATAGACAATATAGTAGTGCATTGGTAGTATAGACAATGTAGTAGTGTAGCAAGTCAGTTGTATCTGACAGTAAATGGAGTAGTGAAGTTAAAAGGTAGGTAGTCTTAGGGTAGCAATGGGTGATTGGTGTGGAGGCTTTTTCATCAGTGTAGATTTGGAAGGTGGACTGTGTGTGAGAGTAGGTGACATAACAGAATGCTACAGATATGCCCCAGTCATTGTACAGCAAGAGGTAGGTAATGTTAAACTGACGGAAGGCTGGTCAGGGTTTGAGGTGCCATACAGATTCTGAATGCACCTGTGTGCAGGGGAAACAGCATTTACAACGCGGCGCGAACCACGCCCTGCCGTTACAACGCAGGCGTTGCAACGAATGCGTCCTTACCACGTATTCCTTTAGCACCCATATCGTTATAACGATGAGCCTTAGCGAAAGTGGCACTGGGCTTTAAATTCCAACGCTTTCCCTACTGTTGCGCAGACTGGAGTTGGCATAGTAAATTATACCTCTCCAAAGTCCAGCGCTTCCCCTAAGGCATGTTGCTGTAACGATATGCGCAGTAAAGATGCGTTCATTTTAAAGAGTGCGGAGGGCAATGCTCATGTTTATGTGCTGTTCAGGAAGGCGAGACATGCTCTGATTGTGGAGCAGTGAGCAATGAATGCCACTAAGATGAGGGAAGGAGTATTCGAATACATACTCATTGATTAAACATAGGTCGAGATTTGCAAGAGCAATGATTTGTCACTTTTGTGCATTTTTCAAAGTTCTCGCAAATTACCATCAACTTTGAATTGATGGTAATTTGCGTTTCTTAATTGCGAAATCGCAATTTTATTTTGGTTGTTGCATTGCATTTAGGGAATCGCAATTTGCGATTCCCTAAATGCAATCGCAATTTAAGTAATCGCAATTTTAGCTTTTACTTACATAGCGATTTTTGCATTTGGGATGATGCATCCCAAATGCAAAAATTGCAGTTGCAAAGGGGCAGATTCTGCGAATCTGCCCCTTTACGACCGCAATTTACAATGATGCATGTGGCCCTTAGTGCTTTAGTTGCTTGACAGTTTTCTATCACAAAACGGAACCGATGAATATGAGTGTGCTTTATTAAGACAATAACATGCACATTAAATATTTAAACAAAGATACGGACAACATTCAAATAAAAAGAAAGTTTAAAGGAAGCTTAAGAACTTTAAACAAATAGATTAGTTTAAATACAGGCTGAAAGTGGGTTTTTAGTAGTTTCTGGAAGGATTGAAGGATGAGGTTTGAGCTGGTTGCCAGTGAACGATCGCTTCATGAATTGGAGTGGTTGGAATATTTGAGTTTGCAGTTGTTTGCAGTTTTAGTGAGTCTTTGCTTTTCAGAACATTTTGTCTGCCTGAGATTGTAAGTAGCAAGTAATTCCTCCAGCTGTGATGGATTTTAGGTGGAAGGCCTCGTGCGTGAGAGTGCAG
Source organism: Calotriton arnoldi (assembly GCA_963921515.1). Classification (NCBI taxonomy): domain Eukaryota; kingdom Metazoa; phylum Chordata; class Amphibia; order Caudata; family Salamandridae; genus Calotriton; species Calotriton arnoldi. The sequence goes on along the minus strand of CAWUFW010003106.1, from coordinate 178,568 downwards.
ATTTTAATTTTGATTCTTACTTTAAGGGTAACCATGGTAGGGCTCTCAGCATAGGGTCGAAGCAATCACATTTTCTTTAGTAGAAGTGAATCTGGCCCTGAAATGAACAATATCTTTAAGTGGGATCAGAGATGACAGAGGAATACCTGCCAGAATGGTGTTGCTTTAATCTCAAAGAGAAATGAAGACAACGGGTGCTACAATTTTCACTTGGCTTGGGGACAGAAAGTCGGAAGATTGGCTAGGTTTGGGGAACCAAGAGAAGATATAGTTAATATTGAAGACCAATAATTTTATCACAGGGGTCAAGGATGGGTAGAAACCCTATAACTTGAGTTTGTCAATGAGTGCTGGATTAAATTTGTTTTTCAGTTTAGGTGTGACGAGAAGGAATTGTTTTCTGTGGGTTCAACATCAGGAAATTAGCTGACATCCACTGCTGACGTTTTGTGAGACAAGATTGAGGGATGAGAATGTTGGAGATAGAGGATGTCTTTAGACATAACTGCTCATCATTTGCATATTGATAGACTGTGAACCTTGAATTGGTCAGGTCTAAAGTGATGGTTCTAGGTAAGTATTAAATCGTGTCAGTAATAGCAAATATCCCTCAGAAAGGTCAAATAGCATTGGTAGGATTCTTGAGATGTGCTTACTGATCTTTACTATTTGATCACAATGAGAAAGGAAGGAGAGGAAATGCTTCAAGACTTGGGTCTTAATTTAGTGTTTGGAGGAAAACTACAAATGCAATGGAGTACCGTGCCCACCAAACCTTCGGTCTGTCCGCCTTAAGTATTCTGATGACAGAGCCCCCGTTGGCCCAACGGAATAGGGGCTACCGGTGGAAGAACATTAATCCTTCTGCCCAATTTAGGGTGGATGGTGTAGTACTTTTTTCCTATCCCTCACCGGCTGGCAGTGAGGGACAGGAAAAAACAATAGTGACCCCAACACCCTGGGAGAAAACTCCCAGAAACAAACCCCCGCTTTAAGAGTTTGTTTTTGAAAACCAAAAAAATGAAATGACAGGATGGTGGTTTGCTTCAATGTACAGAGATGACCGCTGGGCTGGAGGTCATCTCTAAATTTGGCAGGCGGAGTACTCTTAAGATGGTGGCTGCAATGTCCTCTTTTATCCCAGTGGACAATACTTCATTGCGCATACTCTAAATAAGGAACTTGGACTTCAAAGCCAATTCTGTATTGTAGCCTTTGATAACATATAGTGATGGGCCATTGTCACAAGCTGCTGAATATCTTCTTCATATAGGATGCTGTGCATATCACAAAGGGATCAGGGTTAAATCCAGATTAGAGTCTAGAGGGCTAGTCCGCTGGCAAGACATTGTTGTTGATATGTCTGGGTGAGATTCATTGTTTATTTGCTTTCTCCAGCCATGGTTAGTAAGAAACAGGCCTGTATTGTTTTAAATATTTGGGTACAGGTTGGCTTTTTTCAGGACTGGAGTGATTTTGTCAGTGTTTAGGAGTTTGAGGGAAACACTTTGCACAAGCGACCCATCGATCAGTTGCCACGATATACTTTGTGGAGGTGGAACTTTTAACTGATTTAAGTATTATAAAGTTCTTCATTCTCCAAGTGTTCATTGTTTTTTGGTTTAGTCCTGGTTGTACATTAGAATATCAAAGGAAAAAGTGTCATTCTACAAAATAAATTGTGACCTGAATATCGACTGCAAAAATATTGTGTAGGTAAGTATATGCAGATAAGTATGGATTTACTATTCTTAACTCCACATCTACATACCTGAATGTATATTTTCAAGGTACGTACATATATTATGTGCAAGGCAAATATGTCATATTAAAAGGTCAATTAATATATTATAAATATATGTACAAGGGACAAGCGTGTGATAGCATTGAGTGGTAGCTACGTTTTGAAGGAATATCATGCTATGGCGGGACTCATACCTGTTAATAGCTTGATGCTTTAGACTTGATGCTAGTTGTTTGGTTACATTCCTTGTGGGTCGGTAGAGCTTAGCATTGTTTAAGCAATGCAGGAAGCTGTAATGTATTCAAGCTTAATATACACCTATAGTGCTTGTGTTACTGAAGAAAGCCTGTGTGGGAAAAGTGGGTTTAGAATGTGGTTTATGATTTCATAGGAGAGGTGACCCTGTTTCATCCAAGTTAATAACTCAACGTAAATTAGGAAATGTTGAAACTTATGAAAGAGTAATTAGATGACCATATTAGCATTGATACGAGTGCTGTTCATGAATATAATAATCTTTCTTTCAGTTTATTAAACTTCAAATATGGCTGCTGTTGCAGGAGCACTTCAGAACTTCATGATGTGTATTCAACGCTCTGGTTATGGCAGAAAGACAGCATTGAAAACTTGCACTACCTCAGCTACATACCGCCTTGTGTCTTAAGCTCAGCAGATGATCTGGGGAATAACACATGCCCCCGCAAATCCTGCTGCGCATCGGGCCCCCAACTTTTCAGGGGCACCAACCCTTCAGGAGGTCCCCAAGGCAGCCGAAGGACAATGAATATCTGTGAGGTATGGGAGAACTAAGGGGCCCCTCTTTACATTCTGCAGGAGAGCCCCATCATTTTGCTTTACATCACTGTGCATGATTTGGGCAGAAGTTTGAATTGTGACCAAAGTGCAGAGGGAAAGGTGTTTCTCATAAAAATAGGAGGCTGAAAGAGGGTTTGTCACTGCTGTAGATTCAGGTCTTATGATTTCAGAGAATTGCCAAGCTGTACTCTTACCAACACTCCAGCCAAGGATTAGAAGGTATCAACGTTTCATATTACTTACTGTGAGAAGGTTTTGTGAAGCTGGCCACAGTGGTCCTGTCTACAGTACAGATGTTTTTAATGAAGATGTGACATTGTCTATAATTAATGTGTGCCGCTTTCTTAGATAATTTCTCTGAGTGTCCATTTTTAAAAATTTCACTATCTGCTTTCAGGAACACTGTTAGAACTGGGGGTCTCTAGTTGGCAGAGGTAGGTACCTTTGTCCAAATAGGGACCCTTGCTTCTAGTCAGGGTAAGGGGGATACACACTTTAGATAACCCCTGCTCACCCCCTTGGTAGCTTGGCACGAGCAGACAGGCTTATCCCAAAGGCAATGTGTAAAGTATTTGTACCAACACTCACAGTAACATAGTGAAAACACCACAAATGGACACTACACCAGTTTAGAAAAATAAAGTATCTTTACTAAACTTAAACAAGACCAAAACGACAAAAATCCAACATACAAAAATCAGTAAAATGTCTTTAAAAAGGGTTGTTGCAAAAATAAACTTGTAGATCTCAAATGCGACACTTTCAGTCTCAAAGTACCTGGGATGCGTAACGCAAAACAAGCAAAAGGGGCGCTGTGAAGGCGATGCGTCGGTTCTTCCTGCGCTCCGGTTCCGGTGCGACAAAATGGCGCCTTGATGCGTTGCGCTGATCCGGTGCGATGCGATGAAATGGCGTCTTTGTTGCGATGCGACACTGTAGATGCGATGCGTGCACGCCCGACGGCCGTGCAGCGAACTCGGTGATCTTCGGAGCCGCGACAGGCCCTGCGACACGCTTCTCCGGTGATGCGGCGGCGATCAGCGGCGGTGCGCTTCCTCAGCGATGCGATGGCCCTGCGACACGCTTCTCCGGTGACGCGACGACATCCTCGGTGACGGCGACACGCTTCTCTGGTGATGCGACGGCGAACAGCGGCAGCGGCGACACGCTTCTCGTTGCGTTGCGCTTCCAGCTCCCCACAGCAAGAGAGGCCTCACACACAGTTACAGGCCCTCCTGGCAGACTGGAACTCCCAGCAAGGAAGTTCAGGGAAGCTGGGAGTGAAGTCCTTTTGTGCCCTGGGACTTCAGAAACAGGAGGCCAGCTCTTCTCAGGCCCTTGGAGACTTTCTCTTCAGATGGACACAGCACACAGCAAAGTCCTTCTTCAAGCAGGGGACACAGCGCACAGCAAAGTCCTTTAGATCTCTCCTCAGTAGAAACAGCAAACTGCAGGCCAACCCCAGACACACAGCAAGGGCAGTACTTCTCCTCAGTCTCTTCAGCTGATCTTCTTTGGCAGGGATTCCTCTTGATTCCAGAAGTAGTCTAAAATTCAGGGGTTTCAGCTCTGATATTTATACCCCAAAAGTCTTTGTTCTCCATGTGTGAGGGGTCCTGGACCCAGTCCAAACCAGTTCAGGGTGCATTCTGCCAGGGCACCTTTCTTTCCTTTGTGAGTGTGGGCCAGGGTCATCAGACACACCGCAGGAGGTGGAGCCAGCATTGTGGAAGGCAGGCACAGCCCTATTCAGACCCAGGTGCCACTCCTCCCACCACTCTACATGTAGATAGGTCTATTCAGCCTAGTGCTGACTCACCCAGCCTCCTGCAGCCACCCCCAGCCCCTGTCACTCACAAACCAGACGGTCAATTCACAAACAGGCAGAGGCACACAGAAAGGTTGAACAAGAAAATAGCCACTTTCTAAAAGTGCTATTTCCAAACTTAGAATTTAAAAACCATCTTCACTAAAAGATGTGTAATTAAATTCTGAGTTCAGGGGTACCAGATTCCAACTTTCTATCTTGCTGCTATGGGAAGATATGCAGGTAACCATGTTACACAGCATTCCCCATGTTAACCTATGGGCAAGATAGCCTTTCAATAGTGAAAAACGAAATTGGCAGTATTTCACTATCAGGACACGTTACCCACACATGACATGTCCTACCTTTCACATACACTGTACCCTGCCCAGGGGGGTACCTTGGGCCTACCATAGGGGTGTCCAATGTGTAAGAAAAGGGAAGGGTTAGGCCTGGCCAGTGTGTACACTGGCCAGGACAATATGGCAGCTCACAAACTGCGCACAGGCACTGCAGTGGCAGGCCTGAGACACCATCTTAGGGCTACTCCTGTGGGTGGCACAATCAGTGCTGCAGGCCCACTAGTAGCATTTGAATCACCAGCCCTGGCACACTTAGTGCACATTACTAAAGACTTATTGGTAAAGCAAATATACCAATCATGGATAGCCAATCACAATAACAATTTAACCAGGGAGCACTTGCACTTTGGCACTGATCAGCAGTGGTAAAGTGCCCAAAGCATCTAAACCAGCAAAAACGAATTCCAGCACAGTGTCAAAAATACAGGAGGTAGAGGCAAAAAGTCAGGGGAAACCACGCCAAGGATGCCAGGTCTAACACGTATCCCCTCCAGCTGAAAAGTGGGGAGAACTACCCATCCCCTGGGGAGTTCTCATCACTAAGGCGGAAGAACCTGGACAGACCATCTGCATTGGCGTGTTCTGTACCAGGGCGGTGTTCCACCGTAAAGTCCATTCCCTGTAGGGAGATGGACCACCTCAACAGTTTTGGGTTCTCACCCCTCATCTGCATTAACCATCTGAGGGGCCTGTGGTCTGTCTGAACCCGGAAGTGAGTCCCAAACAAGTAGGGCCTTAGCTTCTTCAGTGCCCAGACCACAGCAAAAGCTTCCCTTTCAATTGCGCTCCACCTCTGTTCCCTGGGAAGTAGCCTCCTGCTAAGGAAAGCTACGGGTTGGTCCAAGCCCTCGTCGTTCAGTTGTGAGAGTACTGCTCCCACTCCATGCTCTGAAGCATCTGTCTGCACCACAAACTCTTTGGAGAAATCAGGCGCCTTGAGCACGGGTGCCGTGCACATGTCAGCTTTCAGGGCATCAAACGCGGTCTGACAGGCATCGGTCCAGATCACCTTCCTGGGCTGCTTCTTTGAAGTCAGCTCTGTCAACGGGGCAACAATGGTGCCATATCCCTTGACAAATCGGCGGTAATACCCGGTGAGTCCTAAAAAGGCTCTCACCTCTGTCTGGGTCATGGGGGGCTCCCAAGCCAGAATGGTATCAATCTTCGCTTGGAGGGGCGCTACCTGGCCGCTCCCTACCTGGTGTCCCAAGTACACCACAGATCCCTGCCCTATCTGGCACTTGCTGGCCTTGATAGTGAGGCCTGCCCTTTGCAGAGCCTTCAACACTTCGCAGAGGTGTTGCAAATGTTCTTCCCAACTGGAGCTGAACACAGCAATGTCATCCAGGTATGCAGCGCTGAATTCCTCCAGCCCGGACAGTACCTGGTTGACCAGTCTCTGGAAGGTGGCAGGGGCGTTCTTCAACCCAAAGGGCATGACACGGAACTGGAAGTGCCCCTCTGGCGTTGAAAACGCTGACCTCTCCTTGGCCCCCTCAGTTAGGGCAATCTGCCGGTACCCAGAAGTTAAATCAAACGTACTGAGGTACTGGGCAGCGCCCAACCGATCCACGAGCTCATCAGCTCTGGGGATGGGGTGTGCGTCAGTCTTGGTGACTGCATTGAGCCCACGGTAGTCCACACAAAACCTGAGTTCTGGAGTGGCACCGGGTGCAGCAGCTTTTGGTACTAAGACCACTGGGCTAGCCCACGGGCTGCTGGAGGGCTCAATCACCCCTAGCGCCAACATCTTGGAAACTTCTTCCTTGATGCTGGCCCTGACCTTGTCAGCTACCCTGTAAAATGTCTGCTTCACAGGTAGGCTGTCCCCAGTGTCCACATCATGGATGCACCAATTGGTGACTCCTGGGGTCAGGGAGAACAGGGAGGCGAACTGACCCAACACATAGCGACAGTCCCTCTGCTGTTCTGGGGTAGTGTGGGAGAGAGGTTTACCCCATCCACTGACCCATCTTGCTCCTCTGCTGACAGGAGGTCAGGAAGAGGGTCACTTTCCTCCTCCATCCCATCATCTGTGGCAAGGAGCATTGTCACATCAGACCTCTCAAAGTGTGGCTTGAGGCGGTTCACATGCAGGACCCTCAAAGGGTTCCTGCGAGACTGCAAGTCAACCAGATAGGTTACATCGCTCTTGCGCTCCACCACCTCATATGGCCCAGTCCACTTGTCTTGGAGCGCACAAGGCTCCACTGGCGCCATCACCCACACCTTCTGCCCAGGTTGAAATTCGACCAGAGAGGCATTCTGGTCATACCATCTTTTCATTTCTTCCTGGCTAGCTTTCAGGTTCGCCTGAGCGAGTTTCCTGAAGCGCTGAGTCTGGTTGCGGAAGGCCAGCATATAGCTGAACACATCCTGGGGGGTCTTACCAGGGGATTTCTCCCAACCCTCCTTCACCAGACTGAGAGGTCCTTTAACAGGGTGGCCATTCAGGAGTTCAAAGGGACTGAACCCTACGGACTTCTGAGGCACCTCCCTGTAGGCAAACAACAGGCAGGGTAAGAAGACGTCACACTTCCGTCTCATGGGCTCCGCAAGGCCCATTATCATGCCTTTCAGGGTGTGGTTGAATCTCTCAACCAACCCATTCCCTTGAGGATGGTAAGGAGTGGTAAACTTGTAAGTTACCCCACACTCCTCCCACATAGACTTCATGTACTTCGAGATGAAGTTGGTACCCCGGTCGGAGACCACCTCTCTGGGGAACCCCACACGGGAAAAGATCCCCATCAATGCATGGCCCACCATGGGGGCAGTGATTGTCCGGAGAGGGACAGCTTCCGGGTACCGGGTGGCATGGTCCACCAAGACCAAGATAAACTTGTTGCCTAAGGCTGTCTTGGGTTCCAGAGGCCCCACAATGTCGATGCCCACCCGCTCGAAAGGGGTGCTCACCACGGGAAAGGGTTGGAGGGGAGCCTTACACTTCTCTCCACTCTTGCCACTTGCCTGGCAAGTCTAGCAAGTCCTACAGTGCGTACCAACGTGCGTCTTCATCTGGGGCCAGTAAAAGTGGGTGACAAGCCTTTGGTAGGTCTTGTCATGCCCCAGATGACCTGCGAGAGGCACGTCATGAGCCAGACCCACTAGAAAGCCCCTGAAGCGCTCGGGTACCACCAGCACACAGCTGCACCGGGCTCAGCGACCTTAGGCTCACTATAGAGTAACCCATCCTCCCAGTAAATGAGATGATTCTTGGACTCGCCACCTGCTGCCTGGTCTGCGGCCTGTTTCCGCATACCAATGAGAGAAGGGCATTCTCTCTGCGCCTTGCAGAACTCCTCCCTGGAGGGACCTCCTTCTTGCTGCCAATGGGTCAGCTCAGGCAGGTCTCCCAGTTCGGCTATCTGTTCCCCTGTAGGTTCCAGGGCATCCCCCTCAGGTTCTGCCTCCTCCGGGACCGTGGGAATTGTAGGGGCTGGTTTCCCACGCCCCCTGCCCTTCCTCTTCCTGGCAGGTACCTGGGCCACTGTTTTAGGCTCCAGGTCCGCTTGGTTACCCCTACTGGCTGCCATTGACCGAGTGGTCACACAAACCCACTCAGGCAGACCCAACATCTCCAAATGAGCCTGGCATTCCACCTCCCTCCAGGGGGAACTCTCCAGGACATTTCCTAGCAGACAGTCTACAGGCATGGATGGACTAACCACGACCTTCAAGGAACCTGAGACCCCCCCCACTCAAAGGGAACTTGTGCCACTTTGCAGAGGCGCACGGAGTTCTCTGCTGCAACTACAGGGTGAAGTGCATTGGGAATGACCTGCTCTTCAGACACCCACTGACACCTCACGGATGTCACGCTGGCTCCTGTGTCTCTCAGAGCCTCCACCCTCCTCCCATTGATGGTCACCCACTGCCTGTACTTTTTAGTGTTCTCAGGCAAGTAGGACTCCTGGACCATCTCTCTGTCTCCTAAAGAGACAAGGGTCATCACTGCTTGCTCCTCCTCCCCACTGGAAACTAATTCCTCTCCCAAAGCTACACTCACTAAACCCGGTGATGGAGCACCAGTGGGTGCTGGGAACTTCTTGGGGCACTTAGGGGCAATGTGGCCCTTCTCGTTACAGTTGTAACACCTGAGGGGACCCGGAAAGTTACTACGCCCGCCCTTAGGGGGCTGCGACGTCTTAGGCTGGGGGGGCTGGGACTCCTTTCCCTCTGCATTATTTTGGGGCCCTTTAGAGAACTCCTTTTAATTACCTTTGTCCCCCCCACTCTTCTGCTGGGGACCCTGCCCACCTTTGGCTGTGGTACCCACAATCCCCTTGTGGACCCTGGTGCTGGTCCAGCGGTCCGCCTCCTTAGCAAGCTCACTAGGATTAGTTAACTTACTATCCAAAAGATGCTGGCGCAGCTCTGGAACACATAGACTGCTCAAGTGCTTCCAACTAATTAGATGGCACAACCCCTCATAATCAGTAACTTTGCTGCCCTTCATCCAACCTTCCAATGCGCGGGTGTACGTTCTCACACATTCAACCCAAGTGTCTGAGTCATTCTTCTTTGAGTTCCTGAACCTCACTCTATACTGTTCTGGGGTGAGCCCATACTTGAGGCATAAAGCCTCCTTCATGTTGGCATAAGTCAGGGCACCCTCCTTCTCTAAAGGTGTCAAAACTGCTGTCCCTGACGCCTCAAAATGTTTCCACAGGCCCGCCCCCCAGCTCTTTTCAGGCACCTCATGCATCCTCAAAGACACCTCATATGTCTCAAACCATGCAAAAATATCCTGTCCCTTCTGGAAATTCTGCACTATATCCTTGGGGATGTATACTTTACCCCCTTGCACTGGCTGTGCGCTGCCACCATTTGAGCTGGGCTCCAATTGTTTGGCCTTCAGGTCCAGCTCCCTCATGCTCAACTCATGAGCCAAAAGCAATTTCCTTTCCTCCAAGGCACGAGCCCTCTCCTCTGCCTTGTCCTTGAGCCTCATGACTTCAAGCTCATGTTCCCTGATCCTTTGGTTCTCTTGTAACTCCTCTGGGGAGAATCCCCTACTGGAATGGTGGCTGCCAGCCCCAGAGGCCGGTGTGCCCATTGGTAGATCGTGTGATCCAAAACCCTCTCTTCCTGTATTCTCCCCTCCATTTTCAGCATCTGCCTCCTCTGCCTCTTTAGCCTCCCACCAGGCCTTCAAGGCTTCCTGCAGCTCCTCCTTCCTGGAGCTGCTTCTCATGGCGTAACCAAAATCTTTGCAAAATTGTTTGAGCTCATCCTTTTTGTAAGAATACAGATCCTCAATATGAAATTCCAATTCTGCCTTCTCATTTGCTGCACTCCCCTTCTGAGACATGACGCTTCCTGGGCGTTACTCAAAAATAGAACCAAAAAGAACACAGTATGTGGTTGCGTAGTGGTCCGCAATAATCTAGTGATGTACACCAATCACTGTGGGTCAAGTACAAACACAAGTTCAAATCCTCACCGCTGACCACCAATGTTAGAACTGGGGGTCTCTAGTTGGCAGAGGTAGGTACCTTTGTCCAAATAGGGACCCTTGCTTCTAGTCAGGGTAAGGGGATACACACTTTAGATAACCCCTGCTCACCCCCTTGGTAGCTTGGCACGAGCAGACAGGCTTATCCCAAAGGCAATGTGTAAAGTATTTGTACCAACACTCACAGTAACATAGTGAAAACACCACAAATGGACACAACACCAGTTTAGAAAAATAAAGTATCTTTACTAAACTTAAACAAGACCAAAACGACAAAAATCCAACATACAAAACCCAGTAAAATGTCTTTAAAAAGGGTTGTTGCAAAAATAAACTTGTAGATCTCAAATGCGGCACTTTCAGTCTCAAAGTACCTGGGATGCGTAATGCAAAACAAGCAAAAGGAGCGCAGTGAAGGCGATGCGTCGGTTCTTCCTGCGATCCGGTGCGACAAAATGGCGCCTTGATGCGTTGCGCTGATCCGGTGCGATGCGATGAAATGGCGTCTTTGTTGCGATGCGACACTGTAGATGCGATGCGTGCATGCCCGACGGCCGTGCGGCAAACTCGGTGATCTTCGGAGCCGCGACAGGCCCTGCGACACCCTTCTCCGGTGATGCGGCGGCGATCAGCGGCGGTGCGCTTCCTCAGCGATGCGAAGGCCCTGCGACACGCTTCTCCGGTGGCGCGACGACACCCTCGGTCACGGCGACACGCTTCTCGTTGCGTCGCGCTTCCAGCTCCCCACAGCAAGAGAGGCTTCACACACAGTTACAGGCCCTCCTAGCAAACTGGAACTCCCAGCAAGGAAGTTCAGGGAAGCTGGGGGTGAAGTCCTTTTGTGCCTGGGACTTCAGAAACAGGAGGCCAGCTCTTCTCAGGCCCTTGGAGACTTTCTCTTCAGATGGACACAGCAAAGTCCTTCTTCAAGCAGGGGACACAGCACACAGCAAAGTCCTTTAGATCTCTCCTCAGTAGAAACAGCAAACTGCAGGCCAACCCCAGACCCACAGCAAGGGGAGTACTTCTCCTCAGTTTCTTCAGCTGATCTTCTTTGGCAGGGATTCCTCTTGATTCCAGAAGTAGTCTAAAATTCAGGGGTTTCAGCTCTGATATTTATACCCCAAAAGTCTTTGTTCTCCATGTGTGAGGGGTCCTGCACCCAGTCCAAACCAGTTCAGGGTGCATTCTGCCAGGGCACCTCTCTTTCCTTTGTGAGTAGGGGCAGGATCATCAGACACACCGCAGGAGGTGGAGCCAGCATTGTGGAAGGCAGGCACAGCCCTATTCAGACCCAGGTGCCACTCCTCCCACCACTCTACATGTAGATAGGTCTATTCAGCCTAGTGCTGACTCACCCAGCCTCCTGCAGCCACCCCCAGCCCCTGTCACTCACAAACCAGACGGTCAATTCACAAACAGGCAGAGGCACACAGAAAGGTTGAACAAGAAAATAGCCACTTTCTAAAAGTGCTATTTCCAAACTTAGAATTTAAAACCATCTTCACTAAAAGATGTGTAATTAAATTCTGAGTTCAGGGGTACCAGATTCCAACTTTCTATCTTGCTGCTATGGGAAGATATGCAGGTAACCATGTTACACAGCATTCACCATGTTAACCTATGGGCAAGATAGCCTTCCAATAGTGAAAAACGAAATTGGCAGTATTTCACTATCAGGACATGTTACCCACACTAGTACATGTCCTACCTTTCACATACACTGCACCCTGCCCAGGGGGGTACCTTGGGCCTACCATAGGGGTGTCCAATGTGTAAGAAAAGGGAAGGGTTAGGCCTGGCAAGTGTGTACACTGGCCAGGACAATATGGCAGTTCACAAACTGCACACAGGCACTGCAGTGGCAGGCCTGAGACACCATCTTACGGCTACTCCTGTGGGTGGCACAATCAGTGCTGCAGGCCCACTAGTAGCATTTGAATCACCAGCCCTGGCACACTTAGTGCACATTACTAGGGACTTATTGGTAAAGCAAATATACCAATCATCTGGATAGCCAATCACAATAACAATTTAACCAGGGAGCACTTGCACTTTGGCACTGATCAGCAGTGGCAAAGTGCCCAAAGCATCTAAACCAGCAAAATCGAATTCCAGCACAGTGTCAAAAATACAGGAGGTAGAGGCAAAAAGTCAGAGGAAACCACGCCAAGGATGCCAGGTCTAACAAACACATACAGTTGATTTTTTATATATGATCAATTAAGGAATCCTCAGCAAAAATGGCCACAAAGTTAAGGGATGTGAGAGGACCTCCTGTGAACGCCACGCATTTCACAAATTCAGCATCTCCTCAACATCTCCTTGGTCATTACAATTTATTCCTTCAGCCTCGATGCATGATGAGTGGCTGGAGGACAGGCATTGTGCTTTGCCACACAATGATTGGGGATGGGGGTGCTTCCATCTCCAACATCAGTCTCTCATATCAGGAGAAGGAGCAATGAAGGGAAAGACAAAACTGGAAGAGAGAGGTATAGACATTCATAAAGGTACTTAAAAGTGGGGTTAGAGTAGAGTGATGTCATAGAGGGAGAAGTTGTAGGCAATTTGATAGGTGAAAGTGGCAAAGGAAGTATAGCAGGAGTGTTGGACCTTGCCCGTTTTGCTGGTTTATCCCCAAACTTTTTGCTTACTTCCTCCTGATTTTTCTGACATCTTTTTGTTGGCTTTTGGACTTTGGGCATTTTACCACTGCTGATCAGTGCTAAAGTGCATATGCTCTCTGTCTAAATTGGAATGGTGATTGGTTTATCCATGATTGGCATATTTGATTTACTGGTAAGTCCCTTGTACAGTGCACTGTGTGTGCCCAGGGCCTTTAAATCAAATGCTACTAGTGGCCTGCAGCCCTGATTGTGACACCCACATGAGTAGCCCTGCAAACATGTCTCAAGCCTGCCAGTGCAGTGTCTGCAAGTGCAGTTTTAAACTGCCATGTCGACCTGGCAAGTGCACCCACTTGCAAGGCCCAATCCTTCCCTTTTCTTACATGTTAGGCACCTCTAAGGTAGGCCCAAGGTTGCCTCATGGGCAGGGTGCAGTGTATGTGAGAGGTAGGACATGTACTGGTGTGTTGTACATGTCTTGATAGTAAAATACTACCAATTTCATTTTTCACTATTGTAAGGACTATCTCTCTCACAGGTAATCACTGAAGCTGCCTTGTAATATCTTACAAGTGTAACTTTCAATTGGGAAGAGATAGGGAATTGGAGTTTTGGCTCTCTGAGCTCAGAATTTAAACATACATCTTTTAGTGAATTTGGTTTTTAAATTGTGTGCTTGGAAATGCCATTTTTAGAAAGTGGGCATTTTCTTGCTTTACCATCCTGTGCCTCTGCCTGCCTGTGGAATCAATGTCTGGTTTAGACTGACAGCTGGGTTGTTTGTGCATTCACTTTAGACAGTCACACAAAGGGAGCTGCGGTGTGCCCTGCATATCCTGATGGCCCATCACCAGGCTGATGGGCCTTCCTGAACTAGAGTGGTGGAAGAAGTTGTCACTGACACCTGAATAAGCTGTGCCTGGCCTCTCACAATGCTGTCTCGCCCCCCCTGTAGTGTGTCTGGAGCCAAAGCAGGGCAAGGCAGGACCTTGTGGACAACAAAGACTTTCCTTTGAAGTATGCCTCCTTCAAAGGCCAAAACGGGTGTAAGCATTGGACTTAAAAAAACAGACTTTTAGAACACTTCTGGATTGAGGACTCTGCCAAGAAGAAGAGCTGAAGAGCTGTCAGTAGGAGTACTGCCCCCTTTGCTGTGTGTAGCTTTGCTGGGTTGGCCTGCAGTTGCTGTTCTGTCTATGTACAGTGAAAGAACTGGACTTTGATTTTGTATCCTGCTTTTCCAAGGTTCTCCAAGGGTTTGTGTGTGCTTGCCTCCCGTTGGAAGTCTCAGGGCCATCAAATATGTCACCTGCAGGATCCCTGCACTCAACTGCTGGGAGTTCTGACCTGCCAAGTGGTACCAATTTCAGTTTTGGGCACTTGGAGGTTGTTCCTGTTGCAAAAGACTGCAAAATTGAGACATCGCCTTTCCAGCACCTGCTTTTCTGACACAGCACCACTGTGTGGGAGAAGAAATAGATGCAGTGCCTGTTCATGGCCCGAAGAACCGCTGCTGCCAAAGTCACGTGCACCGTGTCTCCGCCGTCCGAGACCACTGCACTAACTCCAATGCAGGCCCAGCTGTGCGGCTGAAAGAATTGACACATCACCGGTCCGTGGCTGAAAGAATCAACGCAGAGACTGTTTGTTGCCGTAGCCTCGACCTCTAGCATGTCCAGATTTCCACGCGTCGCACCTGTGCGCCAAGTTTTCCATCGCACCACCCGCAGACCAAAACCATCTTCGTATTTCGACGCATCGCTTCCCCTTACAGTCCGAAACCGACGCAACACTCCTCCTGTGAGTAGCACAACTGATGCATCGCTTCCCCGGGGACTCAGGAACTGACGCATTGCTGTGTTTTCTGACGCTTCCCTCCTTTGCGGCTGGTTTTCGTTGTGGATTTTGACAAATTCAAGGTACTTTGTGTAAAACCACCACATTCATAGAGATCTATGGACAGAAGTGCTTAAACCTTTAAAAAGTGATATTTTGAGTTATGTATGCTGGATTTTTGTTGTTCTGGTCTTGTTTTGTTTAGATAAAGATTGGTTATTTTTCGAAACTGGAGTGGTGTCCATTTGTACTCTTTTCACTGTGTTACTGTGTGTGTTATGGACAAATAATTTACACATTGCCTCTGAGATAGGCCTGACTGCTCGTGCCAAGCTACCAAGGGGTTGAGCAGGATTTATCTTCGGTGTGTAACTCCATTACTTTGACTGGAAGGAGGGGTCCCTACTTGGGCAGGGTGCGTACCACTGCCAACTAGAGACCCCCATTTCTAACAAGGAGGGTAGGAGACATTAGAGGGATGTTGTATCATTCTTAAAAGGAAAGTCATAAATTTGCACCCACGGGTCTTGCAGCTCACATAAGGGCAGATTTATGGCTGTTTGAAATATACAGAACTTTTTTAATTGTGCCTCGAACCCTGCACCAGCTGCAGCTTTCCACGTATGGTTTTGTGAATTACTTTTTCTCAAGTGAAAACATACAGGTGTATGTTTTTTCAGTCAAACAAAAACAGAGCAAATGTAAACACACTTGCTAACTGTTCTCTTTTTTTCTCTATGGGGAAAATATTTATCCATACATAGAGCACCTTGTTCAATACCTCCACTAATGTTGGGGGCGCTCCTTTCCCCTCCCTCCCTTGAAAGGAATTTATTAATGCCCTTGACAGAAGTAGTTTTCTGAATATTTAAAGGGTACTTAAAGTTTGGGAAATGATTTGTGAATACCCACGAATGTGTATATTTGTGAGTAGTCACAAACATTCGGGAATGCACCCTGGAACACCTTCTGCCCTCCCCCAGGAACAGATTTACTCACATGAAACATCAGTATCAATAGATTCTTTCACAAGTGCATACTTGACCTATGTGAATCACCAAGGTGGTTTTACATTAAATCAAAGGGCTAATCACATGTGTAAATCGGGCTTACACGTGCAAAGAGCTTTGTGGATCGGTATCACAGTGTCTTCATTTCTGTTACAGGATTTTTATAGAGTTGAGCAAATGGTTTGTGTCACCACATAAAAGTCAAACCATCTGCCAAAAATTAAACCATTGGTTTTAAGAGCTTTGCAATTTCCACCTTTTGAGCCATTAGTATCAGTAAAGTTTACATTTCTCTCCTATAAAGTTCTTTTCCTGTTTGCTATTTGTTCAGGTCGAAGTAATGGAGAGTTAGGGGCATTGCTTTGTTTTGACCATTTTCTTCGTTTCTTTGCAGACTGAAGCCTTCCTTTGTGTGCAATATTCCATCGAACTTCCAGGTATCTCAAGATCTGGTTCATCCAAATTATTTTCCTAATCCTTCAACCTCAGAAGAAGAGACGTTGCACAGAGCATTAACTGTTTAATGTTAGATGGACAGGATATTTCACGAAAGTGCAGTCTCTTGTTACGTTTGGTGTGTCTGGCCAGAGGTTGCAGCCTTCTTCGTCTGCACTAAATAGAAGCAATAAAGCAAATGATTATCATAGCTTTTGAGAACTCTATGTCCTTGCCGAGTCGATTTCAAGGAAGGTCTTGAAGAGGCATGGTGACTTCTTGGGCTCTGTTACAGGAAGCCTCCATGAAAGTTATTTACATGGCAGCTACCTGGGCCTCCCCACACAGGTATATGAAAGATTATCATTTACAAGTTGATGGTGGGGTCTCAACTGTCTTTGGTGAAAAAGTGTTCGAGGCAGTTCATTGCAATGTTTGAGTGTATTGATCTAAGACGAAAATAAATGTTATCTGTCTAGCATCCTGTACGATGAAATTGGTGGCTTTCTGTCTACCTCTTGGCTCTGCTTGGGCACTATCTCACCCAGTAAGGCTGGGAAGAGGAAGGCAGAAGAGGAGGTAATGCCTCGGTTACTTACTGGTAATCTTCATTACTCTGAGTTTAGGTCTTCCTCGTCACAGTCCCGCTTTTTAGGCACCAATGCTTTTTCTAGAAATAGCAATTTCTGTTTAAATGTGACGAATGGTTTGTCTGCTTTGCAGAAGATGCAGACAGATAGAAGCATTAAGGCATTAGGGTTCATGTGTCTGTCACCAGTTAGTTATCCCTTATAAAGTGCCAAACAAAAAGAAAATGCAGAGCTTTCAAGTTTTGCCAGATCTATATGTGATTTCGTGTCCAGACCAAATTACCAGAATGTCCACCACTGTCCTCATTCCTGAAGTAAGCACAGAAGCAGGTGGAAGCTGAGCCTGCTCCTTCCACTTGTGGAGCTTAGTGACCTGCTATGAACCCCATCAAATCTTGGAGGCTCGCTACACCTCACTCTTCTGCACAGATATCAATGGTCCACGGTGCCCTTACCCTCCAGGGTAGAGATGGCTGAGGTGCAGTAGGACCAAAGACACTGCAGTATTCCTGCACACTGGCTTCAATGGCTCAAATGGTCGGTTGCTGCATCCTCTCCGTCCTTGAGAGGCCATCATAGGATGTTGGCCAGGCTTTAGTGTGCTACCCATACAAACCTAGGCTTGCTCAATGCTATTTATGTGCGTTAGCATGTTAAAGCCAGACCTACTGGCCTTGCCATTGCTTGTCATCTAGTGAATCCAATGAGTTCCATATGCAGGGCCTCAAAGACAGCTTGGCCAGGTTTGCTGATTCCTCTTGAAGGGAGAGTTCTGCTATTTGAATGAGCAGCTGCCATCACTTTTCACTTCTCTGTCTACCCTCCAAGCACATTTCAACAGTAGACTTACACATTTTCAATTAATCGCCAGCATATGCCAGGTAATATTAAATACCAGGTCCATACATAGGCAATGCCTATCTTGCACCCTCTTCTCTTTCCTCCATGCCTTAAAACTCCTCTGACCATGTACCTCTGCTGCAGTTGGAATGTGTCTCAGCAGAGTGCCGGACCTGTGAATATTTTTACCATGACTCCCGCTCTTTTTATCGTCACTGTTATAACCAAGAAACTTTTGACAAAATATGTAGCTAGGGGTAAACGAATTGGGTTCCTGCCTGTTGCCTTAGTGCAAGCACTCAAGCAAAGGCGAAGACAGTACAAATGAAATACCGTGTGCTGTGCATGAGGTCTGAAGATGTTAACTTGTGCAGTGTACTAGTCTGTGTTGTTCTTTGAAGAAAAATGAATGCACACAAAAATATTAATTTTATCTTTCAAGAGAGCTGTCTTTTTTACTTATAATATGAGTTTGCTTATGGTTAAAGAGACAATCGTGCTGTAACAGCTCACCGCCATAGTTGCACTACAGAAGCAGGGGCGTAATGCAAGCCCCTGCAGCCCTGGTGTTCGGGATCTCTTCAGTTAAGTCTGAAGCGTTCACCTCGAAGCATCTTCTACATACAACATATGCTCATCATAAATTCCCCTGGAGGCTTCTTTTGCGCTGTCGCTTCGGCGGTCAGCCCTGCATAATATATAACACCCCTAATTGAAGGCCAACAGTGATTCCAGATGTGAAATTTCTCCTCGAGTGAGCATTCTGGCTGTGACAGGTTTTTACAGACTGTCCTAGACTTTAACATGAATGTCTGGTCTTCAAGCTCGAAGGCGAGTCAAACCGGAACAAAGATCCTCGCGCCTGACAACCAGCAGCTGGATACTCTTGTTCAACGTCAGTCTTCACGCCCTGCGTTTATGGCGTAGTGGGGGCTGATTGTGGAGTTTACAACGCCAGACTGGAGGAGTCACCCCACTTCAAAGCATTTCCAGATGAACGGCTTCTTGCAAGTTGGTGTAGAGCTCTCCATAAAAGCAAAGTCAGCTACTCTTTGAAAAGGGGTGACATGTCGTGCCCATAAGATTTCTGAGAAGGAATTCCCCCCATCTTGGAGCCAACACTGTTTTGGCTCTGACTACTCGTGTCACATTGTTGCATTGTTTAATAACTTGAGAGGGAATACCACACTTTCTCTTGAACTCAGAAGGGCAGCTCAGGGTCGGTAATTACTGTTCTACACCTCACTGTAGCCCACATTATTCACATTGTTAGAAATGGGAGTCTCTAGTTGGCAATGGTTTGCACCTTTATCCAAGTAGGGACACTTCTTCCTAGTCAGGGTAAGGGGGATATACTTCTAAAATAACCCCTGCTCACCCCCTTGGTAGCTTGGCACGAGCAGACAGGCTTATCTCAGAGGCAGTGTGTAAAGCATTTGTGCACACATACAGTAATACAGTGAAAACACTACAAATGGGCACCACACCAGTTTAGAAAAATACGTAATCTTTATCTAAACCAAACAAGACTAAAACGACAAAAATCCACAATACAGTACTCAAAATATGAATTTTAGATAGCACACTATAGATGCGACACTTTCAACACCAAGTACCTTGGATGCGTCAAAGTCATAAACAAAAAGAGCCGCAGGGAAGGTGATGCATCGGTTCCTTACGCCCAAGGAATGTGAATCGTCGGTTCCTTACTCCAGGGTAGGTGATGCGTCGGTTCCTTACTGCCACGCAGGGGAGGTGATGCATTGGCTCTTTACTGAAGGGGAGGTGTTGCGTTGGTTTCTTACTGTGCGAGGAGGTGATGCGTCAGTTTCTTACTGTGGCCCTGGCGTTGATGTAGACTTGGCGCCCTGGTGCGATCCGTGGTGATTGGGGATGCACCAGTTCTCGATGCGGCAGGTGCGGCAACGTCCCTGCGTTGGTCTCTCCAGCCACGGTCCCATGATGTGTCGGTTTTTGCAGCCGCACAGCAGGGCCAGCGTCGGAATCGGTGTGCTGATCTCGGACTTCGGAGATCGTGCACGGTATTCGGCGTGCGGCGACTTCTCCAGCCGCGGGCAGGCGCAGCGTTGGTTTCTTCAGCTGCGTGATGGCAATGCGTGGAAATTCTTCCCGCACAGCGGCAATGCGTCGGAAACGGGTGCGGATGCGTCACACTTCTTAAGTTGCTTCTCTTTTCCAGCACCCAGCAGCAGGAACAACCTCCAGAGGGACAACGCAGTAACAGGCACCTCTTGGCAGGTTAGAACTCACAACAAGGAAGTTCAGGGGAGCTGGTGGTGAAGTCTTTGTGTCCCTGAGACTTCAGAACAGGAGGCAAGCTGTACTTCAAGCCCTTGGAGATCTTCTTCAAGCAGAAGACACAGCACACAGCAAAGTCTTTTTCCTCTCCTTGGCAGTAACAGCCACTGCAGGCCAACCCCAGACAGCACACAGCAAAGGGGCAGTACTTCTCCTTCAGCTTTCTTGGCTCTTCTCCTTGGCAGAGGTTCCTCTTGAGTCCAGAAGTAATCTAAAGTTCTGGGGTCTGGGACCCAATATTTATACACATTTTCTTTGTTCTCTGGTAGCAGAGAGCCTCTGTGCTCAGTTAAAAAACCAGTTCTGTCCTCTCTGGTCCAGCTTCCCGGCAAGAGGTGGAGACAGCATTGTGTAAGGCAGACCAGGCCCATTCAGGTGAAAGGAAATCTCCTCCCCCTACTCTAAATGCAGCCCAGGTCTATTCAGCTCAGCCCTGACTCATCCAAGAAAGGCAGGGCACACCTCAGCCCCCCCAGTGACTGTCTACAGTGAATGCACATCCCCAGCCCCTGTCACGCTAAAGCCAGACAGTCAATCCACAAACCAGCAGAGGCACAAAGGATGGCTAAGCAAGAAAATACCCACTTTCTAAAAGTGGTATTTTCAAACACACAATATAAAAATCATCTTTACTAAAAGATGCATTTGTATATTCTGAGTTCAGGCATACTAAACTCCATCTTTCAATCTTGTACCAATGGGAAGTTATACTATAAGATGTTATAAATAAACTCCCATTCTATCCTAAGGGGCAGATAGCCTTTCCATAGTGAAAAACGAATTACACTGTGGTTCTCTATCAGGACATTTCACACACATCAGGACATGTCCTACCTTTCACATACACTGCACCCTGCCCACAGGGGTACCTTGGGCCTACCTTAGGGGTGACTCACGTGTAAGAAAAAGGAAGGCTAGTTCTTTGGCAGTACCAAACTGCGCACAGACACTGCAGTGGCAGGTCTGAAACCTTTTTAAAGGCTGCTTGTGTGGGTGGCACAATCAGTGCTGCAGGCCCACTAGCAGCATTTGACTTACAGGCCCTGGGCACACACAGTGCACTGTACTAGGGACTTAGAAGTAAATCAAATAAGCCAATCATGGAAACACCAATCCATAATAACAATTTACACAGAGAGCATATGCACTTGAGCACTGACCAGCAGTGGTAAAGTGCCCAGAGTCCTAAAACCAACAAAAACAGGAGGCCAAAAAGCAAAAAGTCTGGGGATAAACCCCGCTGAAAAAGCCATGTCTAACACACATTATGTCTCTCAGATTAGAATAATGCACTTCCTTACACTGTTTGTTTTCCATATTGAGACCACCAGAAAGTTTCCAAATGGCATATTGAGTATTATTAGCCACTGAGGACCAGGGTGACAACAGTTTACTCATTGCCAATGTATGTGGGCCCTGTGCCACATGAAGGTACTGATTGTGACACAGAGTCAACGAGAAGAGCCCGGGTAGGGGTGACAGCGCAAGCCTGGGATGCTGAAAGGTCAGTGTCCTGCAGATGTCCACAAGCCAGAGATGTCAACTCACCTTGTGTGTCTGAGAGGACCCACATCAACTCAGCCCATTCTATCAAGTCCTCTGCCAGTTTATCATCTCTCCTACTTGCTGCATATGAGACTCCTCCACTGTTCCCCATTCCAGTACATCCCGGATCCAAGCCCCTCTAGGAGGCACTTTAAAACTTGCCCAATGGATAGCAATGTTCCTCTTCACCATGATCGAGCCCATTCTAAAGAATATTCCATCTCTTCCGTTTCCTTCTACCAGCTTTCGGGATGATGCCTAAAATGTAATTCTCCAGAGTGGGAGTCGCACCCCCAGAATGCATTCACATGCATATTAAGTGCAGGGTGGCACTGTGCACCTCGGGCAATCACGAAGGAAAATTGCAAGATTTTAACAGTATCTAGTTCTTAACACTATCAAATCCAAGGTCACCACAGGTCCATACATGAATCAGTCAACCATGCCTTACACAATGCCTTACCTCACACTATTTCATGCATTCTTTTCTCAGTGGTGAAACCATACATCTTTAGGGCTTCAAAAAAGAATTGCACTCAAAATTAATTTGCATTTGTTTTTTAATTGTAGCTAAATGATCAAGGTTTTTGAAAGTTTTTCAGTATAAAACAAGCAATACACATTTATTAGACTAAAATATTACTCAGATTTCAGGCATAAAAAAATGACATAATCTTCACACGTTTTAAAATATAAACAGTCACTGTAAACTGTTGTAAACCATAACGCTTTGAGCTTCTGACAACGACAAACTTTATTTTCCTCTTTGTTACAGAAGAAATATTAGATAAAACACAAACATGTATTTAATTTTTGGTCAAAAGCTGAATTGCACAAGATAAAAGGAATGGGTAAGGTTGTTACATGAAGTCCCAAATGTATAGTTTTTATTTTGTTTGTATAGCTTGATTTGTCAAGTGCATGAAATGTTTTTTTAATACAATGAAAAGATGGGTCCATTCTGACTGATGGGTTATTCTGACATCCTGTTATGTAACTCAAGCAATTTCTCGATTGTTTAATTTCACAAGCAAGCCCTATATATATTCAGTAGCAATCGTGCTTCATTCCCAAATGTTTTGTAGTGTTCAATTATCAATCATTTTCTATCAAAGCCACTTAGATAATTTTCAGATTATAGTTGCTGCGCATTTGTTTTTAAATGTTGAGTGTCAGTCAGAACCACCCTACAGTCTCCTACTGCTTTGAAAGAGACTGATTTAAGTGGACATTTCCAAGCTGGAACTTGTAGCCTTCAATGATGATGTGAATGCTGGGCTCCCTTTTCAGGAGGTGCTGACAGATAGTCCGCAGACCTTAGACTGCAGTGTCATGGTACAGCATGCGAGGTTTGTAAACACAGCTTCAGTGACAGTACTGTATAGTTTTGCTTTCATGGTTGTATGGAAACGTTTCTTGTCAGGGCTTGAAGCTGTTCTGTAGAAATGCTAGTTCCAAGTATCCTGACTCCATTTTTCTATGTTTTAGTTGCATAAAATGATTAGATTTAGCAAGAGAAGTTAAAATGAGTACAATGCATTTTACCCAAAAATTTGTGAGTGCTTGGAAAGCATTTATTACTCCGGTGGCACTTTCTTTCTGCCCCAGTGTCAGAACACCAAATATGGCTCTGAAATCCAACTCCTACACACCCTATCTCAGGCTACCTACAGAATGTTCACGTAAGCCCGTATTGACTATAAGGATACAGACCATATGCCATGTTAATTCATACACCCCGTGCCCCATGTAAAAACAATAGAGATAGTCTCCACAATAGGCCTCTCTCAACATCACCCACCCTTACAGCCAATTCCCTTCCTATATCCTTTGAATACACATCACTCACAGTCCTTGCCCTGTCAATTCTCACACTGCTCCAGTGAACTGTCCGTAAAGTGACCTCGGATCAGTCTTCTACACACATCATTCCTGTCCTTTGCAACCCAAATTTTAACTTAGGTTTCAGTATGTTTTATTCACTTTTACAACATTTATATGGGCATAACAATTTGGAACACGATGGAACTGCCTCTTCCTTCTCTAAAACGACCAATCTCCCCGCTACTCCTTCCCCTTTAAGACCTCTTCCAAGACCTCCTCATAGACCAGGGTCTCAGCAGAATGCTCTTTATGACCACCTCTTTGGGCCCATCACAACTAGTCCAGCTAAGTACTCCTTCGCCCAGAACTGATTTTAGCACTGGTGGTGCCCTGTGCGACAATCTTTGTAGGTGGCCCTCAACAACCATTTTTGTGTTGAGATTAACAATGCATCCAACTTCACACTGGGTTAGACTGACACCACACTACCACGTTTCATATGCAAGCAATGAACCCCAACCGCATACTTTCCTGCATATTGGTGTGAGAAGGTGACACGCCACAGAGAGCTGTGGCCTGACAATGCCTCCGACCACACTCCCTGCTGCACTCTGAAGCTGGGATGCAACCAAGCTCTGTGTACTGCAGGCTGACAATCCTCCCACCTCTAACCACTGATCCCGCTGCCACAGTGAGCAGGCGAGCTCTTGCTGCTCACCCGGGCAAGGCCATCATATTCTGACGCCATGTTATCCACAGAAGTACACACTTTGCTGAACATTCGTGCTAGGCTGTCAAGAGCCTACAGCATACTCTGGGCTTATGTTGCCTCTTGCCATATACCTGCTGATAACTGTGGCAGACTATCAAAAAAAGCAGAGCCTTTTGAGTTACTGCTGCTTGTAGAGAACCAGAGACGGCGTTTTCACTCAAAAGTGGTTGTAGACGTAGTCTTGATACCAAATGCTTCAGACCTTTGAATAAGATTTGCACACATTTCTCATACTGTCAGTGGCGTCGTGGAGTTGGGAGGAGGTTATGGAGCCCATGCCCCAGGTGCATTCCTCCTGGCCCCCCTTTCTGTCCACCACCACAGTTGTTAATAATTACAAAGCTCTGAGGGCCTGATGTACAAGATTTCCATTCATATCACATGGCGCACCAACGTTTTACGAATGGAAAGCAAATTTGCAAACCAACCTGTACTAACAGGTTGGTCCACAAAATCTTGAATCATAATTGGTCACAATGGAACCTATCTCATCAATGTTAATGAGGTAGGTCAAAAAATTGCAACTCACTATGATTGGATGCCATCACAGGGATGTCAGCAGACCACCATCTCTGTGATCAGATTTTAAGTAAAGAGATTATAGAGAACAATGGTCCCTATACTCACAGCAATACTTTTTTAATGAAAGAGAAAATGAAAACAAAAGAGTATTTAATAATACAAAAACCAAAATTAAACTTTAAGAAATCTAATAATTACAAAAGGAATTTCAGTGATGTGTAAAACCTTCCTTGGTGCTCAGGGAGTCATGATATTTAAATGTGAATTTAGTAAAGGGTGTATCACACTTGAGTTACATGAAAGCGGCCCATATATTACAGATTATTTATATTTATACAGGCCCATCAATATTGTTGATGGCATTTTGATCCAGTACAATTATGGGATCATTATCAGGAATCAGGACTCTAATCAATGTAAGCCAGAGTGGTTACTAAAGGGTATGGGAAAAACAAAGAAGAGGAGACACATATAAATGAAATTATATAACCAAAACATAAATTCAAAAACAACACACACATTAAATACAGTGATACATTGGAATACAGTTCCCAATTGTTATATTGTATCTTCAATGCTTACTAGATTGGCAAAATACTCACACTGAGGATCCACCAGGGCAATAGAGGTAAGGGAGTATTTGGAGAAAAAGACGATACAGGAAAGTTGAGAGAGTAGATGGAGAAAGGAGGTGGGACAGATGAAAACCGTCACCTGATCTATTAATTTGGCTCACCAATAGTAGACTGAATAGTGAGTGGATCCCTGAGAGATAAGATTACTCTACTCCGGCTGGAGAAGCCTAGATTAGGTTAAAATGAGGAGTATATCCAATTCGACTAGAAAACGTAGGACTGCTGGAATGACTAAGAAAAATCCAAATAAGAAGTACCTTGTATTGAGAAGGTTTGTCCTTATCCTTGTGCCAGTGAAGATAAAATCTGCTTAGTAAAGGCTAATCGTATTGATATCGGCGTGCTTGCAGTGCTATGGCTCTGCAGCACCTCCGACTGTGGATAACCAAGGACGCAATTGGACGGCATAGAAATAGGACAGGGATAATGGCGGCCTTATTGTTAAGAGAGGTGGTCATAGTGATCATAACAAACAGGCGGTCACATTGAAAGGATACGAGAATGGAGACCTCAACTGGTGCTGAGTGGTCCATTAGGAAAAAGGGGGGCTGTCACGAAATAGGGGCAAGAGTGTACCCATAATGGAACAATAGTAACATATTCGTAAGGAATAGCCTAAGAACATGTATATTTTAAGGCGTAATGTCAAATTAACCTAACGTACCACCTAGACAGTTAATGAAATATGCAAAACACACAAGATGATGGACGGAATGTTGCACAATGGCAAACATTCACCCCCAGTCACAGATCTGGGTTTAATCCATCGTTATTTTGCTTCACCACGCCACCCCAGTTCAGACATGGCCATATGCAAATCAGTCTTGACCCTGTGCCTCATGGGAACAGTCCAGACCGAACTGCCAAGCCATGTCTTCCTGAACCGGAATCAAGCATCCTAGGACCGGTTTCGGGCATTCAGCCTTCATCAGCCAGGATAGCCTGACTCCAGTGGCGCAGTGAGCACGGGACCCACGTCTGGGCATACCCTTCCCACTTGGGGCGAATTGCAAAACACACAAGATGATGGACGGAATGTTGCACAATGGCAAACATTCACCCCCAGTCACAGATCTGGGTTTAATCCATCGTTATTTTGCTTCACCACGCCACCCCAGTTCAGACATGGCCATATGCAAATCAGTCTTGACCCTGTGCCTCATGGGAACAGTCCAGACCGAACTGCCAAGCCATGTCTTCCTGGACCGGAATCAAGCATCCTAGGACCGGTTTCGGGCATTCAGCCTTCATCAGCCAGGATAGCCTGACTCCAGTGGCGCAGTGAGCACGGGACCCACGTCTGGGCATACCCTTCCCACTTGGGGCGAATTGCAAAACACACAAGATGATGGACGGAATGTTGCACAATGGCAAACATTCACCCCCAGTCACAGATCTGGGTTTAATCCATCGTTATTTTGCTTCACCACGCCACCCCAGTTCAGACATGGCCATATGCAAATCAGTCTTGACCCTGTGCCTCATGGGAACAGTCCAGACCGAACTGCCAAGCCATGTCTTCCCTGGACCGGAATCAAGCATCCTAGGACCGGTTTCGGGCATTCAGCCTTCATCAGCCAGGATAGCCTGACTCCAGTGGCGCAGTGAGCACGGGACCCACGTCTGGGCATACCCTTCCCACTTGGGGCGAATTGCAAAACACACAAGATGATGGACGGAATGTTGCACAATGGCAAACATTCACCCCCAGTCACAGATCTGGGTTTAATCCATCGTTATTTTGCTTCACCACGCCACCCCAGTTCAGACATGGCCATATGCAAATCAGTCTTGACCCTGTGCCTCATGGGAACAGTCCAGACCGAACTGCCAAGCCATGTCTTCCCTGGACCGGAATCAAGCATCCTAGGACCGGTTTCGGGCATTCAGCCTTCATCAGCCAGGATAGCCTGACTCCAGTGGCGCAGTGAGCACGGGACCCACGTCTGGGCATACCCTTCCCACTTGGGGCGAATTGCAAAACACACAAGATGATGGACGGAATGTTGCACAATGGCAAACATTCACCCCCAGTCACAGATCTGGGTTTAATCCATCGTTATTTTGCTTCACCACGCCACCCCAGTTCAGACATGGCCATATGCAAATCAGTCTTGACCCTGTGCCTCATGGGAACAGTCCAGACCGAACTGCCAAGCCATGTCTTCCCTGGACCGGAATCAAGCATCCTAGGACCGGTTTCGGGCATTCAGCCTTCATCAGCCAGGATAGCCTGACTCCAGTGGCGCAGTGAGCACGGGACCCACGTCTGGGCATACCCTTCCCACTTGGGGCGTATTGCAAAACACACAAGATGATGGACGGAATGTTGCACAATGGCAAACATTCACCCCCAGTCACAGATCTGGGTTTAATCCATCGTTATTTTGCTTCACCACGCCACCCCAGTTCAGACATGGCCATATGCAAATCAGTCTTGACCCTGTGCCTCATGGGAACAGTCCAGACCGAACTGCCAAGCCATGTCTTCCCTGGACCGGAATCAAGCATCCTAGGACCGGTTTCGGGCATTCAGCCTTCATCAGCCAGGATAGCCTGACTCCAGTGGCGCAGTGAGCACGGGACCCACGTCTGGGCATACCCTTCCCACTTGGGGCGAATTGCAAAACACACAAGATGATGGACGGAATGTTGCACAATGGCAAACATTCACCCCCAGTCACAGATCTGGGTTTAATCCATCGTTATTTTGCTTCACCACGCCACCCCAGTTCAGACATGGCCATATGCAAATCAGTCTTGACCCTGTGCCTCATGGGAACAGTCCAGACCGAACTGCCAAGCCATGTCTTCCCTGGACCGGAATCAAGCATCCTAGGACCGGTTTCGGGCATTCAGCCTTCATCAGCCAGGATAGCCTGACTCCAGTGGCGCAGTGAGCACGGGACCCACGTCTGGGCATACCCTTCCCACTTGGGGCGAATTGCAAAACACACAAGATGATGGACGGAATGTTGCACAATGGCAAACATTCACCCTCAGTCACAGATCTGGGTTTAATCCATCGTTATTTTGCTTCACCACGCCACCCCAGTTCAGACATGGCCATATGCAAATCAGTCTTGACCCTGTGCCTCATGGGAACAGTCCAGACCGAACTGCCAAGCCATGTCTTCCCTGGACCGGAATCAAGCATCCTAGGACCGGTTTCGGGCATTCAGCCTTCATCAGCCAGGATAGCCTGACTCCAGTGGCGCAGTGAGCACGGGACCCACGTCTGGGCATACCCTTCCCACTTGGGGCGAATTGCAAAACACACAAGATGATGGACGGAATGTTGCACAATGGCAAACATTCACCCCCAGTCACAGATCTGGGTTTAATCCATCGTTATTTTGCTTGCCAAGCCATGTCTTCCCTGGACCGGAATCAAGCATCCTAGGACCGGGTCCCGTGCTCACTACGCCACTGGAGTCAAGCTATCCTGGCTGATGAAGGCTGATAGCCTGAAACCGGTCCTAGGATGCTTGATTCCGGTCCAGGGAAGACGTGGCTTGGCAGTTCGGTCTGGACTGTTCCCATGAGGCACAGGGTCAAGACTGATTTGCATATGTCTATGTCTGAACTGGGGTGGCGTGGTGAAGCAAAATAACGATGGATTAAACCCAGATCTGTGACTGGGGGTGAATGTTTGCCAATGTGCAGCATTCCGTCCATCATCTTGTGTGTTTTGCATTTCGCCCTAAGTGGGAAGGGTATGCCCAGACGTGGGTCCCGTGCTCACTACGCCAATGGAGTCAAGCTATCCTGGCTGATGAAGGCTGATAGCCTGAAACCGGTCCTAGGATGCTTGATTCCGGTCCAGGGAAGACGTGGCTTGGCAGTTCGGTCTGGACTGTTCCCATGAGGCACAGGGTCAAGACTGATTTGCATATGTCTATGTCTGAACTGGGGTGGCGTGGTGAAGCAAAATAACGATGGATTAAACCCAGATCTGTGACTGGGGGTGAATGTTTGCCAATGTGCAGCATTCCGTCCATCATCTTGTGTGTTTTGCATTTCGCCCTAAGTGGGAAGGGTATGCCCAGACGTGGGTCCCGTGCTCACTACGCCACTGGAGTCAAGCTATCCTGGCTGATGAAGGCTGATAGCCTGAAACCGGTCCTAGGATGCTTGATTCCGGTCCAGGGAAGACGTGGCTTGGCAGTTCGGTCTGGACTGTTCCCATGAGGCACAGGGTCAAGACTGATTTGCATATGTCTATGTCTGAACTGGGGTGGCGTGGTGAAGCAAAATAACGATGGATTAAACCCAGATCTGTGACTGGGGGTGAATGTTTGCCAATGTGCAGCATTCCGTCCATCATCTTGTGTGTTTTGCATTTCGCCCTAAGTGGGAAGGGTATGCCCAGACGTGGGTCCCGTGCTCACTACGCCACTGGAGTCAAGCTATCCTGGCTGATGAAGGCTGATAGCCTGAAACCGGTCCTAGGATGCTTGATTCCGGTCCAGGGAAGACGTGGCTTGGCAGTTCGGTCTGGACTGTTCCCATGAGGCACAGGGTCAAGACTGATTTGCATATGTCTATGTCTGAACTGGGGTGGCGTGGTGAAGCAAAATAACGATGGATTAAACCCAGATCTGTGACTGGGGGTGAATGTTTGCCAATGTGCAGCATTCCGTCCATCATCTTGTGTGTTTTGCATTTCGCCCTAAGTGGGAAGGGTATGCCCAGACGTGGGTCCCGTGCTCACTACGCCACTGGAGTCAAGCTATCCTGGCTGATGAAGGCTGATAGCCTGAAACCGGTCCTAGGATGCTTGATTCCGGTCCAGGGAAGACGTGGCTTGGCAGTTCGGTCTGGACTGTTCCCATGAGGCACAGGGTCAAGACTGATTTGCATATGTCTATGTCTGAACTGGGGTGGCGTGGTGAAGCAAAATAACGATGGATTAAACCCAGATCTGTGACTGGGGGTGAATGTTTGCCAATGTGCAGCATTCCGTCCATCATCTTGTGTGTTTTGCATTTCGCACCTAAGTGGGAAGGGTATGCCCAGACGTGGGTCCCGTGCTCACTACGCCACTGGAGTCAAGCTATCCTGGCTGATGAAGGCTGATAGCCTGAAACCGGTCCTAGGATGCTTGATTCCGGTCCAGGGAAGACGTGGCTTGGCAGTTCGGTCTGGACTGTTCCCATGAGGCACAGGGTCAAGACTGATTTGCATATGTCTATGTCTGAACTGGGGTGGCGTGGTGAAGCAAAATAACGATGGATTAAACCCAGATCTGTGACTGGGGTGAATGTTTGCCAATGTGCAGCATTCCGTCCATCATCTTGTGTGTTTTGCATTTCGCCCTAAGTGGAAGGGTATGCCCAGACGTGGGTCCCGTGCTCACTACGCCACTGGAGTCAAGCTATCCTGGCTGATGAAGGCTGATAGCCTGAAACCGGTCCTAGGATGCTTGATTCCGGTCCAGGGAAGACGTGGCTTGGCAGTTCGGTCTGGACTGTTCCCATGAGGCACAGGGTCAAGACTGATTTGCATATGTCTATGTCTGAACTGGGGTGGCGTGGTGAAGCAAAATAACGATGGATTAAACCCAGATCTGTGACTGGGGGTGAATGTTTGCCAATGTGCAGCATTCCGTCCATCATCTTGTGTGTTTTGCATTTCGCCCTAAGTGGGAAGGGTATGCCCAGACGTGGTCCCGTGCTCACTACGCCACTGGAGTCAAGCTATCCTGGCTGATGAAGGCTGATAGCCTGAAACCGGTCCTAGGATGCTTGATTCCGGTCCAGGGAAGACGTGGCTTGGCAGTTCGGTCTGGACTGTTCCCATGAGGCACAGGGTCAAGACTGATTTGCATATGTCTATGTCTGAACTGGGGTGGCGTGGTGAAGCAAAATAACGATGGATTAAACCCAGATCTGTGACTGGGGGTGAATGTTTGCCAATGTGCAGCATTCCGTCCATCATCTTGTGTGTTTTGCATTTCGCCCTAAGTGGGAAGGGTATGCCCAGACGTGGGTCCCGTGCTCACTACGCCACTGGAGTCAAGCTATCCTGGCTGATGAAGGCTGATAGCCTGAAACCGGTCCTAGGATGCTTGATTCCGGTCCAGGGAAGACGTGGCTTGGCAGTTCGGTCTGGACTGTTCCCATGAGGCACAGGGTCAAGACTGATTTGCATATGTCTATGTCTGAACTGGGGTGGCGTGGTGAAGCAAAATAACGATGGATTAAACCCAGATCTGTGACTGGGGGTGAATGTTTGCCAATGTGCAGCATTCCGTCCATCATCTTGTGTGTTTTGCAGTTAATGAAATATGCCACATTGTTGGTGTTACAATTGGAAACATTCTTGAGACTGATTGTGGTTTTACCATGGGTGAATTCTTTAGATTCAATGGTAAGAGAGCAGACACTGCACTGTCTGTACTTGTAAGGTCCTAGCAGAGGTGGTAGACCCCACAAATCAATAAGGTCCGGGGAGGGTTATTTGATGGAATTGCTGCATGGAGCAGGTGGTCTTTGTGATTTTTACCTTTCTCAAATGGAAAAAGAAGGCTTTCATGTGTAAGGTCTCCAGCTGTAAGTATGCTCCAGTGCTTTTGATTAGATTTCATGACCAAGTTGGGGAAAGCTTGTTACACACACTACGTTAGTGCATACCTATAGTTGGATACCTACCTCCCAAATGTAGAGAGATGTGTAGCTTGATAACCCTGTTAGTTCTTGAAGCCCATGGGATACCCCAAAATACTCTACCACTCTATGTGTGATCAACCAGGTACCAACCTTTTGCTATCTCTTTTCTGTGACAAATTAAGGAGATAACACAAATGTAAAGTATTGTAGCATTTAAATTAGTCTGGAATTTAGTTCCCAGCCCCCCCCGAGGATGAAGCATGCATTGTGCTCTGCCTACCCATGCTATTTTCGTCTGCCATAAAAAGTCAGAGCTAAGTCTTTGATGCTTTGCCAGATGATTGATTTCGCATAAAGTGGCACTGTTTGAGAGACATACAGATTCATGTTAGCATGGACATTTTTGAATGCAGCAATAAAGCCTACTGAGGAGAGTGACCTATAATTCTCGATGGCCAGCTTAGCTCTAAATAGATCTTGTAAGTGACAAAGGTGATATCTTTAGCTCTTGATGGATCCCTCTGATTTACTACGGTTGATCCTAAGACCTGAAAGTAGTTGGTAAGGTTGTAGTTACTGCATTAGCATGGGAAACAATTCACAATGTCTATCATTAATAACAACTTATCGTCTGGACACATGGTGAGCTTACGCTCATCCCCACCGAGTCTCGGCCACTAATTCTTTTGCCTGCTTTAGAGGAGGAGCGAATGAGCAACCTTGCTTTGTAACTGTCCTTATGTGCATTTATTGTGATAAGCTACCATTGAGCTGCACACAAGATCCTGGTGCTTGACATCCTATTAGCATGCTTCCCAAAAAACACACTTCCTAGAACTCATTAAGAACAGCACCCCCTCATAAAATCCCAGTCACCTCTGCTGTATTATTTTCCATCCTCTAAAAACACTAATTCTGACTTCTGTTTGCCTCTGCACCTATGATCTTAGAATGTATCACTTTTTTGCGTCGTCCCTTGATTGCCTACCAGTAGGAGATCTCCTTGTTTGCCTACCAGTGATAAAACCTGCTTGGTTGGGATGCACAAATTATGTCACTATTCATTGGAATAAGCATGCAAAAATCTTTTGTTATTAATTTTACCTCAATACTGAGTAGTATGACCTGTCTTTAGGAAGTACAATTGGGTGTGTTGCTTGTTCGGTTTAAGTAAGAGAAAAGTGGGGCCTCTGACATTGATGGAGTGTCCTCCCCCTCCCGGATCGCCTCTCAGAAGACCCTAAGGAACACTAGTAGCAACTGCATGCTGAATGTATTTTTGAAAGCTAATGTGAAGCCATCCAACCCCTGTGCCTTGGATTCTTTGAGACCATCACTGGCCTCCTGGATCTCCTTTTTAGATGTAAATAGTTCCAATTTGTGCCTATCAGCTTTTGACTTATGTGCAGTACCACTTTAAATTGCTATTCTCACTGACCCATCATGTCCATGTGGTCTTGAGCATACAGGTCCCTATGGCAGCATTGAAAGTACGAAGCTTTCTCTGTCTCCCTGCTTTTGATGAACTATCGTAGTCTTTGATATAATTTATGTAGATAGTGCTTGCTTTGCTTGGAGCAGATTGGCCAGTAACTTACCTGGCTTGTTAACTCTCTCAAACAAGCATTTTTCTAATTTGATAAGTATTAGACCTGTCAGTCTTAGGGTGATCTTCCCCAAAACTTTCTGCCATCCCCCTCCAGTTTTTTTACTGATCTCGTTTTTGCTGGCCTTAAGACTCTGCACACTTTGCCACTACTAACCAGTGCTAAAGTGCATGTGCTCACTCCTTAAAACATGTAACATTAGCTTATCCTCAATTGGCATATTTAATTTACTTGTAAGTCCCTAGTAAAGTGGCACTACAAATGATCAGGCCTGTAAATTAAATGCTACTAGTGGGCCTGCAGCACTGATAGTGCCATCCACTTAAGAAGCCCTTTAAACATATCTCAGGCCTGATATTGCAGCCTGTGTGTGCAGTTTTAAACTGCCATGTCGATCTGGCAAAGTTAACTTTTTTGCCAGGCCCAAACCGTCAGTTTTCATACATATGTCACTTCTAGGGTAGGCCCTGGACAGCCGAGAGGGCAGGGAGCAATGTATTTGAAGAACATGTACGTTTTGGTTTTACATGTCCTGGTAGTAAAAAATGACTTACATTCGTTTTTCACTACTGCAAGGCCTACCTCTCCCATAGACTATTATTGGAGTTACTTTATTACATTTAATAAGCTGTAGTTTCCAAATGGGAGCAGGTACCCAGTTAATGTTTGGTGTCTTTGGAATTGTAATGAAAAATCCTAGTTTATGGTGAAGTTGGATTTTAAGTTACAATTGTGAAAATGCTACTTTTAGAAAGCTCCAACAAACACACAAATTCCAAAACTGACTCTCCTTTATAATCTGCAATGCATCCAAGAACTCTATAGTCAATAAAAGTGATCACTATTTAATCTTTATACAGCATCTAACCAACACTTTTATTTTTGGTTTGTGTCACACATAAAAAAAAACATATCCAGTTAATCAACAATATCTTTTGTCCCTCCCACCAACAAAAAAATATGAACACTTCAGTAGATACAGACAAAATCAATTCACACAAATACATACATAAAAAAATACTCAACACAAAAAACATAAATACAAAACATCAATTAGCAGTTCTTATTTTACAATGTTCAGAGCACTACCAAAAGGGAAATATATTTCAATACCCTGTGAAACAAATTAACAAAATTCAGCTGCTCTCTGATTTTTTGGACAATGAGCCTCTGCCTGCACCTGACTTCTTGCACCAGTGTGGAAAACTAGCTGCAATGGTTGTTAGCATCAGCTGAAGCCATTTTGTTTTTGGCAGCCATTTTAGTTAGCCATGTGCTCGCCATGTGCTTTCTCCCTCTTCACTGTTGCCTGCTCTTGTATTTCACTTGAGTCAGGAACTATAATTAACTCCTTCAGTACTGAGCCAGAGCACTGCACATGCTCAGAAAGGCCTAGCTGCTAGAATGCACCTGCTCTTAGAGTAACTGTCAGGCTATTTTAACTAATGTCAGCAATATTGTAAACCCTCCCACTCTGTTGACTAAGCAATTCTTATGTATCCTTATTTGTAACTAGCTATTCATGTGTATACTTGTACCGCCTCTTTTTGAGTCTACATGCTAACTCAGGGTAAACTGGGCATAAAAGACCCAGGATCTTTGTACTCCTTAGACTGTCTCCTACAGTGGCCTGCGGGTACTGTATTGACACAGTCTCCCTCATGTGAGGTTAATAAAGTTGTTATTTTGATATTCCAGCTTCCGTGCCAATCTCTTCTTTGTTGGTTTAAGGACCAGGTGCATCAGTGAACCCCTAAAAAGGTTTTTTTTCTACAAATTGGCGCCCGAACGTGGGACTCATCGGAGACGCGGCTATCCAAGGGAGTGGTCTTGACGGAAGGCAGGAATCTACTGAGGAGGTACCCTGCATGAGGAGACCCTTTGTCTTTGCAGACCAACGTGTTTTCCCGATCTGACCCTCCAGGTGTTGGCCGCTCCCGACTGAGATCTTCTTAGGTGTTAGTATTTTAAAATGACCGTTAGAATTTTGCAGGTGGAGGTTGGAGACTTTGGTTTGGTAAGGTTGCTGTAGCAACACTTTTGTTTGGATTAGCTTGGCCAAGATTTTGGTTTGTTTGTTTGTTTGCTGCAGCAAATGAAGGCAGGTAATGAGGAGATTTTTCTCTAACTTTGAAAACTTGAACGGCACAAATTGTGTTAAGTGTCACTTGGAGTATAATATTATATATGCTATAATATTCTTGGCATGCCTGCTCCTAGCACACTTCGTAGAAAGTGTTGCTGTCTTGGAGGTACCAATATGGATTTAGGAAGTACTCAGCTGACTCCCTAAGAGGGGATACCTAAATGGGTTTAGGTATATTAAAAATGGTATTTCTTCCATGATGACTAGTACACTATGGAATAAATATATATATAAAAGGATCCTGATCTGCGCACAACTGGTAATTTGGTGTATGATTGGAAAAGGTTTTGAGGCGCGAGCCTGTCTTTTTGAACATGGCAGTCTTTTGGCTGTCTATTTGTCTTGGTGTAATCTCTGTACCTTTTTTTAGAGTCCTTTCGTTTGTAAATATGACTTACAATTGGTATTTACAAATGATTTGGTTTGAGTAGTTTGTGGGCTGTCTCTTGCTTTTGTCTTAAGTGTTGATTTGTGGGTTAATTGTTTTTTTGAGTGTCCATGTGGTTGTGGATTGACACCGGTGGTGCTGCTTGAAAGTACTTGTTTCAGTAAGTAGTGACTCTGTTTTTTGTGTGAGAATGGCTTGCTTTAATAAGCAGTGTTGTGTGCTCTGAGTGTGTGGCCCCCTTCTTGAAAATGTCTGGAATGAGCTCAATTTGTTTCTTTGTCGTCATTCTGTTATGCAAATGTCATTGAAAGAACTACATTTTAAAAATTCAAGGAATGAATTATGTAACATATGCTAAATAGCTGCACGCTACCATTAGAAGTAAAACAGTAACAGACTATAGATGTGTAAATATTGCCACAATGGTAAAGAGACATTAGAATTAACACTCAATAGGGAAAAAATAGGCCTCATAGAAAGAATAAAAAAACGAATTTGTGTGCTTTGCATAACTAAGACTGAATATAAAATGTTACAGCATTATCCTTAAGGTATTAATATTAAAAGGCATTCACATCATCTGAGTAATTGGTTGCTGCTGAAATAAACGCGCCTTTTTTTCACATTACAAGACGATAGATTTGTGCCGGCTTGGAATGCCTATGTTTTAAATAGACTGCACCGTGCTCAAATTTCCAGCACCAGGAAAAGAGCTTTTAAAACAGCTGTTCAAAGCTGTCTGTACCGAAGGAAGCTGTCTGACAAAACAGACGGAGATCAAACTTTTTCAGGACATTACAATACAGCAAAGGGTTTTTCTCCTGAAAAAGGCGTGGAAATTGAGGCTTGCTGGTCGTAAAAGCACAGCTGAGTAAACAACACATGGCTATGCCCGGCCACAAGCTACAGATCCAGCACGTGCGTTAAAGACTACTGATTTTAAAAGTTACAAACACAGCTTCATTATTTTGGATAAAATAGAAAGGATTAAAAGCAGGGATTTTCTTTCTTGTTGCTTTTCTAAATAAGCATATCTGTGGTTCTGATGGTAAATAATTACTGCCCTTTAAAAAGTGCAACAAACTATTTTATGTTTCAGTACAGCTTCTGTGCTTAGTGTTATAAATACATGCATTTAAAGGCAAAAGGAAAGGAATGAGGTGTGCTTTTCATATGTGGAAACATTAAAAGAGTTAGTGATCATTATTAAAAAAAATAAAAAATTATTAACAATAATTGCACTAAAATCGTTTTTTCTTTTGATCTTTATAATGTCTAATGATCCTACTGTGACAAATATATAAGGTCCTAGCATCAAAGTTGAATTTGAGCAGCACTTTACCACAATGTGGGGAGTGAAATGTGAAATTTCACTTTACCCAGGCATATAAAAACTCATTTTATAAGGGTGTACCTTATACATTTCTGACCCCCCACCCCTGGGATATCTAGGGGAGACCCTGGGTGTCCCTAATATGCCAAAACATTGTAGGTTATTCATTTTTAAGTGCCCCTACCACCAAAGTCGAGTTTGGGCACAATTTACTTTTTAAAAGCAGTCCTGGCACCCAGGGCTGTTTTCAAACTGATCTCAGATTTCAGCAGTGCACACATGCAACTGCAGAACAAGCAGCTGGCCTCTAAACTGCTAGAAAGCACATCACACACTGCACACAAATAAAAATAAGTATAAAATAAGACAGCAAAAAGTTACATCCTACCTTTAAAATTATTAGCTCACAGGCACGGAATAGGACTGCTTTTCAGCTGTGCTTCTTCAGAGTTACTTTGAATTGGAAACCGCATGGAAATAGCCTTGCACAGAAATGGGACAACAGGTTTAAGGGGCAGAGGTCGAGTTTTGTATTTAGCAGACCAGCAAAATACCCACAAGGGAGGGGTTTTTCTCATAGGTTTGCTTTGGCACTTCGACCTCGGAAAAGATTCTGAAGGAATGGATGACAGCGCAGAGAGAAAGAGAAGCTTTGCTTATTATTTTTGGCAAAAGACCAGGCAGGTTTTGCGCAGTCATAAGTAGCAAAGGAAAGGCAGTACCGTATGTGGGCCCTGTGTAGAGCACAGCTCTGCCATGTATATAGAAATAATGCTTTTAGTTTAAAGATTACTGTGCAAAGGCTACAATAAGGAGGCAATGAAATTCAGTTTGCATTCATGCGCCCTCATGTTACACTAGTACAATTGCTAAAGGAATTGGTAGTTGGTTATTAATGTTTTCTAGTTAGCTAAATGTGCTATTTACCTCCTACAAGTTTGTTTGTGCCCAGCTGCCAAAAATAGGGGTAAATAGTGTCGACAGAAGGTCACCTGTTTCAGGTTACCTGCTGTCGAATGAGGGGAAGAGATTAGAGAGATTAGCTCCTGGGCAAATTAAGGGTAACTACAATTAAGTAATACATTGTCATTTTTCTTGATTTTTATGCTCTCTCTCTCTCTCTCTTTTTCTCACTCTCTCTTGAGCCTGTCTAAGTTGTCTAGGAACGGCCATGAGACGTTTAATTGACTATTCAGTAATACTGTTTTAAAATTGTTAAGATTAATAAAATGAATAACAAATACGCCATGTTACTGCCCATCCTGTCTGATGACATTATGAAAGGATGAGTAGTCTAGATTGATGTTCCCTTATTTGACCTTTAAAGGGGAACTATATGTGGGTAGTTTTTGTTCTGAAATTCTCAGGTGTTAACACCATTATTGTTTGTTATTTTTATGCTACATACAGTTTTGCAAAGGCATTATTAGTCTCTTATTAGTCTGTGTAATTGAGCTGACAGGATCCCTGTTAAATTAGCAGTTTTAGAATTTCCCGCTGCGCCTATAATATGAGAGCATGGTCCTAAGCGTAAAATGTAGGTGTTTTTACGTAAGAAAAATCATTTTAGAAGTGTCTGCAGTCCTGTACAAGTAGTGAAAGGTTATAACTTATGAAACACAAGCTTGTTAAGACTAGAAGCACAAAAGAATGCTTGTTCTAAAAATTCCCTTTCTTGAGGTTCTTCAGATGAATAATATAGGAATATACAAATGTAAGGATTTAGAGTATGTCCGTATTGTTTTTCTTTTTCCCTCAGAATTTAGTAAATAAACATAGACTTCCTTGGCTGCTTCAAATAGTGTAACGTTTTACTCCTGTCAGTTCACCAAAAGTTCCTTTTGTACTCACTAATAGGTCCAGGGTTGTTTTTACTCTCAGATAGATGAAGTGGTTCTTGGGTGCCTTGCTAATGTATGGGGCGCCCAAGCTAAAAAACAGAAGGTATTTGGAAATAGACTATCCTCTCTGTTGATAGATTATTTGTATGCCTTGTCTAAAGATTTTTTGTTCTGTCCATCAGTAGATATCTGCTGCCCTACAACCATTGCCAGAGGGGCTCGGACATCAGATTCAGCCTGGGGAGTTAGCGCTGATCCAGCTTGGAGTCAAGGTAAAGGGAACCAGCACAGGCATTGCTGGCAACTAGGACCTCAGTGAAGGTAGAAGGCTGAAAGCACTGGGCCTATGGAATGGTGAAGTGTGTACCCCTGCTACTGTCTTGGACGAAAGACGGGGTCACAAATCAGGATGGAGAATTCTTTGTGTGGATCCAGTTTTTGATGCCCAGCTGAGAGAGTCACAGACCGACAAGGACGGCAAGGAGGCTTTTGCTTGAGGTGACCCCCTTTGAAACAAGGGTTGCCTCAGATATCCCAGCATCAGGCCTTTGAGTCCTGGTCCCCAAGTGAATGCAAGTCTGCACCTTTGTTGGTTGATAAGGAGGTGCCTGCGCATACTGGGTACAATCTTTTGGCCCCGACAAAAGAGCAGTGTGCCAGTGGAGCAACACAGGAGTTAGGGAAGGACTTGAGTTCAGGGTACAGGTGCTGTGCCTTTGGTGCCTGTTAGATTAAAGTGAAGAATACTGGTGCACTGCCTGAGACACTGGACAGGATCGTTGAGGGCATTTGCCCCGGAGGGTGATTGCCCTATCCTGAAAGAAGAAACTTTTTTCCTTAAAACTGGGCCGTGATTGTTTTCTTGAGTTGCAAGTTGTGCAGATCCACCGTTGGAAAAGAACTTTAATAGGAGCCTGCCTGTGAGGCTCAGACGGACACAGGGAGAAGACTCCCCTCTGGCTGGTTGTACAGCGGCTTCTATTCTTTTAAGTACTTTTTAGCAATGTACCTCTTTGGTCGTCCCATTTTTGAGGAGGAGCAGCCCTTTGCGGCTCCTCGTCCTAATTCCCATGGCCCCGTTTGTACTTTCTGGTCCCCTGAAGCGAAAATTGTTTTTGTAATGATCCTTGTATTTGCTTTTATATTTGCATTAGGAATGTTTATTCTGCAAGAGAAACGTTTTTTGAACAGTTGATAAATACTACTCTGCCCTCCTCCTGAGCATATCAATTGATACTCTAGCCCTCATAAAAGAATACTGGAAAGGTCTATTAAAAAAATGCTTTTTATTTAAGATATTATATTAGATATGTGTTGTTGGCTATTCTGAAGCTGAAATACATAGGAGCCCTGAAACATAGAATTGGACTGGATGGTTTTGGGATTTACTTTCTGCTTGGGGTTGGAAAAATTGATAGTTCTGCTTGTAATAATAGCCATTATTTTCTCCTGCTATCTGTGTGTTCATTATGACACAATGCTCTGTCCCCCATGTATTTCTACTTGTATCTCACTAGTTAAACAATGTTAAAAATGTAAATGCCCACCTAGCAATGGATCAGGATATTATTGGATTTATGAGGATAAATGTGCAGGATAACTTCCATGCTTCTATTAATTCATAGCGGATGTCTTCAGCTAATGCTAAAACGGCCATCTGTGGAAAACTAGCTGCAATGGTTGTTAGCATCAGCTGAAGCCATTTTGTTTTTGGCAGCCATTTTAGTTACGATAACACGGGGACCCGTTTAGATCCCCATTTGAGCCAGAGCACTGCACATGCTCAGAAAGGCCTAGCTGCTAGAATGCACCTGCTCTTAGAGTAACTGTCAGGCTATTTTAACTAATGTCAGCAATATTGTAAACCCTCCCACTCTGTTGACTAAGCAATTCTTATGTATCCTTATATGTAACTAGCTATTCATGTGTATACTTGTACCGCCTCTTTTTGAGTCTACATGCTAACTCAGCGGTAAACTGGGCATAAAAGACCCAGGATCTTTGTACTCCTTAGACTGTCTCCTACAGTGGCCTGCGGGTACTGTATTGACACAGTCTCCCTCATGTGAGGTTAATAAAGTTGTTATTTTGATATTCCAGCTTCCGTGCCAATCTCTTCTTTGTTGGTTTAAGGACCAGGTGCATCAGTGAACCCCTAAAAAGGTTTTTTTTCTACACCAGGATTCGTATCTTTTGCTACACCAATTGTCCTTTCCCTGGAATTTGAAGTCACTCTATATTTTGAAAAAATTCAATTGTGACAGTAGGCCCACAACAATGGTCAACGCGTTTCGAACCCCCTACATCATCCTTTGCAGGGTTCTCCTCAGGACGTAGAACTGATATCCACTCATGATAACCTCAGATAGCTTGAAGTGTAGGCACTAATGCGGTATTTGGATTCTTACACTGGAAAAAGGGGACAAAGCCCATCTATTCCACCACACACAGTACTCTGCCAGGAAGAAGGACTGCTGAGCTGCCGAAGGACTGTCACTCTGCCAGACTGCTACAATGCTGGACTGCTGCCTTGTTGTACTGCTGCCTTGCTAAGCTGACTCTTAGACCTGGCTTCCCTCATTTCTAACACTGACCTGCTGCCCTTTTGCCTGGGCGAGAAGGACTGGACATGCATCTCTTGAACACAGAACCCCAGAGGGACTCCTAGGGCTAGTTGGCTGGCCTCCTCAGGGACAGAATGCTCCATCAACCTTGCTCCTGCACCTGGACTCTGCCACCTGTGAGTCTACCCTGCCAAGTGGTGCCACTCCAGTCTTGGACCCTTAGAAGTGGGCCGATGGCGCCCTGCCAGCCTCTGTGGAGCCAGCAAAACCGACGCATCTCCTCTGCTGCGGGCGCAACCCCTAGCTGGACCAACGCATCATCGCTGATGTGTGGATTGGAACCACCACAAGGACTCGCATCGCATTAAAGCCCATCGCCACATCGGAGCCGCACCTGGGCAACGCATCTTGAGCATAGGCCCTCGCATCCTTCACAGATGACAAGGCCAGACTCCACATCGCAGCCTTGCAGCTCCTCGAAACTGATGCATCGCCTCGGCTTCGCGACGCACCCTCTACTCCGGACAGTGCATCGCAAACCCTTGTCGACGGAATCTTCAACATCGATGCATCAGGACCTCATACCACAGCATCGGAACTGATGCATCACTTAGACTGCGCGACACATCTTCCATGCCAATCCTCGCAACAGTCCGCCAACCAGGATTTAACGTACTCTGTTCAACGGGCCTTACTGGGTCCTTGTAGCAGGTTCGTGCTCCATAGCCGTAGCCTGAACTTGTGACTTTGTCCCAGTTCGGTGCTACCAGATACCTACAGCTGGCGCTTTACAGCTTTTGGTGCTATTTTCACAAAAATGTTAAAAATTTAATATCTACTGTTCTACAAATTGTATTTTTGTCATTTTGGTCTTGTTTTATTAATTAAAAATTATTCTATTATTCTATATCTGTTGTGGGCTCTTTTTATGGTGTGTTTTCACTGTGTTACTGTTTGAAGTGTTGCAAAAAACAACTCAAAGTTCATTGAAAAATGGTATGCTATTCTTAATAAATGTTCTCTTGATTTAATCTTGCTAATTGTTGAAGAGCTTTCTAAATTACTTGATGAATTAAACAGCGAGATAAACCAAATCAAGCAAGAATTATCCACCAAAATGAATGCTGTCAATTAGTCTAAAACTTTGAATGACATCAATAGCCAACTTGAAAGACATACTCAAGAAATTAATGAACGAAAGATTAGGACATTTAAATGGGATACTATTGACTACAAACTTGGTGAAGTATATAATTGAGTGGAACTATACGCTAAACGACGACAAAACAAACCATCTTACAAAACTTCAGACACTGAAACATCATCAACTGATGGTGAACAGAGTTTAACAAATAAGAGAACCAATGGGCGCAACACACCTGTTGAGTCAATAACCAGTCAAACCTCTCCTTCAACATCAGGACAACAGGGTGCAACCACATCTCAGGTTTCTTTTTTAGGACTGGGTTCACCCACAAACGACAAACCAGGCGGGGGAGAAACAGAAACAGACTTGACCACCACGAAAAGAGTGACCAGGAGTCACAAAACGTGATTAAACAATACTTAGTGATTAATATTTCCTCCTATCAACTTAGTCAAATAGATATGAATACTTTACAAAAGGGAACATCCTTTGTTCCCACTTATCATTCTAACCCTTTGGAGTTAGAAGTAACCTTTTTCAAATTTATGCATACTGTTTGCCTTAGACATTTCTTTGTAAACATAATGGATACTCAACCACCCAGAAATGAAGGCACCTTAAAAGGATTGAGACCTAAGAGTACATATATGGCCCCAGTAAGCCATAACATTTTGGATTCATTC
This sequence comes from Calotriton arnoldi, assembly GCA_963921515.1. Classification (NCBI taxonomy): domain Eukaryota; kingdom Metazoa; phylum Chordata; class Amphibia; order Caudata; family Salamandridae; genus Calotriton; species Calotriton arnoldi. The sequence goes on along the minus strand of CAWUFW010003106.1, from coordinate 135,103 downwards.
GAGACCATAATTAAACATGGAATTCAGAGTTTGTATAAAGGCAAGAGAACAAAACATTCAAATCTCACTGGTAATGAACGTGGAATTCTTGAAGAAATTGCCAATAACCCTGAAATTACATGCAGTAAGCCCGATAAGGGAGGAGCATTGACGATTATGGATTTTCCGTTTTACGAACAAAATGTCAACGAACATGTGTTTGATTCTTTGACTTACATGAAACTTTTTTTTTTTTTTTTGTGTTTATTAGACAGCTTGATCAAGAGCATACATTCCCAAAAGCTGGGCCATCGGAAATCATTTACATGCGAATAATAAAATACAAGCAATTTTTCCATGTTGCAACAGTATATCTAACAACTACCCCAACCACCCCCTCCCCCACCCGGCACTTCATATAATATGGTTGATCCAAAGGTCGCACACACCTTGCATATAAAAACAAGTGTCATATATAGTCCCAAGACATCGAGCTCATATAGTGCACTCATAACATATCTTAATTACTGTAAATCGGGATTCCCTAGAAGGTACCCCGTAAGAGGGGCCCAGAAGTCCTTGGGGTGTGAGGCCTCAGGCAGTTCCTCTGAATATATCCCCAGCTGCTCCTTGCAGTAAATCAAGTCTCAAACCCATTTTTTCAGCGTTGGTATGGTTTTAGCCCCCCAGCACTGTGCCACCGCCCGCTTAGCAAGTAATGACGAGACCGCTACCAGTCTCCGATAGCATGGCTTAAGGGTTTTTACCCACCCCAACAGGCAAACAGCTGGATCGCATAACACAGGCTCCATCACCAAGTCAGTAAGCATTCCCGTGACCCATGTCCAAAAGGCATGTATCCCAGCGCAACCCCATGCCAAATGCAGGAAGTCCGCATCATCCTGACCACAACGCACACAGCAGGCACTCTCACGCAGGCCAAAACGTTTCAACTGGAGCGGCGTGTAATATAACTGGTGCAGGAATTTAAAATGAATAATACGGAGATTACAATTCGCCGTCAAGCGACCAGTGAGCATACAGCAGAACTTCCAAACATCCAGCGTCAGAGCATCCCCAAGTACCGAATGCCATTTGATATAAGAGGGAGGTTGGGGAGGCAAGATGGCGCCTGAGCGGCAGTAGCCCGGCAGAGCTCCGCCGGTCTGGCCCTAATCACAAATTAAATGGCTTCAAACTGCACAGCATCGCGGTAATTCCCCCAAGGGATAACAATACTTACCGGATGATCTCTCTCACAGCCGCATGACTGCCATCCCGACCTCGAGGCAGCGCCGGGATCAGCGCGGCTCACGAAAGACATCACATCCGACGGCTGTATTCCGAGCAGGGAGTCCGGCTGCATTCCGAGCAGGGTGTCCGGCGGATCTAACATCCTCGCTTCACGCAGCCCTGCGGCTGCTCTCCACGACGTGCTGCATTACGCTATCGGCGATCTGGAGACTCCTGACAACAGCACTGGATACAGTACAACGAGGAAACCACCGCTTCAAGACAGTGGATACTTTGTTTCCCGGTATCCAGCAACATCAAAGAGAAGCAAGTAAGGATGTCGGGGCGAGGGGGGAAAACATCGAAAGCGATAAGCAATCAAGCATTGGCCCCTGTAAATAAATCTACCCAGCTTAATAGACCGGAAAGCTTACAGAGACGCCCTGAAACACGGGGGTTGAAAAATAAAGTGCAAAATGAGCAGTTGATAGCGGGAGATAAGGCTAAGCAAAGTAAAAAGTTACAATCTAACCCCACAAAACTTTTGGACACAGCACAAAATTCACAACCTCTGATTTCCAATATGTTCAGCCAGATAGAGATGGGGAGACATGGTAACAGATCTGTAGAAGGGGCGGCATCCGGAGACCAGTCAGAAGTATTGGTCCCAGAGCCACTCTTAACAAATGGAGGGGTAAATTCAAACTCTACTACCTCTTCACTCGTGACCCTTATCATACCAGTAGTACACCCCATCCTACCTTCTACAATCGCAGACACGGGCAGTGAACAAGCAAATAAGGCCGGAACTATACAGCTGGAAGATGCTCCCTCGGTCGCTTTACCTCCCCAGGACTCAGGAGCTTTAGGGTTGGCACCGAATACAACAAATAACCAGCCAGAAAACGCCAAAAGCCCAGAACCCCCCGACATCCTGGAAAGACTCTACCCAAACACAGAAGAATCTGAAATGTACGAAACTGGCATATCAACATCAAGTGATGGGGAAGGAAATGGAAGAAAGCATGAATGGGGTGACAGCACTGACTCCGAGACCCTATGGCAAACGGCTGCACAAAAAAAGAAGCTAGAAAAGAAAAAGAAAAAGAGACATAATGGTCATAAAAAAGAAATTGGGGAATCCATGGATCAAGATAGCAACCCCGAGCTCAGATGGGATTACTCATCCTCCCAATTCGCGACACCTTCAGATCGCACTGTACGGGCAGGTCACAACCTTTCCGCGACTACAAATCCGAGTGGGAGCTCCAGGAACATGGAAGAACCCACCCTTGCGGAAGTCTTACAGTCGATTAAGGGCTTCCAAGAAGAAGCCAAGCAGGACAATCGAAAAGCCGACAGGCTACACAAAATTTGCAAGGTGCTATCAGGAAAGTGGGTCGAACATGCACCGAAATCGCAGACAGAATGTCATCGGTTGAAGCTCGAACCGAGAACCTAGAGAAAGATGTCTCCTCATTGAAAGTACAGGGAGATGCGCATGATGCCATAGTGAAAGATCTAATGGGGAAGATCGAGGAACAGGAAAACAGAATGCGACGTAACAACTTACGCATTCTCGGGATCCCTGAGGGATTGGAAGGGAACGACCCCAGGGCATACATAGTATCACTCTTTAAAGGTGCATTCCCTGAGATGCCAATCCTGGGACTGGGATAAGGAAGTACAACGCGCCCACCGATTTCCTCTGACACTTTCTAAACGACCCACTTCTCAAGACCAATACCCTCGTGCAATTTTAGTGTATTTTGGAAATTTCCTTTTACGCCAAGCTCTTTTTGATATAGCCAGACCTACAAGCAAAAAAGAATATAACGGCGTTACCTTTTTTACCAGGCCAGACTTTTCCCATGCCACTGTTGAGCGTCGATGGAGGTTGAGACAATTATTTACACCATTTCAGCAAATCGGAGCTACGGTATACCTACAGAATCCGGCACGTTTAAATATCATCTTTAATGGGGTCACTCGCAGCTTCACTTCGGAAATCCAAGCTCAAGCATATCTGCAGGAAATTACAGGGACAAGCAGAGACAGATCCAAAGTTTGAACTGTTATGGTCTCAATACATAAATGTTTAGTTTCTATGAAGCTTCAAACTGGGGTTATCACAATATGAGTAGACTTAGATAAAGTGTGCAGTTTAGGGCAGGGACCGGACCGGAGGGGTGATACAGGACTCTGCCTTCTCAGATATCCACATCCTGGTTCATGCTGAATCAGGCAGGCCTCAGTGGTAGGTGGTGGGGGGGGTCTCGTTGGGGAGGGGGAAGAGGGGGAGGGGGAAGGGGGAACGGGTTGACTTTAAGAGCATCTGCTCTAGTTGTGGATTTTTCTTTAAGTTTTCTTTTTCTTTATGTTGTTATATGGTCAGGAGATACTATTATGTCTTGTCCAGGGTCTTATTGAATGGGCTAAACTTTAGGCAATGAAATGAGTAAATTACGCATAGCTACATTAAATATATGTGGCTTGAATGATCCAAGGAAGTGTCGAAATACCGCTATTGCCCTTAGATTGCTTAAAGCCGATATCCTATGTCTAGAGGAGACACATATAGATAGGACACAGACTCACCTTTTAGGCACACTTGGATTTACGGTAATAGGAGCTACGTCACAGAGTGTTAGGGCACGGGGGGTCGCAATATTATCTGCTAAAGGTTCACTTCAATATCCACGTACATCTGTAGATCAGAATGGGAGGTGGGTTATTACCGAATGTCGTAGAGAGAACGGTGACATAATCACGATATGCACGGTGTATGGCAGTATTGTTGATGATCCTGCAATATTTGATTATTTAAACAACGAATTGGCTGAGTGGTCTTTACCTATCATTATCTGCGGTGATTTTAATATAAATATACCGGCTAGTCAAAGTATATCCTCAGACACCAATAGGAACTACATAGGTAGGAAACCCAAGGTCTTCAAGGCCTTGAAGGCCTTAAGTCAGGAACAGGCATTAATGGATGTCTGGCAATCATATTACCCTACAGACCCAGGCTATACTTTTTACTCTTTCCCGCACAGAAAACCGGTCCGATTAGATTATTTCCTTACATCTCACTCTATTCTCCACAAGTGTTCAATAGAAAAGACTACACGAATAGTTTCAGATCATAATCCCTTGGTTCTGGAAATAAGAGGGGAAAGAAGGGTTAATCGAGATACGATCAGTTGGTCATTTGACCGCTCTTTACTCGCTAATGACGAATATTGCAAACACATGAGGCATTGGATCCCCCAATTTATTAAGGAGAATCTTGGCAGTACCAAGATAGAAGTGGTCTGGGACACATTTAAAGCCGCAGGAAGGGGAGAAACAATGAGCTTTTCGTTAGCTCTTAATAGGGAAAACGCCAATTAATGGATATCTTACAAACACAATTGGCAGCTGCAGAAGAAAACTTAATTACTGTATACAGAGATGGGGGGATCCTACAGAAGCACTGGCTAAAATAATTTCAGCTAAATCATCAGTTTTGGAAGTAATAACCAAAAGGGCAGCAGATAGATTGGAGACCTGGAGAAAAGAAGCATATGAGTGTAGTGAACAAGTCGGACACCATCTTGCGATAAGGGCCAGACAAAAAGCCACAAAAAATATTATTACGGCAGTAAAAGATACCACCCAGGCAATAATCACAGACCCTGAAGGTATACGTAATGAGTTTTTAACTTACTATCAAAATCTATATCAAGAAACCACCAAATCTCACTCAAACAATATTATGACTTATCTTAACCAATTTCCAACAGAACAACTATCTTCAGACGATCAGGCCCAACTTGAGGAATCCCCTCAATGGGTTGATGCTCTGCTGTGTATTAACAGTCTTCCTAATGGCAAAGCAACTGGTTTAGATGGTATCCCAGAAGAATTCTATAAAAAAATGTCTACAGAAATAAGAGAAGCCATTTTTCCTTTGTTTGTACATGTTTTCAAGGGGGGAAGACCACCTGAATCATGGTCGCAAGCAAAAATAATTGTTTTTCTGAAAAAACATAAATCAGCATTAGACCCCGCTTCTTATCGCCCAATCACATTAATAAATGCGGACAGTAAAATTTATTCCAAAATATTAGCGACCAGATTAGCTGGGGTAATCCATAAAATTATATCCCCAAGGCAACATGGGTTCATCCCTGGACGTGGTACCATAGATCACATAAGAAGAACCATCTCACTCCTTGATGCAGCACAAATCTCCGGAGATCCAATGGCACTCATTTTACTTGATGCTGAGAAGGCCTTCGACAGAGTTTCCTGGTCGTTTCTTTGGGAGTCTCTGTCGAGGGTTGGGATAGGCCAACATCTTATACAGGCATTTAAGATGCTGTATTTTGAACCAACCGCGAAATTATTTATAAATGGTACACTTACTAACACCTTTAAAATAACTCGAGGCACACGCCAGGGATGCCCTAGCTCACCCCTACTATTTGCCATATATATCGACCCCTTCTTACGCGCTTTGGAGCACAATCAAAGGATTAGGCCGATAATCACTCAAGGGTGGGAAACAAAAGTATTGGCATATGCCGACGATATAGCGCTTGTAACATCTAACCCAATAGAGTCTATGGTAGAGGTAGAGCTAGAGGCGATGAGATTCGGTCTTTTGGCAGGATATTCCCTAAATCGAACTAAAATCCAGATTATTTGCAAAAATGTCAACATGGGTGACGACGTGAGACAGGTAGAAAAAGCCACATACTTGGGGGTAGACATTACCGCTAATATTGAAAAGCTAGTTGATACAAATATCGACCCTGTGATTGAAAAAACAAAACTAGAATTGAGGCGATTGCATAATTTGCATCTCTCAATAATTGGGAGATGTAACGTAATTAAAATGCTCTTTTTCCCTAAGATCCTCTATTTTATACAAGCTATTCCACTAGAATTTAATTCCAAATGTTTAAAAAAGATCGAAGATATGTTTTCCCGGTTCATTTGGTCTTATGGGAAACCTAGAAGAGCATATAAGTTTCTTTCTCTACCAAAGGATAGGGGTGGTTTGGCTCTCCCAAACTTTAAACTTTATTATTGGGCAACTACTCTTTTATACAATCACACCCTTTTTTCCGATAAACCACTAGACGACTCCCCTAGCTACACCCCCACACCTATAGAACTAATAATGGGTAATCTGGCCTGGGGATGGGCCTGGAGATTCTTGAATGATTCTCATTATAAAAAAGTACGATATAAGTCGCTGGCTGCGGGATATAAAAACTTGAAAGCAGTCCGGAAGATGCTAGGATTGGGCCGCCTGAACTATTACACCCCGATTAATAATAACTTTAATCTGCCCGGAATCTTTAAAGACTGTACAATGAGGAGATGGATAGACAAAGGTCTATCCAAGCTTGGAGATTTTTACTCTCTCACTGATATAATCTCCTTTGAAAACCTTAAGACACAATATGAATTAGATTGGAAAGATTTTTTTAAGTATTTACAAATACGTGACTTTTTAAGCAAGAAATGTGGAGGTCCAATAGCATTTATAAATAATTTCATTATAGACAAACTAAGACAGAATAATCAATCAATTGGAAAGGTATATAACTTGCTTAACTCCTTGATGACTGACGACATTGAGCAGCGGGCTAGCAAATGGAAAGCGGAAATCGATATATCAGAGGGCTTATTTCAATACTCCATCGAATCAGCACAGAAACTTTTAATACCAGCACGACTGCAGGCGCAATATTATAAAGCTTGCTTCTCGCTCTATTATACGCCGAAAAGGATTGCCAAATGGGGAACAGGGAAAGGGACCTTATGCCCTCGATGCTCGCTGTTTCAGGCCGATTTAGAACATATGTTGGCTTCTTGTACTACACTAAATACTTTAAAAGCTGATATCATAAAAAATTTTAAGGAAGTTCTAAGAAGGGATATAAACTTTTCATCAACTTTGATTTGTCTAGGGGTAGATCAGGAGACTCAAGGGTTGCCCGGAGAACAGCTAATTTTTATAAGCATGGCAATATATCGCCTTACCCTAACATCAGCCTGGTTAGATTCATCCCCTCCAGGGTATTGTCAGTGGTTAACATGTCTAATTGCGAATTACAACTTTGAAAAAGCAATATATGGGAAAAGGGGGACTCGATCCCGGTCAAAAGGGTTAAAAATCTGGGAACCACTGACTAAATGGCTCGAGAGATAAAAACAGTGGAACACGACACTTCAGCTATACCCTAGTATATCCAAGATTATCTAACACAAATTCACATTTAGATAGATGGTCAACCCCGGGGAGGGAAGGGGGGGGGGAGAAAAATTCTAAAAAATTGTGCATGAGACCATATTATAGAAATGTTACAGACTTAATTTAATGCTTTTTTTCTCTTTCTTTATTTCCTGCAATAAGTTCATTGGCTTTAAAGACATGTAACGTTATGAATATTGAATCTGTAACTATATAAAAAAAAAAATTCTTTAATTGAACATGCTAAACTATAATGTCTTTTTTGTAAACATTGAAACTCATGCACCAATAAAAAAAAAAAAAAAATGATATAAGAGGGAGGCTCGAGAGGCTCGAGAGGCTCACATTCCCGGTGAGATGCATTATACAATTTCGTTATAAGCCCTTTGCGCTCCTCACCCGCCAGCACCGCCTGCAGTGCTCGCAATGGTGTCGGTTCCGCTGGGTAATCAGGATAGATGGTTCTAATCGCCTGCCGCACCCGCACATAGGTAAAATCCAGCATCATACCCCGGTTGCGGCCAGCTTGCACGTCAGAGAGTGACCGAAACTGACCCTGCTTATATAAGTCACCCAGCTTTGTTATGCCCACCGCCCTCAACGCTTTCACAGCCGCCGGCTCTCGCGTCGCGGAAATCTCCGGGTGTGCCACAAGTGGTAACGCGGGAGCATAGAGGTAAGATAACCGCGCCCGTTTTGCAAGTGTCTTCCACGCCCATGCCGTACATAGGACGGGGTTAATTTCGTTCCGCAACCCTCCACCCCCTCCAGTCAAGGGAGCAGCCACCAGTGGCATAGGGAGTACAGAGTCCGCCTCAATGGCAGTGTGGGGCTGAAACCGCTGTGGATAATACCAAAAATGCACGTACTGCGCCTGCGCACACAAGTAGTAAAGCCTCATGTCAGGTGCTTCAATGCCTCCCCGCTCGAACGGTAGCACCAGCACCTCCCAACTACACTTAGGTTTCTTGCCACCCCAGACGAAGGTTATCAAAGCTGATTGAAGTGTGTTAAAGAATACAATATTAAGGCGAAGTGGGATGTTGACGAACAAGTAGAGAAGTTTGGGCAGCATCGACATCTTCACGACTGCTATACGATCCGCTAGGGAGAGTGTCAATTTAGCCCACTGCGCTGCCTGATCCGTGATCTTAGAGATGACGCGTCCATAATTTTCAGAAATCACTACATCAGGATCTCTATGCAGCCAGATCCCTAAATACTTCACAGGATCAGAGGACCATGCCAGTGGGAGGTCCAATTCCAGTTCTTTTGTACCAGCCGTCAGCGGGAACACCATGGACTTCGCCCAATTTATACTAAGTCCGGAGTACCTCTCCAACTTCACGTATTCACGTAACAGCTCCAGGAGATACAGTTCAGGCTCGCGCACATAGAGCAACATATCATCCGCGTAGAGCGAAACCACCAGCGGTCTCTGTCTAAAACGCAGTGCTGCCTGTGCGTGTCTCTGGCGGAGCTTGCAAGCAAGGGGCTCCAACGCGAGCGCAAAGAGCATCAGCGACAGGGGGCATCCCTGCCGCGTGCCTCTTGCAATAGGGATGGCTTCCGAGACCCAACCGTTCACCCGAATCCGCACAACTGGGGCATTATACAATAATCTAATCCAATTGAGGAAGAAAGGTGGTAGACCCATTCGAAGCAAGACGGTAAACATATACTCCCACAGCAGGGAGTCAAACGCCTTTGCCGCGTCGCGTAGTACAGCGACCGCTTGGAAGTCCGGCTCGAAGTAGTGCAGCGTGGCAAATACAGTACGGAGATTGTGCGATGTAGATCTGGCGGGGACAAACCCCGACTGATCTGGGAGGACCAGTTTGGAAATAAGAGGCTGGAGTCTGCTGGGTATCATTTTTGCCAGAATTTTGGCGTCAATATTGATAATAGATAAAGGCCTGTAAGAATCGCACCTATTAGGCGCTTTGTCCGGCTTAAGTAGCGTAACAAGTAGCGCCTCCTTCAGAGAGGGTGGTAGCGTTCCAGAGTCATACGCGTCTGCAAAAACGTCCAACAGCCGCGGTGCAAGTTCTTCTGCATATGCCTTGTAGAACTCACTGGGGAGGCCATCAAGGCCCGCTGCTTTGCACGTGGGGAGGGACATTATGGCCTTTTTGACATCCTCAATGTCAAACGGCTGCGTGAGGTATTCACGCTGCGCCAGTGACAACCATCCCAGCGCAATGTCATCTAGGTAGGTATTAATATCAGTGGCCGTCACCTGCGCATGATCACTATACAACGTGGAGTAAAAATCCAGCACCACCCTACTAATTTCGGGCATAGTGTAATGTGGAACGCCCTCCGTGTCTAGCATCTCAGTGATACAGTCCTTACTCCGGGGCGCCGCCAGTTTCTGAGCCAGAGACCGGCTGGGTCTGCCCCCCTCGCCATAATAGCGAGCTATGCTCCCCCGAGACCTGTGCGCCATCTCTTGGTCCACAGTTTCGTTATGTTCAGAAACCAGTTCTCATATCGCAGAAAGCTTATCCGGGGCAGGACAACACGCGTAATCCCGTTCCAAAGCGGCAATCTCCGCAGCGAGCTTACTGATCCGCCGTCGCAGGTCCCGCAATACTCCAGCCTGTGCTCCTATACAGACCCCCCTGATGGTCACTTTAAATGCTTCCCAGAGGACGCCAGCGCTCGTCATAGTACCCTCGTTTTTCCTAAAAAAATTGCAGATCGCCTCACCAACCGTGCACTTAAAAACTGGGTCTGTCAGAGAGGACTGCTGTAGGCGCCACGTGAAGGGGGGCCGTTCGCATTCCGGCACCTGCATCTCCAGTACGACGGGGGAGTGGTCTGACAGCGTCTTGGCCAAGTTACTCACATTCACTACCCACGAACACACTCTCTCCGAGACAAGCCAATAGTCCAGGCGAGAGCATGTGCCATGCACCATGGAAATAAAGGTACTTTCTCTCGCCTCCGGATGCCTCAAACGCCAAATGTCGTAAAGGTTGCCGGCCTCTATCATCACCAATATAACGTCTGTCACTTGTCTGTGTCGCGCGGTCCCACTCACCGATCTGTCCACATCCGCATCCAGGCAGGTGTTAAAGTCCCCCCCCACACAATCTCCACTGAGGGATATTTGGAGATTCGGAGCCAGACATCCACAAAGAACGATTGGTCATCAATATTCGGACCATACACGTTCACCAGGAGGACCTCTACACCTCCAAGCTTGCCATGCACCATCGCCGCTCTGCCATGCACATCCGTCTCAGAGCGAAGGACCATGAAGGGAACCCCTTTTTTTACCAAAATCATCACCCCCCTGGAGTAAGAAGAGAAGGAGGAGGCCACCACCACCCCAGCCCAACGAGTGCCTATACCTTTCTCAGAGAGCTTAGTGAGATGCGTTTCTTGCAAAAAGGCCACTTGTACTCCCAACCTGTCCAGATGGGCAAAGACTGAGCGAATTTTCTTGGGACTATTTAGGCCTCGCACGTTCCATGTAAGGAACTTTATGCTACCACCAGTGTGTGTTGTGTATAATAATGAGATATCGTTTGAGGTCCAACACGGCTACCATCATTGGCATGCAAGAGAGCGAATATACAGCATGACTATCTCACCCAGGACCATACTCAGTGCAACAGGAAGTGCCCACCAAACCCCGCCCATCCCGTTACCCCCTCCCCCACCCACTTCAGCGTGCCCAACTTGCCAAAGCCATCCCATCCCTGAGTGAACAACCCCCAACAGAAACAACCCAAACATTTGCATAGCGTGGGGAACTCCCATACAGGGGTGCAATAGAGTGCTACTAGCCTCCTCCTATGCAGGAGGTGGCTGATCAGATCTAGTATCCGTGCTAGGATCGAACAAGTAAACATTAGGTGCTATTGCATCGCAGTCAACAATCAAATACAAACTAATAAAGACCATCATATAGAACATTAGGCCTACACATAGGGAACACTTAGGTGGGCCTGCACGGAGGCTATTTGGTCAGCAGTCCCACAAACGCAGTACAGATAGCTCAGGGATCTCCTACGTCCATCTCAGGCTGGTCGTCGCGGCGCCGGCGTTTCAATTTCTTAGCGTGCTCCATCGCATCCTTAGGTGTGGTGAAAATTTTGGAGTCTCCCTCCAGGCCTACCCGCAGGCGCGCCGGGTACAGCATGGCGTATGGAATGCCTTCTGATTGGAGGAGTTTCTTCACGCTGCCAAACTCCGGACGCGCAGATTGGACTGTGACTGTAAAGTCCGGGAAAAAGGACAGTGAGTTCCCCTGGTGGTCGATGGCACCTTTTTCCCTTGCCAGCCTCAGTATGGTATCGCGGTCCCTATAGTTCAGGACTCAGGCAATGATGGGGCGAGGCGGAGCACCCGGCACCGGTCTCGCCGCCAGTGAACGGTGGGCTCGTTCAACTATAAACATGGAGGACAGATTCTCGGGGCCAAAGAGATCTTTTATCAGAGTCTCTATAAAGGTTTCCATCCTACCAGTGTTCGTGGACTCCGGAAGGCCCGTGATTCTGATGTTGTTCCGGCGTGATCGGGCTTCCAAGTCCTCATATTTCACCTGGATCAGCGCCAAAACCTTTTCCATGTTGAGTGATTTCCCTGCGATCTCACTGAGACCCTCCTCTGTTGTTGAGACTCTTTGCTCCACCGCCAATTGTGCAGACATGTGGTCTAGTCTATGATTCATAGCTGACACAGTTCCCTCAATTGATTGAAGGCTCTTCTGAATAGCCATCAGCGTGGTTTCTAGCATAGAGGGGCCCTCTCCCTGAGTCCCCGCCTCTGAGTCAGAGGCCGCTTTCTGCTGGGACTTGCCTGATTTTCGTGCCTCAAACGTGAGGCGAGGCTGAGTCTTATCCGTTTTCCCCATGGTAGATGGTGGGCGCAGCAGTTGGGGAAAAGCGATCCACGCAATAAGGCACTCCTAATCAAAGGCCCCTCCAGACAGCGCTCGTCAGCAGTCCACAGCGCCAGGCACCACACTCCCAGCGGGCCACCCAGCCCCGCAGCCCCAGAGCCCGTTGTCACAAGGCCCACAGCCTGCCCGGCACATAGGCAGATCCACTTCAGGTGTGGGCGCGTGGCGTAACCGCACCGCTGCCGCAGGAGGAGTGCACACACAAGCACACAGAGATCCGACGCCTATGCTCAGGGGAAGTGCCCAAAAGTAGGTCGCACAATGCAGTAATAAAGTCCCATGCAGACCCCAACTCTCACCATCCCATCAGTCCGCTATATAGAGAGAAGTAGATTTGAGACAAAGCACTAGATGCAGACTAGGCGTTATACAGGCAGTCCGGCATGCAGCAACGTAAACGCCAGAAGAGGTATGAGAGGCAGCAACCACATAGCCGCGGGCCGATATGTTCTGAAGTCAATGACACCCAAGTCCGTTTCAGCAGCACAGGAAAAGCGCCCAGGGCCCCTAGACCCAGTCCCAGTCAGCTACCGCTATACCGCTATACCGCTGCCACGCTTATGTATAGGGGCGCCCGGGCCAAGCAGGCAGTCACATCACCTGTGGGTACTAATGCTCAATGTCTCAACAGGCCTCCCCTGTGTTATCGCAAAGACGGGGGCAATCCTGCGCAGATCAGTCTTGGCGTGTGGCGCACATGGCGGCATGTAGCAGTGTTACCGCAACTCATGTACAGCTGTGTGGGACCCCCAGGACAACGGGTGACTACAACGCAGGTTCGGGCACTTCACATGCCCTTCTCAACTATGCACCTTGGGTCCCTGAGGTCCGTCCACACCAGGTAGCTTAAGTGCCACCTGACATAGATGGCGCCAGAATGCTCTGGCCCCCGCTTCTCCCGCACACCAGCACACAGCCTCAGCTCGCAGGCCGCGGCCCACGCCCAGGCCCTCACCCGCCGCCGCAGTTACCAGCCCAGGCTCGGCCGCGCCCCACTCACCAAGGCCGGCACCAGTCACGGCGATATCTCGGTCTGGCCTCTCTGCGTCTGCTCCCGGGCTCCGTTGTCTCCCGCTGGGCCTCAATTACGTGCAGCCTTCTACCCGGGCTCCGCGACCCGCAACAGCGTGGCGCCCTCTCTCTGCTCCAGCGGCGTCAGCAATCGCACAGCACCGGCAGCTCACAGGCAGCTCGCCGCTCACCCCTCCAGCCCTAGGTCTCACCGATCCAGCTACTCCTGCCTCCTGTGGCGCAAGCGTCAGCGGGCGCCCACAGACCGCTAGACCTCCGCAGCCGCCGCCATTTTGCCAAAACGCCGCAGGCCTAGTCGAGTTCGAAATATGGACGTTGCGATGGGCTCCAGGAGTCCAAACTGCCGCTAGTGTAGGCAGGTCTGCACCTCAACCCAGGTCTCACAGTTTCAGCACTGTGATGCAGTGATTTCAGGTGGATATTGGTCGGATAGGAGATCAGCCGGGCAGAGCCTCACTAGGGTGCGGCCATCTTGCCGTGCGCCCTCTAGCGCCGACTTACATGAAACTTGACAACAATTCTACTGGTGAATTTGTCAAAACTCTGAAAATCATCTTAGATACAGCCGTTATGAAAGGGACCATCACTGAGGAAGACAGAGGCTATCTTATACAAGACAATCCAAGAAGTCCAAGCATTTACATGTTACCAAAAATACACAAAAATCTGACTAAACCTCCTTTCAGACCCATTGTGTCCACACGTGGGTCAATTCATGAACCGATTGGCAAATACCTAGACCGTTACTTGCAACCCCTTGTACAACAAATGACAACTTACATTAAGGATACCACATATTTCATATTGAAAATTGGAACCATTGATCTTGAAGGCGACAAGAATATATTGTTGTATACAATAGATGTCAAGTCACTTTACAACTCAATTCCACACGATTTAGGTTTGGAGGATGTTGAACATTTTTTGACTGAGTGAGTTGGATGAAGATTTGAAAATATTTTTACTTGAACTTCTACACTACACACTTTATAACCTTGTGATGTTTGTGAGATATATTGATGACATTTTCATGTTATGGAAAGGATCCAGCCAAGAGCTCTCAATAGCAATCGAGCACCTGAACTATATTAACGATTGGATCGAATTCACATACAATTTCATTGACGTCACCATTAGTTTTCAATATGTATCGGTTTCAAAAATAGGAAACTGACATATATAGAAAGGAGACTGACCGCAACAATCTGTTGCATTACAACAGTTTCCATCAACTTCCTTCAAAAAATACTTTGCCCGACTCTCAGCTATTGCGATCAAAATAATTGTATCCAAACCTGATAGACTCTCAATAAACACAGCAGATATGGTCCAAAAATTCAGTGACAGAGGTTATCCCTCTGGAATATTGGAGAGTGCTTTACAACGTTCTTCATCTACATCACGTGACCAACTATTGATGCCAACTGAGAAAAAAAGACAAAGGGAATTGTACTGTTTTAGGATCTAAATTCTCTACACAGAGTTTGAAATCCAAAAGGTTGATTCTAGAACATTGGCCAATGATACAAATGGGACCAAATTTCAAAGGTATTTTTTCAGAACTCCTCTGTTTGCTTACAAGCGGAGTAAAAACATCAAAGAGTTGTAACCTACACACAAACCTAAAATCACTAATCACCAACATAAAGGTACTATTCCGAGTCACAGCTGTAATAATTGCAATAATATCATTAAAGTAAACTTTATAACTCACCCTCGTAAAGGAAACAAAATCAAATTACAGACGACTGCTAATTGTGACACTAAAAATCTAGTGTATTTATTTAAATGCCCTTGTGGCTTGGCATGCATAGGGAATACTGAACGCAAAATCAAGATCAAATTGAAGGAACACAAAAACAACATTAGGACCAACAATCAAAAATCAGTGATAGCCACACACTTTTTGACATCGAAGCAAAACATCAGCCAACTACGCCTCATGGTGGTAGAGGTCATAGACTCACGTGAAGGTAGAGATAACCGCAAATACCTCTTACGGAGAGAAATACATTGGATAAAATTACTGAACTCTCTTATGCCTAATGGACTTAATGACCGCATGGAATACAGCAGTTTAGTATGATTTGAAAGATCAGTGGTCTCTTTCCATATCTGTGTTCTGAAAATGGTGGATTTTCGTTTACTGTCTGTTTAGATGTCATTTACATTTTTTTATAATTGTGTTTAACATTTTTATTCATTTCTTTAAGATATTTACGCTCTTCGTATTATGTAGATGATTATCACTATTTGTTTTCAACATTTGTATTCCTTCGTAAAATGGCCCCCTCTTTCTACCTACTTTTCTTTCCTTTTCAAAATGGCCCCCACATGTTCTACAACCTGGTCTGTCGTCTAATTGGTTGTATTTAACTGCTACCGGTGTTCATTCTACACCCGCCATGATGACCGATTAAAAGACGCCAGTACCTGTTTATTTACAGCGGTTAGATTCCCACACCCGTCAATGTTACTTCTTGCTGGCACATGAGCGTCATAGTTTCTTTCTACAAGCGCGCTTTTGTTACAATACACCACAAACATCATTAGGCACTTCGTAAACCACAAATTTCCGTCCTGTTTCTTTAACAAGTCATTGAATGCTTTTGAATTATGATTTTCATAAGTAAGTACACTTTCCGTTTTATTTCAACAAATTTACAAGTTGTGGATCGGGCATGTTTTAAACCTCGACTTTCCCGATTTGTTTTTGCATGTACTTTTGAAGTTAACGCATAGGTTATACATGTTTTTAAATGTTTTCGGGCACATTATTTTCTTTTTTATCCCATTTTTCCCTTTTGGGCACTTTTCTATTATCATCTTACTATTCTCTTTTGACTGTATTACGTAAGTTCGTTTTTTTGGGTCTTGCTAATTTTATTTTTCATTTTTTGCATGGTTTATCATGTTTACACTATTTGCCAGAAAACGCACCATTTTTCACTGTGTTGGGTATCCTAATTTCACTTGCTTACCGATCACTGCCATAACATTTCTGACTGACCAGGGCGTTTTTCGCTTAATTATTTTCAGATGCAATCTCCCCTGATGAAGAGCTTCGCTTGTCTGAAATGCATTGGCACTGCGCAAGCATGATCTGCCCAAGTCTTCATGTTGTCATGACATGGAATGATATGAATTCTTATGCTTGATGATTGGATAACATTGATGAATTAATAAATTCAAATTGGGAATTGACCAGCGCCTCAATATTTGATTAACATTGGATTACTCCATCTTCGGATATTTTGCTGTGCAATTAGGGGACGTTACCCCTGGGGTGACTCTTTTACTTTATTTTCATTTACACTGTTTGATTAGAAAGCCATACCCTGTTGCACGCATAAAAATGATTAACTGTTCAATTAAATTTTCTCAGACCATTTGATAAAAGGAGTGCGTGAACCACCAACTTCATATTCACGCTCAAATACTTTACACATTGCCTCTGAGTTAAGCCTGACTACTCTGTGCCGAGCTACCTGAGGGTTGAGCACAGGTTAATTTAAGGTTTGCTTGTGTCCTCACCCTGAGAAGAATTGTGGTTCCTGCTTGAGAACGGATTCACCCCACTCAACTAGTAACCCAATTTCTACCAGAAGGTGGTAATTTACCATATCTCCTTCAGAGTTCTAATATGCCCCCTCAAAACAATCCCCTTTCTTCACAGACATTGTGACTGTGAAAGCCCATGGGCTTTCTCAAAAGCAAGGATATTGCTCCTCAGCCTTTAAGCAAAGCTTGCCTCATCATCTTCAGATGTGTTGGTGCAGTTATAAAGTGTTTCCCTAAGGATCTTCTAAAGAACTTCCAAATACATGGCTGTGTCCACCTCCCCATTTTCATTAGTGGAGAGATATTCTAAAATGATTTGTTGTATATTTTGGAGCATTACCGGGTGATACAAAGGGGCATTGTTAAAGCACCAAGAACCACTGCATTCATTTGAGGAAGTTCCACACCCCTCTAAGGTGCATGTGACAAGGCCATGGTACAACAGGGTCATTGGTCCTTTAACCACCTCCCTGATCTCCTCCTACTGCCATAAATACAGGACATTGTAATCCAGGTGGGCATAACGTTTATGGACTGCTGAATACTATGTTGTCTATTTTTGGACGGTGTGTGTATAATAAACTATCAATCATTCCAGAGGCTTCCAACCAGGGCATCCCAAAGGTAGAAAGGTTCATTTAAGAGGGCCAGGGAACTCAAACTGTAAAAATATGTAACATATCATCTAGAAATTATTTGTGCCCTTGACTAGGAGCACACATTGATGCTATTGTTTGATGAGCCTCATGGTATGTCACCCCTACTAACAGCCACCTGTCTTTATGATCATTCTCATGGCCAGGAACCCTAAACTCAGACTTGCCCACCCAGCTATGTTTTTGTTAGCTGATGGAACAAACTTGAAGGATTTGGTGAGTGGAGGTGGGATTGGTCCCCGTTTAGAAGGTGCATCTCTTAAGTAAGGCCTATATCCTTCTCTGTCTGGGTCAATTAGTGTAATGGGTTGTCCAAATCCCTGATATTTTAAGACATTTTAGTGAACCTCATTCCTCGCTAGATGTCTAACAGGATGCATGTAGTGGTTGGCACATGGCTCTCTGTTCTCCTCCTACACATCTATGTATATTCTGTGACCTGGGCCTAGTAAAAAACTCTGATCCCATACTAGTAAAAGTGCACCACTTAATCCTCCTCCCCACCATTAGCCCTGAATTACCAACATAGTGAATCTATTCCATCTTCTTCCTCTAAACCTTAATCCCATTAAAAAACTCTTGAGATCACAAGTGCTTTTAAATTAATAGGGAACATCCTGCTTTGGCCACTAGCCCTCTTTCCATACCACCACAGGATGAATCATGACTTTAATTACCCCATTGAGTCCTCTCCCTGCCTTCACACCAACCTCCTCCCTTACTAGGAAAGATGGCCCTGTTTGACGATTTCAGTCTATCTTGGGTGCTTCATTGATCCTATTCTGAGTCAGAGGTCCATTCCTTTTGCACATTCTCTGTGATGCGCTCTTCTTTTTAAAGTGATGGCGACACTTTAGGAAGTCTGACAGAAACACCTTCCCCAGTGCTCTAGGGCTCTTCTAGGAGCACCGTCTATTTGAGTAAATGGTATTAAAGAGGTCTTGTGCATGTTTCTGTATGCTTTTGACCTGAGCTCCTGTTCAAACCCCTGTAATGCTAATGATGTTCCATCTAGAGTGGTTTTCCAAGTCCTCTTGTTCCTTTTATGTAAGTATCTCAGCTTGATATTTTTAAGTTCCAAAACACTTTAACCCATGGTTTCCTCAAGGGCATGTATCAGCATTCCAAATCTGTCACCTCTCTACTCACTTCCTTTAGGCCTTGCTTCAAGACGACCTTAACAGATCCGATTTCCACTTGGCTGTCCTGGAAGAATTGCTTCATGAAGCTTTTGGCCACAGCTTCATCTCCCTCCTAGGTGAGAGTCTGAGCTACTACATCGTATGAACTTAGGATGGCCAGAACCTTCTCCTTCTTTGTATACGCCCCATGTTGCAGTATATCAACAATGTTGAGATCCCACCTTGTTTTGTTATTTGCCACGGTTGGTATGATAGGTCCTTGTGGGCTTGCTGCCAGGATTGATGGTACCTGTCTAAAACAGCCTGTCTGGTGCTACCTGCTTTCATAAAACCTTTCAGCCATTCAGATTTATTGAAAGACAGGAATGCATACATCAATAACAGGATGATCCATTCTGTGACTGGTTTCTGTCTCCTAGTTCCATGTTCCTCCTGCAGGCAAGAAAGGGAAGTTGATAAAAGGCCTACACATTCTGCCACATGACTCTGCAGGACAGAGTGAGGGAGATCCCCCACCCTACCTAAGATTGATGATCTTGTAAAAGTTGAATCGAGGATATGAACTGTGTAAAGATACTGTATTAAAATAGAAAAAACACACCAGCATGTGGTGCCGCTTAATCTTTATTCAAAGTAATTTCTTATTGCATAAAATGGTGCATAAAACTGTACTGTTCTGAGGAGAGAAACCTTCACAGAAACCTTCAGTTGAATTCAATATGGGATTTAAAGACATAATGAGACTCAACCTGGGGGATTCCAAACATTCGTCCAGTAAGTCTGCAGAGTTTTGAGTAGTTATGTGGTTGAGTTTTTTCATCTGTATTGACCCACGCCAAATCCTCATTATGCCAAACTACCATATGACATATATGCCTCTACTCCAGATCAACTGTGCAGGTGAGGGAATCCCTAAAGGCTTCAGGATGAACTTTTCACTTATATTAGGGACTAAAACCATCAAAACTGGCTCCTACATAAGCAGCACCTATTTACCCAAATAACATTACCCTAGTGCTTGTTGCCAACCTGTCCATCCAAATTTGGACCTGAACCTCCGCTGAAAAACGGGGCAAATGGGACTCCACCAATGGAGAGGGGACACGGTCACCCAGACCATCAGGCATCCGCTGCTGAAGATCTAGCATTTTGGCCCCATCCTCAACAATGATGCGCACATCTATAGGAGGCCACAGACGTGGGAGCCTTTTCTGAATCTCCTGAGGTTACCACCAGGTATTTATGGAGGAGGTTCATGAATGACAGAGAATTTCACTCTATTCCCTGGTGATTACAAAGGACGTTAGAACGGTTTCCCTTTTACCCTGGAGATCGTATCATTATACGCTAGTGAAATGTAGCTTATAACACTAGATGCATTATTACAGGAGATTGTGAGCAATCCACAAGTAGAATTGGCAGATCGTGTTAGAATTCCACCAAATCCATATAATGACTTCCCAATTCCCTGTCCCCTCTCTGCCTACACAGGAAGACATAAGGGTGCATGAGGAAGACCAAGGGAAAGGGAATCTGAGAGGAGAGAAAGAGGGCTCGTTTTTATCTTGCAATTGTTACTTCTTGTATAATTGTAAATTCTCTGATCATGCCATGCACTTTAACTATAAGCGAGGTGTGCCGCAGCGGCCAGAGCTGCTGGCTCCGGAGCGTTGGGCTCGCGGTTTGATCGCTGTAATGGTGTTCACTTGATGTATTTTACCTACTAATGTCTTTTCCTTTATGTAGTCTTTCTCCCATGTCGATACTTGTATGATATGCCTTCCATGTTCTACGGCATGCGCTCCCTCAAACATGTTTATGTTTGAAAGCGCATCGCTCGTGCTGTACTTCTTCAACGAAGCATGCTGGTTACCGAACAGTCTTTGGAAACCTGTGCTTCGTTGAGGATGGGCGCACTCCACTGGAATTGCTGCCGCATTCAATAAATCAATCCTGGAGCTTCAACTTCAAGGCTCATCTCTTCTTTCACCTGCTTACCTGTTACTTTACATTTGGCGACGAGTTATTGAGCAACAATTTTCACCAGTTTTGTGCATTTGGCCGGTTCGTTTGCCTCACCGAGCCTTCCCCTCAAGACGCGGATGCCATGGATTTGTGCCTTAAAACGATTCTCCTTCTATGCTGTGGATTTTTGCCTTGCTCCGCTTTGATTGTGCCTTATGGATCCTTTTTCACACATTTTTGCGTGATTTGAGACGGAATCTTCACTCCGTACGCTTTCTAGCGCGAGACCTCAACCTCGTTTGGATCAAACGTGATGACGTCATCTCGCACCTAACGCTTGGCAGCCATCTTAGGTGTACTTCAGACGCATTACACCTTCGTCTAGTTCTCCAGTTATAATGACATCACCACGTTCAGCACGCTATGGCGGCCATCTTTAGTTCCTTCAATGCATCACTAACAAGCTCTCCTCACGAGCTTCATCTTGAACATTGGTTTTCACACGGAGCAACTATTAATTAACCAATTTTTCAACAAGCAACACTTCTAGAAGGTATTTAACCATTTCCTTCATACAACTTGAATTCAATTCCTCAAAAAACAACATTTTAAATATCTTTTCATTAATTTACTTATATTTTTCCAATTAAAAAGTCCTGTTTTAAAAAAAATAATAATATACATATATATTCCTAGCCATGTCTTCTAATCAACAAATTGTACAATTGAATCATTTTCTACCTTTACCTGGCAAACCCAAAGAGACATGGAAAATTTGGTTTCCCAGTTTTGAAAACTACTTGATAGCTATTGATGCCGATGAATATTCACCAAGGCGCAAATTAGCCATTCTCTTCAGTCATTTGGGCAGTGCTGGTTGGCAAATTTTTGACAATCTTCCAGTCTTTGTTCCTCCAGATGGTGATGGGTGGAATGTGTACTCTGATGCTATCCAAAGACTCAATAAGAAATTTCTAGAGCAACCAAATGTTATTTTAGAGAGATTTAATTTCATGAAGAGGAAGCAAGACCCTAACGAAACAGTTGAGGAGTACATTTCTGTCTTAAGGAATTTGGCAGCTGATTCTAACTTTGGTGCTTCTTTAGATATGCATATTAGGGATCAATTTATTTATAGTTGTTTTCACAAAAAGATACAAGAACGTATTTTAAGTTGCAGAGATGAATCTTTATCGGAAGTAATTGATATGGCTAAAAGCATTGAAAGAGCTATCATTTCTTCTAAGTGCATGTCTAATGATAATGCTTCTTCTGTTAACCTAGTTCAGAACAACTCTTCTGTGAATGCTGTTACTCTTGAAAGCAGATTTTCTAAACCGTTTCAAAGAAAAACTAACACCATATGTTATGAAATGAAATGAAATGAAATGACTATTTATTAAGCGCGATAGCTACCCTCAGGCGTCCTAGCGCTACGGACAATGCATACAGAGGAAACAATTGAAGTTTATTCAGATTTGTTAAAAATCAGGGTTTTTAGATGTTTACTGAAACAATAGTAAATTGGGCTCTGAACGTAAATGAAAGGGAAGGGAGTTCCAAAGTTTGGCTGAGTTGTAAGAGAACGACCGACCCCCACATCTGGCTCTCTTGATCCTGGGTACTGTCGTGAGGAAGGAGGATGCTGATCTGAGCTGTCTGTTCGGATGGTAGGGGGTGATTAATGAATGATTGATACCAGCACATGTTTTCCAGAAGGCTCGGTGGGCGATACACAGAGTCTTAAATTCAATTCTTTCCCTGACTGGGAGCCAGTGAAGGCTCTTTAGTCCGGGTTTTATTGGAAGTCGACGAGGGATCTGAAGCAATGTTCGGGCAGCGCAGTTCTGTATAATCTGGAGCTTGCACAAGGTGGTTTGGGGGCCCCTAAATAGAGAGCATTCCCAAAATCCAGACGAGACAGGATGAGACCCTGGACCATGATCTGTCTTGCTTGGAAAGGCAATAGAGGAAGAATCTTCCGCAGTAGCCTAAGTAGACCAAAGCAAGTGGCTGATAGTTTGGCTGCTTGACAATTGAAATTAAGGGACTTATCCAGCCAAATGCCCAGGTTCTTGATTGTGTCCTTTGGCGTGGGAGCAGGGCCAAGGCAGGTGGGCCACATCTGTTACAGATGTGGTTCAAAATCTCATCTAGAAAATAGTCCTATTTGCTCTGCGTTGGGCAAAAAATTTGTGAATTGTCACAAAATAAACACTTTCAGTCAGTCTGCAGAAGCAAACATGTGGTTCAACTTAGTTAGGTCTGTTATCCCTCAAGATTGCTCTGATTTCAATATCAATACTGTTGATGTACCGTTACAAAGTCTTAATATTAATACTGTTGATGTATTTTCACATGTTTTACCACAGAAAATTATTCTTTCTATTGATACTAATTCTCAACCAACTTTATCTGACCGCGTCAAGGACCCCACTTGTCAGGTAATTATTGGTGACCTCAACATTGGCATAATTGCAGACTCAGGTGCTCCAGTTACAATCATTTTGGATATTCTTTTTAAAGGTCACTGGTCTTCTTGCACCTCTTTAGAATGCACAAATATAATTCCCAAAGCATATGGTGACAAGGAAATAGATATGCTTGGTTTCTTTTATGAAAATGTAACTTGTTTAGGAAGAATGATTTGTACAAAAATGTATGTTGCTTTAAAAGGTAAAAACATTGTGGGTTGGCAGGACCTAGCCTGGATGGGTCTCAAACGTGTTCCTGGTTCAGACAACCCGGTACAGATTAATGAGGTTTCTGTTGCCATGATTTCAGAGAGCTTTGATGCTGATGTGCAAAATATTATTTTGGAATTTCCTGAAGTTTTTAGTACATCCATAGGTAAAATATCTAATTTTGAACATCTCATCAAACTTAAACCTAATGCACTTCCTGTTTCACATAAACTCAGGCCTATCCCTTTGAGCGTTAGGGAAGATCTTAGAAAATTGCTTGATACTATGGTCTCAGAAGGAATCATTGAACCCACAGACTCCTCTGAGTGGGTCAGTCCGATTGTGATCGTCAGAAAAAAGGATACCAGTATCCGCTTACGTGCTGACCTTCGCTCCCTCAACAAAAACATTCTGGTTGACTGCCATCCCCTCCCCAAGATACAAGATCTCCTAACTGGTATCATTGGGTCTGTGTTTTTCACCTTACTAGACCTCCGTTCAGCATACCACCAGATTCCCCTTTCCTCTCTCTCTACTGATTTAACTACATTTATAACTCCCTTTGGAGCATATAAATATTTACGGTTACCTTTTGGTTTTGCCTCCGCGGCCAGCGTATTTCAGAAATTCATGGGCCATATGTTGAAGGGAATTAACTCAGTACAAGCTTTTGAAGATGATGTTTTAATTTTCTCCAAAAATTAGGATGAGCACATTATTATTCTAAAAAAGGTCCTCGGGGGGCGTGGCCAGGCATCATGGCCGATCGGACGTGACTCCGATCGGCTCCGTCCCGAGGGCCGTAACTTAAATGGCTTGAGGCATACCACAACGTTCCCTGACAGCCCAAAGGTGCAGCCAAGTGTGGGGGAACAGCGGCACAGTGCTTGTAAGCCCAGTGGAACCCGTGAGGAGCGGCCAAAGACCGGCGGCGAGTCGGGACTGCCCTGGCGGGCGATCCATAAGATGGCGGCCCTTCCCGTCGGAGGGGCCGGGGAGCCGAGTGATTGAACCCCCGGGACAGCATTGACGGCGCCTAGACGGCTGAGGATCAGGATGTGGCCCCTGGAGTGCTCCCGTGATGCAGAGTAGGGCGGTGGAGCAGCAGATGACAGACAGGGGCTCCCCGCGTCCTCTCCGGGCCCGGAACCTACAGCGGAGAAGCGAGTCGGCTGGAGGGTGCTTTTGGCGGCGCTAACCAAACAGAAAAGGCAGGCGAGGAGCCGCAGCAGCAGCAATCACACTCGGTCCGTGCTGGCCTTGAGGGGAGTGCCCCCGGCCCCCTGAAGCATCCGGGTGAGTGCAGAGACTGAGGCAGTGCAGCAACGAGGGGCCTACAGCGGGAGTTCGGCAGCGCAATATTACAACACCGCAAGTGGCCGGGGTGCGGTGCGGGGCCCCCCCGGGACTTCACTCACCCCCTTCTCCAGCAGATGGGAGCCCACCTCACCGGGGGGGCCTTTGGTTCAGCTGGGGCCCGACAACGCAGCGGAAACCGCGGAGACGACAGAGCAGGCCTGAAATGATGAGCTAGGCCACGAGGCGCCTGGTTCTAAGATGGCCGGCATGCGAGCAGTGTGGGCCTCGTGTCGCTGGCGAACAGAGCAGCAGCGGGGGACCGGCACAACCCCATAAGAGCCCTAGAGTGAGTACCTGGTACAGGGTTCTGGCTTGGCAGGGGACCGGGGGCTAACTCCGGTGCGAGGCTCTGTGCACTGGTTGCCTGACCTTAACATGGCCGCCCACCTCTAGTGACATTCAGATAGAGGCACACCCAGCAATAACTACGGTACTTGGCTGGCCCCCTCCCCTTCAAGTAAAACAGGGAGAGCGCGATTCTCAGGGGCGTTCCGCCAGTGACGGCAGTTCTTCTGACACGATCATTGCAGTAAACCACAGCCCACCACTAACAGGCGTCCCTTACGACCAGCTCGGTTTGCCCAGACATCCGGATCCTGGGTTGGTCCTGAGGGTCTGTCGGCTCGGGCGGAGGCCTAGGGGTGTCCGAAAAGTGCAAGGACTGGTTCTGCTCGAGGGTCGGGGGCGGCCAGGAGCTGAGCACGCGAAACTTCCACATACGCCACCGAAAAAGACCCCCAACAATAAGGTCTCCAACTATTTTGTGGCAACGGGTGCGGGGTCGTCCAGTGAGGAGGTGGCGCAACCCACGGGAGCAATGGCACTCACCAGGGAAGACCTGCTGGCATCTCTCCGAGACTTTAAGAAGGAGCTCCGCGCAGACATAAAAGCCGACATGGACACCTCCTTTGACGCATTCCAGGCGGAAATGCGGGAGAAAATGACGACCCTTCAGGCAGACGTGGACTCGGTGGGCACCAGAATGCTGGATCTCGAGGCGAAAGTGCAGGAATTAACGGATCGCATTCAGCCCCTAGAAGAGGGGTCAGCGGAAGTAAGAGGACAACTGCGTGCCACTTTGCTTAAATTGCAAGATTTAGAGAACAGATCCCGTCGCGACAATATCCGAATCCCTGGCCTGGAGGAAGACTGCGAGGGGCCGAATTTGGAGGCCTTCATGGTGGGCCTCTTCTCCTCGGTGGTGGGTGAGGGAGGACCCGACATACGGCTGGAGAGAGTACATTGTGTGGGACCGCGGATCCCTGGAGAGAGCAGAAGGCCCTGAGACGTTCTCGCAAAGTTTAGCTCCTTCAAAACCAAGGAGTTGGTCCTACAGAAGGCTCGAACCATGGACAAAGTCTCGTTTCAAAATGCTTTATGCGCGCTCTTCCAAGATGTGGCGCAGGCCACCCTTGCCCGCGGCAGCAGTTTCGCCCGATCACCGACTGCCTGCTTGAAAAGAAGGTCAGGTATAGATGGACCTACCCATTTGGGATAGCCTTCGTATGGGAAAACAAACAGGTACACTGCACAGAGGTGATGGAGGCGGCGGACATTCTGGGAATAGAGGCACCGGTGCCTGCTGGGGCTGCCACTTCAGGGGCCACGGAGGGAGAAAAACAGCGAGCGCGACAAGGAGGCGGACAATGGAGGAGAGTGGGCCGCAAGATCAACAGAAATCTGGACTGAGTTCCATGACCACGGGATCCTGACGCTAAGTTTTGGCTAATGAACAAGGCGCTCTGCCTCCCCCTCCTCCGCTATCTGGGGACAGACTGACATCGAGGCGGAGAGGGGGAAGAAGCGGAAGACTGGCGGAGTACGGGGCGGAGGGGACTCCCATAGATTTGGTCACCGTATGTGGCTCTAGTTCAGATGCCGGACCTCCTGAGGCTGCATGAGCGATCTCCGCCTGGAGTGAGTGCTATGTTGAGAGACTGATGGCCATTGCGGTAAGAAATTTCCGGTGGGAGGGTGGATGGAGCGGAGGACTTGCAGACTCCTGGACACAGGCGATGCCGCCAGAACCTGCAGGGTTGAATAGCTCACGCCGGGGGATAAGTCAATCGATAGTCACTAGTGGGCTGCATAATAGCACAAAATATATGCCTTAAAAGATGTTAATCTAGGGGCGGGAGGAACGGGAATAGCTACGTTCCACGAGTTTGACCTGGTAAGGAGGTTTCCCTCTGGGAGGGGGATTCTCCAAACTCGATCTTCTTGTTTGTTATGTTTTATTAAGTTACTTCGATGTCATGGTGCACTTTTTATTCTTTTGTTTATGGGCTGGGGCGGACGAGGGAGGGGAGGCCTGAGGCTTAGTTTATATAGGGGGCCTTGCGATGAGGAAAGGGTACGAGACAGATGCCCATGGCCGTTAGAACTTTAACCTGGAATACCCGGGGCTTAAATTCCCCTAACAAGCGTCAACGCCTGTGGAAATACTTGCTAGACCATAATGTCCAGGTGGCGGCTCTACAAGAGACGCACCTTAAAAAGTCGGAGGAACATCGGTTGCACCACAAAGCTTTCCCTCTTATCTTTAGATCCTCACATGCCTCCAAACAAAATGTGGTGGCTCTACTTTTCCACTCAGGGGTTTCATTCCAGGCACAAGATACCAAGATGGACAAAGCAGGGAGATATCTTATGGTTCGGGGGGAGTTAAGGGGCCGACAGTGTACTTTCGCAGTTATCTATGCTCCAAACACGGGCCAACAGGACTTTGTTCTCTCCTTCCTTATGGCTTTGGGGAACTTTTCACAGGGGGACATAGTGCTCTTGGGAGACTTCAACCTCGTCTGGGACCAGGGGCTAGACACGACACATCCACACAGGGCAGTGGGTGGGGTCTTTGGCAAGGCACTCAAGGCTCAACTTCAACTCCTGGGACTGACGGATGTATGGAGGGACTCTAATCCTAATGGTCGCGATTATTCCTTCTTCTCCCACTCACACAGAACATACTCCCGCATAGATCACATCTTTATGAGCCAATCTCTGCTTCCCTCGATGCTACAAGCACACTTTCACCCGATA
This sequence comes from Calotriton arnoldi, assembly GCA_963921515.1. Taxonomy (NCBI): domain Eukaryota; kingdom Metazoa; phylum Chordata; class Amphibia; order Caudata; family Salamandridae; genus Calotriton; species Calotriton arnoldi. The sequence continues at coordinate 107,288 of CAWUFW010003106.1, read as the reverse complement.
TGCCTGTCTGACCATGCGCCCCTGGAGATGACACTTACTTGGCCAAACCCACGCCAAAAACATGCGCAATGGTATTTCCCCAACTTCCTCTGCAGGGATAGACTCTTCCGAGACATCAGGAAATCTATAAAGGATTTCTTTGAACACAATGATCCGGAGCTTACTTCCTATGCCACTACTTGGGATGCCCTCAAGGCAGTAGTCCGCGGTAAATGCATTGATTTGGCTACTACCCTGAGAACGCGGCAGCGTGAGGAGCGCCTCCTACTAGAACGGGAGTTGCTGGCTGCCGGACAGGCCCATAAGGCCAGCCCCTCAGCCCCGGCGATGAGAAAAGTCACAGCCCTCAAAGGGAAGCTACAGGCCATATACACTAACAGGGTGGAAAACACTATCCTACGCCTACAGGCCAGGGGTTACGAGGGAGGAACAAAGTGGGGTCCCTGCTTGCACGTCAACTATGGGCCAAGCAGGAAAGGGAATACATTAAACTGATCATAGACGATGCAGGCGTTGTCCATAAGAATGAAGAGGGGAAGGCACAGGCCTTTGAGAAATTTTACCGTACTCTTTACACTTCGGAATCTCCGGGGGCACAAGATCAAATGAGGTACTTGGACACATTAGACCTTCCACAGGTCCCAGATGACACCAATGACAACCTAGCGAAACCCATAACCTCTGAGGAAGTGCAGAAAGCGATTGACGTGCTTAAACTCCAAAAGCACCGGGGCCAGACGGCTTTTCGGCACACTTCTATCGTACATTCGCTCCGGAGCTCGTCCCCTTTTTAACGAGTCTATTTAACATTATTGCCTCTACACAGCAGGTCACTCCCTCCATGGGCGAGGCGATTGTAGCAGTGATCCCCAAACCCGGCAAAGACCCCACAGCCTGCTCCTCATATCGCCCGATAGCTCTTTTAAATCTCGACGCCAAGATTTACTCTAAAATCCTGGCCACACGCCTCGAATCCGTGCTCCCGGGCCTGGTGGACCCGGATCAATCGGGATTCATTAAAGGAAGACAGACCCACGATAATTTGCGGCGCATCATCCATATAATAGAGAAGGCCCGGAAGAAAAACATCCCAGCGGCTCTTCTCTCGCTCGACGCGGAGAAAGCTTTTGACCGCGTTGAGTGGACCTTTCTATTTTGAGTGCTCCAGCGCTTCGGATTTCACGAGACTTTCATAGGGATGATTCGCGCCAACTATCATTCGCCCAGATCCTGGGTCCTAGTAAATGGCTCTGCGTCCCCCCCCTTTGGCTTGGAGCGTGGGACGCGGCAGGGTTGTCCATTGTCCCCCCTCCTAGTTGCCTTGAGTATTGAACCCCTAGCACATAAAATTAGAGGAAATCCGGATATCCGGGGGATACGTTTTGGCACAGATGACCATAAGATAACGCTCTTTGCCGACGACGTGCTTCTCCCAGTCACAGACCCAGGGATATCTCTCTCAGCTATCCAAGGGGAGCTCAGGCTGTTTGAGCGGGCGGCAGGGTTTAAGATTAACCTGGCCAAATCCTGTTTATTAAACCTGTCCCTTTCTAAAGAGGAGTGGAGGAGGGTTGAGGGAGAGTCACCCTTTAGCTGCACGACTAAAGAGATCACCTACCTAGGTGTCAAGCTCACCCCGCGTATCGCGGACCTCTACAGGGCCAACTTCCCGCCCCTTTTACGCCAATTAAAAATTGACCTGGGTAAATGGAGTGCTGCCTATATTTCCTGGCTGGGCAGGATTAATGCCATTAAGATGAACGCACTGCCCCGTCTGCTCTACCTCTTTCAGGGGTTGCCCATTCCAGTGGAAGAAGATCTCTTTAGGAAACTACGCCAAATGGTTACTAAATTTATATGGTCGGGGAAGAGGGCCCGCTTGTCACACCGTTTGCTCACGCGACCACGCAAGGAGGGGGGACTGGCGCTGCCGGACTTCAAGGGGTATTATAGAGCGGCGCAACTACGGGTCATCACTGAATGGTCGCTGCGGGCCTCAGAGAAGCACTGGCTACATATGGACAGACAGATAACGGGTCGCACTATTTGGGACCTTTTATGGGAGCCAAAACAAGATAGACCGCCCAACGCCTACATTAGCACTCCCACATCCACTACACTACGGGTATGGGACGTTCTCACTAAGAGGCTACAGCTCACTAACTTCCCCTCCCCCTACACGCCCATACATTTTAATGCTGCCTTCCCCCCTGCGCTTCAAGAGGGACCCTTCGAGGCATGGCGGGAGGGGGGCTGTCACATGATCTCCCAGTTATTTGAGAAAGGCGAGCTTCTCTCCTTCCAAGATTGTAAAAAGCAATTTGCGTTGACTGCTAAGGAGGAATACCATTACTTGCAGCTTAAACACTGAGTGCAGCAACCACTGGTGCGGCAGGCCGCCACCAGAAACTTGCTCCCCATAGAGAAGTTCGCCCAATCTGGGTCCACCTCCAAGGGATGCATCTCTTTTCTGTATGCTCTCATTCAAACCTCGAGTCCCAGGTCGACTCCGCGTCATAAAAGATTCTGGGATACACTTTTAGACTCCCCCCTAGCGGAAAAGCAATGGGAGCATCTAAGCAAGGATGTAGTGAAATGTAATCGCTCTATGTACCTAAGGGAAGCACACTATAAGCTGATCTATGATTGGTACTTATACCCTCAGAAACTACATAAGATCTATCCCAACACCTCGGATAGGTGCTGGCGGGGATGTGGCCTGCTGGGCGACTTTTGCCATATTTGGTGGGACTGTCCCTCAATACAGCCGTTTTGGAAAGAAATTCTGTCCCAGATTAAATCCATTCTCGGCTACCCAATACCACTGTCCCTTGAACATACCTTGCTGGGGGTGAGAGACCCATCCCTGAAGCGCCAAACACAAAGCGACCGCTCCGTTATGTGGCTTTGCCTGGGGGCTGCTAAAATGGCAGTAGCCGCAGCGTGGAAGAAACAAGAAGCACCATCATTAACACAATGGCACGCAAGGCTGTGGAGGGCGTTGGTGCTGGAGCACATGGCCGACATAGTGGACGACATCAGAAAAGGCTTTGAATATATATGGTCCCCCCTGGTGAGTTACTTATCGGAGGGGCTTCCACTGACGGCGTGCGCCCCACGACTTAGGGCCCTCAACCTGTTCCTTATTTGATTCCTCCGCAGCGACATTGGCAATCTCTTTATTATTTGCACCATGACAACATTGTTTTGTTAGTTTTTTAGATAGATTAAGTTTCCTTTTCAAGTTGCTCTCATGGGAGGGCGAAGGGTGGGGCATGTACGGGTGGCTGAATACAACCAGTTAAGATTGTAACGATTGTACATTTGCTTTGCCATAAAACTTGGGAACAAGCTGATACCCACATGTGAGATCTGTAACTCTTGGCTTATTTCGGTTAACCGTTACATGTGCTCTGCATATCTGTATAAGTTGCGCAAGAAGATTCAAATAAACAGAATTTGACACATAAAAAAAGTCCTCACAAAATTTAAGGAAGTAGGGATCACTCTAGGCAGAGACAAATGTAATTTTTTTTCTAAATTCATAGACTATTTGGGTCACTCCATTTCATCCCTTGGCATCAAACCCAAATTTTTTCTCACGCAAGCCATCTATAAAGTTGCCATTCCCAAGGACAAAGATTCCTTAAAGTCATTTTTGGGAATGACGGAATACTACTCACGGTTCATTGCAGGGTACGCACACATTGTACAACCTTTACGTGCTCTTTTAAAAAAGAACACACATTTTGTCTGGACGCAAGATGTGAACAATGCTTTTGCTCTAGTCAAAAATTTGATTATAGAAGCTCCTGCTCTGTCCTCTTTCACACCAGGTCAAAAATGTTCAATTTCTGTTGATGCTAGTCAATTTGGTCTAGGTGCCGTACTTTGTCAATGGTCTGGTGCGAAGGAACACACAATAGGTTTTGCTTCAAGAGCACTATCCCTTTCAGAATCCAACTATAGTACAATAGAGAGAGAAGCGCTTTCATGTACTTTGGCTGTTGAAAAGTTCAAGACCTTCATTTGGGGCACACAATTTGATATATATTTTGATCATAAACCGTTACTTCACTTATTGAATGGAAATGGCACTGGGAAAGCTTCTGCCAGATTGGTCCGCATTCTTTCAAGATTACATGACTATCTTTGGAAGACAGTCACTCGGATTCAAAATTTGATGACATTGAGTGCGTTGTTGCATTTATTGAAAACATGTTCAGTTCTCCCTCCTTCTTCACTTACAATGATTGGATTCAGGCGTCTAAGGAGGACTCTGTTCTTCAGGCTGCAAAGAACATGGTTGTTTCGGGGTGGCCCAAATAGCGTTCCTTACCCGCCTCACTCAAATCCTTTGCTCAAGTTTCTGATGACCTCTCTATTGTCAATGACATTCTTATGCGGGGAGACCAATGTGTCCCACCTGTTTCTCTTCGCAACAAAACTTTTCAGAATGCTCATCAGGGTCATTTGGGCATAGGAGCAACGTCCAGAAAAATAAAAGAACATTTTTGGTGGCCAGCCTTAGACAAAGATGTTTCACAGTGGATTGACAGCTGTCAATCTTGTTTAGTCTTAGATAAACATTGGAAAACTACCAAACTTCCACTTCATTGTGTCCCTGTTCCTGAAGAGGCATGGTATAAGCTTGCTCTTGATTTTGCCGGACCTTTTGATTTACTTCCCCCTGACAAACGTTACATTATTGTGTTAATTGATTATTATTCTAAATGGGTTGATTTTGCATTCTGTAACACACCCAATACCTTGTCGGTTTTTAAGCAGAGTTTTTAACTCTGAAGGTTCTCCAAGGGAAATTGTTACTGACAATGCCACACATTTCACCTCCTTGTTAATGCAAGATTTTTTTAAATCAATTGATATAAAGCATCCTAAAGTTGCATTGTATTCTTCTTCTAATGGACTTGTTGAAAGGACGAATAGGTTCATAAAATAAGGTATACAGTCTGCTTTAGCCTGTAATCTCTCTGTAGAACCTTTTCTCAGAAAGAAAATTTGGTCATATATCATCACTCCCCATACAACTACAGGAATTTCGCCATTTAGACTTATTAAAAAAAGAGACCCTAATGGGAATTTTTGTCCCAGCTGGATAAAAGTTTTGAAAAGAACGATGAGTCATGTTTGGCTTGTCAAGACAAACATAACATGCGGAAAAATGCTTTAATCCAACAAAAAATTCCAAAAAAACATTTTGATTCAGAGTATGGTAATGTTTCACATGATTTTCAAAGTGGAGACTGGGTCATGGTGAAAAATCCAAATAGAGTTAAAAAAGGTGTTTCTAAATTCTCTTTACCTGTACAGGATCTCAAAACCGCAAAGGGATCAATCAAGGGTTGGTGGAACAAGAGGGTCTTGGTCAAATTGTCTCCTGAGCAGGCCTCTAAAATTCTCACCTCTAAGAATACCCTTGTTGAGGAGAATGAGAATTTTTCACATTTTCCTTTAGGTACCTCATCTGATGATACCTCAAACATTTTATCTTATGATACCTCTAACATTTCTTTAATCTCTCAAGTTGTTCATGATGCTTTTCCTGTTGTCACTTCATCTACTTCAGGTGTATCCAGAACACATCGCAATTGTTCTTTTCCTTCTAGATTTAGAGACTTTTACATGTTTCATTTATTTATACTTCATCCTTTTCTCCTCCAAGACTTGTTTTTCATTTTCTTGTGGGAGGGAGATGATGTAATGGTGTTCACTTGATGTATTTTACCCACTAATGTCTTTTCATTTATGTAGTCTTTTTCCCATGTCAATACTTGTATGATATGCCTTCCATGTTCTACGGCATGCGCTCCCTCATACATGTTTATGTTTGACAGCGCATCGCTCGTGCTGTACTTCTTCAACGAAGCATGCCGGTTACCAAACAGTCATTGGAAACCTGTGCTTCGTTGAGGATGGGCACACTCCAGTGGAATTGCTGCCGCATTCAATAAATCAATCCTGGAACTTCAACTTCAAGGCTCATCTCTTCTTTCGCCTGCTTACCTGTTACTTTACAATCGCCAGCGGCAGCTCAGCATCATGTGACTGTGGGCAATAGCTCACCTAATTTCCCCGACGGCCCCCAGTGCCTTAATGGGTGATAAGTTTGCGCTTTAGAAATAGAAGTATGTTAAATGCTGTTGCCTGCCACCTCTCAGTAATGACAGTTGGTTTTGATGTTTCCTAGGAAATGTTTCGTCATTTTCGTAAGTTAATTCTAATGTACACTTCTAATGATTTTAGCAACAATGCGCTCTGCATCAGTCAGTGACTTGCAACCCATGTTTAGAGCTCGGACAGTCCATGGAGCATGGAACGTGTTATATAAAAGTGCAAAAATAAAAACAAATGAAAAAAGACTGTGCTCCATACTCTCCTTTACAAACACTTCATATGGACATAATGACAAGTGTTTTCCTGTGAAACAAAATTAATGTTGCAACATTAAATCTTTGTATTGTGACATACCACATTGCAGAAGACCATTGAGGACATCCTGCATGGTATGTAAATGCTAGAGCCCTGTGAAGAGGACAAAGGGGAAAAGTCCTGAGACTTTGTCACTGGTGACTGATAGAACACTAGTGAATTGAGGGGATCATATGTAATGCTGAAGAGACTGGACCCAGGCCATTCATTTGTCGCTACCTCTCTGGACACTTTGGGGCATATTTTCTAAACATTCACACAACGCAGGGAAGCAAGCAAATTTGCTGCGGTGCGTTGTGTGGAAGGATGATAGCAGAAATGCTCCATATTTAGATATAGAGCATTTCTGCTCTCTTCTGGCACTGGGGCACTGCGTACAGCCTAGCACCAATGCAGGCACCCTTGCACCATAGTGCAAGGGAGCCTGCAATACAGGCAGGATTGTTTTTGTGCAGGAAGGGACACTTTCCTGCACAAAAACAATCCTTAGATGCATTTTTCTCTTTCTACTTGTGCTGCAGAATGCAGCACATGTGTAAAGTGTAACTAACAAGGAGAAATAAACATATTTCTCCTTGTTACAATTCACTTGGGAAGGCATAGCATTTTGAAGCAATCCCAGATTTGCATGTCTTTGTGAATCTGGGATTGAGACAAAATCCATGTGTGGATACATAGGAACCACCATACTCCACTCATTGAATGCCTTCCAAGTTGAAATGTAACATAATGCAGCACAATTAGCTAAGTTGTGTTACATGTCTTTACAAAGCCACGCAAGACCACGCAAATCAGTTCTTGCGTGGCTTTGTAAATATTACTGAAGCTTTTGCATTGTCCTTGCGTCGGCTTGCATGATGCAAGGACAATGGAAAGGTTTCATAAATATGGGCCTGGGTTGTTGAAAACTTACTTAGACCAAGGTTTATTTTGCTTTGTGAAGAAAATAGGATTCCTGGTTGGGAGGGTGAAACCCTATTCAAGCAGCAACCACAATTCTTGTCAGGGTAAAACACCAGCAAACCACAAATTAACCTGTGCTCAACCCTCTGGTAGCTTGGCGCAGAAGCAGTCAGACTTAACTTAGAGGCAATGTGTAAAGTATTTATGCAGCACACAAACAGTAATAGAATGAAAACACAACACAAGGAAAATCCCACACCAATTTTATTTTAATAATTTTTTGACACTAAAACGTCAAAAATCTAATCAGTAGAATCGATAACCGGAGATATGCAGTTTTAAATATTTAGGTAAAAATAGTGCTTAAAAGCACAATGCGCCAACTGTGGTTATCTGGTTGCGCTGGACTGGAACAAAGTCACAAGTTCAGGCCGACTGCAATGGAGTGCGAGCCAGATACAGGGACAACGTTAGGTCTGCTGAACAAAGTGCCTTAAATCCTGGTTGCAGAGCGTTGCAGGGTCCCACCTCAAGGATGGATCGCACAACAGTGGTTCCGAGGAGCTGCGGGCTGTGATGCAAGCTCCTGCATTAAGGATGCGTCATGCAGTGGTGGTTCCTGAGGAGTTGCAGGCTGCAATGCTAGGTCCTGCACCAAGGATGCTTCGTGCAGCGGTGGTTTCAAGGAGCTGCTGCTGTGATGCGAGATCTTGCATCTGAGATGTGTCGCTCAGCGACAGTTCCAATGTGGAGCTGCAAAGCAATGCCTCGCGCTGCATCTGTTCTGCTAGGATCACAGCTGGGTCGGCAGAGCACCTTCAGGCCTAGTTCCAAGGGTCCAGGACTAGGGTGGCACCACTTGGGGGGCATGACTCACAACAGACATAATCCATGTGCAGGGTCAAGGTGGTTGGAGCCTTTTCCGACCCCGAGGCTCTAATCATGTGGTAAACCAACTAGCCCTTGGAGTAACTCTGGTGGTCCTGGGTTCAAGATGCAGGTCCAGACCTTCTCACGCACACAGCAGGGCAGCAGGGCACCAGAGTAGCAGGGCAACAGAGTAGCAGTCCTTCTTGCAGCAGAGCAGCACAGCAGTCCTTCTTCTGAGTCTTCCAAAGGCCCTGATGTGTACTGAAGAGTTGGGTTTGAGGGTCCAATATTTATACCTGAAGCCAGCTTTGAAGTTGGAGAAGTTTCTAGACAGTTCTACCTCTAAAGGTGCTTGGAATTTCCTTCCTTCCCGCCCTGGCCTCAGCTTGTCTGGGAGCACAAAAGGCTACTGTGAAACCCTTTGTGAGTGTACTGAGGCATAGCCTTTGTGGTGGGTAAGTGTGGTACATGACATATAAAAAAGCGACTCTCAAGGCCAAAAAGGACTGGGAAGAGGAGCGTTGGGCACTGATTAGCGAAGCTTGTGCAAAGAAAGACACATAACGGTTTTGGCTCCTAGTAACTAGGGGAGAGGAAACTAGGTCCCAGTCACCCGACAACAACATTGCTGTCGAAGAATGGCATCGCTGTTTTTCGTCTTTATACACCGGAGAGCCTGTGGACGCTAACGTAGACCTAACAGCTGCTTATGATAGCTGTAAGACTGACCGGGTCTTCAGTTTAGTGGAAATAAAATCTAGTATTAATGCAATCATCAGCTATAAAGCCCCTGGGCCGGACGCTATTCCGGGCGACCTATTCTTTGGTATCATCGAGAACTGGTCACTGTATATTTTGGCCCTTGCAAACGGAATAGCCGCCGGCTCAGCAATTCCATCCTCATGGAAAGGGGCTGAGCTAATCCTGGTGTTCAAGAAGGGTGATCGTTCACTGCCCTCGAACTATAGACCTATCAGCCTGATCCACAGTGCCCAAAAGGTCTTTGCCCGAGCACTTTTGATGAAAATACAAACATGGATAGAAGATAACAACATTCTGACCCCTTTTGAAGCCGGGTTCAGACAGAAAGTCAGCACTGTCAAGCAGGTCTTTCGCTTCCTATTACTAACATGGAGGACAGTGACAATTTCTAAGGGAAGCCAATATGTAGCTTTCATTGATCTACGGTCTGCTTTTGACCTTATTCCTAGACACAAACTTTGGTGCGTCTTGAAGGAAATGGGCATTCCACCTGAAATTCTCTCACTGACCATTCGCCTGCATGAGAACAACTATGCAAGAGTACGCTGGGGTAATCAAGGTCAATTGTCAGATCCGAATAGGGTAGATAGAGGGGTCCGCCAAGGGTGCGTAATGGCCCCTACTCTCTTCTCTCTCTTCATTAATGGTGTTGTCCAGATTCTCGCTGAGAGCCCAGCTGATGCACCGACCCTGGGGGGGGTTAAAGTGACAACCCTACTTTTTGCAGACGACACCTTGTTAGTTTCTAAGACACCGAGTGGCCTACAATCCCTTCTAAAACGCTTCGAGTCCTTTTGTACACTGAGAGGGCTTGAGATAAATACTACAAAGACTAAGCTCCTAATGATTAACCCTCATCGATCCTTTAAGGGGAAGCTTTTTTTAGAGGGGAAACCACTAGAGAGAGTGAATACCTTTGATTATTTGGGCATCACTCTCTCTAACGACCTCTCCTGGAGATTTCATGTCAAGCGGCAGAATCTTCAGCTAAGGCGTATCTCAGGGGCTCTGATAAAGGAACACAAGATCTCAGTGAGCAAACCAATAGCTGCCCCCGTTTGCATTTACGATCACAGAGCCTTGGGAGCAGCTTTATATGGGGTGGAACTCTGGGGGTTTGAAAAATTGGATGCACTCTTAGTGACCGAAAATAAATTCCTGAGATCAGTTTGCTCCCTCCCACAGAGTACCCCCCTGCAACCGCTGAGATTTGATTTGGGCAGATTTACGATTGTGCAAAAAGCTCAGTTACGCCCCCTGCTCTTTTTGCTACGTCTAAAAACAACCCCCGAGCTATATTCGTATGCTGTTGCTCTGAACGAAGTCTATGCGCTAGATTGCTACAAGAAAATTGGCTGTATAACCAGGGTGAAATCACTGTTGTCCACTCTAGGGATGGAAGGCATTTAGGATACTGACAATCCAGAATCTCTACCAACCAAAGCCCAACTTAAGAAACATTACTGGGACTGGGTGGCGCAGTCCCTTATCTCCCATCCAACCGGGGCCCGCTTGACTCTCGACTTTATGGAGTTCAAATTGGAAGGTGCTTTTGAGCAATATCTGGAGGTTATTACAAATGCCCAGGATAGGAAACTCTTTATGCAATACAGATTTGGTTCCCTCCCTCTTAACACTTTTGTTGCCTCCTGGTCCCAGCACCCTTCTTCATCTGTGATCTGCCCCGGCTGCTCTCTTGCAGCCGAGTCCATTAGTCACATACTTTTTGCTTGCCCAGGGAATCACCATTTGAGATTTAGGTGGATAACTCCCATCTGTAAAAAGCTAGGTACTCGCTGTCATAGCGACGTGTTATTTATCTTAAAATCCGACTCCAGCATGTTAATTGTCTGTGCAGTTGCAAAATTTCTAGGTAAAATGTGGATTAGTAGAAGGCACGCACTGACCATGCAACTGACGTAATTCCCTTGTTTTTTATTACTTCTTAACTGATTTTACATATGTATTTATTAATTAACTAAGTATTATATGAAACATGGAATGGTACTGCATGACGGGTTATGCCGTTAACTCTTACGGCATAGACTTTTGCAGCTACACCTCCTGGTTCTGATTTTAACTGTTTTTATCGTCTTTCTTTTTTAACTTATTATTGTATTAGATAATTGAACCGAACCAGCTTTTGAATCTCTGTATTGAATCTCTAGTCCCTTACGCACTTTAGGCACTGGCACTTTCAAGGTCCCTATTTATCAACTGGGGGTTGGGCAGTCTTTACTAATCCTAGGCTCCTGCTTTTTTAAAAGATGGTTATTAATTTACTATACCCTATACACATGCACTTTTGTGACTTCTTCTTTTTCCCTGGTGTTTTAGGAAGTCTCGACTCCAAGAAGAAAAAGCCTATGCTATTATGGGCTGTTTTTAAAATTGATTGTTACTATGTCTGTACTGTATTGTATGCATGTGACACTTTTATGGCCGCAATGGCCGAAATAAAGTTATTGACTGACTGACTGAGAGCTCTACCCCCTATCAAGTCAGAGATCCCCTATCCTGTAGATACCTCTTCCCCCTTTGTCTCACTGTCTGGGAGTAATACATAAAGAGCAACTGCCAGCTAACCTAGTCATGTGACCCAGGATATAGGCTCCAGCCACCAAATGGTTAGGACAAGAAAATGTCAACTTTCTGAAAGTGGAATTTTCAGAATTGTGACTTAAAATCCAACTTTACCATTAGAGAAGGTTTTAAGTTACAATTCTTTAGAGACTAAACTCGATATTATTACTTGCTCCCAATTGAAAGTTATCACTTATTACACGTAATAAGGTAACCCAATGTTATCCTATGGGAGAGTTAGGCCTTAAAGGAGTGACAAAACGAATTTAGGAGTTTTTCACTACCAGGACATGTTAACCTTAGCGGTACATGTACATTTTTTTAAATACACTGCACCCTGCCCTATGGGCAGTGTAGGACCTACTCTAGGGGTGACATATGTATTAAAAAGGGAGTATAGGCCTAACAAAAGGATTATTTTGCCAGGTCATAGTGGCAGTTTAAACTGCACACACAGGCTGCAATAGCAGGCCTGAGATATGTTTAGGAGGGGTACTTAAGTGGGTGGTACGATTAGTGCTGCAGGCCCATGAGTGTCATTTAATTTACAGGCACCGGGTACATGTAGTACCACTTTACGAGGGACTTACAAGTAAATTAAACGTGCCACTTAGGTGGAAGCCATTTTCACCATGTTTAAAGGAGTGAGCACAAGCACTTTGGCACTGGTTAGCAGTGGTAAAGTGTGCAGGGCCCGTAAGCCAACAAAAACGAATTCAGGAAAAACAGGAGGAGTAAAGAAAAATGTTTGGGGGAAGACAACCCTAAGGTTGACAGGTCTAATACTCTGCTTGTTGATTTTAACTGAATTATCGAATGTTAAAATCTTAGTATTTTGAGCAAAAGAGCTTGATGGACTTGTTGGTATGCGTACCTACTCAGTGATCTCCGGTATCATATTTCCCAATTGTCTCCTACACACAAGGCACAAAGAGAACCATTGTGATCCCACTGAAACTATTATCCAGTTTGGCTGACAGCAAGGGTGGAAAGTCATAAATAGGAAATTAACGACAACAGAGTAGATATTGGGCCTGCAGTTGAGTCTCTGGAATACGAGGGGGTGTACATCAGGTAGAACAACATGACATTCCCCTACAGCTTAAACATTAACATGAGGCTAATCCACAACATTAATGAGTCTCTTGGGAGGCTCAATGTTCCTGAAGGGATAGTCAGTGAAGGTAGGAGGGGAAGAAGAATAAGGGGCCAGAAAATCCCTAGGGTCTTGGGCAGAAGTTGAGGGAGGGATATTGGATCTCACATCAGATATTATCAGAGATGTAGAAAGTTCTAGATTTATAGCAAGGTCTCATGCCTCCTCTGTTGATGACAGATCACAGGCATATAATTTCAGTGTGTGAAAGAATAAAGAATTATAAGTTATAGAGTGCCCATTTCACCATGCAGTGATCATAGTTCCTTTAAAGTTCATGATTAAATAGGTTTGTGGATCAAAGTTGGGGTCATCTTTATGAGTGCTTTAGATTTGACAAAGTCCTGTCATCTGATCAGTTTATTGTTTCACCTTCTTGTTTAGGAGTGCCTCATGCTGAAGCATGCTTCATATGGTGGATGATTTTTGTAATCTGAAATGTATGGTATCTGCTTCTGGAGTTATTTTCTACTTATGAGTTCAGCCAAAGAGACACTTGTGATGCTTCAAAGAGTGCCATAGTAGTCACAGAGAGTTTTGGTGCGTGACCTCAGATGCATAAAAGTTTGTGGCCTTAGAAATTTGAATCACCTTTTTTAGAGTTGCTATGAGACACTACACAATGCCATTGGCCTGTTGCCATAAACCTGCAATTGTATGATATTCAAAACTCAGACGGTAAGCAAAATTATGGAAGTCCTTGTGTTAAGACACGTAGCCGAAGTGGTAGAAGTAAAGGGATATTTATTGAAGATAAATATAACCCATAAGGCCCACAAGCTAAAAGAAGACAGGAGGTCTGATAAGGACCGAAGTGCCCAGTAGAATGCCCCAACATTCCATGACATCACTTAAATAACACAGCAAGGTTCTATGATGACATACCATGATGTAAGGGATTATGATAGGCTAGTAGGAAAGGAAATGCAAATGAAAGATGAAAAAGGAAAGAACTACAATAGAAAAGGTAGAAACAATAGTTAACATGTACAACATCTCCTTTTTTCCAAAGGAAAAACAAAAGATTCAATACAGTACGAAATTCTCAAAATGCTTCGGTATTCTAACCATTCTTCCAAATGAATTTTGACTTTCTTTTTGAGCTACATTTGTACTCCGTTTGTTGATATTAAAATCACAGTTTTCAAACTCAGTATTAAGCTCAAGCTTAGATTTGTCCTGTACGGAAGTACTAGCATTAAAATCCTCATTTTCATCAATACACATACTGTTATTCATGCTAACTGGTATAAATGATGTGGTACCATTTGCACAACCATTGAAGCTTTCATTATTGGTATTAAAGCTACAATTATTAGAAATAAGTTCTTCACAACCCAACAAACTTTCATCCAATATGTCTTCAAGCAGTACATCATTTTTCATAAGGATTTTCAACGGTCCGGTTTTAATTTGACAATATCACTTTTGCTCCACCACCCTTTCTCTCCGAGGTAAACTGCCCCTTTGGAGACGTCTTTAACAACAAATGGTGAAGTGAATGTAGATTCACCTTTTAGTACCTTATATGGTTTCTTAATGATGACCCAATCCCCTTTCTGAAACAATTTGTTTTTTGCTTTGTTGCTCATATCACTATATTCCTTAGTTATTTTTTGTCTTTCAACTATTTTCTGTTGTACTTTAGTTTCATTGTCATCAATTACTTTACATTCAGTGTTCTTTTTAAACCAATTTCCAAATTTAGGAGTAAGTACAGTGTTGCACAGTCTTCCTCGCATTAAGTAAAATGGGGAATGCTTTGTTATGTCATTAGTAGCATTGTTATAACTGTTCACTTTTTCTCGGATAAATTCTTTTACAGGCAACTGAGATGCAATAGCTAACTGAACACCTTCCTTTAAGAACCTGTTTACGCGTTCCACCTCTCCATTTGAAGATGGACTATATAATGGTGTTTTTTCTTGCTTTATTCCAAGATTTTTCAAAAATTCAGTCATTTTGGTAGATACAAGTTGAGTTCCATTGTCTGAAACCAAAATGTTTGGTTGTCCCTCGATGAAAAATATATTTTTTTAAATCAATTATAACTTCAGTAGTGGTATTTTTAATGAACTCGTAGTAGATCCATTTGGAGTAGTAATCTGATAGAACAACTAGATACCTGCAGTTACTGTCAAGTAAATTGAATGGTCCTGAAAAGACAATTGCAATTTTAACCCAAGGTCCATCTGGTATTTCTACTAGTTGCATTTCGTTGTTCCTAGTTTTCCAATGCTTGTCTGCTTTTAAGCACTGAATACACTGGTCTATATGTAAGTTAACGTCTGCATTTATTCATGGCCACCAATAGTAGTTACGCAAAATTTTCTTTGGAGCGGTAGTTCCAGGATGCCCTTTGTGTGCTAAGCTAATTAATTTCCTACGCAGTTGATAAGGTGGAACAAATAGATCATGTCTTTTAAGAAATCCATTTTCCACTGTTAGTTCATCAGAGACCTGTTGATAGCTTTTCAAATCTTGACTCAAATTTCTTATGGGAGGCCACTTATTAGTAAGATACTCAATTACTTGCTTCAATGTATTGTCCTTTTTTGTGTGTTCAACCATTCTTCTTCTGTTACTGTTCCTTCACACATGATGGTAGCATCAATATGTGCAACTACACATTCAGTATCTTCTAAACACTCTTCTTCATTGTCAGTAACTGGCAGGCGGGATAAACAGTCTGCACGACAATTCAACCCACCTGGTATATGTTTAATTTTGAAGTTGAACTCTTGCAATTTTGACAATAGCCTAACTAGCCCGGATGATGCTTTGTCATTACCTCTACCACAACCATCCATCATATATACTAGTGGTTTATGATCTGTTATTATTTCGAATTCCTTACCCCACAAATATGTTTTTAATTTTTCCACCGCCCACACACATACAAGTGTTTCGCGTTCTAAGGTACTGTAAAATTTCTCTGCATTTCTTAGCATTCTTGAAATAAAAGCAATAGTGTATTCTTCTTCACCTTTCTTTTGACAAAACACAGCTCCAATGCCTGCTGCACTTGCGTCAACTGTAATTATGTTTTTAAGATTTGCATCAAAAGGGTAGAGTGCAGGTGCTTCAACAATTGATTTTTTAGTTTCTTCAAAATCTAAATCCTGTTCTTTACCCCAGTCAAATTTTACTCCCTTACGCAATAACTTCCTCAATGGCTCTACTTTATCTGCATATACTGAAATAAAGCGAGCATAATATTCACTCAGTCCCATGAATGATTTTAATGTTTCTTTATCTTTGGGTTTAGGTGCTTCTCTAATCGCTTTCACCAAATCATTTTTTGGTTTAATACCATCAGCAGTTAGTACATGTCCTAAATACTCAATGTTGTCCTGCAAAAATTTACATTTGCTTTTTGAGACTGTCATACCTCTTTCTTTTAATACATTCAAAACAGTATTTAATATCACATTGTGTTCTTGAATAGTACCTGAATGTACCAATATGTCATCCTGAAACTTCTCCACCCCACTCATGTCATTAAATAGTATGTCCATCAATTTTTGGAAAACGCTAGCCGCTGAGGCTAATCCAAAAGGTAATCTTACATACCTGTATGCTCCAAATGGAGTTACTAAAGTTGTAAGGTCTTTGGAGTCTTCTGAAAGACAGATTTGGTGGTATGCCGACTTGAGATCGATCAACGAAAAGTATTTAGATCCCGCAGTAGACGCCAAAATTTCTAGCACCTTAGGTAAAGGGTGACAATCTACAATAATGTTTTAATTGAGGGATCTCAAGTCGGCACAGAGCCGGATATCTCCTGGTTTTTTTTCCGCGACTACAATGGCGGAAACCCATTCAGATGAGTCTGTAGGCTCTATTACTCCTTCCACACATAGGGGCAGATTTACAAGCCCCTTGCGTCATTTTTGCGCCGCCGTTGCGTCACTTCTTGTGACGCAGCGGCAGCGGAAAAATGCGGCCCATTTACAATGTGACGCATCTAGGGAGATGCGTCACGTTGTAAAGCCCTGGGTCACATTATACCTGCGTCAGGTATAATGTATGCAGGGTGGGCGTTCCCACGCAAAAAAGCCTCATAGAAGTGACGCAGTGAAATCTACAATATTTCACTGCATCACTTTTAGGACGCCACTGCATCAAAACCTTACGCCTGCTTGAAGCAGGCGTAAGGAGTGACACAGTGTTGTGGGAATAGGCCTCAAAATGCATTGCTGGAGTTGCGTCGTGCTTGCGACACGACTCCAGCAATGCGTGACTTTTGCCCCAACAGATGCGTCAGAATTTCTGACGCATCTGTCAATCCTTGCGCCATGGTGCGCCGTATTGTAAATACGGCGCATCCATGGTGGCGCAAGGGTTTTTCAGAGAGGCGCAGGGAAAGTGACGTATCTCTACAGATGCGTCACTTTCTTGTAAATCTGCCCCATAGTTTCTCCAATAATATTTTCAAATCTTTTCTGACAGAGGTACTGTTCTTACTTTACGAGTCACAGGTACAGCACACTCTTTCAATTTAATCCTGTGCTCAAAACCATTTACGCATCCTATTTGTTCTTTAAACACATCTTTGTTATTATTTAAAACAGTTTCTAGAGTTGTTTGTTCAGTAGGTACACTGACATAGTTTAAATTGTTCTCATCCAGAACAATAGGATCAGCAGCACCTGGTTTTAATATCACACCAAGTTTGGCTAAATCCTTCCACCCAACTAAGTTACGGCCCCTCTCTGCCACATACATTTTTATGTTAATTATTCTTCCTTTGAATGTGAGAGTGTCTTCAAAATATCCAACCATATCAATTTCAAACTCTCCAAATGCCTTTGGATTTACATCTGTTTCCCTAAGTTCTACATCATTTCATGAACCATTAAATGTAGTGTCTGATATAATGGTTATAGGTGATCCTGAATCAGCCATGACTAACAACTCAACTTCACCTATGTGCACATTTCCCAGTGGTCCTCTTATCTTACCATCTGTTACTTCCACAGTTAAAACGATATTTGAACACATTTCTTCATTGAATTCATCAATTGCATTTACTTTTACTTTACTGCTTACATTTCTTTTTGTATTTCTACATGAGGATGCAAAATGCCCCAATTTTTTGCACTTAACAGATCTTTTGCCCATAGCCGGACAACCTTGAAAATCTGCTAAATGATTTCGTAAGCCACACCTGTAGCATGGACTAGATTTACCTTCAAACTTTCTCCCACCTTTATTTCTATCTGCAGTTTTTTGTTTGTATTTCTTCTTCTCCTGTAAAGAAAAACATTAGTAGTATTCATATTTTCATTAGACAGTTCTCTTGTTGACACTAATGATCGTTCTATTCCTTGTGCAATATCTATGACTTCTTGCAAGGATAGATTTCAGCAAGCTAATAACCGTTCCTGTATCTTTTTCGTAAAACAGTGAAATACAAACTGGTCTCTTATATAAATGTCAACCATGTCATTAAACTCGCAGTTAGTCACAAGAACACGCAGTGCTGCAATGTATTCCTCTATGTTTTCTCCTTCAGACTGTTTACGCATGGCAAACTTATGTCTCCCAACCATTATATTAGGTTCTTCAGAAAATTGTTTTTCCATACGTTTTATTGCTTCCTGGTATTCATCCATTGGTGTAAATTGTCCAGGAGCATTTTCATATTCTGGCAAGCTATCAAAATTGTCCTGCCCTGCATTACCTAGCAGTCCAAACATGATGGCCTTCTTTCTCTCTGCATTGCAACTTTTGCTATCTATAGCCACTAGATAGTTCTCAAATGCTCTCAACCAGTTTTTCCAACGCATGGGAGGCTTTCCTGGTTCACTTAAAAAATGTGCTGGTACACAAATGTTACTGCTTTGAGCCATGTTTACTTTAATCCTTAAGTTTGCTATGTTAAAATTTTCGGTTGTTGTTCTGCAATCTTTCAACAGGATTAATAATTAAGCATTAACCAGTGCTTGGATTAAATCTTACTTCCGATTCCTTAATGACTCCCTCCTTTGTTTAGTTTATTCCGGTAAGCTCAAGTTTTTCTTGCGAGTGTACGCGTTAAATTTCAGTCAGGATTGTGTTTTCAATATGGCCGCACGCACGTACACGTAATGCGTGTGTCTGACGTCGGAACGGTAGAAGCTGAGTTTCAATATTCAATTCCTTGAGCGTATACGTCACGACCAGCCTCGCGCACAGGAAAATGACAGTTGGACTGCCTCGCGCTCCACAACGGTTAAATGGTAACGATTGTACATAGACAATGAAACCGCAAGCGTTAGATATTAATGCTCAAGCAAAGTTAAAAATGTACTTGCGTTTTTTCCTGTATAATTTGCAGAATATCTATGGTTTTTCTGAGAAACAATTGAGTATTCGTCAGTTTCTTAGTTGAATAGAATTCAGATGAGATGATCCGTAGTTGACAGCTGTGGGCTTTCCAAATTGAATCGTTGCCAAATTGTTAAGACACGTAGCTGAAGTGGTAGAAGTAAAGGGATATTTATTGAAGATAACTATAACCCATAAGGCCCAGAAGCTAAAAGAAGACAGGAGGTCTGATAAAGACCGAAGTGCCCAGTAGAATGCCCCAACATTCCATGACATCACTTAAATAACACAGCAAGGTTCTATGATGACATATCATGATGTAAGGGATTATGATAGGCTAGTAGGAAAGGAAATGCAAATGAAAGATGAAAAAGGAAAGAACTACAATAGAAAAGGTAGAAACAATAGGTAACATGTACAACACCTTGCCACTGAAAGAAGTACCAGTGTCTATTTTTACGTTGCCTGGAAATCCAAAAACAAAGAAGATCTTGGGTAAAGCAGGTATTACAACTTCTGCTGATGTATTGGTTATAGTGCTGTGTTAGTTTGCAATGGCGCAACCCTTGTGGCTCCTGATGGACTCCATAGAACTGTGATGTAAGCGTTAGAGAGTAGTGAAGTGAATGCAGGTTTAGAATGTGAAGTTTGCAGTTACACGCAGAAGAATACAGAGGTGTTATACTAAGTTTCATGTATGGCATAGTCATTGGCGAGTACCCGGGCTGGGGAGGATGCTACATTGGTGACTACCATAGCTCCCAAAAAAGGAGAGAATCCATCGATGACAACTGAATTGTGTTCACCTATGGTGATGTGTCCAATGAAATTGATCGCTACCTTGCTTCAGATGGATGGCAGATGAGATAACTGGAGTGATTCTGGTGAACTGTCATTCCCTAAGCTCTGGCACACTTGGCAGGTTCCTGCCATTTTCTCAACAAGCTCATCAAGGAGACAAAGCCACACTCTCTGACGAAGCACTGCCACAATGGCCCTGGTGTGCAACTCTGCTACTCGCCTTTGTAGAGACATAGGAATCACTAGTAGTGCGTCTCAATTTGAGTCCTTTTTGATAACAAGTTAGTTCTTCTTGAACAATTGCCTTTTGTTAGAAATGGGGTTTCTGGTTGGCTAGGGTATACACCTAAGCCAGGCAGAAGCCACCATTCTAGTCTGAGTAAGGGAGTTACACACACAAGATAACCCCTGCTCACCCCCTTGGTAGCTTGGCAGAGCAGTCAGGCTTATCCCAGAGGCAATGTGTAAAGCACTTGCGCCACACACAACCACACCAGTGACACACTAGCACACCACAAAAAGAGACTCCACACAAAGGGTATATAAGAAATATCCTTTGTATTATACATAAACCCTTTAGACCACAATCACATAAATCCCTGTGCCTTTAGGCACTTGTCATGACGTCACATCGATCATAAAATCACTTTGCCAACCAGGCAATTGTCATAACCTTACAAGTTAGTGCAATCCAGTAAATACTTATAGGTTGCATACGTTATAAAACCACCATCACTGCACATATAAGGCGAATCCTGGAATAATGCTCGTTATCCTGATCAAAGCAAGGCAAAACGACATATATTAATAATTCGATACCAAAGGGGATGATGGACGGAGCGCTAGAGCAAATCAAACACTCACTCCCAGTCAACTGATCTGGGTTTAATCCATCATCATTCTTTAGCTCACTCCACCACCCCAGGTCAGACATGGCCATATGCAAATCAGTCTGACCCTGTGCCTCATGGGAACAGTCCAGTCCGAACTGCCAAGCCATGTCTTCCCTGGACCGGAAACAAGCATCCTGGGACCCGTTTCGGGTTCAAAACCCTCATCAGCCAGGCTATCTTGAATCCAGTGGCAAAGTGAGCAAGGGACCCACGTCTGGGCATACCCTGCCAACTTAGGGCGTAACAAAGCGATACCAAAGGGGATGATGGACGGAGCGCTAGAGCAAATCAAACACTCACCCCCAGTCAACTGATCTGGGTTTAATCCATCATCATTCTTTAGCTCACTCCACCACCCCAGGTCAGACATGGCCATATGCAAATCAGTCTGACCCTGTGCCTCATGGGAACAGTCCAGCCCGAACTGCCAAGCCATGTCTTCCCTGGACCGGAAACAAGCATCCTGGGACCGGTTTCGGGTTCAAAACCCTCATCAGCCAGGCTATCTTGAATCCAGTGGCAAAGTGAGCAAGGGACCCACGTCTGGGCATACCCTGCCAACTTAGGGCGAACAAAGCGATACCAAAGGGGATGATGGACGGAGCGCTAGAGCAAATCAAACACTCACCCCCAGTCAACTGATCTGGGTTTAATCCATCATCATTCTTTAGCTCACTCCACCACCCCAGGTCAGACATGGCCATATGCAAATCAGTCTGACCCTGTGCCTCATGGGAACAGTCCAGCCCGAACTGCCAAGCCATGTCTTCCCTGGACCGGAAACAAGCATCCTGGGACCGGTTTCGGGTTCAAACCCTCATCAGCCAGGCTATCTTGAATCCAGTGGCAAAGTGAGCAAGGGACCCACGTCT
The DNA here is from genome assembly GCA_963921515.1 of Calotriton arnoldi. Taxonomy (NCBI): domain Eukaryota; kingdom Metazoa; phylum Chordata; class Amphibia; order Caudata; family Salamandridae; genus Calotriton; species Calotriton arnoldi. The sequence goes on along the minus strand of CAWUFW010003106.1, from coordinate 85,686 downwards.
GGGCATACCCTGCCAACTTAGGGCGAACAAAGCGATACCAAAGGGGATGATGGACGGAGCGCTAGAGCAAATCAAACACTCACCCCCAGTCAACTGATCTGGGTTTAATCCATCATCATTCTTTAGCTCACTCCACCACCCCAGGTCAGACATGGCCATATGCAAATCAGTCTGACCCTGTGCCTCATGGGAACAGTCCAGCCCGAACTGCCAAGCCATGTCTTCCTGGACCGGAAACAAGCATCCTGGAACCGGTTTCGGGTTCAAAACCCTCATCAGCCAGGCTATCTTGAATCCAGTGGCAAAGTGAGCAAGGGACCCACGTCTGGGCATACCCTGCCAACTTAGGGCGAACAAAGCGATACCAAAGGGGATGATGGACGGAGCACTAGAGCAAATCAAACACTCACCCCCAGTCAACTGATCTGGGTTTAATCCATCATCATTTTTAGCTCACTCCACCACCCCAGGTCAGACATGGCCATATGCAAATCAGTCTGACCCTGTGCCTCATGGGAACAGTCCAGCCCGAACTGCCAAGCAATGTCTTCCCTGGACCGGAAACAAGCATCCTGGGACCGGTTTCGGGTTCAAAACCCTAATCAGCCAGGCTATCTTGAATCCAGTGGCAAAGTGAGCAAGGGACCCACGTCTGGGCATACCCTGCCAACTTAGGGCGAACAAAGCGATACCAAAGGGGATGATGGACGGAGCGCTAAAGCAAATCAAACACTCACTCTCAGTCAACTGATCTGGGTTTAATCCATCATCATTCTTTAGCTCACTCCACCACCCCAGGTCAGACATGGCCATATGCAAATCAGTCTGACCCTGTGCCTCATGGGAACAGTCCAGCCTGAACTGCCAGGCCATGTCTTCCCTGGACCGGAAACAGCATCCTGGAACCGGCTCGGGTTCAAAACCCTCATCAGCCAGGCTATCTTGAATCCAGTGGCAAAGTGAGCAAGGGACCCACGTCTGGGCATACCCTGCCAACTTAGGGCGAACAAAGCGATACCAAAGGGGATGATGGACGGAGCGCTAGAGCAAATCAAACACTCACCCCCAGTCAACTGATCTGGGTTTAATCCATCATCATTCTTTAGCTCACTCCACCACCCCAGGTCAGACATGGCCTTTGGTTTTGCTATGTTCGCCCTAAGTTGGCAGGGTATGCCCAGACGTGGGTCCCTTGCTCACTTTGCCACTGGATTCAAGATAGCCTGGCTGATGACGGCTGTAAGCCAGAAACCGGTCCCAGGATGCTTGTTTCCGGTCCAGGGAAGACATGGCTTGGCAGTTCGGGCTGGACTGTTCCCATGAGGCACAGGGTCAGACTGATTTGCATATGGCCATGTCTGAACTGGGGTGGCGGAGTGAGCTAAAGAATGATGATGGATTAAACCCAGATCAGTTGACTGGGGATGAGTGCTTGCAATGTTCAACACTCCGTCCATCATCCCCTTTGGTTTTGCTATGTTCGCCCTAAGTTGGCAGGGTATGCCCAGACATGGGTCCCTTGCTCACTTTGCCACTGGATTCAAGATAGCCTGGCTGATGACGGCTGTAAGCCAGAAACCGGTCCCAGGATGCTTGTTTCCGGTCCAGGGAAGACATGGCTTGGCAGTTCGGGCTGGACTGTTCCCATGAGGCACAGGGTCAGACTGATTCGCATATGGCGATGTCTGAACTGGGGTGGCGGAGTGAGCTAAAGAATGATGATGGATTAAACCCAGATCAGTTGACTGGGGGTGAGTGCTTGCAATGTTCAACACTCCGTCCATCATCCCCTTTGGTTTTGCTATGTTCGCCCTAAATTGGCAGGGTATGCCCAGACGTAGGTCCCTTGCTCACTTTGCCACTGGGTTCAAGATAGCCTGGCTGATGACGGCTGTAAGCCAGAAACCGGTCCCAGGATGCTTGTTTCCGGTCCAGGGAAGACATGGCTTGGCAGTTCGGGCTGGACTGTTCCCATGAGGCACAGGGTCAGACTGATTTGCATATGGCCATGTCTGAACTGGGGTGGCGGAGTGAGCTAAAGAATGATGATGGATTAAACCCAGATCAGTTGATTGGGGGTGAGTGCTTGCAATGTTCAACACTCCGTCCATCATCCCCTTTGGTTTTGCTATGTTCGCCCTAAGTTGGCAGGGTATGCCCAGACGTGGGTCCCTTGCTCACTTTGCCACTGGATTCAAGATAGCCTGGCTGATGACGGCTGTAAGCCAGAAACCGGTCCCAGGATGCTTGTTTCCGGTCCAGGGAAGACATGGCTTGACAGTTCGGGCTGGACTGTTCCCATGAGGCACTGGGTCAGACTGATTTGCATATGGCCATGTCTGAACTGGGGTGGCGGAGTGAGCTAAAGAATGATGATGGATTAAACCCAGATCAGTTGACTGGGGGTGAGTGCTTGCAATGTTCAACACTCCGTCCATCATCCCCTTTGGTTTTGCTATATTAATAATTCAGCACATATCCTGTGGCAGGCAATGGATAAACACATAAATCACTACATATTACAGTTAAAACATAGGGTACAGCACCCCTGTGCTCCTATTACGCTATATACAGTAAGTTAGGCACCAGGTGCAGGGCATAGCAGCACCTGCATGCCTCTTAGCCGTAATATGGTAAAACACCGAAGTGAACAGCTGCCCCCAGGTATGCAGGTTTACAGGGGGGGACACACTGGCACAACAACCTGATTTGCCATAAATGCATAGGGTGCAGCTTCCCTGCACTCCTATTATACTTTATACCGTAGCTCCCATCTACAATATGGGGCCTAGAAGCATCTGAGCCCCTATTACCGGGAATACTGTAATCTCCGAGGAAACTAGGAATCGGGGGCCTCTGTCGAGGTTTACCCCGTCCTGCCAGATCTGCTACCGTGCCCCCAGGTATGTGGCAAACAAAGGGGGAGGCACAACAAGGCAGCTGCCCGCGAACGCACTGGCGCAGCTGCTATACTTGCTGGAGTATCATCGGCTGACAAGGCCAGCCCGCCAGTGCAGCCGCTTCACTGCGTCGAGACAACCGGCGTAGCCTGGGGGCTGCCAGTTGGTCCGGTCATCACTGTGGCAACGCGGAGGGCCGGCCCTGTAGACCGGGGCCGGGAATGCACCTCCGGCCCCACTAGCAGTCGTCACGGCGCTCTGAGTGCGCTCCCTTTTGCTGGTCCCCCCACCCCCTGGAGGTTGGGCTCTGCCCACTGCCAGACTTTAGAGTTGCCCGGCAATGCAGGGGCTCCTGCCCGGGCTTCCCTTTGGCTTCTCTGGTTGTTGCTCAGCAACCGGCCGCAACTCCTAAGACCGTTCGAACAGGATGCTCCTCCAACGTGGTTCCCTTTTTATTGCCAGAATCAAGGAAGGGGGAGCGCCATTCAGGCAACACACAGCACTCCCCATGCACTGTCCAGAAGCACACGCTGGTGCCCCTCCACAAAGGCGCTCAACACGTGCTGGTTACACCACAGGCCAAGCGCTCAGCAGATCACAAAGGAAGTGCTCACCACATGCTTAGGTTGTCAAGAGGTTAGAGACACTGGTGCAGTCCACAGCGCTCGGGGACCCTCTTAGCACAGGATGAATGAGAGCACAAGAGCCTCCAACAGCGCTCACCAGCGCTGTACTGTCAGTGACAAGGGGCATAAACCAGACCTCCTTGGAGAACACTCAGGAGCACAAGCAGGGAACAGGCAAGCCGACCAGCACATCAGGGTCCTTCAGCAAAGTTGCAGTCCTTCTGGTAGCCCAGCAGGCCACAGATCAGCACACCAAGCAAGTCCAAGTGGCAGTTTCTTCTGGTAGCCCAACAGTTACTCCTGGCAATGTGCAGCATGTAGAACCAGCAGCGTCTAGTTACAGGTCCCACGCAGTGTTTCTAATCATGGGGTCACAGCCCCTGTACTTATAGTGCAAAACTCTTCGTTCTGGGGGCCCTTCAAACACTTTTCACAAGTGCACAACACCACTATTCACATCCCAAGCCCTGGCCCCAGACACACTACAGGGGGGTAGAGACAGCATTGTGAAAGCCAGGCACATCCCTATTCAGGTGCAGGTGCAATTCCTCCCACCACTCTAAATTCAGACCAGGCCTATTCAAGTGCAAGGGTAACTTCTCCCACCCATCTAAATGCAGCCAAAGTCTATTCAGCCCAGCGCTGTGTCACCCAGGAAAGGCAGGACATACCTCAACCCCCCTTGTGACTGTCTAGAGTGAATGCACATCCCCTTCTCCTGTCAGTCTAGACCAGACGGTGAATACACATCCAGGCAGGCCACAAAGAGTCATAAGCACACGAAAATGCCCACTTCTAAAAGTGGCACTTCTAAACTAGCAATAACAAATCCGATTTTACCAATAAGCAGGATTTATTACTACTATTCCAAACATACCAAACATGGCCACGCTACCCCTCTCATATCAGAAATTACCATTGAAGCACATTTCAGGGAATTCCCAATGCAAACCTATGAGAGGGCAGCCTCACAGCAGTGAGAAACCAAATAGGGTGTTTGACACTGCTAGGACATGCCACACAGTTAAGGCACATGTCCTACCTTTTACCAGCACAGCACCCTGCCCATAGGGCTAGCTAGGGCCTACCTCAGGGGTGAGTTATATGTAGTGAATGGGGAGTTTCAGGCGTGGCAACCATTTTAAATGCCACGTCACTCCAGCAGTAAACTGCACGTGCAGGCCCTGCAGCGGCAGAGGCCTGAGACAGGTTTGAAAGGCTACTTCGGTGGGTGGCGCAAGCAGCGCTGCAGGCCCACTAGTAGCATGTAATTTACAGCCCCTGGGTATATGGGATACCACTGTGCAAGGGACTTACAGGTAAATTAAATATGCCAAACAGGTGTAGACCAATCTTACCAAGTATTCAAGAGAGAGCACATGCACTTTAGCACTGATCAGCAGTGGTTAAGTGTCCAGAGTCATAAAACCAACAAAAACAGGTCAGAACAAAATACAGGAGGAAGGTAAAAAGTTTGGGGATAACCCTGCAAAAAGGGGCAGTTCCAACACCTCTCAATTTGAGTCCTTTTTTATAATAATTTAGTTCTTCTTGAACAATTTGAAATGCTCTTAAGTCTGTCCCTCATTGAGACTCTCTTAAATGGGAGAGAGAACTGAAGTAGGACCATAAGTACAGCTCTGATGATTACTTCCTTGCTCAGGGCAGCTGGATGAGCTTGTTCAACTATGAATCTAGGCTACGACTCAGCGACGAATGATACTGTGCTGCATGTAGTGAGCAAGAATTGAGAGAAAAATTTGCAGGGAGCCAAGTGTCAACACAGATGCAGTTGTTTCCACCTGCTTGATGCTTAAGCATGGTAACTATCAGCAAACCTCAGAGCACAGGTGTTTTAACATGTTCAATGATACCTTGATTTAGCAAGTTATCCTCTTCGGCCTGTTTTTGAATATTGAATTGGATGCCCCTGGAATGTTGGGCCAGAGGCCTGATTAAGTAATATTTAAGTTAATATGTCTATTTTTTTTTTTAACTTTGTGTGCACCCTGGAATAGGCTATGGGGCATTTTTAACACATTTGTCTCATCAGAGACAGTCGCTCAGGCAATTAGTTGCCACACGACTTGAAGGAGACTCCTTTTAATCTTTGACCGGAAGCTCAGGAGACATCAATTGCCGTCAGCTGCTTCAACCACGTAAACATCACATCCTGGAGCGTGAGAGTCATGATTGAGCAGTGGATGGAAATTGATGGCCTTCGTCGTTGAGTCATATGCATGGATGCAAACATGTGGAGGCAGAAGGACAGGACTTCCTCATAGTTTTATAAAGTCTACCTCAGTCATGATGTTGATGGTGGTACCTGTGTTCGAAAGTAAAGGTATAGTTTCTCCATTATTTAGAGTAGGTTTTGTAAGTTCATCATTGTACTCAATGAGAACACTTCCATAAATGGAGAACACCTAGGTATTTCTAAACTATACATGTTCAGATGAAAGTGATGAGGACAAAGAGCCAGATATAGCAACCCTTTCTCTAACACGGTGGTGTGATCTAGATGCATGTTTATTTATTTCTGAGGGTTGATTTGATGATCTGGGTGGCAATATAGGCTGTTGCACAGATTTACTACGACTGCGACTTCGGCAAAAGCTCTGACAATGTCGATTTTGCCACATCTGCGACAAATGTTTTCTGCAGCCTAAGTGTGGGAGAGCGTAGTGCTCTTCAAAGATACAATTATTAAACTAATTAGTTTTTTCAACTTGGTGAAAAGTGACTTTTCTCCACTCATTTCTGCATGGTGGAAAAAAATGCGTGGCGCTCATAGTCCATACTCCTTTTTTGTAATAAGTAAGTCATCAGGAGTTTCTTTAGTTTATCAAACATGTTGGCTTCACCTTCTTCAAATTGGAACTGAATGTCTCCAGATCCTGAGCCAACACAATGCATGAGAAGGCACAGCAGCTATTTTGCTTTCCAATACCAAGGGCATTGGTGTACATCTCTAAGTCTTTTATTCACCTCCACCATCTTCGGCCCAGATTGTTGGTGTCGGCGAGGCAGGATTGTGGGGAACACCCAGGGAGGCTAGCGTGCGTCAGAGGGTGTAACAACAGGCACAACGCTTATCCGAAAACGCATGAATGAGGACACCGAGGCACCCAGCTCTGGCTTTTGTTGCTTCTGAAAATGACATCATTGTTGGCAGGCGGCTGCGTCAACAGGCTGGTGGCAGACAGGGAGCTGGGAAGGCAGGTAACGCGTGGGGTGAAATCTCTTCGTCAATGCAGAGTTACAGTTACTGGCCATTCTAAATAAAGGTCTATGCTGAAAAATGCTTTTCTTTTTATTTCTTCCAAACAGTAGTGTGTTTGGTTTATTATTAAGCATCAATGTGATTTAAACAGAGAAAGCACACTGCAACCTGGCAGTCGAGTATTTAGAGGACCGCATCCTTTCTCCTTTGCGTTCCCCGCAGCCTACTGGACTTTACCTGCGAGATGGGTGGGAGCAGCCAGGGGAGTAGCTTCAGGGGGGTATTTGGGGGTGTTACGCCCTCCTAATAAATATATTTTCTGATTAAATAGATGGGTACAGGTGCTGTTAGTCTGGTATTGTGAGGTGTTTGTCTGATTTCACCTGGGATTTTTGCAAGCATACACTGACAAAAACACCCACACACTCTCATCTCTGTTTTGACAGTCCTCAAAATAGTTATTTTACAAAATGTTGTGTTTCTCTCACTTTGTACTACTACCAATCCGCATTCCTCTCCCTTTCCACTGCCCCTTAAGCCCCTCTCATACACTCTGCTTGTCCTAAAATGTATTTTAACATGATATGCCAGCATGATTGTAGGGAAATATGAAGCCCCCTTTCCTCCCCACTCCCCCAGTCTTGCCGACCAAGCTACGCCCCAGGGGCAGGATCACTTGGAAGGCGCTTCGGGAAGGACGCGCCTGTCAGAATGAACATGACAACTGGTTATATCTCTCTATAGATAGAAATGTAATAGTCGTAGCGCAGTAATTTGTACAGATATGTTACATAAACATCTCGATTTGGTGCAAATATTGTTCAACTAGTTGCCAATAAAAGCTATTTACTTAAATGAATCATTTACGTGCATTACATTGTTTTACGTTAAAACACAGCTTGTTTTGGCAAATAACAAATTAAGTAAATGAAAAATATGAATTTCAATCATTGAAACTAACAACATTGCATTAGTGCAGACTGCACGTTTCAGTGCCCCTTTCGTTTCTCTATACAAGTCTGAAGGTGGTAAACAGTCCAAATGTCAGCCATGCTTCCTGTGCCTTCTCATAATGCAACAATGACCAAGATTAACCATTACCTAATACACCTGGAACCACCTGTCAGGGGAGTGTAAAGTCCAGTTTAATAGTTCCTCCTGCCAAGAAAGGGAAAATCAATGTTTGAAACAATTATCATTGTCAAGTGATATATAAATCCCGCGTTGAAGGGAACTGATAACCTTGAGTAAAGCTGTCTTTATCTCATGTTGGCACAGGACCTCAGAAAGGTTGAATGACTGCATTATCATGAACATATTAATATAATGCAGACCTAGCATGAAAGGCAACAGAGAGCACCAAAGAGAATAAAATTAATGTTTAACTACAGTGCAATTATGTAGAAGTGAACAGAGCAATGCAGATTTATAAAACAAAACTCTCTCTAATCTAGGGGAAAGAAGTGTAGACAAATATTATGCATTCATCTAACAATGTGGCACAAGCTGTGCTTTTTTGGGGCCTCCTGCCATGAAGAATTATTGGATGTGAGCGTCAAACAAATAATTCTCAAAATCCCTTCTTAGTTTTTGCTCACATTGCTTTTTGCAGATGAAATGCAAAAGTTGCTCAGATCTCATTGCATCAAGAGGAGTGTGCTCTCTCACAATCTAACAGAAGAGAATACGTAGCGTCAATGGCAGGTACAAAAAATTGCATAGATTGCCTTTAGGAATATGCTGTGGTAAAATGTTCACCAACTGTTGAAGAAAATCTAATAGCACTAGTCAGACCCCCCAGGATTTTGCGGCTTTGGGTGGCAAATTTTGCGGCCAAAAAAAAGCAGAATTTGTGGCCTAAAACCTAAAAATTCACAGTATTTTTGCAGTGGGCAAAAATGTGCCTGCCACAAAAATACTGAAGGCCTGTGCTGTGTCACTGCTAGAGACTGTACTATGTCAGTCTGTAACATTGCAGAGTCTCCAGCAGCACAGCGCCTTGAACCTTGAACCCCCTGGTCAGGGACCTGCTCTCCCCCCCTGCAGCTCCGCTGGTAAGTGCTGCTACCCGTGCCGTGCTGTGCTGCGCTCTGTACTGTCAGGGGTTCGAGGCCCTGTATTGAGCCCGTTTTCTGCTCGGTTTTTGTCTCTGTCTTTAATCTTCTGTATTACACTGTGACTGTATTGTATTGGACTGTGCCTGTTTTTCTGTTAGCCCCCATATTTTTGTCTTGTTTTCCAGTACTGTAAAATACGAACAGTGCCAACAAGCACCTTTACCCAAGTTGGTCTCAGGTTTGCTTATTAACACTCGCTCTTTGGTCAAACACAACACAGAATTTGCAGAAGTGTTGACAGCACACAAAATAGACATGACTTTCGTTACTGAAACCTGGGCAGACAGTACCTCTGATCTTGAACTGTCCTTAGCCATCCCTCCAGGATTCACAATAATTAGAAATGATAGACAGGATAAACGGGGAGGAGGCTTGGCGATCTTTATTAAAGATACTCTGGCCATAAAAGGTTCCTCTGCAGGAAGCAGCACAGATTGTGAACTGCTTTTTTTTTTCAGAATCACCCTAAGTGACAATTACACGTTTAACGGAACTCTACTGTACAGACCGCCCGGTGCTAAAAGCAAATTTGAAGAAATTATCAGTCCAATTATAGAAGCAAGTACTGATTCAAAGGATTTCTCTATTTTAGGTGATTTTAATTATCATTTAGAAAATTTAGAAGACCATGACACAACATCTATAATAGAGATGGTGGCCAGGGCCTCGTTGGAACAGAAGGTCAAGCAGTCCACTCACGAGGCAGGTCACACATTAGACGGAATTTTTACATCTAACCCACATTTGAATTTACAAGAGGTTCTGCCAATTCCGTGGTCAGACCATAAGGCCATCCTGTTTGTAGTAACTACATCCCATCACATCCTCGTTCTCATATTCCCCTCAGGACAATTAAAGGGCGCAACTGGAGGAATATTAACCCCCAGCTGTTGCAATCCACCCTAGCATCCTTAAAACCGGACATAAGGTCCGAGGTAAATATGGCAACAGGTAGCTTCACAAATTGGATTGAAACTGCAGTAAACACTCTAGCCCCGGTGAAAAGCTTCACTAGCAATCGTACAAAGAAGTCAGAACCCTGGTTTTGCGATGCACTGCGCGCACAGAAACAACTGTGCAGAAAATTAGAAAGACGTTGGAGAAGGAATTACGCCGAAGATGATAAAACCCTATATGCACAATCTTTATCTGGATACAAAAAACTGATCTTGGATAAGAAAAGTAGCTACTTTTCAGACAAAATCCGGCAGGTAGGTAATTCCAGCAAAGTACTTTTTGCGACCTTAAAAAGTCTAGTTAAACTACCTGAACCAAAAAAAGAGGACAGCAGTGTGGAATTCTGCAACCAACTTGCACGGTTTTTCAAGGACAAAGTGCAAACGATCTATGATTCCCTTATAGTTCCCATTACAAGCCCCCGGTGCACCGACAATGTTCTGGATTCGTTTGTGCCACCTATTACAGAACAGATCTTGCAGGTAGTTAGATCAACAAAATCCGGAGCACCTTTAGACCCTTGCCCCCCAAAAATATTCCAAATGGCACCGGAAACTATTAGCGAGCAACTTAGTTTACTCTTTAAAGAAATTATTGGTTCAGGTATCTTTCCTGACGCGTGGAAACTGGTCTCAATTTTTCCGCTATTAAAAAAACCTGAGCTAGATCCCTGTGAGAACAGAAACTATAGACTTATTGCCAGGATTTCTTTCCCTGCCAAGGTCCTGGAAAAAATCCTTAATTCCCAACTCACTGCCTTTATCTCCTCGGCAGACCTGTTGGATTCATCACAATATGGTTTCAGACAGGGGCACAGCACAGAGACTGCATTGGTTAAGACAGCAGAGGAACTACGGGCAATACTGGACACTGGTGCCAAGGCCGCCCTGATCCTTCTGGATCTATCGGCGGCTTTTGACACCGTGAACCACGACATCCTAATAAGAAGGCTACTAGAGGCAGGAGTGAAGAATTCTGCTCTTAACCTTACCAAATCGTATCTGAACAATTGGCTTCAATATGTTCAGATTGGGGACTCTTGCTCAGAGCAATTTTTGCTTCCATGTGGGGTGCCGCAGGGCTCTTCACTGAGCCCTACACTGTTCAATCTTTATGTGACCTCCTTAGCTGATAGCATCAGGCAGTTTGGCTTTTCCTTGGTCTCCTACACAGACGATACTTAAATTGTAGTGTCCATCTCAAGCAACTCGGAGGAAACCGCTGAGCGCTTCAGTCAATGTATGTCCCTGGTAGACCAATGGATGAGCGCAAACTGCCTAAAGCTTAATGGAAGCAAAACTGAGGTCCTCCTGTTGGGCTCTGATACTTTCTTTCTGGTCACAGAGCTGGTGGCCTCCTGGTATGGGAACTCTTCCAGTCCCAGTCAGTAAGGTGAGGAATCTGGGCATCATCTTTGATGACAGACTGACCTTCCGACATCAGATCAATAAGGTCTCCTCACTGGTCTTTTTAACACTAAAGTCAATTAGGAAAGTGCGCGCTTTCATCCCCCGTGAAGCAGTAAAAACAGTACATGCTAAAACTCCAGCGGGCGCAGAACGCAGCCGCCAGACTGCTGCTGGATATCCCTAAATTCCAGTCCATTTCCCAAGGCCTAAAAAAACTTCACTGGCTTCCTATGTAAAAAAGGATTGATTTTAAATCTCTATGTCTAGCATACAAAGCTATGCATGGAACAGGACCCGCGTTCCTGAAAGAACAATTCACCTGGTATCATCCTCCCAGTACCCTTCGTTCATCTCAGAGCAAACTCCTGCAGATACCCAGATTTAAGAAAGCCCGTTGGGGAGGCAGAAGTTTTGTCCTGAGTACAGTGAAATTATGGAACACGCTTCCGTTAGACATCAAAAACAGCTCAACGTTGCTTTCCTTTAGAAAATCATTAAAAACGTGGCTATTCTCCAAGTAACTTGCACCTTCATCCACTGAAATTTTGGCATTTACCTCCACACAGCGCCTAGACGCCCTTGGGCATTCGTGTGCTATATAAATTTTACAATCAAATCAGTTCCCTTCCTGTTCCACTTCCCGCGGTTTCCCTTCCTGCCGCTGCTGTGCCCGTGCCCCCTCCCCCCTGCCGATTCTCCACTCCTGCCTCCCAGCTACGATTCCCTCCCCTCTTCCCTACTTAATGGCGGCCGCTGCGAGGGAGCATGAGCAAGACTTCTGACCTCCTGGTTAGGGACCTGCCACCTCCCCCTGCAGCTCCGCTGGTAAGTGCCGCTGCCCGTGCTGTGCTGCGCTCTGTATTGTCAGGGGTTCGAGGCCCTGTATTGTGCCCGTTTTCTGCTCGGTTTTTGTCTCTGTCTTTAATCTTCTGTATTACACTGTGACTGTATTGTATTGGACTGTGCCTGTTTTTCTGTTTGTCCCTGTATTTTTGTCTTGTTTTCCGGTTCGCTGCCCGTTCCACTTCCCGCCCATTTCCCTTCCCGCCGCTGCTGCCCCTCCCCCTGCCGATTCCCCCCTACCCGCCTCCCAGCTGCGCTTCCCTTCCCCCTTCCCTACTTAATGGCGCCCGCTGCGCAGCTGGCGCAGCGAAGGCAAGCCCATCTGCGCCTGTCCGCGACCAGTGCCAGGAACCCTGGATCTCCGACCCTCCTCCGCTACAACCCAGCTGCCCTCCTCGCACTCAACCCCGCGAGAAACAGCAACTGCCAGCTGTCGAAGCCGAACACCACCCACGGCCAATTCTCCTGCAGACACTGCTGACATTCCTTCACCATCCACAGCACTCCTTCCACCTCCGCACCCATGCCGGACGCCCGCACCAACGAAGCCCTGAAATGCATCCTCCTAAAAGTGAGCTCTCTGCACAGACACACCGTAGAGATCTGGGACATCCTCGACACCTTCTCGCCAGATGTTGCCTCCTTCACAGAAACCTAGACTAATCCGCCTCTACCTCCGATATCACCACCGCCATCCCCGACGGCTATAAAATCCAGAGGAAAGACCGCCCCCACTGCCCAGGAGGAAGACTCACCATCGCACACAAGAGCTCCCTCCGACTCTCCACCTCCAGCACGAATGACCCCCTCTCCAACACCGAACACCTCCACTTCCAGATCCAAACCAGCCCCAGAACCACGCTCCGCAACACCCTCACCTACAGACCCCCCAGGCCCGTGCTCCTTTCACCACCGCCTTCGCAGACCTCATCGTACCCCACCCCATCGCCTCCATGGACTACATACTCATCGGAGACCTGAACTTCCACCTCGACAACCGCAGCGACCCAGACTCCACTGCCCTCCTGGGCAACCTCGCCAACCTCGGACTGAAGCAGCTCGTCACCACCCCCACCCACACGGCCGGACACATCCTCCACCCCATCTTCGCAGGACGGACTAACATCCACTTCAGCCACACATCGCAGCCCCTCTGGACAGACCGCCACTGCGTACACTTCTCCTTCAGCACCACCACCGCACACAAGCCCGCTCCACACCCGCCACTAAGGAACTGGAGCAAGGTCACAGAAGAGGACCTCAACTCTACCCTTGCCCAGGACCCCCCCTCCGCCAGGACTGACGCCAACTCTGCAGCCATGGAACTACACCGCTGGATCTTCAGCTGCGCAGACAAACTCGCTCCCCTCCGCTGCCCCGACAGACAATGCCCTCTGAAAGCCGCTTGGTTCACCACCGACCTACAAGAAGCCAGACGCTCCTGCAGACGGCTCAAGAAATGATGGAGAAGCAGCAAAACAACTGAATTCCAGTCCACCTACAAGCACGCCATGACAGAATACCACCAGCTCATAAGAACCACCAAGAGTACCTTCATCAGGAACAAAATCCGCACCAACGCCAGCAACTCAAAGGAACTCTTCAACATCATCCAGCAGTTCACCAAACCCCCTTGCAAAGCCACGGACATCACTCAGTCCCAGGACCTCTGCAACAAACTCGGCTCCTACTTCGACCTAAAGATCAAGGCCCTCTACGACAACTTCAGCGAACAGACTCCAGAAACCACCCTCCCCCCCAGCAACGACAGCCAACCCACCATCACCACCTGGACACCGGTCACCACAGAAGACACCAGCACGACCTTGAAAAGCACCCATTCAGGAGCCCCCACGGACCCCTGCCAGTCTCACATCTTCCACAGAGCCGCCACCGCTATCGCCCCCGAACTACGCCACACCATCAACCCCACCTTCGAATTCGGCATCTTCCCCGACGACTGGAAGCGGGCTGAGATCAAGCCCCTCCTTAAGAAACCCTCGGCTGACCCGACAGACCGGAAAACTACCGGCCCATCTCTCACCTTCCCTTCGCAGCCAAAGTCACAGAGAAATTCATCAACACACAACTGACCACCTTCATCGAGGAGAACACCGAGAAATTCATCAACACACAACTGACCACCTTCATCGAGTTGAACACCATACTCGACTCCTCCCAGTCCGGATTCCGCAGCAACCACAGCACTGAGACCTCCCTCCTCGCCGCCACCGACGACATCTGCATGCTAGTCGACCAGGGACACAACGCAGCCCTCATCCTGCTAGACCTCTCCGCTGCCTTCGACACCGTCTCTCACCGCCCTCTTGCAACCAGACTCCACAACACAGGCATACGAGGAATCGCCCTCGACTGGATCCGCTCCTTTCTCACTGGCAGAACCCAACGGATCAGACTCCCACCCTTCCTCTCCGAACACACAGAGATCAACTGCGGAGTACCCCAAGGATCATCGCTCAGCCCCACGCTCTTCAACATCTACATGGCCCCCCTCTCCGCCATCGTCAGAAAGCATGGGGTCAGCATAGTATCCTACGCCGACGACACCCAGATCATCCTCTCCCTCACGAAGAACCCCTAAGACACCAGATGCAGCTTCCAAGAAGGAATGAAAGACGTCGCAGCCTGGATGAGCAACAGCTGCCTAAAACTGAACTCGGAGAAGACAGAGGTCCTCGTCCTTCGACCCTCCCCCACTGCGTGGGACAGCTCCTGGTGACCCTCCGCCCTCAGAAACCCACCCACCCCGAAGGACCACACTCGGAACCTAGGCATCATACTCGACTCCTCCCTCACCATGACCCGCCAGATCAACGCCGTTGCCTCCATCTGTTTCAACTCCCTCCGCATCCTCTGCAAAACCTTCAAGTGGATCCCACCCAAAGCCAGAAAAACTGTCACCCACGCACTCATTACCAGTAGACTGGACTATGGAAATGCCCTCTACGCAGGAATCAACAAATCCCTTCTATGGAAACTCCAGACCATCCAGAACACCGCAGCCAGACTCGTCCTCGGCACCCCACGACATGAGCACATGACCCAACAACTGCGAGACCTCCACTGGCTCGTCGTCGAGAAGAGAGTAACCTTCAAGCTACTCACCCACGCCTACAAATCCCTCCACAACACCGGACCCAAATACCTCAACAAAAGAATCTTTTTCCACGCACCCAAAAGAAACCTCCACTCCGCCGACCTCGCCCTAGCAACGACTCCACGTATCCGCTGAACCAGAGCGGGGGGAAGAGCCTTCTCCTACGTCGCAGCCAAAGCATGGAACAAACTCCCAGTCAACATCAGACGCTCCCCCACCCTGCACACCTTCAGGAAAAGCCTCAAGACCTGGCTTTTCGGCTGACCCAGAGATGCACCCCGCCCTCATTGCGCCTTGAGACCCTCACGGGTGAGTAGCGCTCTTTATAAACCCCCTGATTGATTGATTGATTGATTGATTGATTGAACCGGAGGCTCTTTTGCATCATTTGCACATCAAGCGGCAGTGGCTTACATGAACAACTCCCCTGACAGGGCATCATATTTGAATCACATCATATATTTCCATTGGGTGCATAAATTCAAATGCGCAAACTCACACTCATGATTTGTATTGTGTTATTTAAAAATTTTCCTTTTCAGACCCCCGCCCAAAAAATTCTCACATTAGGAGACGTGCATGTCAAAAGAAACAACGTGACAGTTACAAGTTATATTGCTCCAGAGATAGAAATGCGATAGGAGCGACACATAAATGTATCAGCTTGATTAATATATTTTTCCATTAGTTGACATAAAAACACTATTTACTTAATTGAATCTACATAAAAAAAATCACTGCTTGAAATAAGAAAGCTCGTTACATTTTACCTATTTTCTTTCTGGAAAATACACTGTAAAATGCATGCTAAAGCGCCATTTTTAGGTCCAGTCTAGACAACACCTGCACTGTCTCTTTGAGACATGTTGCATATACTTTGTGGGCGTACAGCCCACCCATTGATTTGCATTTGTTTCTTTCAGTGTTCTTTAAAAAGTCTTGTTTCCAAGTGGTTAATCTTTCCTATTTGGCCCTCCTTTTCGTTGGTTGTTCACTCCCACGGAGCGGCGCCCCATTACTTGTAGGCTTCCACTTCTCTTATTTTAGTTATTGCCACAGGAACTTTTTTATTATTTGGAAAGAGCACTTCACAAAAACATTCGTTTTTTGAGTAGCTATGAGCTTTTCTGTTAACAAGCTATTAATCTTGGTCTTATCTCGTCACATCTGCTGTTCATTTAAAGACCGAGAGCGAATGTCAGAGGCTGTTTCCACAAGTGCGCCTGTTTCCTTTTGACTATCATTTGACCATCTGTCCCGGTGTAATTACAGCGTATGATGCAAGGGGTTTTCATTGCACCAAACTTTTTAAATCTAAAGTGTGTTTAACAATGGGACCCATTTCATGGCAATCCTGCCCTCCTTGTGTTTAAATCCTGATGATCTTATACAGTTGTAGCTTCATTTTGCTCACTTAAATCAATCAATCAATCAAGCATTTGTATAGCGCGCTACTCACCCGGAGGGTCTCAAGGCGCTAGGGGGAGGGGGGTCCGCTACTGTTCGAACAGCCAGGTCTTGAGTTGCTTCCTGAAGGAGAGGTGGTCTTGGGTCAGGCGGAGGTGGATGGGTAGGGAGTTCCACGTCTTGGCAGCCAGGTAGGAGAAGGATCTTCCTCCCGTTGTGGCTCTTCGGATGCGGGGGACGGCGGCGAGGGCGTGGTTGGTCGATCGTAGCTGGCGGGTGGGAGTGTAGAAGGTCAGACGGTCGTTGAGGTATCTGGGGCCTTGGTTGTGGAGAGCTTTGTGTGCGTGGGTGAGGAGTCGGAACGTGATTCTCTTGCTGACGGGGAGCCAGTGCAGGTCTCTCAGGTGTCCGGCGATGTGGCTGTGTCGGGGGATGTCCAGGATGAGTCGAGCTGAGGCGTTCTGGATGCGTTGGAGTCTTTTCTGAAGTTTGGCTGTGGTTCCGGCGTAGAGGGAGTTGCCGTAGTCCAGTCGGCTGGTGACGAGGGCCTGGGTGACCGTCTTCCTGGTTTCGGTGGGGATCCACCGGAAGATCTTCCGCAGCATGCGTAGGATGTTGAAGCAAGACGAGGAGACGGCGTTGACTTGTCTGGTCATTGAGAGGGAGGAGTCCAGGATGAAGCCCAGGTTGCGTGCGTGGTCCGTTGGTTTGGGTGCGTTGCCCAGGGCAGGGGGCCACCAGGAGTCATCCCAGGTGGAGGGTGATGATCCTAGGATGAGGACTTCCATCTTATCTGAGTTCAGTTTCAGGCGGCTGTTCCTCATCCACTCGGCTACGTCCTTCATCCCTTCATGTAGGTTGGTTTTGGCAGTTGTGGGGTCGTTGGTGAGGGAGAGGATCAGCTGGGTGTCGTCGGCGTAGGAGATGATGTTGAGGTTGTGTTGGCGTGCGATGGCTGCGAGGGGGCTCATGTAGACGTTGAAGAGGGTGGGGCTGAGTGATGATCCTAGTGGTACGCCGCAGATGACTTCGGTGGCCTCGGAACTGAACGGGGGAGGCGGACTCTCTGGGTTCTTCCGGCGAGGAAGGAGATGATCCACTCCAGTGCCTTCTCTTGGATTCCGACGTTGTTCAGGCGTTGCACTAGGGTGCGGTGGCAGACTGTGTCGAACGCTGCGGAGAGGTCCAGGAGGATGAGGGCCGCTGTTTCCCCGTTGTCGAGCAGGGCTCGGATGTCGTCGGTGGCTGCGATGAGGGCGGTCTCGGTGCTGTGGTTGGCCCGGAAGCCGGACTGTGAGTGGTCGAGGGATCCATTCGTCTCGATGAAGGCGGCCAGTTGTCTGTTGACGGTCTTCTCGATGACTTTGGCAGGAAAAGGAAGGAGCGAGATGGGGCGGTAGTTTTTGAGGTCGGTGGGGTCCGCTGACGGTTTCTTCAGTAGGGCGCAGAGTTCGGCGTGCTTCCAGCTCTCTGGGAAGGTGGCGGTGTCGAAGGAGGTGTTGATGATGTCCCGGAGGTGGGGTGCGATGACGGCGTCGGCCTTGTTGAAGATGTGGTGAGGGCAGGGGTCGGTTGGTGATCCGGAGTGGATGGAGTTCATCGTGCGGATAGTGTCTTCGGTGTTGATCGGGGTCCAGGCTCGGAGGGTGGAGGTGGGGGACGTTGGAACGGTTGTAGGGTACGTCGGCTGTGTGCTGAAACTGTTGTGTATGTCTGCGATCTTGCTGTGGAAGAACGAGGCGAGCGAGTTGCAGAGGTCTTGCGAGGGGGTGATGTCGTTGTTTCCGGCGCTGGGGTTCGAGAGCTCTTTGACGATGATGAAGAGTTCCGATGATCAGAAAGCCAAAAAGGACCATGATACCTGTAAGGAAGAATATATCGCCTTTGCAAGTGCAGAACAGCACTTTTATTAAGAAATTCTGATAAGAAGAAGTCAGATGTTTTGAAATTCAGCATTAGCCAGTGAACATCGTTTCAAGAAAAAACATTAGCGGAATTTTTTTTTCTGGTTTAAACCTGCAACTTTGGAACTTAATTTGAAGAAACATACTTGCAGTGAGTTATTTTAGGTTGCATTTGTTGGTTAAGTTACCCTAAAAACCCAGAAGCTTCTTCTTAAAAATTAAGAGTAAGCGTGCTAAGCCTTTTTTGGCTATTTGGGGTAGTTCACACTTAGGCCCCTGTAACTTTTTGCCCACATAAGGTATCCACGCCAAATTTGCGTCCCTTTCTTCTAACATCTTGAGGATTCTAAAGGTACCCAGGCTTTGTGGATTCACCTGGAGGGGACCCAGAATTTAGTCAAAATACAGCTAAATATTGTTTGTTTGTTTTTTTAATGGGAAAAAAGTGCTGCAGAAGAAAGCGTCTGTTTTTTTCCCTGCAAATGGTATCAACAAAGGGTTTGTGGTGCTGAAATCACTATATTCGCAGCTTTCAGGGCCAGGCAGACTTTTTCAGAAAACCAACATTTTCTACACAGTTTTGGCATTTTACTGGGACATAGCCTATTTTTGCTATTTTTTTGTGCTTTCAGCCTCCTTCCAGTTAATGGTAGAAATGGGTATACAATCAATAATGGATCCTGGAAAGCTATACATTTATGGAAAGTAGATAAAATTCTGAATTCAGCAAAGGGTCATTTGTATAGATCCTTCAAGGTCTTTTTATAGAAACAGTTGAAAATAAAAAATATTGAAATTGAGTTTAAAAAAAACAGCCATTTGTGCCAACATTTTCACCTGTAACTTCTTCTAAGTATGACAGATTATTTAAAGCAATACACTGTTACATCTGCTGGGTCCTTCTGGTTGAGGGGATATATAGGACTTCTAGGTTCACCAAGAACTCAAGGAACCCAGAGCCAATAACTGAGCTGTGTCTTGCAATGGTTTTTCATTGTGTACCGGGTATATAGCAATTCCTTTGGTAAAATATAAAGAGTGAAAAATAGGTACCAAGGAAACCTACATATATCCGAAATAGGAACAAAATATAGAGTTTAGACGCAGTGGTTATTTGCACATCTCTAAATTGTGGGTACCCATACAAGCATGTGAATTAGAGGTCATTTTTCAAAATGACTTCTTTTTTACAAATTGTCTTAGATTTGGAAGGCAGAAATGCAAAGAAAGTCAGTTGGTATTAACACTTGTTCTACTATTCCTTGTTCCCTAAGTCTCCCAATAAAAATGCTACTTCACTTGTGTGGGTAGGCCTAGTGCCTGCGAAAGGAAATGGCCCAACATGCAACATGGACATATCACATTTTTCCAGTGAAAACTGACCCTTTTTTTGCAATGTGCCTAGCTGTAGATTTTGGACTCTAGCTCAGCTGGCACCTTGGGAAACCTAGCAAACCTATACATTTTTGAAAACCAGACACCCAGGGGAATCCAGGATGGGGTGACTTGTGTGGCTCTCACTAGGTTCTGTCACCCAGAATCCCGTGTAAACCTCAAACTTTGCAAAACAAAACAAATTTTCCTCCCATTTCTGTGATGGAAAGTTCTGGAATCTGTGAGGAGGTACACACTTCCACACATATATTGTAAAGATAGAGGCCCCCTGCTAATAGGGTACAGTTCCTTAAGGCAGGGTTAGTAAATCTAGTGTAAAAGACTTAAGGCAACAATGATGTCAAATCACAGCAATTGTCTAATGAATTAAAGCACATATATAGACAAAAAGAGAACCAACAATATCTGTTTGTTATATATAAAATGTAAAAAAATGTTTTATTGATAATCAATGAATTATTGGCAGAACCTTATAATATTAAAACAATACCCCATTTATACTAATTCATTCATACTATCATTCATACATTAAAAAGTCACAATTTATTTGACAAAACAATAATAACACTTGATATCTGGTTTTCGTGATCATAAAAGAACAGTGTGGCAAAATGATAATAAACTGTTTATGTTCTACGAGCGTTTCGGCACAAAACAGTGCCTTCGTCAGGAAAAGGGGCCACAAGGGATCAAGGATGATTTCTTGTCTCACTCCAATAAGATGGTACAATTGTATCGTTGACTGCTACAAACTGAGAAACATGTCCAACATCTTTGAGCAATGGATATCCAATTTGAAAATTGGTTTAACCTAACATCACTGACCCAAGGTTTTATAAGACTGACGTCCACCTCGATTTGGATCATCCTATTGATTTTAATTCCGATAGTTAACGACTAGATATAAATGAGGTATTGTTTTAATATTATAAGGTTCTGCCAATAATTCATTGATTATCAATAAAACATTTTTTTACATTTTATATATAACAAACAGATATTGTTGGTTCTCTTTTTGTCTATATATGTGCTTTAATTCATTAGACAATTGCTGTGATTTGACATCATTGTTGCCTTAAGTCTTTTACACTACACACTTCCACACACCCAGCTTTCACCAAAGTCTCCAAATAAAAATGGTACCTCACTTGTGTGGGTAGGCCTAGTACCCGCGACATGAAATGGCCCAAAACGCAACGTGGACACATCACATTTGTCCTGTGAAAACGGACCCTTTTTTCGCAATGTGCCTAGCTGCAGATTATTGACCCTACCTATGCCAGCACCTAAGGAAACTTAGCAAACCTATAAAGTTTTGAAAACTAGACATCCAGAGGAATCCAAGATAGGGTGGCTTGGGTGGCTCTCACTAGGTTCTGTCACCCAGAATCCCTTGTAAACCTGAAACCTTGTCAAAAAAAACAAATTTTCCTCCCATTTCTGTGATGGAAAGTTCTAGAATCTGCGGGTAGCCACAAGATTTCAGCCACCCAGCATTCCCCAAAGTCTTCTGATACAAATGGTACCTCACTTGTGTGGGTAAGCCTAGTACCCGCGACAGGAAACGTCCCAAAACACAACGTGGACACATCACATTTTTCCAGTGAAAACTGACCCTTTTTTTTGCAATGTGCCTAGCTGTGAATTTTGGACCCTAGCTCAGCCGGCACCTAAGTAAACCTAGCAAACCTATACATTTTTTAAAACAAGACACCCAGAGGAATTCATTATGGGGTGACTTGTGTGGCTCTCACAGAATCCTTTGCAAATCTCAAACTTTGTAAAAAAAAAATACATTTTCCTCACATTTCTGCGATGGAAAGTTCTGGAATCTGTGGGAAGCCACAAAATTCCAGCCACCCAGCATTCCCCAAAGTCTCTCAATAAAAGTGGAACATCACTTGTGTAGGTAGGCCTAGAATCCGTGACAGGAAACGCCCAAAACGCAACGTGGACACATCACATTTTTCCAGTGAAAACTGACCCTTTTTTCGCAATGTGCCTAACTGTGGATTTTAGACCCTAGCTCTGCCGGCACCTAAGGAAAACTAGAAAACCTATACATTTTTGAAAACTAGACATACAGGGGAATCTAGGATGAGGTGACCTGTGTGGCTCTCACCAGGTTCTGTTACCCAGAATCCCTTGCAAACCTCAAACTTTGTAAAACAAAATACATTTTCCTCACATTTCTCGGATGGAAAGTTCTGAAATCTGTGTGGATCCACAAACTTCCACCCACCCAGCATTCCCCAAAGTCTCCCGATAAAAATGGTACTTCACTTGTGTGGGTAGGCCTTGTTCCCGCAGCAGGGAATGGCCCAAAACGTACTGTAGAGACTTCAAAATTATTGATTACAAAAAGACCTTGTTTTTTGAGCGAGTCACCTCCGTTTTTGATCCCGGGCTTGACAGCCATCTAGGGAAACCTACCAATCCCAGACATTCCCAAAACCTAGATACCCGGAGGAGGCCAGGGAGGTGTGACTTGTGTGGATCCCCCAATGTTTTCCTACCCATAATCCCCTGCAAACCATAAATTTAGCTAAAGAAAAATTACATTTTTCTCACATTACTGTGTTGGATAGTTGTAGGATCACCGGTCTGACACAAATTTGCTACCACCCAGCGTTCCCCCAGGTCTCCCAATACACCTCACTTGTGTGGGTGGGCCAAGTACCCGCGGCAAGGAAAGCTCCCAAAACGTAAAAACATATAGTGGAGACATCAAAATTATCTATCACAAAACGACCTGGTTTTGCAAGGGGGGCACCTGCGTTTTTGGTTCCGGGCTCGGCGGCCATCTAGGGAAACCTACCAAACCCACACATTTCTGAAAACTAGACACCCGGGGGAGACAAGAGATGTGTGGCTTGTGTGGATACCCCAACATTTTCCTACCCAGAATCCCCTGCAAACCTCAAATTTAGCTAAAAAAAAAATCACATTTTCCTTACATATTTGTATGGGATCAACGTGCCGGCACAAATGTCCTACCACACAGCATTCCCCTTGGTTTCCTGATAAAAATGAGACCTCACTTGTTTGGGTGTCCAACGCAAAATTGCCTAAAAACGTATTTTTAAAAAGATATAGTGCTTAGAGTTCGCTGTGCTATACTCCCAATCCCTATGTTTTTGGCCCTTCCCAGTCACAGGCCCTTGGCCCACCCACACGAGTGAGGTATCATTTTACTCTGGAGACTGAGGGGAACTCTGAGTGATAGAACATTTGTGCCGGGGCGGTGATTCCAGCCAGAAATATGAGGAAAATGTGATTCATTTAGCTGAAGTTGAGGTTTGCAGGGGATTCTGGGTAGGAAAACATTGGGGGATCCGCGCAAGCCATACCTCCCTGAACTCCCCCGGGTGTCTAGTTTTCAGAAATGTGTGGGTTTGGTAGGTTTGTTTAACCACAAAAAAGCTGCTCCTAACTGAATGGCCACTATGAGGTTTGAGATGTATTTGTGAGTGAAGACATCTCACAAAATGTGACGGACTGGTCTCACACACCACCTGGTGTCATGCTTCATCATTGACCAGTCCTCGCCCTCTAAAACCTTGGTTTGATAGAGGGCGGGCATACACCTGACGACAGGGATGCACTTCTAAACTAAGTGGGGACCCATAAATAAGTGAGTGTAGTTAAAAATCATTATAGTTATCTTTGTCATGTTTTTAATGTGAAAGGTAACTATATGATATTAAAATCAAATGACGGTATATGGGGGAATTAATGTCCCCTAACCGTTATGTGAGAGGTCAACATGTTTCTGCCTTGATGGCCCAATTGGGTCCAGGGCATTCATCAGGACCTAAAAAGAACATAAAGGGCTACGTTCTTACCAGCTGGTGGCAAGAGTAAACCACTGTGTGGGCGTGAACACTGCCACTCTCCACAGTTTGATGGCTTCTAATTTCAAGCCCTAAATACGAAAGCTACTTGCCCCATGGAAGGAGGGGAGGGGAAACCCCTGTTGTCACACCTGCTTCAAGGGAAATGTCCCATGTGGTTCCTAGGCGACTTCTCCCGTTCCTCCCTGATGTAGCTACATCAAGGCAGAAACATGTTGACCTCTCACATAACGGTTAGGGGACATTAATTCCCCCATATACCGTCATTTGATTTTAATATCATATAGTTACCTTTCACATTAAAAACACGACAAAGATAACTATAATGATTTTTAACTACACTCACTTATTTATGGGCCCCCACTTAGTTTAGAAGTGCATCCCTGTCGTCAGGTGTATGCCCGCCCTCTATCAAACCAAGGTTTTAGAGGGCGAGGACTGGTCAATGATGAAGCATGACACCAGGTGGTGTGTGAGACCAGTCCGTCACATTTTGTGAGATGTCTTCACTCACAAATACATCTCAAACCTCATAGTGGCCATTCAGTTAGGAGCAGCTTTTTTGTGGTTAAACATTTATTGTTGGAGGCTGCTAGCTCCTAAGACCCCGCGCCTCTTGTTCCCTTCTCCACACAACGTGGAGTTTTTGTGGTTCTGTGGTTTGGTAGGTTTCCCTAGATGGCCGTGGAGCCCGGAACCAAGAACGCAGGTTTTCCTACCCAGAATCCCCTGCAAACCTCCAATTTACCTGAAAAAATCACATTGTTCTCAAATTTCGGTGCAGGAAAGTTGTGGGATTACCGGGCTGACACAAATGTCCTACCACCCAGCGTTCCCCCAGGTCTCCCAATAAAAATGGTACCTCACTTGTGTGGGTGGGCCAAGTACCCGGGGCAGGGAAAGGCCCAAAACATATTGTGGAGACATCAAAATGATCTATCACAAAACTACCTGGTTTTGCAAGGGGGCCACCTGCGTTTTTGGTCCTAGGCTCGACGGCCATCTAGGAAAACCTACCAAACCCACACATTCCTGAAAACTAGACACCCGCGGGAGTTCGGGAGGTATGGCTTGCGTGGAATGGTTCCCTCAGGAGCACTGGTGCTCATGACGGAACCATTCCGTCATGAGCACCGAAGGGGTTAAGAGTTACATGTATGGAGCATGGGCTTTCCCATGTATCCACCCATGTATTTTGATGCAGACGCAGATTTATAAAGTCTTGTACACTTGGATTTTTCCCAAAATGGTACAACTACCCGACAGAGGCATACCGAAGAGAAATATACTTATTTCTTCTCGTTACTTCCTTTTTCTAGGTCAGCTGAGTTCTCTGCAGTACATATAGAAAGAGGGTTTGCTTCTAAGGATTGTTTTTGTGCAGTATGGTATTCCTTCCTGCACAAAAATAATCCTGCTCGTAACGCAGGCACCCTTTCACCATGCTTCAAGCATGCCTGGATTGGCACCAGGCAGTACAGTGTGCCAGCGTTGGAAGAGAAAAGAAGTGCACCATATCTTTGTAGATATGGTTAATTTTAGTTCTCTCCCTTTCACACAATACAGCGTTGCCTTGCTGCGTTGCGTGATAGAATAGTAAATCTGGCCTTAAGTGCATTTCTCTAACCTTTGCACTAATGTCACTAACATCTTGTTGTGCGCTAACAATGCCAACTTCCACTGATATATTTTGTTTCATAATTGTTTGAAAAACGTCAGTGTAGTGTGTACCTGAAATATATACGTGCATTTTCAGAAAATAGAAAGAGCAACCAGAAAATCCCACTGTAATTGTTGAATAAATCTATCCCTCAATATAGCATGCCTAAAGGTTTAATCCAGGGATGGTAAGGATTCTGCCTCATATCTCAGTGGACCCCATTTTTCTTCCATAACAGCTATTGGGTACCTCAGAGCGGTATCACTCAAAAGAGAGATTTACACGTTGCAGTAGGAAACCATAGAAAGCTTTGCTGCAATAAGAATATGGCATACTGTATGCCACACAACTTAGGCACATTACATTACCAACAGTGGCCAGGATTCAATTACAGTACTGCTCTAGCTCCCCATATTGACTCCAGCCAACCACTATATCACAAGTGTTGAAAGAAACTCTTAAAATCCACTAGGAATAACTCCATATCTTTACTGTTGCAAATCTCATAAATGCTGTGGTAGAGCAGATAAAAAATTTCCTAGCAGATATTTACACGACCACCATCTGTGGTCCAACTATTCTGACATACAATTGAATTTTCTTGTTGCTTGCTATGTTTTCTGAAATATAGAGACAAAAGAACTCTTGGATATGTGTGTGCACTTATTCTCTGAACTATGGAATTATCACAAAGGGGCTCAATTAAACATTGGTGGAAAAGGTGCTCCATCGCAATGGAAACAGAGTACCCTTTCCGCCAACCTGAAGATCCATCTGCCTCATTTAAAGTCATGCGGACCTTCAGTATATAATCGGCGGAGTCTACTCAGTCTGCCCCGCCGCCTATACACACCTTTGGCCATGTGTCTGCCTGCCGTATTTAGACTGGGCAGACACATGGCCAGTTTTCACTGCCCGTTACTGCCATGAAAAACATGGCGGAAAGGGGCAGTGAAAACTTTTAAAAGACCCCAATACCATGAGAGAACACTCCCATGGTGAGGGGAGTCATTATTTTTTTATTTTCACAAAGAAAATACTGCTTTTGGATTTATTTATTTTTTTAAATAAAAAAAAGTTGTAAGTTTGATGTACGGCTTTGTCATGTTGATGGAGCCGTCCGTTAAATTTACAATGCATTTCCAAGAAATGCAGTAACAGGCGGAGCACCCTCGCCATAGTGGGAGTAAAGTACTCCCCCATGGTGACGATACTTACTCCATCAGCCAATAAATAAATCAACCCCTTGTTCTTGGAAGTATGCACCTATGTTTTTTAAATATGGAATTATCACTGCTTCCCTGTACCTGAAACACCTTGCTCTTGAATGCCTATGAAGAAAACCAAAATAAATATATTCCTACACTATGTGGCAAGAAGGAATCTTTGCTAGGATGTCAAGTGCTAAGCACTCCAAGAAGGTTTAAAAAGCATACAAATATAATTAAATGTAATAAACAGGAAAGTAAGATCCCTCAGTTTCTTATACATCTGTGTTTCAACTGCACATAATCCTGGACATTCTACAGGCAAGATGTTTCTAGGAAACAAATAATAGCTTGCCTCCCTTTGCCAGTAGTGCATTCCCCAAAGAAGGCGCATGTTGTGCTGGTTGTTTGAGATGATACACTAATTACTCATAAGCGTTCACTGTAGGACACTTATGACCACATCTACCTTAGGAATTGTATTGGGTGCCTGTGCCCTAGTACAAATGCTTCATCGATAACCAATGTTGCACTTGAAAGGCTATCTGCTACTGGTGCTTGCGGTGTAGCAATGCTTGCTAGATGGGGCATCAGGCCTTGAAATATGTTGAATATCGTGGGAGTTAGAGCAGGGGGTTGATCAATTATTGTGTTCATTTTGTGGTTGGTGTGTCACATGTTTCTATACCCCAGGTGTCCCTGACCTTTAATGAGAGCCAATAGAATTATGCGACAAGTGAAAATCAATTGTGCGGAAAAGATTAACTAAATTATGCAGCAAGAAAAGGTGATTTACATGGCGTAATGCAGCACATTCTGTGACAGTAGTACTTTAATATTTTGTCATTTTTACACGTTAATACTGTCTGGGCAACGAATTCACCTTATTACCTCAGTTTAACACCAAAATACAGCAATAAGCCACAGAAAGGTGACCAGTCAACCTCTGCGAAGGGTCTTCAAATATACAGCAACACTTTTTGTTGCATTTTTGGTAACTTTTAATCTGTCTGACCTGGAAATATTTTTTTTTGTTAAAATCAATACATTTTGCTGCAGATGATGAACTATGTGGCAGATGCAACAAATTCACAATTAAGAGAAAAACAGCGCAGCTGTATAATCTCATACTTCCAATGGCCCTGCCTATAATATATGAAATATATACCTTCTTGACTATGAATACTAAACACCTCATCATTACTTACTCTAATGCACTTTGCTGTTATGTGAATATATGAAGACGAGATATGATATATGTATTGTTTACAAAGAAATGCTGTGTACATATCATCTGCTGCTCCTGTACTGCGACCATGTATTCCTAATAAAACACGCAGATGTATGGATAACCCTCCGTCTTAGTTTCCCTAGGTGTCCTTTCCATGAAGCCTTCTTTTCATGTTACGTCAACAGAGACCTAGGGCCTTATGAGTTTCGGCGGTCCCAGAGAGGGCGGCACACCACCACTCCGCTCCAGGACCACCGAAACTTGCCGCCACCTGCCGCCAGATTACAAGTAATTTTGTGGTATGGCGGGTGGGCGGTGTGGCAGTCCCGCTGTGGTATGTTTAAAGGCTCATTCTTGCTTTAAACAACACTGCCGCGGGTGGCTAGTGCACGTTCCTGCTCGGGAAGGAATACACCATGTTGTGCATACCTTCCTGTGCAGGAACTGGGGGTGCATAACTACATGGGGGCGCAACATATGCCCCCTGCATGCACCCCCATGCACAGAGGCACAAGGGGGCCCCACTTGTTGCCTCACCGCCACCCTTTTCATGGTAGCACGACCGCCATGAAAAGGGTAGCAGTGAGGCAACTCAAAATATGCTCGCTGTGCTGCTGCAGCACCGCCAGCATATTTTGGCCTCAAACCACTGCCAGACCACCGCAGGATCCTTGATCCGCGGCGGTAGCAGTGGTTCAGTGGTGGTCCGACCGCCACACTTATAATATTGTGGGCGGTCCCGCAGTGTGGCGGTG
This sequence comes from Calotriton arnoldi, assembly GCA_963921515.1. NCBI lineage: Eukaryota > Metazoa > Chordata > Amphibia > Caudata > Salamandridae > Calotriton > Calotriton arnoldi. Next base: position 57,079 of record CAWUFW010003106.1, on the reverse strand, counting down.
GTCGGATCACCACCACGACTACAGCGGTCCCATCGTAATAAGGCCCATAGCAAATGTCTTTATGCATTGTTTTTCTGTTATAAAAATGGTTTCTCGACTACAAGCGGGGAAATACGACTGCTTCCTGCAGGCAGCCTGATCCGAAAGACATGCATGCCGATCAGCAGCCCGAAGCATGGACTTCTGAAGACTGCAGACAATGAGGGCTATAACCAACAAGGTATGAGGAAAAGGTTCTACATTTCTCCTAGCAGACAATGAGAACTCTATTGAGCTAGACTCTAGCTACAATATTTGGAGTTTTTGTAATCCTCTAAGTGGATGTGTAGACAAGATGACACAGTCAATGTGTTTACATACAACTGCGCTATCAGGTATGTTGTTCATAAATCATCTTTACAAGTGTTCAATTTGATGCTAATATCCGGTTGGGATGGGGTATATGGCTGCTTTTCCTTGGTGACGCCAAATATATTGTGGGTCACATGTGCATACGTGTTATATGTAGATGAGTGCTGGCTCTGGCTGCCCGAGAGTATGTATTGCACTTAATTCTGAATACCGACAGTGCACCGTTTGGGACTTTCTCAAAAATTTGATAATTACAGAAGATCCACTCACCTTAAATGCTCATCTGCACACACACACACACACACACACACAAGTAGATACAGGATCCTCAAGAGAACCCTGTTTCAAATTAGTGGTGCTACTCTATGTGCTCTGGGTAGGAGACATGACAGAACACAAATCCCCATTTGCAAACTACAAGCAGCCACCTCCCACAGCACACTTTTCCAAGTAATTATTAACCATGCAGAGGCCTGCATAGTCCTTAATGTTCTGAAATATGCGCAGTATCATACATTGTTAAACCAGTCTTGTTCTGCTAGTGTTTTGAGGTGTGAGGTGGATTGCCATTTGAGAACCAACACACTAATATGAATTTAGCTTTTCCATCTTTCATCTTAGCCCAAAAGAACATCTACTGTCAAAAATCCCCCTTAGATTGTTTAACTCCAAGTGCCATGAAAATATCACCCACAGAGTGCACTCAATATTTACTCCAACCATTCATTGTCTGGTATCAAGGTCACATAACATGTGACAGAACTCAGAAACACTCCAGTGAGTAGTTGTGCGCTCAACAAATCCCTCCTCATTCATTCATTCATTCATTCAGGGGCTCATCTCTAACAGATTGCCCACCTGCCAATTTCCCTTTGGCCAAAAACTATAATGGATACTCAGCAGTCATTCATGGCAAACGTGACATAGGACCACTGACACAAACATAGTGTTTGTGAGGACCTTGTTATGTCATTACCTGTGTTACTAGCCCCATAGATAGCTGTGATAATATTGTTATCATTAAATTTAAATGGACATCATTGAGTGTGACACATAATTGATCTAACTTAGTTCTTGCCATATTTTATTATTTGTTACCTTCCAGCATTAAAACTCCCATACAGTGTATACCACTCTTAAGTCATTACACATGTAGTTTCTTTTGGTTAGAGGTATATGTGCAGTTGGTCTTTCAATCTATGGGTATATGGCCAGCGAAGTCTCTATGGGTATCTCTAACAAAGCAGCCCACTTCACCACTCCACCTAAGGCTTTTCCCTTCAATATGTAGGGCTGTGTGTATAACAGGAGTGGGGTCTGACTCTCTCAGCTACTCCAAGGGTAAGCTTTCCTAATCCCTTTCCCCATAGGAAGAACTACACTAAGGGGAGGTTTCTGCAAAACATCCGAGTGCATGTAAACAACACCATAATGAACATTCAGTAAAGCTCTTGCTTGTGCATTGATTCACATTCAAATGAATACCAAATACTATATAGAACAGTTTCAATCTAGAGATTTCTTTATAAGGAGAAACATGTAATTCCTGGTGCAGGCTTTCTCGGGCCCTTATATTTTCTGATTGCATATTGAAGCTCTACGTGTATTCCATGTGATTCAACTATCATGGAAACTTTAGATTTAAATTGTTTTTGTTAGAAATTGGGTTTCTGGTTGGCAGAGGTAATGCACCCTGTCCAAGCAGGATCCACAATCCTAATCAGGGTAAGTCAGATACACACCATAAATTAACCTGTGCTCACCCTCTGATAACTTGGCACAGAGTAGTCAGGCTTAACTTAAGAGGCAACGTGTAAAGTATCTGGAAACAGTAAAACAGTAAACACATCACACAAAACGATACCACACCTGGTTGCAAAAATAAAGCTTAATTGAATGAACAAGACCAAAATGACAAAAATCCAATAACTTATAAATTTATAAAGAGTAAACTGAAATGTAGTGCTTAAAAACATAAAGCGACCATCGGGGATATCTGGTTGTGCTAGGCTGGGTGAAATCTAAAAGTTCAGGCCGACCACGATGGAGTGTGGGTAGGATACAGGGACCAGCCTTGGCCCGCTGAAACAGTACCTTGGTTCGCGGTTGCGTCGAGGACGAGATGCGAGGATCAAAGGAGATGATCATTAGGATGTAGGCGATACGTTGGCTCTGAGATGTACAAATTCAGAGATGCGTCAGGACAGGAGGCAATGCGCTGCGTCGTCGGCAATGCAACATCTTAGATTCCTGCAGCAGCACAATGCATCGATGGAGATGTGATGTACTCGATCCTTTCAGCAATGGCGATGCATCGGTGTCGATGGAGATGTGATGCACTTAATACTCTCAGCAGCGGCGATGTGTCAATGGAAATTCACCAGTTCCGAGTGGTGCAATGGTGTTGGTGGATGGATTTTAGCTGAAGCAGCGCTTTATACCACCTTCCAAGGGTCCAAGACTGGATTGGCACCACTTTGCAGGGCAAGACTCTCAGAGTCCAGGTGCTGTAGCAAGATGAATTGAAAGTCTTTTATGTCCCTGAGACTGCATTCAGGAGGCTAGTCAGTGAGCCCTTGGAGTCACTTAGGTTCTGGGTTGGAGAGATGCAGGTCCAGTCCTTCTCACTCCCAGGCAAGAGGTCAGCAGGCAGGAGGTCACCAAAGCAGAGCAGGAGTCCAGCAGAGTAGCAGTCCAGCAGAGTGGAAGTCCTTTCAGCAGCACAGCAGTCCTTCTTTTTGGCAGAGTATCCACAGGTCCAGAAGTGTACTGAAGTGGTGGTGTCAGAGGTCCAGTACTTATACCCAGTTGTGCCTTTGAAGTGGAAGAGACTTCAAAGATAGGCCTTTGAAGTTCACAGAGTCCCTGCCCTTTCTGCATTGGCTCCAGACTCACGACAAGGGGTATGAAGCCCTTTGTGTGGGGACAGGACACAGCCTATTCAGGTGTGTCAGCTCCTCCCTCCCACACTGCCCAGGATGGCCCATCAGTATGTGAATGGCCCATCAGTCACATCTAAGCTCCCTTAGTGTGTGGCTGTCTTGAGGGAAAAGCCCAGCTATCACCCACCCCAGACATGTATTCAGAGACAGGCAGAAGGCACAAAATGGCTAAAGTAAGACAATGGCAACTTTCCAAAAGTGACATTTTCAGAATGACAATTTAAAATCCGACTTCACCATAAGTTGTGCTTGTAAATTGTGATTCTAGAGACACCAAAATTCGGGGTCCAATATCTTCCCAATCGGAAGTTACACTTATAAAATGTAATAAGTGAATCCCAATGTTATCCTATGGGAGAGTTAGGCCTTGCAGTAGTGAAAATGAATTTATTAGTTTTTGACTACCAGGACATGTAAAAGTTAAAAGAACATGTTCTACTTTTTAAATACACTGCACCCTGCCCTTGGGCTGTCCATGGCCTTTCTTAGGGGTGAGTTATATGCTGGTCCTGGCAAGAAGACAAATTTGCCCGGTCGACATTGCAGTTTAAAACTGCCCACTCAGGGTCTGTAATGGCAGGCTGAGATATGTTTAAAGGGCTACTAAACTGGGTGGCACAATCAGTGCTGAAAGCCCACTAGCAGGATGTAATTAACAGGCCCTGGGCATGTTGTGCACTTTACTGGGGACCTAAAAGTAAATTAAATATGCCAATTGTGGATAAGCCAATGTTACCATGCTTTAAGCAGAGAGCACAAGCACTTTAGCAGTGGTTAACTGTGATAGAGTGCCCAGAGTCCTAAGGCCAGCAATAAAGGAGTCAGCAAAAACAGGTCTGAAGGCAAAAGTCAGGGGAAACCACGCCAAGGATGCCAGGTCTAACACTCTTCTATTTATTTTAGAAAGCAATATTTGTAACACCTTCCGTTCTGTGTCTGAATTAAAATAATATTTTCTTGTTTCTGTGCACATCTGAAAATGTCCTTCTGATTCTTTCTGCATTCTCCTAATTGAAGATTGAAGAAAAAATAGTATTAGTTCACTCTGTAGACTTACAATAATGCTTAAAATAAAATCAAAATCAAAATATGTATTTCATTTATTAGCAATTAGAAAGATAATAATAAGAGAGCATTTTCCGTCCTGTTTTGGCATTCATGAATAGTAGCCTGGCTTTCTGTGCAGTTTATATTGACAGTTAAATGAATCTTCAGCTCTGGAGACTGGAAAACCTTACTTCAAGGTCGAGTTTTTTCAAGTGAAGCACAAATCACTGTGTTCTTGAAGCAATGGAAACCTTTAATTCATTAAAATTAAATTGTCTAATTGGAGTACTGTAACCTGAATCCATTTTTTACCGGCTTCTCTCCAAGTCTCTCCTCTCACAGGGAATATCACACCAGGGTTACCAAACACTGTACTTGGGTAAACAATGCAAATCCTACTTTATTTCATCTGCACCACTGGCCTATGATAACTTGAAAGTACTTCTAACATAATGAAATGAATAGATTGAAGCCTTCAGCAATTAAATTTTGCTAGACCTGACACCCTTGGGTGATAGTCTCCCAAACATTTTGCCTTCACCCCTCCTCTTTTGCTGAATTCGTTTTTTGTTGGCCTTAGGTCTCTGTGCACTTTCCCACTGCTAATTTGTGCTAAAGTGCTTGTATTGTCAAAAATATTGTAAATTGGGCCTACACCTAATTGGCACATTTAAATTACTTCTAAGTCCCTAGTAAATGGTACTACATGTACCCAGGGCCTGTAAATTAGATACTACTTGTGGGTCTGCGGCACCCAGTGTGCCACCCACTAAATTAGCTCCTTTAGATATGTCTCAGGCATGACACTGCAGCCTGTAGTGCAGCCTTACACTGCCATTTCAACCTGGCAAAATAAACCTTTTCTGAATATGAGGCACGTCCTCACGCTCCAACTGTGAGTCGCACGGTCTTCTGAACAAAAGTCTTATTCACAATAATCCAATTTCCATAAAATAGTCCATGTTTAATCCATATTTTTATTCCAAACTTCTACAATACTATATCCATTCACTTTAAAGACAAAGGGCCTGATTCACAGAACTAACTTACGTCAAAAACGTAAAGTTAGTACTTTTGGTATTCACAGAATACACTTACACATTTTGGTATTCACAGAATGAACTTACTCATTTCGGTATTCACAGAAGTTAGTAGTCCTAACTTTAGGACTCCTAAATGCCTTCTGTGAATACCGAAGTCTTAAAGTTAGGATTTTCTCAGTTTAGGAGTAGTAAAGTTAGGACTCCTAACTTTACTACTCCTAAACTGAGAAAAATCCTAGCTTTAAGACTTTCGGTATTCACAGAAGGCATTTAGGAGTCCTACAGTTAGGAGTCCTAACTTTACTACTCCTAAACTGAGAAAAATCCTAACTTTAAGACTTTCGGTATTCACAGAAGGCATTTAGGAGTCCTAAAGTTAGGAGTCCTAACTTTACTACTCCTAAACTGAGAAAAATCCTAACTTTAAGACTTTCGGTATTCACAGAAGGCATTTAGGAGTCCTAAAGTTAGGACTACTAACTTCTGTGAATACCGAAATCAGTAAGTTCATTCTGTGAATACCAAAATGAGTAAGTGTATTCTGTGAATACCAAAAAGTACTAACTTTACGTTTTTGACGTAAGTTAGTTCTGTGAATTAGGCCCAAAGTTATTCCACACTTTTTCAAATGCCACAGACATGCCCATCCAGGCCTTATCTGTGGCACATAGGAATTCTCAGTTCATCCTGGGCAGTCTCATACCTTTCACCCAATGAATTTCGGGCTCTACTGCCTTTCGTCAGGGTTAACTGGAATGTTAAAAGGAAACATCAATATTCTACTCAGTTTCCATAAAACTAAACCTTTAAAATCATAAACTCATTTTAAATCGTGCTAACTAATAAATAATTACCACTATATCATGCAATGACTAATTCCAACAGAAATTTAGTGGTCAATCCACCACACACATTATCGTGAAAAGTGGTACAACAAAAATGAATCAAACAAATTCTACAAACAAAAACGCCCATCGTAAATAAAGTGCTGTCCGAGAACACCAGAATCCCCACTTAGTGCTAATCTGTACCTACAAAATCTTAAAGCTGTGGCCGGCAACATAAATGCCCCCCCACACTCAATGTAGCCACCATTATAGTGCACTCCTTGTCCTTAACCATGATCTCCCATTGAAGACGCCACATGTGAAAACAATCTATTTCAACTTGCTGTGAAAGTGTGACCCAACCACGTGACTGAGTGCCTGTTCAAACCATGAACATTAAAGAAAAATGTGACCCATCCCTCAACTTAATAATGCACTACCCACTCCTATTCACCAACTCAAAATAAACTCATACTAAAATTTAGTACCCTACCCCTTACATTCCCCACCTTGTTGCAAAAAATGTGTAAATGTAAAAACATTTAAAAAAATATATACATGCAACACATTCCAATTATAAAATCTAAATTAATGTAAACAGTATTGTTCAATGGTCATAAATGTCCTTTGTAGAATATATTACAGTTCCTTTATTGCAGTCCTTAAATGGCCACATGGGCTCCCTTTCATGAACCCAATGTTAACATGCTGCCTTTGAAATGATACTATGTTTATAGCTTCGTTTTTATCCATTTTATAAGTCAGGGTGCAAACTATCGAAGGGCCAGAAAAAATTAAATCTCAAACCAAATGATAGGATGCACTCCTAGTTGTACTCGTATTTTTCTGACTGATCATGGCAAAGTTAAGGCATTCAGACTAGTCTTGTGCTCTTCCCCAATGGCACAGACATGTGGATTTAAGTTTTACATGTCCTGGTAGGGAAAAACTCCTAAAGTTGTTTTTCACTATTGAAAGACCTACCTCTCCCATAGCCTTACATTTGGTTGCTGTATTACATTGAATACGTGCTAACTTTGGATTGGGACAGGTACAAAAATACTTCTTTGTCTCTTTTGAACTATAATTTAAAATCCGCTTTTATAGTAGAGTAGGATTTTAAGTTACAATTGTAAAAATGACTCTAAGGGCTAGCTGGCTGGTCTCCTGTGTGATCTACAGGGACACAACGAGCTCCAGAGTCCCTGCAACCTACCTGCCTGCTGCTCCTGGTCCCTGCTGGAGTGAGTCCTGATGCCTCCCCCAGGTTCCGGACCCTTGGTGTGATGCTAAAGTGGCCTCCTCCTACCAAAATCCAAAACCTGGGACTTAGAAGTTTTTTAGGCAAAAACTGCTCTGACAATCACCAGGAGTCCAGGGCCTACCTGCAAGCCAATCCGCCGAAGGTGCATCGCCGGTGTGATCTGACTTTGCCGCAGCTCCCACTTCATTTTTCTCAGCAGCAGCAAATCCTTTTCAATGGAACCTCTCAACAAAGGTATCCAGTTTCATGGAGCCATTTTTGGCTGCAGCATCATCATGCTGGGGTATTTCGAGCTCGAGAAAAACGTCTAAGTCCAGAGGTAGAAATCTTCACCATGCTTAATGGCGACCAGCACCCCATCAGTGCCGATGACCTCCTCGGCCTGAAAATCCAGCTTTTCCGGTTCAGAGCTTTTTAGCCATTGTCGACGGCTTCACCAAATCTTTGTCGATTACATCCTCTCAGCTACAGCCTGCTGCCTGGCCCCGCTAAGGACTCTACCTTCTCCAGGAAATCTCAGAATTTCTTTTAAGTCCAAGGTAAGTCTTGACCGGGGCGAACCTGGTGACTGCATCTGATCAGCACTCCTCCGTGGTTTGTCTTAACTTTTGACTTTGTTAAGGTCTTGCACGATCAGATACCCACGGTTGATGCTATGCTTTTTTTAGTGCAATTTTTCACTAAAAACCTTAAAAGTTCATAGATCCAGTTCTACTCATTTGATTGATTTGTTTTGGTGACATATTATATTTATTAACATTTACACTATTTTTCTAAATTGGTTCAGGAGTTATCTTGTGTTTTCATTTTATCACTGTTTGAATGCAGCAGAAATACTTTACACATTGCCTCTAAGTTAAGCCTGACTGCTTCTGTGCCAAGCTACCAGAGGGTTAAGCACAGGTTAATTTAATGACTTTCTGTGGTTCACCCTGACAAGGAATGTGTTTATTATTTGAGTAGGGCTTCCACCCCTCTCAATAACCTAATTTCTTACAAATATGCATGTTGATCAAACATTCCTAAATCATATTACTCAGCACTGACTAAACTGCTCACAATAACACAAATATCCTTGTGTTCATGATAATTTAGGTATTCTAAAGTATTTATTACTAAATTATAGAAAAACAATGTTTCAATCATGCTTTATAGATCAGTAATTACTGTACTACCTCAGAAGCACACACCATGCATCCGATATAATTAACTTACTCCTGAAATAAATAAAGCCACAGATTCCAGAGTGCATATATCCCTAATATTCCTTCTGTGCTTTTTCGAAATGGTAATAAGACTTTAATTGTCTTGCCAAGTATCTAGTGTGTATGCTAAGTCATACGAAGGTACAAATGTAATTCTCTGATGCTCAGCAGATAGGTACACACATGTACCAATTATCCCATGCTTCATCAAAAGAATAGGTGCCCATTGGTCATCCCAGTAACATGCCACACATGCACACTTACAATGTAGTTGAGGATATTACTGAACTGAGCACTGACTTTAATTGCCAGGATTTTTTATATCATCTAGGCCATCTAACTCCTTCTCTGTGACTGTATGGCTGGTTGGATGGTGTGGGAAATCAATTACACCTCCTCCTTCAGCCCACCTTGTGGTATGCCTCTTTCCTCCCTATCAAAGATCATTCCACCTTTCTCTTGCATTTTCCCTTGTGGAACTAACATAACCAATTGCATTTACCATACCAGACATTTTTCATGGTGTGAGCATGCTTTCGCTTGTAAGGTTCCGGCAAACAGTTTAGTATTATATTTCGATGTTTACTCATAGAGTTTTCATCTTTTCAGATTAAGCTCTCCCCTTGGATCTTCTTTCCTCAGCCTCTCATGCCTCTTGCCTGTCTGCTTTCTCTTAAGGGTATTCTGTGGTATTAGAATACTATGATGCGGCCTCCAGTGGCGGCTGGTGACATTTGAAAGTGGTGAGGCGTAAAATAATTGACATACTGCACCGTAGCGAGCGAGCATAGCGAGGGAGCCCGCACAACCTAAGGGAGGTTCGGGGGGGTTCTCCCCCGCGAAAATTTTGAAAAAAGAGTGGACAAATGGTGCATTTTCAAGCAAATTTGAGAAAGCAGGAACGTTAATAAAGCAATTGTGAAAGTGCAGTTATTACATTAATAAAGAGATGTCATATAACATAGGTAGCTGCTTATTCAGTATAACCACAGAGCTTCATAACAGACTTCGAGATACAATGCATTTCTGAGTACCTCACAGATGTTTTTTATTTAAAACAACTAAACAGGTCGCAAACTAGCAGCATTCAACATATTGTTCACTTTTTGTAGATAAAATCAGCTCGCCTGTCTTTAAGAGCAGCAAACTTTTCAATAACTTGAACGTTAAAGTCTGGGATTCTTTTAACTAGGTCGCTCTCTATAGAGAGCATTGCTAAAGCATTCAGTCTTTCCTGAATCATTGTGTTCCTCAGGAATGTCTTTATTCTGTTTAAGGTGGAAAAACATCGTTCCGACTCTGCTGTTGTCATAGGAGTGGTAATGACAATTTTTAGTAAAGCCACTGTCTCTGTAAGTGACTTTTCCATATTAAGTTTCCGAATTAAAGCCAGCAAAGAAATGGCACCAGTGGCCTTCTGGTATACACTCATTCTGTACAGTACAGTCAACTCAGTTTTCAGGTCCTCTTTGTTGAGCATAGGATAAGCTTCCACAGCATCATTCAGAGCTTGCTCAGGGAAGGATTGATCATATTTTGCAAAGTGTTCACTTTGCAATAATGTGGCACTCACCAAATGTTTTGTGAAAGAAAAACGTTCTTGTGCATGCACAATTATAATGTCACATATCTCCTTTGCAATTCGGACCAGACTGCTGATGTTTTTCCTGCGGTTTGAAAAAGTAGAATCCTCTGGCAGTTTGCTGTCTAAATTGTCAACCCCATCTCTCACTTTGTTTATGCTGGTGACAAACATACTGGTATATTTTTGCACAGAGACAGTATCTATGGCTCGTGCTTGTAACTGCTCATATAATATGTTGACAAAAAATATTATGTCATGAAATAAAAACAGAAAGAACTGAAATTCTCTGTCTTGTTGTGTTCTAGCAAAGCCACGGGCTTCATTCTGACTTTTGAAATCAAAGGTTTCATTGGCTTCTATGGCGTCAAAACATTACTCAAGGTCCTCCCTATGTTGATAGATTAGGTTGACTGTACGTATGTTAAAGTTCCAACGAGTTGATGATCCCCTTGGAAGCCTTTTGTCCACAATCTCCTGAAGTGCTTCCGTTCTTTTGGGGGAACGTGAGAAGAATGCTGCCATGCCTCCTACATCCTGAAAGAAAATTCGTGTCTCGGAGATCTTTGATACTGCCTGTTGCATAATAAGATTAAGTTGGTGGGCGTAACAGTGTACATAATGAGCATTAGGGTACACATCTCTAATTCTTTTCCGTACTCCACCAAGGCTTCCACTCATTACGGACGCACCATCATAGCTTTGTGCGATAATTTTTTTTCTTTGAGGTAGCTCTGGAAAAATAAAGTTCAGTTCACGCAGTATAGTTGAAGTAAAGGTTTCTACACTAGAGTCTCTTAAATGTGCGAAACCATAGAACCTCTTCACAACTTTACTGTCTTTGTCAAGGTACCGAAAGACTAATACGGACTGTGTTTGTGTGGCCACATCAGTGGTGTCATCAGCCTGAATAGCCACAAAGTCAGTGTTTTGCACCTCTTGGACAATATGGCTTCTCCGAATTCCTAAACCTTATTGATTGGGGCAACATTTTGCCCCAAACCCAGTCGCATAGCTCGATAGTACGTATATCAGTCTTATCCGTATATTGTTATCCATTTTCTCCGTGTACTCCATGCTTTGTACCACTTATTTGCTTTAATCCCATTTGATCCACACCTAGGGTGTCATGCTATTTTCAAAGCTTCTCATGCTCGAGATGTGCCCATCCGGACCTCTGTCAAGAACACGTACAGACGCATGATTCATCCAAAGCAGTGTTTATTAAACCCAATGCATTTCGGGCTTCGTAGGCCCTTCTTCAGGGGTAACTACAAATAACAATAAAACATTCACCATTACTGCATTATCCATTGTTATACATGTGTAATCAACCATACTAGCCATTTGATAATGCAGTAATGGTGATTGTTATTTGTAGTTACCCCTGAAGAAGGGCCTACGAAGCCCGAAATGCATTGGGTTTAATAAACACTGCTTTGGATGAATCATGATGAATCATGCGTCTGTACGTGTTCTTGACAGAGGTCCGGATGGGCACATCTCGAGCATGAGAAGCTTGGAAAATAGCATGACACCCTACGTGTGGATCAAATGGGATTAAAGCAAATAAGTGGTACAAAGCATGGAGTACACGGAATAAAATGGATAACAATATACGGATAAGACTGATATACGTTCTATCGAGCTGTGCGACTGGGTTTGGGGTAAAATGTTGCCCCAATCAATAAGGTTTTGGATCTCTGTGCCACCAGGGCAAGGCATTAACCCAGTGAGCACGCACATTTGGATGACTATTGAGGACAAACATGGATGAATTGAGCATAGAATGGTGTGCATCCCAATACCGTTGCTGATTATTCTCAGAATTCCTAGCATACACTCAAGGAGTTCATTTTGTATCGTTTTAGAGGTGCCCTTAAAGACTGTAGCACTTGCTAAATGTGCTTCCATTTCCTTGTCTATGCTTGCTATTAAATCCACAAGGCCTCTGAATATTCCACGATTTGAGGAACTTTCAGATTCATCTTGGCCTCGCAATGCCAGTTCGAAAGCACCACAGAAACGAATGCAATTAATTATTTTTGATAGTATGTGTCTATTCCTATCAACTGCTTCATTGTGTTTCTGTATTGTTTGGCGGTATACATCGCTTATGTGGTGCTCAATCGGTGTGTCTCCCAACATTCCCAGTCTCGTCAGGCATTCCATATGGCTTCTTGTGTGTGCATGCTTCTTTATTTTGTCAGACAAATGCTTCAAGTCTATCACTCCTTGTTTTGTCCAAGACATGTCACCACCACTAAACAGCAAGCAAGGGAAGCAGAACAGAGAATTTTTGACACGCACCCTGTAAGCCAATCAGCTTTTGTGTACTAGGTGTTTGAGAACGTACGTTTGTACGTTTTTCCTCTGTCCTGGGTAACTTGTTGTAGTTTTAGGTCAGGCCGATCAGGTCCTAATTGCTTTATATGTAGTTTCTCTTCAAGTTTCCGTCCAAAGAATGGCCTTGCAATTAGCTGTTCTACTGTATTCATCATGCCGATGCTGGCCTTACCAATATTAAAGAAACCTGTCAATAATCAAAGTACAGCGTATAAGGTTTGGTGCAATAATATCAAATTTCTGTATAAATACATATATCTTGTGCATTATTGCAATATATCTCCAACAGCTCCCCTTTGCACAACATGATGCTAAAAATACAGCCTTACTGCCTGCTGCCTCTGTGTGCCATACTGGTTGCTGAAGGCACTGAAACAGACACTGCTTGGGTGGGTGCACATTTTGAACATTGTAGCCTCAGTGGATGGAATTTACTAATAGCCTTAGCCCTGTGCTTTGGCCAATAACGGTTGTTAAAGGCACTATCTATCCCTTGCCTTGTTAACAACCGTTATTGGCCAAAGCACAGGGCTAAGGCTATTAGTAAATTCCATCCACTGTGGCTACAATGTTCAAAATGTGCACCCACCCCAACCACCATGTAGAGTGACCACATACATAGCCCTAACTCCAATCTAAAAAAATATAGCATCAGTTTCCTTACCTTTAACACTGGTGTTTGCTGGGTTGTAGCCGGGGTGAAAGAGCAGCAAAGGAGGTTGGGGCCTCTTGTTCTTCACCCAAAAATTGCCCAAAAATTAGGTAATAGTTGTCAGGCTTTACCAGGTGCTGAAAATAAAAATATAACAATTTATTTTTGAAACATTAGGATAATCAAACAAAGACTGGGGGGAAAAAACATAACGCTCTAATTTTTACCTTTCAGTTTGCATGCAGCTCTTAGATGACAGTTAATAGCTCACTGTTATATGTTAGGATTTTAACTTACAAACTGCAAGTAACAAAAGGATCTCTCTGACAAAAGCAGTGACTCACTGAAGAGGCTAGGTCAGGAGTGAGCGCTACCTTCATTTCGGCAGCCGTGGACGTGTGGAGTGCTTCCTATGTAGGTATGTTTCGTCTCTACAAAAATACACGGTTGCCTTTTATCGCGTCCTTCCCTCTGATTAAAAAATGCCATAAACCTAATTTTAATTTAAATCCAGGCTGATTTGCAGGTGTTCCTGGGGGTTACGAATTTATCAGGAACATAACTGCCACTGGCGAGATGAAAACACTGCACAGCATGCCAGAAACTTCATGGGCCAGAGCCACTCAATGGGTAGCAACCTCCTCACAGGCTTCATGATGAAATACAAAACAGCCAGCAGGAATCTATATCTTATTCAGACCTGAAGAAAATGTTGCCCCCTCGCCGCCTCCAAAATGCATACACACATACAATTACGGATAATCTGCTTACACTGGCACACATTGCGGTGGGTTTGCTAACATCAACTGCAAACAGTCTTTTGACAGAAAATACGACCAGTCACCGGGTGTCCAGTAATGGTTAAATGAATGCCATGTTATTATCCGCCACACATACAGCAGCAAAGGAATAATGCAGCAGAAATCTTGCATGCCATTTTGCATTGTTAGACTACTATTCACCGGTTTCAAATGTAATTAAAAAATACATCACACAGTGTCGAGGCACAAACATGCTTTAGGCCTTAAATTGCCAGGCTGGACAACACTCAGAGGAACAGTGGTAACCCCTCTTCCATAACGACCATCCACACCACTCCATTACTCAGATATTATTATTTATGGACAAGTCTTCACCCAGCTGACTTCAGGAGCACTATCTGACCCAACCCCACTGCCAGTATTCAAGATGCTTATAGCCAGTCTCTCACATCTTTTCAGCGCAAACCACGCTCAACTCCTAATTTGAAGATGAATCTTCTGAGACGGTCTGAACACCTCCAAAAACAAACCTCATCTGAAGAAGCCTAAGCTTGAATCGGAAACTCATACAACTTCAAACTGATTGATAATGCACACGTCTTATGTAAGCCGACTAAAAAGGGCAGCTTTCAGGGAAATTAACGATTACATAAAGACCCATGAATTCTTGGTTAACACTCGGTTCGGTTTCCTCCACACTCAAGGGACCGATTCTTCTATCGAAAACACAATGGATGAGCTCAAAACAGTTGGTCCAAAAAGGGCTATCCTCTTCATACTCTTTAACTCCACCTAGATTTGACACAGTTAGTCACCCCTGCTCCCTACACCAAAGCAAGCTTTCACAAATAGTAAGTGTAAACAGGTCTTTAGACTCATGATTCATGTTCAGCTATGAGAAGCCTTGATTCAGACAGACCTCAAGTGGCCTCTCAATTATACATGTGACATTTTGCATAATCTCATCCATATTTTATGATAAAAATTCACATTTTGAACCAGTGTCTGTCACTTTTCAGGGATGCCTCCATCTTGGGTGCATCACCGCACAATGGAGACATCAACTACCTACTCAGTTTTCACCTCGCGCCCATTGAGATACAAGTACCTTCTTCTTTCACTTCCCCAGCGGTTATTACTGTGGCCTTGTCTTTCAGCTACCCACCGACTAACATGCAGCCCCAGGGTTCAAGAATAAAGGTGTCGGGCAATCCACTATGAGTTTACCGACCAGTAATAAACATTTGGGGGTGTTCCACACCCCCCCTCCGCACCCCACTCTCGCACACAATACATAAAACTGAGAGTTTTCCATCTATGAAGGGCACACATCTTTAAGACAGCTCGTGGACTAAACACCCTTCTCAATACATCTGTACCACCTGTAAGGGATAACTTTGTATGGTATTTGTCAATGAGGTCAAACTCCAAAGAGCTGCATAACTAGTTTATAGCAGTCCTGCCTCCACTCAGTGGGAGAGAAGTGGTGCCGTCACAAGCAACGTTATACTCGCAGACAGATGAACAGTTGTCCTGAACATACAAAACCTAACTAGCCAGTCACCTATGACTAGTTAGACGGACCTCTCTCGACATCCCTTGCTTCGCTGCCCGCTCTCGCGCTCCCACCGCCGCCCGTGCACCCGCCGCCCATGACTCCCAGCTGGCGTCCCGTAAAATGGTAAATGTCTGTGTCATACGCACCATGACATCCACTAGCCAAATCACTTCTGGTCGCGGCAGCGCCTTGTACTTCCCTGTCCACCCCCACTTTCAAATGTGTGCCACATTAATGAAACACATCATATAGGCCAAACGTGCAATGACGCATTTACGGACGCTACGCATTTAAGGATTCTTACTTTTTTAATAACTATGATAATCTGACTCTCAATCTCAACGATGATCAGCGATCGGGGGATCTTTTGAACGGACCAACCAAGGCTGAGAGCGAGGTGTGAATGATCCGATCCAAAGTACACCACGAGCGGATGAGCCACGAGCAGTAGGTACTAACACGAGGTGTCGTGTGGCACGGTGACGGTCTGCTGCGACGACGTCAGTCACATCACGTCGTCACGTCACCACGAATGAAATGGCCAATCACTGTCTGCATGGCTTCACATAAGCCACAGTGATTGGCCATACGCTTCACCAAGTGCGGCAGTGCTGTGCAATTTTCCTGACTGTCCCCTCCCCATTGATGAGATATCTAACACAAAGAAATAATAAGTGTATAGTTTTCACAGCGAATTTCCAAATTAGTTTAAAAATAAATAAACAACGCACACTACATACATTCACACTTATTGTATGTGCATTCTACTTAATGCAGAACGCTCTGTAGGCCCCGTGTTTGTTTTACACTTAATGAAACAATGCAAAATAAAAAAAATGCTTTCCATGTTGACTCTTACATTCTACATAAAGATCACCTCTTCTGGGTGCTGTTTATGAATTAGTGCGTACACAGGCGACCACTGTTGACTTTTTGTGTGTATATTTTTATTTCTTCAGATCTATGAAGCGCAGCCAGAGAGGTGGCTAATGCAGTGCCACCCATGCGCACCACCCAATGACAGTAATGTGCCAGCCTGAGCCTCAGACTAGCCTCAGACTGCGCGGTGTGTCACTCTCAGCCAATCCAGATGCTGCATTAGCAGTGCCAGGATTGGCTAGAGCAGGGATACTCCCCGCCCATTAGGAGACCGGGGGCTGCTGCAAGAAGCAACCCTTGCTCTCCTAAGGGGAAGGCTAGTGCGCATGTTCGGGCTGGTCGTAAAAATGACCAGCCCAAAACCGAACATGCGCACTATTGCTGCTGCGCTCACAACAGCACAACAGTAGTCTGTCAGTCACCGTCACCAAGTGGGCGTGGCCCAGTGGAATTTGCGTCAGTGAGCCGCGAGTTATTATTAATAACTCGCGGCTCACTGACTAATTCCACGTTATTATTTATTAGAAGAAGTAGAACGATCAATGGGCCCTGGGCCATTAGTGGGGCAACGCCCCAGCGCCCCAATGGACGCACCGCCACTAGCGGCCTCACACATTCAGTGTAGCCTTGATAGATGAGGTGTCTGCATTCTGTGAGGGAGAACGCTTGTCTTACACGGCGCAGTAATCTTGCAATAAGGGGCCTCCACATAGTGGATATAAAGCAACTCTGTTGTGGAATAGAAGGTTTCTCATTTCTCACTGTTTTACTTTGTAAATCACCTCTATACTGTGGGACCGATAATTTCTTATGTATGGAATGTTTTTACATTTGTTGTGGGCTTGGGAATCAGCACTATCGGGAGCACTCTCTCTCCACTCCAACATATAGATGGGCTTCAAACACTAATGACCTCTTTGTACCACCTTCCCCCAGCAATGCAGCACCGTTTTACACGAGAAAAGCAATTAGAGGTAAGTGGAGCCACTGTCTTATTGTAGCTGGTGCCTAGGAGACTTTGCTTACCACAAACACAACACACTCATATTTACCATGGGCACAGCTGCCTGCGAACACCAGGGACTTTTTGGTAGAGTGGATAGGATTGAAAGCCGCATCCATCCGACAAAAAAAGTAAACGCAAAGACTTCTTCAGAAATGAGGATGGCGATTTATCATTTTGCATTTTATGTATTTATGAGACTTAATTAAATTTCGGCCCATGCGGCTAGGGTTGGACTGACTTATAGGCAAATTAGGCAGTGCCTAAAAGGCTGGCCTGATAGGTCAGTATATGGGCTGGTGTTTTGGCTGCTTGTGGGCTGGATTATGGACTGTGGGCTAGTTTCAGTGCTTAATTTGACTCAGAGAGTGCATGTGGGACCCATCAACACTCATTTGTGGGCGCTTTTTAGTTCTTCCAGTGTCTGCACTCCCACCCTACACTCCCATCACTCTCCCCACTCACTTCTCTAAACACAGCAAATCTGTTTTTGGGACAAAATATAGAGTTTTAAATATCGGGAGATAAAAATATTGGAAATAAAATATTGTGATACATAAATATTCTGATGCAAGAATATAGGGGCCCATTACGATAACCAGCGTTAAAAAATCCGCCATCCATTATAGACTGATAAAACCGCCCGCCTGCCCCATGGGAATACCGACCGAGCAATTATGAAGTCGCGAAGCAACCTCCGCCCGCAGCGGTAAAAACACACAAAATTCCGCCCGTCCATGTCAGAGTAGAAGATCATCCGTCCGCCACGGACGCAATCCCGCCCGAAAACCCAAATCCGCCCGCTCTGCCGACCGAGACAACGACCGTGAAATTATGATCTCCCAGACATGAGCGCGGAAAATCCACATATTCCCCGCCCGCCACGGTTAACAACAGTGATGAATAACTGACACGGCGGAAGGCCTGGCGCCCACGTCCGTGCACGGAAATCATTGGCGGAACAAAGAAATACACATAACATGGCCAACAAGTCCACACAGCAAACTACGCCAAAATACCCAAACACAGAACACATCCCAAAGACACATCCCCCCTGGCAAAACTAAAAAACTACAAATCCCAGGACACCAGACACAACACACCTGAAAACGACAGCCCATCATGACACACCCACATAGGTAAGTACAAAAGCAGCCCCTTCACAGACCACAATCCCTTGCACTACTACAAAGCGAAGACGCCATCAGAGAACCCAGAGAGCCACAAAGGAAAGCAGCACACCACACGCACGCACACATCACACTCATCACCAACAACACCACCACCATCACCACTGAAACAACGGCACCACGAACACCCTGCACATCACACACCACACACCACACACCCACCACACCAGCACCACAAATACCAAACCACACACCATGGCAACACAAAGAATGCCTAAGTACACTGCCACTGAGTTGACGGTCATGGTCGACGAGATCATCAAGGTGCACCCACAAATCTATGGGAACCAGGTCCAACAGACACCAGTAGCCACCAGAAACAGAATGTGGAGCAGGATCGTAGACCAGGTGAATGCAGTTGGGAACGTGCCACGCAACCGGGGTGAAATTACAAAGAGGTGGCACGACCTGAAAAGCGTGGTCAGGAAGAAGGAGGCCAAGAATCATGAGCTGGCTGACAGGACTGGCGGCGGAAATTCAGCACTATTCAAGACCTTCAAGGCGTGGGAGGAGAAGGTGCGAGGCATTCTACATCCGGAGAGTCTCACCGGAATACCAGGGGGAGTGGAGGCTGGTAAGTACAAACAAATGTATACCAGCACACCGCTATGTACTGTCATGCGCTACCAGAATGCCATAGCTCCGAGGGCCAAACACCCCCATGTCCAGTACACAATACACAAGACATCTCTCACACATGCAACAGACACTCCCACACACTCAGCCCAAAGGTACCAACAAACAAAACCATGGGGGCATGTGTACAGTCAGCCAGCACCACAACCCCCACCAGGTCCCCTTGTACCCCAGATGTGCCAGAAGGAGCACTCCCCACACCCACACCCATGTGTCAGCCATAGCTGCACTAACCAACAAGTAACAGGTAAGTAGCCTTACCACAAAGTCCGTGTATCGGAGGGGGGACTGCAGAAGTACAACCCCCACCAGGCCCCTAGTCCTACAGCGCAGCAAGATGGAGCACTCCCCACACCCATGTGTCAGCCATTGCAGTGCACACCTTCACCCGACAGGTAGATATGTTTCCCTACATGGAGGGGTGTCTGTGGGTGGTAAGCCATCACCACAACTCACAACACGGCCCCCACTCCCACAGACCAGCAAGATGGAGCACCCCTCCCTCTCATAACCATGTGATAGCCATTGCATTGCTCCCTCCAAACCAACAAGTAGGTAGACTACTGTACAGGGCGGGGTGCCTGTAGGCATGAGGACTGTACTACGACTAACATTTGGGACATGTCACGTAGCAGAGGAACAGGTAGCACTGCTCCCTGTCATAACCATGTGACTAATGTGCACACGGACATGAATTACAGAGTCATAGCCCACATGAGCCATCTCAAATACAGTAACACGTAAGGAGTCACGTCTGCATGCACAAGTCTCACTGGAGTACTGACCCACATGGCGTGCACTGTGCCAGTCATCACACACATCAGCAACACCATCGAAGTCTTGTCCATGTAGTCGTGTCTGCTTGTTCCGTTGACATTGTACAACATCACCCATGTAAGTCTATCTTGTCTCAATGTAACAGAGTGGGACCCCAGTAATGTCACATACACCACTGGACCCATGAACCACACAGCTACACAATGCACATTCAAAATCTCATCCATCTCATCTTTCAGCCCCAGTGTCATGAAAGGTATATCATCTAAACAGTTGTCCCATATACAGTAGTTCAGCAAAGATCCCTGCCGATGACCAAACATGTGTCTGCAGTGTCTGAAGCGCACGTCACACTGTGATTTACAACATACCTAATATAGTCAACACCCCAAGAGCACTGCATTGCTGCACATGGCTGAGGGTAGCACGCACACCAAGGAATTGTCCCATCTGCAATACGTTGTGTGGCACACAACCATTACTCACTCACTACAATGCTTGCAGTGTAATGTCCCCAAATGATAACAGTGAGCAGATATGCTGGGTATGTCAGACATACACACACCTTTGTCTCTGCAGTGTCGTGTGGCCAAAACACATGTCCCCTTCTGCACCCATATGTCACAGTATGTACCACAAAACCATATTTCATCTCAAAAGCGTTCATGGGGCTGTACCCCGTTTCCACCAAAGCCACAAAATGTAGGGGTACTGCAACACACACCGATTGGCATTCCAAATCCGTACCATGCCATATGCACCCATCACACTATTCCATTGCCTTGATCACGCACACACATTGTAGAGCCATACACACGCATCTGGGAAATCAGTGCACAACTGTGCACAAACTGTGAATGTCAGACATCGAACACAAACCTTGCAAGGTGCAACACAATAACCTTTCGTCTCCGCCCCACAGGTGACGAACAGCATGATGCTGGAGAGGGAGACAGCAGCCATCACAGCCAGTCCACAAGCCCTCCACCCGGACTCACGGATGTGGAAGACCTGGACACCTCTTCGGACGAGGACTCCCGACCAGGCACATCTGGTGTGGCAGGGCGCAACCGCTCCCCAGGACCCCTCCTACCCACCAACCCATCTCCCAGGGCTGGTGACCAGTCCCAGGCCCCTGCTGCCACAGTCATTGCAGCCACCACCACCGCCGCAACCACCACCACCACCACCAGGGCCTCCCTGACCACTCACCCTGCGCAAGGGGTTGTACGCACGTCGACACCGACCCTGGGAGCCACAACGAGGCCCCGGGTGACCACTGTGGCGAGTGGGCAGGTCGGTGGCAGCAGTTCAGGTGGGAGGAGCAGGGTCAGGCCAACGCCATCAGAGCCTGGGAGCCAAGCCCTGCCGCAAATCGCCAGAGTCCTTGGGGCCTATGAAGAGGCCCAGGGACAATGGGCCCGGTCAGCTGCCGATACGCGGGAAGTCCTTGGGGTGTTGAGGTCCATGGACGCCCATATGGGCCAATTCGTGACCCGTATGGGCAAACTTGTCGACCTCATGGGCCAGCTAGTGGTGGCGGTGAGGGCCCAATCAAGGCCAACCACACCACCTCCGCCACCACCTGCTGGGGCGCAGGGTCGTGCAACATCCAGTTCCCCTGCGTCCACAGCGAGTGGGCAATCCTCAGCCACCACCAGCAGCCCACAAACACAACCCCCCTCTCAAACGTGGAAGGGGTCGTCCGAAGAGGAAACAGGTGTCCAGAGATGACTTCGCACGCTCCAAACGCCAGTGAGTCAGCCAGCCACGGTGGCCATCTACTGCAATCACTTGGACTACTATCCTACCCCACACTGCCATGTGAATGGCATGTGTCTGTCGGACTGTGGACCCAGAACAACATGGGTACACCTTGACCATCACGCGGACATGTCCGTCAACTCATTGTTCCAGCATGCACCACTTTTGTGATCACCTTGCCCACAATCACGTCACCGCTTAAAATAAATACACCTGGATCACATTCTGTTTTATCTGCTCTGTGTTTAATCAAGGATGTGCAACCGTCACCATGATCAGAAATGCATCTGGAGTGTGGTATGTCGATAGGCCAGGAGAGGCTGTAGGGACCTAGGGGTGAAAAACAGAACAAGAGTCCATTGAATGTGTGTGTCACACACTCATCACACAGTACTTGTCATCAAGTTTAAGCAATGTACACACATCTCACAGAGCAACAGGGCACAATGCTACAGCCACTGTCAGTGGCATACTACCCTGGACATGGACCATTGCCACACAGCACTCAGTGAACAATAGGCCGCCGTGACAATGCACACATACACCTACACAACTACAGCAACATCAGCCGTCGTACATGGTCACTCACCGTCAAGTGAAGTAGCGGGCGATGAGCTGCTGTCGCTCATTCACTGCTTCCTCCTCTCCACTGTCCTCGTCACTGGACACGGCTTGGTCTGCAGGCGGGGGCCCTGGCTGATCACCGTCATCCACTATCAGGGGGATCTGCCTGCGAATCGCGAGATTGTGCAGCATGCAGCATGCCACAACTATCTGGCACACCTTCTGTGGGGAGTATGCTAGTGCACCCCCGGTGCGGTCCAGGCATCTGAATCTGGACTTCAGGAGTCCAAAAGTCCGCTCCACCACACGTCTGGTCCTCCCATGTGCCTCATTGTATCTGACATCAGCTGGTGTCCTAGGATTACGTAGTGGGCTCAGCAGCCAAGGCCCGTTAGGATATGCAGAGTCACCTGGGTGTGAGAAACACAGAGAATCGTTGCAATTCCAACAGGATACAAGACAGCATGTCACACTCAGCACGCTACACGAGTATGCATACTCACCAACAATCCATGCACGGTCCGGTTGAAGATTGGCCATCATTCGTGGGAGGATGCTGTGGCGCATGATGTGCGAGTCATGGGCGGATCCGGGAAACTTCGCACACACGTGTGTGATAATCATGTCCGCCAGGCACACCACTTGCACATTCAGGGAGTGGAAATGTTTCCGGTTCCTATAGATGTGCTCCATGGCCTGTGGTGCAACAAGGCCAACATGGGTGCAATCAATTGCACCAACAACGTGGGGGATGCGTCCAAGGGCATAGAAAGCACCCTTCACTGCCGCCAAATCACGAGCCCTGGGGAATCGGATGTACCGGTTCCTGTACAGCATCATAGCTGACAGGACATCCCGTAGCACCATGCTGAACATGGGCTGGGACATCCCACCTCCACTGCCCACCGTGTGTTGGAAAGATCCGGTTGCGTAAAAATGCAGTGCAGCCATCACCTTAGCCGTGGGGGTGAATGCTGTAGGATACACCCTGCGAGGACGAAGGTGGGGTTCCAACATTGCACATAGGTGATGCAGGGTGGGTCGGTCCAGACGGAATTTCCGTATAACCTCCACATCCTCCATGTCTGCCAGCAATTGGTAGGGGCGATGTATGTTTGGTCTCCTCCTAGGACAGATGGAAGTGGACACATGTCAATGCAACACACCACATGGCACTTTCACATACACAAAACTAAAATTACTGACAAAGCAATAGAATCACAGAACAGCTGACAAGTAGGGACAGCACAGCTACAATACTCTTACACAGGTCCCCTTACCAATAGCAATGGCCACTGACACAAACCATTGCTATGAGCATGCACATGGGGATTTAGGCCCTAATAGCTAGAAAGGCATGATGATGATTTCAGACTGCATATGTGGGAAGCGGCAACACCACGGCAATATACCTAGCTGCTGTGCCTGACACAGCTTCCGAGGCTGGGTGAGTATGGCACACACCAACAACACAATGTACACAGGCTGAGCGGCCCAAACAAGTGGGTCCTGTTGCACAACGGGATATGAGACAGTCAATGATGTCCCTAGTTCACCCAATGTACAGCACTGTACGTATCACACCTCCAACACACATTGACAGGTGTACACATTGACAACTCCATGACAACACAGCTGTGTGAATGCAAACACACATCACAAGTGACACGTAACGTTGCACGTGCCAAGTGGGAGATGCACATTGAGAAATATGGCATGTGTGTGCATATGCACATCCCATGCTCCCATGCTAATGTGTACATGATGATGTGCCAACAGACATGTGGAGGCTGAGCACTGGCCGTCAATGCCTATGCACACAGCATGAAGTGGCCCTGTCTAGTGTGGACATGCTCCCACACACATATCATGGCCACACCTGCAAATGCATGGCGCACATTAAACTGTGGATTCCACATGGCACCAGCGGACTGTACCCGCCATGGACCAGGAACTTGAGGCCAACTCTAATGGCCCTCGCGGTTGCATCCTGCGTGTTCGACTATAGAGGTAAGCGTACCGGGACAGCTCGGAGCAGGCCATTGTGTGCATTTGAAGTAGGCAGACATGGTACACCAATTGCAGCAGCTTGGACCCACTGAAACAGCCCCAGGGGGCTATATGAGTGTGGGAGGGAGACCGGCATTACCACAGCTTCCAGGGACTGCTGCATGGCATCCCTCAACAACACCTGCTGCTGCTGCCACATGTCCACCTTCATGTCGACGACTCTGAAGATATGTCCAGGTCCACTCACCAGCGAGGAGCTGGAGATCCTGGATCCCGAGCTCCACGCACACTGCCCAAGGCTATTTCTTGCAAAAGTTGTGTGTGTAAGACAACTACAGTGTGTGTGGGAGTGCATGTGGGGGACACACATGTCGTTGATCCGCAGCACTATGAGTCTGAGCCTGTGGGGTTCCAACATGCACTGCTTACCATGCTTACTACAGGTGGAAGGGGTATGTAGGCTCTCTGGCGCTTTCCCATGCATGTCCCTCCCGAGTGGTGGTACATGGCATTTTCATGTCAGACATCCAGTGACGCAGCCACTTGGCAATGCAGGACTCAGGGCAGTTATTGCTTGTGTGAATGGCTGGCTGGGTCCCTGCTGGCCTTCTCAGTCTCAGCAGACCTGGGCTGCACATTGACCGCCCAATCCTAGAAGGAAACAACACTGACTGTACAGTGGGTTACATGTGTCTTTTGTTCACAACTCACCGGAAATGCGCAAACTCAGCCCTGTCGATTGAACACTCCAGGCCTTGTGATAGGGATGTGTGTGAGAGATAGTGGCACTGAATGTGACCTCCATTGCGGGGTGAGCCATTCACAGGGCGAGTACGTTGAGGGCTGCGCGGTGTTGGACACAGTGAGTCCACCCACAAAGATGTGTTGCCTTGTGATCTATGTGTTGGTCCACCTGACAATGGGCAGTAGATGTGGGCAGACTACACATTGCTCAATGTGCTGGCATCCTGCATGTGAATGGGATGGACAGGTACTGTGTACACACTCCCACCAGCATGCATTCACGTGTGGTGTACACATGCTGTTAGGCCATGTCCGATTACTTCTTGGCTCTGTTACACATCTCTGAGTATTTTGGATGGGTCAGCATCATGCCACTGTGATTGGTGGATGTGGGTGATGATGAGAAGTGTATGAGTGCTATTCCAACCCTCTTGTGTACCATCCCTGCAGTTGGAAGTCCTCCAGCCCAAGGCCTTGTGATGAGCCATTGCATCCAAGTTGATGCCTCTGTGTATGTGTGACCGACAGTGCAGCCAATTCCACAAAGGGTGTGACGTCATCTGCCGGATCAGCGACTACATGGCGATAACGAATCGGGGGATGCCCCCTCGTATTGTCAGGTTGGCACGGCGCTGCATTTCACCACTAATGGTCTGCATCTTGACAGTCACACAGACTGTGCCGGATGCACGTTTGTAGGGGCATCAGCAGCAAGCAAGTGTACAGTATTGTGGGATGGTGTCTTTTGCTGTGAGAGGCAGCATGTGTCCACAGCCTACCCATAATCTGGGTAATGTGATGTTTGTTGTGTGATGCAGTGGGTTGTAAGTGTACTCTGTGCTGGGTGCATCTGACATGCATATGCGATTCCTGAGGGTCAAGATGTAATTTGAGCACTCTGCATTGTCAATGCATTCAGAGTCGTAGCCCTCAGGAACAACCTGTAGTAGGCTGGAGTGGCAATTCACATGTATGTTTGAGGCACTGTGCCTACTCTGATTTCGTTCGGACATATGTGTGCGATGCCTCACCTCATATTTCTGGTACTTACACATCCGGCACACTGTGCAACAGTAGTTGTGCTCTTGCGAACGACAGGTGGATGGCATGGGCTCATGACCATTGTGGACTGTCATGTTGCAGTCTGTGTGAGTGGTGTCCCATTCTGCTCCATGCAGGTATGTCCTTGGCCTAATTACGTAGTGGTCATCCTTGCCACCATCAGGACAGTGGGTGTGCACACAGCGATTTGTGGCTATGGTCGCAGGGTGACACAGGCCGGGTGTTGTGCTATGTGCACAACACATGTGCCACTTATTAGCGGCTTCATTTTCTGTACGCCAGCCATTACGTGTTGATTGTGGTGGCTGTATACAAGTGCACAGGTATCGTGCAACATGTGGATTTGGGAATGTTCTGTGCTGCTTCCCTTGCACATGTCTGTTTAATTGATGCCAAATGAGTGGGGCCACCTCGCTCTCTCTCATGTAGCATCTCCCGTGGGTGCTGAGGGACAGGGGACGGTCAACAGTGGTGAGGCATCGGATGAAGCAGCTGCACAGGAGCTGAGTGAGACAGATGTGACCAGCGCCTCGGAGGGGCCAGACGTGTGCTGGATGAATCACAGGCCGAGACGGCAATTTCGGCGTCATCTGAGGACAGAGGTGATGCATCCATGTTTGCTAGCACAGGGGACGTGGACTCTGGCTCCTCTTCAGCCACGCGGAGGCCAATGCCCGCCCTCCCATCTACTTCCACTGGTGCAACACGTGTCGGCACAAGGATGAAGGATAGAGTGTCCTTCACACCAGGCACAGCTGCCCCTGCACATGTGACCCCTGCTGCCCTCAGTGCTGGGTCTGTTGAGCTTGTGCGGCATCTCTGCGTGGGGCAGACAGCTCTCCTCAATAATGTCATTGCCCATGACATCACTTTGCCGCAGGTGACATAGTTCATGGAGGGCCTACATGTACGCGTGGGTGGGCTACACCAGACTGTCCAATGGTTGTCCTCCCCAGTCAAGGTGGGCCTTCAACTGGGCCAATCTCAGGCTGACATTCCTGACCCTTTCTCCACCCCCCTGGAAAGTGGCACATCTGACAACAGCAGGGCACGAGTCCTAAAAAAGAAGTGGGGGGACGCTGACGTCACGACAGGAAGTGACGTCACGAAAGGTGGCTTGCACCATCAGACTTATTGCCTCCCTTCGCCCACCCCTTACATGCGATTGCAACAGAGAAGCCAGCGCGTGCACCAGCAGCTCCGATCTCGCCCCAGAGAGGCCAAAGAGTGAATGTGTGGCTCCATTTGCTCCAGTTATCGAGCTCGCGGTGAAATAAGTGGGGGGACGCCGTCCACCCGCGTGGTACCCCGACTCGAGCCCTGGCTGTGCAGGCAAAGTGTCCTATTGGCTTTGCGATATGTGTGAGTTGCATGGCACTCGTTGGCGGGGGATGGCTCGGAGGCCCGTCACCCTGAGGCCCATGTCTCACTCCATGGGTCCCTTGTCAATGGCAGCGGATGTAATGACTATGCGCGCCGGGGTGGGTCTACCTTTCGTCTGGGATTGTGTTTGCGGCCTGGCCCGCTAGGGCAGCTACAGCCTCTGTGTGTTGCATGTGGTGTATCCGGACTCCGGAGGCTGTCATGCATTGTCACTGTTGTCCATGTCTCGAGTCGGGGTACCACGCGGGTGGACGGCGTCCCCCCACTTATTTTCCCACGAGCTCGATAACTGGAGCAAATGGAGCCACACATTCACTCTTTGGCCTCTCTGGGGCGAGATCGGAGCTGCTGGTGCACGCGCTGGCTTCTCTGTTGCAATCGCATGTAAGGGGTGGGCGAAGGGAGGCAATAAGTCTGATGGTGCAAGCCACCTTTCGTGACGTCACTTCCTGTCGTGACGTCTGCGTCCCCCACTTCTTATTTAGGACTTGTGCCATGCTGCACACTGAGAATGTGTTGCCTGCGTGATGTGACCAGGAGAAGGGCGCCATGACCTCCCACCCACCAAGCTCCACTGCCATCCCGTGCCCTGGGTAGCCTGTGCAGGTGGACAATGTAGGGGGTACACCTGGAGGACAGGGGATGTGAGTGCCTTGGCAAGGGCCTGGCAGACGCACAGCAGTATCCAGCATGTCCCCAGAGGGAGGGCTAACGTCTACACCTGATGCAGCATTGATCGTGTGCCCGCCTGTTGTGCCCACACGAGTTCACATTCATCCCCAGACAGGTGGGCTTTCCAAATACCCAACACAGTGGAAATCTACCCCTCCGGAATCCTCCCCACACAGTCTGTTTCAACACTGCATGAGTGCACCTACCCATGCCACCCACCCACCTGGGCCAAGCAGCCCTCCCGCTTCACATGCCACATGTGTGTCTTCCACAGTTGTGCTTCTCTCTCAGGGGCGGACCTCCAACTGTCCCGTAGCACACAGACAGCACCGAGTCGGACTGGCATCCTGTTTGAATGGTAGGCACCCTCACACATCTAAATGTGACACAGTGGTGGCTGTAATGGCTATTGTGACTGCCATGGCAGTGTTGCTGGCCATGGCAGGGTACACTCACACACATTGCATACGCAGCTTTTCGTGTCACTACTCGGCACATCGGACTGGCCACTGTCCCTGGTGTTGATCAATATTGCCGCCTGTCTATGTAATCTGTGACTGGATGCTGTTGTTCCTGTAGTCTGTTGTGTCTGTGTAGTTGCTGATTGCAGTTGTTGCTGTGTGTGCATAGTTAAGTGAGGCACATGCCGTGTATGGTACCTCAACAATTGCAATGTCTGGTCTCACATTCCAATGTGTTTTACACGTGGCAGGGACTTCACTTCTTTCAGACTCTGCTACTTGTGTGTGTGATGAAGAAGTATTTTTGTGACACGGATTGTCTGCATGTATTTGGTGGTATTTCTGGGAAAATGTATACGTGTCATGTTTGCGTGCAAGCAAAGCACAGGGTGTGAGTCTAGCCACAGGATGACAGGTAGCATGTGCAGAGTATGCGGGTATGTGTGAGCTTACTTTCTGTGTGGCCAGCAGTGTAGGTGTATGTTAATCTTGTGATGAACATT
Source organism: Calotriton arnoldi (assembly GCA_963921515.1). NCBI lineage: Eukaryota > Metazoa > Chordata > Amphibia > Caudata > Salamandridae > Calotriton > Calotriton arnoldi. Next base: position 27,853 of record CAWUFW010003106.1, on the reverse strand, counting down.
GAGCCTGGGCACATGGCTTACTTTCAATGTGTGCATTTGGGAGGTGTAGGTGTGTGTGGTGTGAAGGGTGTGACTTTGGGGTAGTGTTGGTGTGTGTGTGTGCGCTCTGGCAATGTCGACTACACACATGTGTTACCCAGGCCCATGGTGGGTGTTTGTATCCGTGTTCAGGTCTGTGAATGTGATCACATGTGTGTATTGTATGTTGCACAGTGTGCAGTGTGTGGGTGTGTCCTTGCAGTTCAGGATGACTCCTACTTGATATGTTTTGGACATTGTGTGTCTGCAGGGTGTGTGACTGTCAAGATTGTGCCTTGTTTAATTGAGCATGTATGTGAATTTCTGCAGTTCGTACTCACTGTGCAGACCTGCCCACCCACACTGATATCGTGTGTGTGTTTTGTCATGCATTGCTGTAGCATGCTTCTTGCGTGGCTCCTACTTTTGCTTGATGAGTGTGATGTCAGACTGTGAAGGTAATTATACACATATGTGGGACTGTGCTTTGTAGTGACCAGGCCGTCAGTGTTAATGTGATGATCTGTTGGGCCACGTCAGAGTCTGACAAGCCAAGGCCCACGACCTGTAGTATTTCACTAGGTCCACTGTGGCGGCAACTCATATGCATTGACATCCAATGACACTAGACTACATGGTCATCTCACGACTCTCGTGTACTTCACACACTCTCATCCTCTCTCATTCGTACTTGTCTTCGTGAAATAATTCTACAGAGTCACATATTTGCTTCAAGGCATGTATTTGGACTTACTTCCTCTGTGATGCAGTATAGTGGACACTACTGGCAGCAAAATGCATGTGGAGGATATACTTAGCATGATTACACATACAAAAGGGGTACAGGTAGATGTGATTAGTTGTTGACTGTGGAATGAAGGCTTCAGAGTTACAACTGCCTTGCCCTTGCTATGCTAAAGTACATTTGCTAATTACTGAAGAGCTCTAGACTTTGACACAGACAGTATTCATTTTGCCTACCAGACAGCTTGACATCATAGGCACAGTACATCTCAGTTCCATGGTACAGGATTACTACAATAGTGACTCCGACACACCTGCGTCAGAGGTGACATCAGAGCATGAGCCTACCTGCATGCAGCAGCGTCTCAACAGTTGTTGCAATGTGGTGGCTACTGAACATGACACAATAACTAGGGCCATGTTGTAGGGGGTTGCATTTGTTGTCCATGCAAAAGTCCTGGCACGGAAGTACAGACAAAGGTGAGGTGACAGTTCTCACGTAATACAGCAGACAGATAAGTGTGCACTGACAGGTGCATGTGTCCAGGTGCGCAGAATACATATTATAGCATAGTTGTTCGTGCTGTATTGGCCATGTGGTTACTGTACACAAGTCCCATACCTCTGCCTCCCCCTGTTCATGCAGAGACACGGGATATGGTGTGGAACAGAGTGCATGTCCCGAAAATGTCAGATGTCATGGCAGTGGAGTTGATGGTAAGGTGTTAGTTGCAGATTGTATGGTATAGTTGTTGTACAGCTGACTGCCCACTCCGTGCGAAAGCCAAGCATAGGTACGGTGTTGAACATCAATGTTCAATTGGGGGTATTGAGTCGGGGACCCATGAATTGACAAGTTGTCGTGTATGCGATACCTTCCAGCAGGGCATCCATCCCATTGATGGTAAACATGGATGTCATGCAATGAAGCGGAGGGTGGGTAGCAACGTGTTCGTCGTAAGTTGTCCCTTGTAGTAGCCTGATGGGACATGTTGGATGACATTCGATGAAACTGTGATCCAGAAGACGTTGTGTGGAGGCACACTGGTCCCATTGCAGTGTGTCCCCGATTGCTGCCACATACGCCATGCCCCCATACATTGAACAGAGTCTGTCGTGGTCGTCCAGGGGTGCAAACAAGTGTACCAAGTCCGCCTTTGGACATGCCGGGTTGGAGAGACATAAATCCACAGGACAGTGGAACGGACACCTCCGACAGTAGAAAACGGGGATGACGCAGCTGAACATTGCAATGCGGTAAGTTACTCTGTAACTTACATTCAGCATTGCCAGATTTGAACAGCCCACTATGTGTAGCAAGCTGTCACTGTACAGCTTGATCTGTCCGGCGTAGTTGAGAAGCACTGGTGCAACAGCCATTTTGCTACAGGGTGATGTGATGGCGTGCTCCGGCTGCCTGAGCAGTCAGCAGAGTGCAACCTCCGACGATGCAGGGTATTCTGGAATGGATGTACGGCGGCAGGACTTGGGGTATAGCTTGGGCGGAGGACACAGGCCCTCATCCCACATGCTTCAATGAATGGTCAAGGTCAGTGGTGTCTGACTCTTTCCAGATTACTTGCATTTGGCCCACATGGAGGAGTGGTATTATTGTATTTTGTAGTATTATCTTTCTTTCATGTTAGGTGCTATCTGCCAGTGGAAGTTTTACTCTGCATGGCTATGTTTGGCTTCTTGTTGGTACAATGGCTCCATTCTCCTGCAGAATTTGTTGCAATGTGATTTCAGACTAGGAATGGAAGGCCATTCAGTGCTATCTGCTCTCCCGTGTGTGGGCGGGACACTCCGTTGCCGCTGTACATTGAGGCTTCTGTGTGGGTGTAGTGATTGGGAACACCTGTTCTCAGGCAGCAGGGTTTTTCTATTTTGGACATTGCATGGGTTGATATTGCGAGCAGGATGGTATAGGTATTTTTGGATGAGACTGGTGTGCCTTTTGCGGACAATGTCCATATTCTGCGCTGTTATGTAGCAGCCGCCGTGTGCTTCTCCATGTTTTGCACACAAGGGTGTGTCCTATTTTGCCATCACATTACTCCCCTGTTCGGGACACTTGTGTGACATCAAGTTGACAACTGTGAGTTGTCGGTTGGGGACATGACTGATGCAGGAAGGCCACGTGACATGTGCCTTCAGGGTGGGGCTGGGGTGTGGGGTGTGTAGTTGTGACCCTGTGGTGTTTGTGTGCAGCCCATGCATGGCGCTGTCGTTGGCCTCTGTGTTGTGCGCATGTGTACCTGTGTCATCGCCGCTGCGCTGCGGTGCCGTGACGGGGACGTCACTTCCTGGTCCCGGGTAGTGGGTGCCCAGGATGTTGCGAGTTGTTTTATTTTGACAGGTGGGACATGTGTGGGTACAGTGGTGGATGTGTCCTGTCCACACAGGGGTCTGGGGGAGCCATGTACAGTTTTTCCGCCCTTGCATTGTGTGCAGTGTTTGCGTGCCCTTGTTGTGTGTCTTCCTACCTGCATCGTCGTGGCGCGTTCACTCCTAGGTGGTGCATCAGGTAGAGCATGGGGATGGCCTGGAGTGCAGGATTCATCTCTGGGTGGGCCGCCTTTTTAGTCTCCGTACTGAACAGTCGGGTTTCCGCCTTGGTATCTCGTGCGGTGTCTCTTTGCCGGTGATGCTGTTTGGTTGTGGCATCATAATTTGTACGCCGGGCGGTACGTCATTTCGTCGGACGGTGTGTCTCCATTGGCTCGCGCCGCTACGTAGACGGGCGCACTTTGATGGCGGGTGGCGTCGCAGGCTTACGGGCGGTGTTTGCCTGACTTTTCACATCCTAATTTTGCGGGCGTCTGGGCCGTTGCTGGCGGACGGTAACTAGCGGTTTATGCCTCCGACAGCACTGCGGTAGTGCTTCCGCCCGACATCGTAATGGGCCCCATAGTTTTTTGCAGTAAGTAATATTGTTTTAATATTAATATTGTTTTAAATAATATTGATCTTTTTAATATTGTTTTCAGTTATTTAGTGGTTACAAATATCGTTTATTAATTCCAATCCAAACAAGCTCTATTCGACATATTAGTCATAAAAGCATCGTACATAAATATACCATAAAACACAGAATATATATGAAAAAGAATCTAATTCGAAAGCCTGTTTGATGAAGGTAAGTTAAAAATAAGAGTAGCAAATACCACTAAAAACAATTTAAAACTTTTTTTTTTTAAAAACGACTTTTCTAAAATTCATTACCAAAGGGGTACAACAGTTTAGCCAAAGATAAAATAATCCATCTGAATGGTTGGGACTACTGTTAATTATTTTGATGTGAATTAGTTGATATATTAATTTTATGTGTTGCCATTGTTTACATAAATGATTTTTTTTTTTTTTTTAAATAGTATGTAATTTTAAGTGGTTTAGAATATTTTATTTAGTTTTTAATACTAATTTATAGTATTGTAGCAGTTTGTTGGGGTTGTAGGGGATAGGGTGGAAAGTTAATTAGGTAATAATTAATTATAAATTATTTAATACATTTTATTTGATTATATGATTAATATTTATTATGTAAGTTATGAAATACTGATTTATTTTTGTGATATTTTATATGCGGACTGTTAGGTTTGTAGAGGTATAGAGTGGGAAGTAAATTAAGTAAAAATAATCAACAAGTAATTATTAATGAATTATTTAATTGATTTTTAATTATATAATTGATGGAATACTTAGTTGTTTTAGTCTAATTTTAGTAGTGGGATGCTAGGGTTGTAGGGTTCTAGAGTGGGAAGTGAATTAAGTAATAATTACTTGTTAATTAATTATTAATTGTTAATTAATTATTTAATTGATTTTTAATTATGTAATTTAGGGAATACTTAATAATTCTAATTATACTTAAGTTGCAGAATGTTAGGTTTGTAGAGGTGTAGAGTGGGAAGTTAATAATTAAGTATTAAATATTATTTGTGAATTAATTATTCAATTGAATTTAAAATATGTAAATTATGCAATACTTATTTATTTTTACTATATTTTAGTTGCGCTCTGCTAGGTTTGTAGGGGTCTAAGATGGGAAGTTAATTAAGTGACAATTAATGAATAATTAATTATTAACAATTAAATATTAATTAATTATTTAATTGATTCACATTATTTATTAATTGCTAATTATTGAATAGTAGTTATGCAAACTGATTAGTTGCTTTTAGGTTTTCCAATATATATATATATATATATACATATATATATATATATATATATATATATATATATATATATATTATCTACTGGCGGTCGCCAGTAGATAGTTATAGTTACAACCTATTATCCATAGGAAATCCGCGACATTCTATTTGAAATAACTCTCTTGCCGGTTGACGTATCTTCGCGAAATTTTCAAACTTTGTGGCCCGCTCCGGTCCGCTCCTACCCTGAAAGTCTCGGGGGATTCGTCAAGCGGGGCCGAGAAAAGGGGGTCCCAAAACGCGTTTTCCCCATGCACTTTTCCATAGGAAACTTTAGACACGGCTACAGCCCGAACTGCTGAACGGAATTACACCAAATTTGGCAAAGAGGTAGTTCTTGGTTCAGAAAGAACCCTTTTGTTAAATGGTGTAAATCCGTTCAGTAGTTGCTGAGAAAATGAAAAGTAAAAAGTTAGTGATATCTATGGCCGAGTAGGGTCCGCGTACCCTCAGCGCACCCTGCGCGCACCGTCCCGATCACGAGCTGCATGTTAATTGGCTGTCAGCTGGCTGTCAACATTCCGATTCAGGAAATGTTGGCAGCCATTTTGTCCCTCGGTAGAACCGAGGGACAGAAACAAGTGCGCAAAGCGCACAAAGGGGGCAGGGTAGAAACACCCTGACCCCTAGGTTTGCTCAGGGGTCCCACAAGGACCCCCTGGGCAAAAAAAATAAAAAAATGTTTAAAAATCGGCAGGATGCGCTCAGGGTGCGCGAATCCTGCCGAAAAAAAATCGAGCGCGGTCTCCCGCGCTCGATGTTAATTGGCCCCGGGTGGCCCAAGTCCCGGGGGCATGGTGGGGGGGATAATTTAATGTGTGGGGGCCTCAAGGGCTCCCAAGCCCCGGGGACCGCCACCCCCGGGGCTTTTTGAAAAATGGTGCGGGAGGGCTCTGAGCCCTCCCGCAGCCCCGGGACCACCACCTCCCCGGGGCTTTTTAATTAAAAATAAAACCAGTGTGGGGGCTCCAGCCCCCACACGCCCCGGGGACCGCCACCTCCCGGGGCACTAAACATTTTAATATGGGGTCCGTTACGGACCCCAGAGCCCCGGGACCACCACCTCCCGGGGCTGTGTACTGAATGGGAGGGGGCCGCGCGGCCCCCTCCTGGAGCCCTTGATGGCCCTGGGGACCACCACCCCCCAGGGCCGGCTCCTGCAGTGTCCCGGGTTCCTACCCCCGGGACACTGTAGTTTGCTATGGCAGGACGGGAGCCTCGCGGCTCCGTCCTGCCATAGCAAACTGCTTTGGATATTGGAAGAGAGAGCAGGAAACCTGCTCTCTCTTCCAATATCCAAAGCGATTGCTTTTCCACATGGGGAGCAGCATGTCAGCTGCTCCCCATGTGGAACAGCAATGCCGGCTCCCAAGGGACGTGGGGAGCCGGCGGGACTGTGGGGGATTGGGGACCCCCACAGTCCCCAACGGAGAGGGCCAGCCCCGGGGATGGGGTCCCCGGGGCAAGTAGTGGCTCGGGAGGGGGCCACGCGGCCCCCTCTCCAAAAAGAGAAAAAAAATGGAGAAAAAAATGGAAAGGCCGGCCCCGGGGGATGGGGTCCCCGGGGCCTTAAAATGGCCAGAGGAGGGGGCCACGCTGCCCCCTCAAAATAATAAATATAGAGGCCATGCCCCGGAGGATGGGGTCCCGGGGCCAATACAGGCCCAGGGAAGGGGGCCACGCGGCCCCCTTCCCGTTTTTTTTTGTTTGTAATTTAAAAAAAGGGGTAAGGCCCTGGGGGATGGGGTCCCCAGGGCCCAAAAAGAGAAAAAGGAAGGGGGCCACACAGCCCCCCTTCAGGGGACAAAAAAAAAAAAAAAACGATCGGGCCCGCAGGCCCCGCCCCTTCCTTCACCACTCTGCAAACGCGCCCTGGCGCGTTTGCAGAGGGGAACAAATTCCCTTGAATACTGGGGGTCCCTGAGGGCCAACTAGCCCACCAGGAACCTCCAGTATGCGCCAGGGGCTGCCTTGCAGAGACGTGTAGAGAGGCCACACCCCTTTTTACACCTCTCTGCAACGCAGCTCTGTGGCGCTTTTTGGAGGTATATGGTGGGCTAGTTGGACTCCGGGGACCCTCAGGATTCAAGGGGACTTAATCCCCCAACTTAAAACGCGCCACGGGGCGCGTTTGCACAGTGGTGAAGGGAGGGGCGGGGCTTCAGGTGACATGTGTGCAAACAGGCCCCGTGGCGCGTTTTAAGATGGGGAATTAAATCCCCTTCAATCCTGAGGGTCCCTGGGGCCAACTAGCCCAACAGGTACATCCAGAAAGCGCCACAGAGCTGCGTTGCAGAGAGGTGTAAAAGGGGTGTGGCCTCTCTACACGTCTCTGCAACGCAGCCTCTGGCGCATATTGGAGGTTCCTGGTGGGCTAGTTGGCCCCTAGGGACCCTCAGGATTCAAGGGGACTTAATCCCCCAACTTAAAACGCGCCACGGGGCGCGTTTGCACAGATGTCACCTCAGGCCCCGCCCCTCCCTTCACCATTGTGCAAATATTCCTCTAAAATCAGCCGAAATACGAATTCCGATTTACTCACCTGTTATAAGGAGAGACCTCAGTGCTGTATCTTTCAGCCCAGTACTGGTCCTGAAAAGTAATTTTAACCGTACTTACCAGTAACTTGAATTTCCTTCCATAGGCTAACATTGACTGGTTTCAATTGGAAATTCTTCTAAGTGTGGAGTTTTGGAACTTTAAAATATTCCTGTAAAATCAGCCGAAATACGAATTCCGATTTACTCACCTGTTATCAGGAGAGACCTCAGTGATGCATCTTTCAGCCCAGTACTGGTCCTGAAAAGTAATTTTAACCGTACTTACCGGTAACTTGAATTTCCTTCATAGGCTAACATTGACTGGTTTCACTTGGAAATTCTTCTAAGTGTGGAGTTTTGGAACTTTAAAATATTCCTCTAAAATCAGCCGAAATACGAATTCCGATTTACTCACCTGTTATCAGGAGAGACCTCAGTGCTGCATCTTTCAGCCCAGTACTGATCCTGAAAAGTAATTTTAACCGTACTTACCGGTAACTTGAATTTCCTTCATAGGCTAACATTGACTGGTTTCACTTGGAAATTCTTCTAAGTGTTGATTTTTGAAACATACAAATATTCCTCTAAAATCAGCCGAAATCCGAATTCTGATTTACTCACCTGTTATCAGGAGAGACCTCAGTGCTGCATCTTTCAGCCCAGTACTGGTCCTGAAAAGTAATTTTAACCGTACTTACCAGTAACTTGAATTTCCTTCCATAGGCTAACATTGACTGGTTTCACTTGGAAATTCTTCTAAGTGTGGAGTTTTGGAACTTTATAATATTCCTCTAAAATCAACCAAAGTACGAATTCCAATTTACTCACCTGTTATCAGGAGAGAACCCAGTGCTGCATCTTTTAGCCCAGCACTGACCCTGAAAAGTAATTTTAACCGTACTTACCAGTAACTTATATTTTCTTCCATAGGAATCCTTTGTCTGGTTTTCAGCAGAAAAGTTTCAAAGTGTCGATTTTCACAAACTACAAATATTCCTTAAAAATCGCCTGTATGACTTAAACGCATTCTTTCAACTGTTTACAGGAGATGCACCAGTGCTGGATCCAGGATCCAACACTGAGTAACAAAAAGTAACGATAACAGTTTTTACCTCCTAAGTGAATTTCCTTCCATAGGATAACATTGGTAATTCTATGAGAAAAAGTTTCTAAGTGTCAACTTTTAAAGTACAATAATATTCCTTAAAAATCACGACTGTAACCAAAACGCTTTTACTCAACTGTTTACAGGAGATGTCCCAGGACTGAATCTAGGATCCAGTCCTGTGGTTAGAAAAGTAATCCATAAAGTAACTAATTGCATTTAACTAGAAATTCACATTGAGCTGAATGTTGCATTGTGTTTGAAAATGTGTTGCCCATTGCAACAACTGTAACTACTGTACTTAAAAGTCTATTGCCTATGTGCAAAGTATTTAAACTAAAGTAATTCATTCTGAGAAAGTATTTTTTGTAATGTATAATATAATTACAATGTAATTTAAAAAATAAAATATGTAAAAAAAAATGTTTTCTAAAAATTTCAAAATCAGTATGAAAAAAATGTATATAACAATTAATACATTTAAAAATTGTCATTTACAAAACCTTTGAAATTCACTGAAAAAACCGTAGGTTTCAGACATGTTATAGTTACAAATTAGCATTTAAAAACCTTTGAAATTCACTGAAAAAACCATAGGTTTTAGGGACGTTATAGTTACAAATTAGCATTTAAAAAACCTTTGAAATTCACTGAAAAAAACCATAGGTTTTAGGGACAGTTATAGTTAGTTGGACATTGCACTCGTACAAAACCCGTGAAATTCCCCCGTTATAGTTAGTTCAGCTAACTATAACTCGCGCCCCATAATGCACTGCTGATGACGTCACATATTACATCACTCATGACATGGTCAGTGACATCACTGATGACATCACTGATGACATCTCAAATGACATCACTGATGACATCATCCACGTGATAATCTGATGCAGCTCTTCACACCCTAATATAACCTTTGATACACCCAATCTAAATTACAGACTGCCATTCCAAAACCATAGACACTCCAACACCAATAACTACATACCCACTCACTGATTCTTAGGTCTACACACACACATCCACTCACTCACCCGTACAGTCACTCATACTTATGGTCACTCAATACAGGACTATCATATGCACTCTTACTCCTATATAGACACTCAAACACCGCCACTCATCCATAGAGGTACTCACACACCTAGTCAGTCATGCAAATAATTAAACACACTGCCATTTACTCACCTATACAGTTATACACACACCAGCTCACTTAATCATACAAATACTAGCACATTGTTACGCTCTTATACAATCACTGATACAAGCACACACTCATCCATACAGCCACTATCACAATCACTCACTCTGCTTATAGCTATTTATATACTCCAACACACATATATACTGCCTTTCACATATGTAGTTACTCACACATGTACCACTGGGACATACATTCACTCACTAACACACTCTTACACACACTTACCCACCCATACAGTCTATCACAGATGCACTCTTGAAACCATCCACCCAGTGAATCACCCACTCACACATCTATGCACAGTCGCACACACCCCATCCACACAAACACTCAGGCACCCATACAGATACTCAGACAACAAATCAATAACTCTTATAGACACTCATGTAGCTATTCACAAACCCATGCAGCCACTTACACAGCAACAGACAGATACAGACATTCACCCAGTTTAGTCACTAACCCATGCATTCAGTAAGATACGTTTAATCACTCACTTATAGAATTAGTCACGCACCTACTAAATCATCCATACAGACACTTATTCACCCACTCATTCTTCAATACGCCTTTCCCTATATATATAAAAAATATTTAAACTTTACAGAAACACACAGTCACTGGATGATGTCATCAGTGATGTCATTTGAGATGTCATCAGTGATGTCATCAGTGATGTCACTGACCATGTCATGAGTGATGTAATATGTGACGTCATCAGCAGTGCATTGCGGGGCGCGAGTTATAGTTAGCTGAACTAACTATAACGGGGGAATTTCACGGGTTTTGTACGAGTGCAATGTCCAACTAACTATAACTGTCCCTAAAACCTATGGGTTTTTCAGTGAATATATATATATATATATATTCACTGAAAAAACCATAGGTTTTAGGGACGTTATAGTTACAAATTAGCATTTAAAAAACCTTTGAAATTCACTGAAAAAACCATAGGTTTTAGGGACAGTTATAGTTAGTTGGACATTGCACTCGTACAAAACCCGTGAAATTCCCCGTTATAGTTAGTTCAGCTAACTATAACTCGCGCCCCGCAATGCACTGCTGATGACGTCACATATTACATCACTCATGACATGGTCAGTGACATCACTGATGACATCACTGATGACATCTCAAATGACATCACTGATGACATCATCCAGTGACTGTGTGTTTCTGTAAAGTTTAAATATTTTTATATATATAGGGAAAGGCGTATTGAAGAATGAGTGGGTGTATAAGTGTCTGTATGGATGATTTAGTAGGTGCGTGACTAATTCTATAAGTGAGTGATTAAGCGTATCTTACTGAATGCATGGGTTAGTGACTAAACTGGGTGAATGTCTGTATCTGTCTGTTGCTGTGTAAGTGGCTGCATGGGTTTGTGAATAGCTACATGAGTGTCTATAAGAGTTATTGATTTGTTGTCTGAGTATCTGTATGGGTGCCTGAGTGTTTGTGTGGATGGGGTGTGTGCGACTGTGCATAGATGTGTGAGTGGGTGATTCACTGGGTGGATGGTTTCAAGAGTGCATCTGTGATAGACTGTATGGGTGGGTAAGTGTGTGTAAGAGTGTGTTAGTGAGTGAATGTATGTCCCAGTGGTACATGTGTGAGTAACTACATATGTGAAAGGCAGTATATATGTGTGTTGGAGTATATAAATAGCTATAAGCGAGAGTGAGTGATTGTGATAGTGGCTGTATGGATGAGTGTGTGCTTGTATCAGTGATTGTATAAGAGCGTAACAATGTGCTAGTATTTGTATGATTAAGTGAGCTGGTGTGTGTATAACTGTATAGGTGAGTAAATGGCAGTGTGTTTAATTATTTGCATGACTGACTAGGTGTGTGAGTACCTCTATGGATGAGTGGCGGTGTTTGAGTGTCTATATAGGAGTAAGAGTGCATATGATAGTCCTGTATTGAGTGACCATAAGTATGAGTGACTGTACGGGTGAGTGAGTGGATGTGTGTGTGTAGACCTAAGAATCAGTGAGTGGGTATGTAGTTATTGGTGTTGGAGTGTCTATGGTTTTGCGAATGGCAGTCTGTAATTTAGATTGGGTGTATCAAAGGTTATATTAGGGTGTGAAGAGCTGCATCAGATTATCACGTGGATGATGTCATCAGTGATGTCATTTGAGATGTCATCAGTGATGTCATCAGTGATGTCACTGACCATGTCATGAGTGATGTAATATGTGACGTCATCAGCAGTGCATTGCGGGCGCGAGTTATAGTTAGCTGAACTAACTATAACGGGGGAATTTCACGGGTTTTGTACGAGTGCAATGTCCAACTAACTATAACTGTCCCTAAAACCTATGGTTTTTCAGTGAATTTCAAAGGTTTTTAAATGCTAATTTGTAACTATAACGTCCCTAAAACCTATGGTTTTTTCAGTGAATTTCAAAGGTTTTTAAATGCTAATTTGTAACTATAACATGTCTGAAACCTACGGTTTTTTCAGTGAATTTCAAAGGTTTTGTAAATGACAATTTTTAAATGTATTAATTGTTATATACATTTTTTTCATACTGATTTCGAAATTTTTAGAAAACATTTTTTTACATATTTTATTTTTAAATTACATTGTAATTATATTATACATTACAAAAATACTTTCTCAGAATGAATTACTTTAGTTTAAATACTTTGCACATAGGCAATAGACTTTTAAGTACAGTAGTTACAGTTGTTGCAATGGGCAACACATTTTCAAACACAATGCAACATTCAGCTCAATGTGAATTTCTAGTTAAATGCAATTAGTTACTTTATGGATTACTTTTCTAACCACAGGACTAGATCCTAGATTCAGTCCTGGGACATCTCCTGTAAACAGTTGAGTAAAAGCGTTTTGGTTACAGTCGTGATTTTTAAGGAATATTATTGTACTTTAAAAGTTGACACTTAGAAACTTTTTCTCATAGAATGACCAATGTTATCCTATGGAAGGAAATTCACTTAGGAGGTAAAAACTGTTATCGTTACTTTTTGTTACTCAGTGTTGGATCCTGGATCCAGCACTGGTGCATCTCCTGTAAACAGTTGAAAGAATGCGTTTAAGTCATACAGGCGATTTTTAAGGAATATTTGTAGTTTGTGAAAATCGACACTTTGAAACTTTTCTGCTGAAAACCAGACAAAGGATTCCTATGGAAGAAAATATAAGTTACTGGTAAGTACGGTTAAAATTACTTTTCAGGGTCAGTGCTGGGCTAAAAGATGCAGCACTGGGTTCTCTCCTGATAACAGGTGAGTAAATTGGAATTCGTACTTTGGTTGATTTTAGAGGAATATTATAAAGTTCCAAAACTCCACACTTAGAAGAATTTCCAAGTGAAACCAGTCAATGTTAGCCTATGGAAGGAAATTCAAGTTACTGGTAAGTACGGTTAAAATTACTTTTCAGGACCAGTACTGGGCTGAAAGATGCAGCACTGAGGTCTCTCCTGATAACAGGTGAGTAAATCAGAATTCGGATTTCGGCTGATTTTAGAGGAATATTTGTATGTTTCAAAATCAACACTTAGAAGAATTTCCAAGTGAAACCAGTCAATGTTAGCCTATGAAGGAAATTCAAGTTACTGGTAAGTACGGTTAAAATTACTTTTCAGGATCAGTACTGGGCTGAAAGATTCAGCACTGAGGTCTCTCCTGATAACAGGTGAGTAAATCGGAATTCGTATTTCGGCTGATTTTAGAGGAATATTTTAAAGTTCCAAAACTCCACACTTAGAAGAATTTCCAAGTGAAACCAGTCAATGTTAGCCTATGAAGGAAATTCAAGTTACTGGTAAGTACGGTTAAAATTACTTTTCAGGATCAGTACTGGGCTGAAAGATGCAGCACTGAGGTCTCTCCTGATAACAGGTGAGTAAATCGGAATTCGTATTTCGGCTGATTTTAGAGGAATATTTTAAAGTTCCAAAACTCCACACTTAGAAGAATTTCCAAGTGAAACCAGTCAATGTTAGCCTATGAAGGAAATTCAAGTTACCGGTAAGTACGGTTAAAATTACTTTTCAGGATCAGTACTGGGCTGAAAGATGCAGCACTGAGGTCTCTCCTGATAACAGGTGAGTAAATCGGAATTCGTATTTCGGCTGATTTTAGAAGAATATTTTAAAGTTCCAAAACTCCACACTTAGAAGAATTTCCAAGTGAAACCAGTCAATGTTAGCCTATGAAGGAAATTCAAGTTACCGGTAAGTACGGTTAAAATTACTTTTCAGGACCAGTACTGGGCTGAAAGATGCATCACTGAGGTCTCTCCTGATAACAGGTGAGTAAATCGGAATTCGTATTTCGGCTGATTTTACAGGAATATTTTAAAGTTCCAAAACTCCACACTTAGAAGAATTTCCAATTGAAACCAGTCAATGTTAGCCTATGGAAGGAAATTCAAGTTACTGGTAAGTACGGTTAAAATTACTTTTCAGGACCAGTACTGGGCTGAAAGATACAGCACTGAGGTCTCTCCTTATAACAGGTGAGTAAATCGGAATTCGTATTTCGGCTGATTTTAGAGGAATATTTGCACAATGGTGAAGGGAGGGCGGGGCCTGAGGTGACATCTGTGCAAACGCGCCCCGTGGCGCGTTTTAAGTTGGGGATTAAGTCCCCTTGAATCCTGAGGGTCCCTAGGGGCCAACTAGCCCACCAGGAACCTCCAATATGCGCCAGGGGCTGCGTTGCAGAGAGGTGTAGAGAGGCCACACCCTTTTACACCTCTCTGCAACGCAGCTCTGTGGCGCTTTCTGGATGTACCTGTTGGGCTAGTTGGCCCCAGGGACCCTCAGGATTGAAGGGATTTAATTCCCCATCTTAAAACGCGCCACGGGGCCTGTTTGCACACATGTCACCTGAAGCCCCGCCCCTCCCTTCACCACTGTGCAAACGCGCCCGTGGTGCGTTTTAAGTTGGGGGATTAAGTCCCCTTGAATCCTGAGGGTCCCCGGAGTCCAACTAGCCCACCATATACCTCCAAAAGCGCCACAGAGCTGCGTTGCAGAGAGGTGTAAAAGGGGTGTGGCCTCTCTACACGTCTCTGCAAGGCAGCCCCTGGCGCATACTGGAGGTTCCTGGTGGGCTAGTTGGCCCCCAGGGACCCCCAGTATTCAAGGGAATTTGTTCCCCCTCTGCAAACGCGCCAGGGGCGCGTTTGCAGAGTGGTGAAGGAAGGGGCGGGCCTGCGGGCCCGATCGTTTTTTTTTTTTTGTCCCCTGAAGGGGGCTGTGTAGCCCCCCTTCCTTTTTCTCTTTTTGGGCCCTGGGGACCCCATCCCCCAGGGCCTTACCCCTTTTTAAATTACAAAAAAAAAAAAAAACGGGAAGGGGGCCGCGTGGCCCCCTTCCCTGGGCCTGTATTGGCCCCGGGGACCCCATCCCCGGGGCATGGCCTCTATATTTATTATTTTGAGGGGGCAGCGTGGCCCCCTCCTCTGGCCATTTTAAGGCCCCGGGGACCCCATCCCCGGGGCCGGCCTTTCCATTTTTTTTTTACATTTTTTTTCTCTTTTTTGGAGAGGGGGCCGCGTGGCCCCATCCCGAGCCACTACTTGCCCCGGGGACCCCATCCCCCGGGGCTGGCCCTCTCCGTTGGGGACTGTGGGGGGTCCCCAATCCCCCACAGTCCCGCCGGCTCCCCACGTCCCTTGGGAGACGGCATTGCTGTTCCACATGGGGAGCAGCTGACATGCTGCTCCCCATGTGGAAAAGCAATCGCTTTGGATATTGGAAGAGAGAGCAGGTTTCCCTGCTCTCTCTTCCAATATCCAAAGCAGTTTGCTATGGCAGGACGGGAGCCGCGAGGCTCCCGTCCTGCCATAGCAAACTACAGTGTCCCAGGGGTAGGCACCCGGGACACTGCAGGAGCCGGCCCTGGGGGTGGTGGTCCCCAGGGCCATCAAGGGCTCCAGGAGGGGGCCGCGCGGCCCCCTCCCATTCAGTACACAGCCCGGGGAGGTGGTGGTCCCCGGGGCTCTGGGGTCCGTAACGGACCCCCATATTAAAATGTTTAGTGCCCCGGGAGGTGGCGGTCCCGGGCGTGTGGAGGGCTGGAGCCCCCACACTGGTTTTATTTTTAATTAAAAAAAGCCCCGGGAGGTGGTGGTCCCGGGGCTGCGGGAGGGCTCAGAGCCCTCCCGCACCATTTTCAAAAAGCCCCGGGGGTGGCGGTCCCCGGGGCTTGAGGAGCCCTTTGAGGCCCCCACACATTAAATTATCCCCCCACCATGCCCCCGGGACTTGGGCCACCCGGGGCCAATTAACTATCGAGCGCGGGAGACCGCGCTCGATTTTCCGGCAGGATTCGCGCACCCTGAGCGCATCCTGCCGATTTAAAATTTTTTTTTTTTTTGCCCAGGGGGTCCTTGTGGGACCCCTGAGCAAACCTAGGAGGTCAGGGTGTTTCTACCCTGCCCCTTTGTGCGCTTTGCGCACTTGTTTCTGTCCCTCGGTTCTACCGAGGGACAAAATGGCTGCCAACATTTCCTGAATCGGAATGTTGACAGCCAGCTGACAGCCAATTAACATGCAGCTCGTGATCGGGACGGTGCGCGCAGGGTGCGCTGAGGGTACGCGGACCCTACTCGGCCATAGATATCACTAACTTTTTACTTTTCATTTTCTCAGCAACTACTGAACGGATTTACACCATTTAACAAAAGGGTTCTTTCTGAACCAAGAACTACCTCTTTGCCAAATTTGGTGTAATTCCGTTCAGCAGTTCGAGGCTGTAGCCGTGTCTAAAGTTTCCTATGGAAAAGTGCATGGGGAAAACGTGTTTTGGGACCCCCTTTTTCTCGGCCCCCGCTGACGAATCCCCCGAGACTTTCAGGGTAGGAGCGGACCGGAGCGGGCCACAAAGTTTGAAAATTTCACGAAGATACGTCAACCGGCAAGAGAGTTATTTCAAATAGAATGTCGCGGATTTCCTATGGATAATAGGTTGTAACTATAACTATCTACTGGCGACCGCCAGTAGATAATATATATATGTATGTATATATATATATATATATATATATATATATATATATATATATCCAAAAGGCTGCTTCTCGCCTCCCGCAGGTATTTCTTCAGCAAAGCAGACACGGACCCACAATTGAGTGCTTAAAGTTGTGATTTAATGTCGGCCATTACGCGTTTCAGTCCGGAACGGACCTTGATCACATGACAACGCTGTTGAGTTTCAAAAGACCATTTAAAGGGCTACCTTCTAACACGTGATTGAGGATGTGCAATAGAACTAAAAGAAACATTCTTAACATTGAATACATGGGTCGAATCTTCACTTTCTATGAACCAGAGAAGGGAAACGAATACCATCTATCTCTGTTACTAGCATGTCTTGAATACATTTAAAATCAAAAGGAATAGTCACAATTTGATAATATTATATAAATAGCCTGTAGAAACGTTCAAATAAATAACCAAAAAATAAATAATTATATTAATTGAACCATACGTAAAATGTAAAAACACATATCAGATTTTAAAATGTTTCTAAAAACGGCATTTTTTTGTAAAAGACATATAAAATAGTATTATTATATAAAAAATTATGGGATCAATCCTTGATTCGACATTACTAGAATAGTTGCATGAATGCACTTTGTTATATCGTAGATTGTAACTGAACGTATTGATTCTCCGTTCTATATAAAATCCATGTAAAGTGCTATGTGCTACCTAAAGTGAATAAAAATTTCCCCAATCATCTTACTCATTTAAATTTCAACAGATACAGGACTTCAGTGCTAAACAATATAGTGCATCTAGGTGTAGCTTATTAAAAAACCATTATGTTTACTGGTTCTGGTGATTTGGCAGCTTCCAATTACGTCACTAATGTGATTCCCTTGTAGTACTGTTCTATTTCTAAAATACATTTCTAAATTAAATAGAATAAATATGGGATGACGCAGGGATGTTGATAAAACTGTACAGATCTATAAAACGTAAAAATGATATTTTTTCAGGAAAAGGGCGCACGATGTTTAGGGATGGGCAGGGCATATTTATAAACAAGTATATAAATCCTCTGTGTTGTTTAATCCTCCTGGGGACTTACTATCCATATTGAGAATATACAGCGTCTCTAGTTTTCTGAGCTGGTAGTCCCTGTCGCCGCCTCTTTTGGTTTTGGGTATGGAATCTATTACATAGTACGAGAAGTCTTTTAAATTGTTGTTATGAACTTCTCGAAAATGTCTGGCGACAGGGTAAGTAGGGTCACAGTTGTTAATGGCCCTTATATGTTGCAGAATTCTTTTGCTCACCGGTAGCTTGGTGCTACCTACATATCTAAGTTGGCATGTGCAATCCAGCACATAAATTGCATATTCAGTTTTGCAGTGGAGGGGTTTGTTAATTTTTACCTCCTTATCACAAAATGCGGTGAAATAGCTTTTTCTGTTCATGCCGTGCTGGCATGCCTTGCATGTCTTACATTTAGTGAATCCATTGGGAACAGTCAACCAGTTTGTAGTATTAGATGATTCGGGACTGCTGGAAACTAAGCTGTTGTACATTGAGGAGCTCTTTTATAGGTGATGTTAGGTTTTATTGAAAGCTCATGACCTATTACAGGGTCATTTTTGACAATTGCCCAATTTCTTTGTATAATTTTCTTTATGGATTTTTCTTGAGCACTGA
Source organism: Calotriton arnoldi (assembly GCA_963921515.1). Taxonomy (NCBI): domain Eukaryota; kingdom Metazoa; phylum Chordata; class Amphibia; order Caudata; family Salamandridae; genus Calotriton; species Calotriton arnoldi. Next base: position 9,351 of record CAWUFW010003106.1, on the reverse strand, counting down.
ATGTGATAATAAGTCTCAGCTCATCAGGGTTTTGATTTGTTGTTTGTATCACTGATCTGTTTTTGGGGGATTAGCAATTCATTTCTGACCAAATTCTGTGTTTTGTTGATGGCCTCTTGTACAATTTTAATAGGATACCCTCTAGATAAAAATCTCCTCTTACTTTGCTGTTGGGCTTTTGCTAGGTCTTCTGGGATACTGCAAATCCTTTTGAGACGTAGCATTTCCCCATAGGGGATGCTATGTACTAAGTGTCGTGGGTGGAAACTGGAAAAGTGTAACACGGCATTGCCGGCAGTTTCCTTTCTGTATACCCTGGTTTCTAGTTTGTTTCTGTTAGAATATATTTCTACATCTAAAAAGTTGATGCTAGTGTTGCTTATATTAGATGTGAAACTCAGGTTGACACCGTTCTCATTGATCTCTGAAACAAAGTTCATGGCTTGCTCTTTAGTTCCCTCCCATACAATAAAAAGGTCATCAATATACCTGTAGTACAGTTTGACATGATCATCCATATACCTTTTGTGTGTGTCCCTGAGAACCAGCTCCTCCCACCAGCCCATGAATAAACAGGCATAGCTGGGGGAGAAGCTGGCTCCCATTGCGACTCCTCGCATTTGCTGATAGTGTGTTTTGTCAAACAAAAATATATTGTTGTTTAAACAAAAGCTGATCATGCCTAACAACATAGCATTATGTTGGGGCAGAGTTGCCTTGTTCTTGTTCAGATAGAATTCAACAGCACGTAGACCGTCCTTATGGTTAATACAGGTTTATAAGGAAGCAACGTCCAAAGTTAAAAGATAAAAATTATTACTGTCCCATTTAAAATCCTTTAACTTGGAAATAAAATCACTTGTGTCCCTTATATAGGAGGGTATATATATATATAGGGAAACCTAAAAGCAACTAATCAGTTTGCATAATTACTATTATGCAAATAGTAATTTTGCATACTAGTACATGAATGTAGAAAAAAATTAAACTCTTAATATAAAACAATTAATAATTAACATGAATATATATATACAAGTAGTGAGAATGAATAAGCACACTGCGAAATTCTCACACGCTTTATCAAAGTATAAATATGAAGAGATAATGTAAGGGACAATGTTTTTGTTCAAATTGCCTCCGTATTTTCGTGATACATTAGTACTTTGGTGTAAATGGTTAAATTTGTCATTTTTATGCCCCCGAAGAATTATGTGTATTCAATTGAATGTAATATCACAAAGGTCAGGCATTAATAATAGCGTTGAGTCTGTTTACCATATCTACTGAAACTGTGCATCATGTGACGTTAAACCCTGCATTATTAATGGTGGAGAAATGTTAACGCTGTGTTGTGTGAGCAAGGCAGGAAGTGCCGAAACGCGTAACAGCCGAAAATCAAATAAACAAGAAACTGATCGTCTGATCTAGCTCCTGTGTCGGTGTCCCGTTCTTGAACAAAGGAATTGGATTTGGAGTGGATATATATATATATATATATATATATATATATATATATGTAAGGATTTCCGTATTTTGTTGAATTGTCCAAAATAACGAGATGCGGCACACCAGAAGAAGCACACATGTTATTGTGCACAAACCAAAGGGCGACGCGTTTCGGCGTTAAGCCTTTGTCAAGCAATTTCCTGTACAGCAATTCCCCATAGAAATTCCACCCCTCCGAAATCAAACGCTTTCCCTACTGTTGCACAGACTGGCGTGGGAATAGTAACTTTTAACCCTCCGAAATCCCATACTTTCCCTACTGTTGCACAGACTGGCATGGGAATAGTAACTTTTACCCCTCCGAAATCCCAAACTTTCCCTACTGTTGAACAGACTGGAGTGGGAATAGTACATTTTACCCTTCCAAAGTCCAACACTTTCGCTATTGTTGCACTGTTTGGAGTGGAAATAGTAAGTTTTACCCCTCTGAAACCCAACTCTTTCCCTACTATTGAGCCGTTTGGAGTGGAAATAGTAAAGTAAACCCCTCCGAAGTCCAACATTTTCCGTACTGTTGTTTAGACTGGAATGGAAATTTTAATTTTCACTTCTCCGAAGTCCAATGGTTTCTCTACTGTTGCCTAAACTGGAGTGGGAATAGTAAATTTAACCCAAAGTCCAACACTTTCCCCACTATTGCGGTGACTGGAGTAGGAATAGTAAATCTCACCCCTTCGAAGTCCAACACTTTCCCTACTGTCACATAAACTAGAGTGGATATAGTACATATCATATTTGTAGACTCCAAAGGTTTACATAAAATGGGTTAAATAGATTGTATAACTTTTACCCCTCCGATATCCCATACTTTCCCTACTGTTGAACAGACTGGAGTGGGAATAGTACATTTTACCCTTCCAAAGTCCAACACTTTCGCTATTGTTGCACTGTTTGGAGTGGAAATAGTAAGTTTTACCCCTCTGAAACCCAACTCTTTCCCTACTGTTGAGCTGTTTGGAGTGGAAATAGTAAAGTTAACCCCTCCGAAGTCCAACACTTTCCGTACTGTTATTTAGACAGGAATGGAAATTGTAAATTTCACTTCTCCGAAGTCCAATGGTTTCTCTACTGTTGCTTAAACTGGAGAGGGAATAGTAAATTTAACCCAAAGTCCAACACTTTCCCCACTATTGCGGTGACTGGAGTAGGAATAGTAAATCTCATCCCTTCGAAGTCCAACACTTTCCCTACTGTCACATAAACTAGAGTGGAAATAGTACATTTAATATTTGTAGAGTCCAAAGGTTTACATAAAATGGGTTAAATAGATTGCATAGCATTAAATGTTTGTTATTTTTATATTTTATATTATTTGTTTTTATTTTTAAATGTATTTCAATGTTTATAGTATTTTAGTAATTGTACTTTTGGGGTTTTAAACTTCTAATGTTTTCTATATTTTTTATGGTTTCATTATATATATATATATATCGTTCTCCGTATTGCTCTCCTGCAGTTGCACGCTGTACACCAAATCGAAGGGCGCGTCGCCAACCGAACCTCGCAGGAGATGGTCCGAAATATTATTCCAATCCCTGAACCAAGGAGGACGATGCCATGTGCGATTGTAACAATCCTTTATTCATCAAACCGCCATCAAATGCGCTTCGTCTGATCCCAGCCTTGTTCACCAATATATATATATATTCCATATGAAACTTGACCCAAAGGCAATGCCCTGCCAATGGGTCGGGGCTCGCAATGCGGGCCTCACCGCATATAACATACACAAGAGGCTGCACCCTCCAGTCCGGGGGCGCAAACACGAGCCACACAATCCGACTTTGGCACAAGTAATTTATTCCCAGCTGACAAATCCATTATAATTCATGACACGTTTCAACCTCTCACAGGTCTTGTTCACATGATTCTAGCAGTGGTCAGTTTCCCTTCAAATTTAAATGTTTATCAGACAAAGAAGAAGGACAATCGCACATATACCACTCGATTTTAAAGTCACAGTTCTGACATTCATTGTCTTTTTTGTAACGCCAGTGTCAATGTCAGTAATTAGTGAAATCACTGTTTCTGAGTAGTTCTCGTCTCGAGATTGTATCTCCAAATATTATGGGTGTAGTATTTTTTATTTTCATGAGATCATCACAACTGCAGTGCACTGTTTCCTACAATAACCACAATCCTTTGTAATTTCGGTATGTGCTGGTTCTCCTCAAAATATTGTTTTTGTGTTTGTCAAGATGTTATTGCACTTGCCAGGAACACATCAATAAAACATTACTTTCATGCTTTCAAGGATTCAATTCCATTTTATGCAATTCATGTCCATATTTCAGTGAGACATGCGAGGCACATTTAAAATCACTGGCCACAAGCATATTGGTTTATTTTAATGGTTGTCGTCTCACCTCACAAGTCAACGCTCGCCATAAAATCCTTTAGCCTTGAGTGTCGGAAAACGTGCCGGGCAAAGTATCCCTGCCTTCAAATTGTGTTCCAAACAAAGTTAAGTCCAAGCCTGGCACCGCATCACAGGCCTCAGCGTTGTTCTTTTTCCACGCATAAACCAATTCCAATGCAGCCGGCGGGCCTTGCATCCAATATCAATTCCATATGAAACTTGATGCAAAGGCAATGCCCTTCCAATGGGTCGGGGCTCACAATGCGGCTGTCACAGCATATAACATACACAAGAGGCCGTACCCTACATTCCGAGGGCGCACACACTAGCCACATCATCCGACTTTAGCACAAGTCATTTATTTCCAGCGGATAAATCCATTATAATTCATGACGCGTTTCAACCCTTCACAGTCTTGTTCACATGAATATATATATGTATATATTTATATATATATATATATATATATATATATATATATATATATATATATACACACACACATACACACACAAAAACCAAAGGTTACAGGCATGTAATAGTTAGGTTCCAATTTTACACACACAAAACCATAGAAATTCAGCAGTTGCAGTTATAGCACTAGCAGTTATAGTTATTTCAAGTGCACAGCGTGGGCTTGGCTGCAGGGCCTGGCCTGCGGCCAGGCCCTTTGGCCAACCTCCAGTACGCAGGCAATCCGACGCCACACACAGGCTATGGCCGCACACGGCGGGGGCTTGGCCCACATGCAGCATATGTGGGTGTGTGAGTTGTTCTCTGGGTCTCTGAGTGGACGTATTAGTGACCATATGGGTGTGCAAGAGGGTGTGTGATTGACTGCATTGCTGTGTGAGTGGGTGTGTGAGTGGGTATATGGATGTGTGAGTTGGTGTGTGCGTGGTTTTGTGGGGATGTGCAAGTGTGTGTGTGAGTTGCTGTTTGGGTGTGTGAGGGTCTGTGTAGATGTGTGACTGGGTGTGCGAGTGGGTTCATGGGTCTGTGAGTGGGTGTGTGAGTGGGTGTGTGAGTGTGTGAATGGCTGTGTTAGTATGTGAATGGCTGTGTGAGTGGGTCTGTGAGCAGTTTTCTGGGTCTGTAAGTGGGCATATCAGTGACTGCATGGGTGTGTGATTGGTTGCTTTAGTGGCTGTATGGATATGTGAGTTGGTGTGTGAGTGGTTGTGTGGGTGTGTGAGTGACTATGTCACTGGGCCTGTGAGTGGGTGTATTTTATTTTAAAAATTGGGCTCTGGGTCTGCGGATCCATTGCGGATTCACGTGGGGTTGAGCAGAGCGCCGCAGTGGATCTACAGACACCTTTTTGGCTATTTCTTGCCCATGATGGGTCCCTTACAGATCCCTCTATCAGACCCTGGGAACCCCATCCCCAAGGGCCGTATCTATTTTGAAGGAGAAGGGGGCCACATGGCCCTCTTCCCGAGCCTTATTAGGCCCTGGGGACTATGCACACTGTGCAGGTCCTTCGGTTGTGAGTGGCAAGGGGGGTTGGCCACAGGGCCTGGCCTGTGACCAGGCTCTGCGACCAACCCTGCTTGCAGCCAACCCCCTCAAGGTAGCCAACCCCACGCTGCACAGGGCCATTGACCATCTGTGACAGTCGGTTGAGCTTTTACCATGCAGCGTGGGGTTGCCCTTTGTGCCCCGGGGACCTCATCCCCTGGAGCCAAATACAATTAAACAGCAGAGGGGGCATGCGGCCCCCCTCCTCAAACCTTCTTGGGCCCCGGGGTTCCCATCCCCAGAGCCAAATATAATACAAAAGGGGAGGGGACCATGCGGCCCCCTCTCTGAGCCTAATTATGCTCCAGAGATCCCATCTCCCAGGGCCCTATGCATTTAAAGGGGGGGCTACACACCACCCCTCCCCTAGCCTTATTAGGCCCTGGAGCCTTATTATGGCCCTGGTGACCCCATCCCCAGGGCCATATATAGTTCTTAAAAGGGGAAGGGGCCACTTATGGGATTCCCAAGGCTACTATATATGTTAAAAGGGAGGGGGTACATGGCCCCCCTCCCCAAGTCTTTAAAAAGCCCTGGGGACCCCATTCTTCAGGGCCGCTATTTAATTTAAAGGGGAGGGAGGGCTGCACTGCCCAAGCTGTTTTGGCCCCAGGCACCCCATTACCCGATGCTTGCATTCTTTCAAGGTAGCTGCCCTGGTGCTCACCCAGGGCACCCACCATGCTCAACATTGGAGGCCGCGGGAGGGCCCTAGGGCCCGTACCCGCCAGAGAGCTCACTGCATGCTGCTGGAGCCAGTATAGGTCCTGCCCACAGAGAGCAGCTACTTATGCTACTTCCTCTGGTCGGGAGCAATCTGTTGATCAGTTTCTCTGCCCACCTCAGTGGAGGCAGGGAAACAGATCAAAAGTCTTCCCCCAGCTGGCGGGTGCATTTTCAAAGCTCCTGCCCACTGGGAACAGACTTTGGGGCCGATTCCGATCTCGGTCGGAGGCGCACCCAACACCATTCGGTCGGGAAAAAAGCCATGCGAAAGCCTGTTTCCCGACCGATCCGTACAGCACACCGAACGAGCAAGTACGATGCGCACAACAGCAAAGAATCCGGCCGAGCCGTACTCACCCAAACCAGGTCCTGTTCTCCGACCGAGGCGAATCCGGAAACGCCGAATCGAGTCGCACGGAAGGAAAAATGCAGCCCCGTCCGGCCGGACAAGTACGATGCGCTTTCCGTACGCGCCCGAACCCGTCGCTACGCACGGCACGTCAAAGCATCCGGAGAGGCGCACATAAGCTCCGATTCGCGCCACAACACGATCCACGGCTACGAGACGAACACGGCAGCGGCGAGGACGACGCGAAGCGGCGAGGGCGAGACGAAGCGGCGAGGACGAGGCGAAGCGGCGAGGACGACGCGAAGCAACGAAGGACGAACGACACGAACCAACCATGAATCCCTTCGTCCCGATCATACCAATATTCTACATTTACTACCGGAACAGGCACGGACGCGTACGGCGCAGAAGGTAAGCCAGACACCAACCACAAAACACATACAACACGTACACGACACATCACACACACACAGAGGGATGCAGAATATACTTACACCAGCAACAGCAGCACCATAGGGGCGGGATGCCCATCACCAATGCCACATATGCACACAGGGGCCTGAATGCGCACCACCACCCCTACCCAGGGGGGCAGGATGCCTACCACTACTACCACCCTCACCCAGGGGGGCAGGATGCCTACCACCACTACCACCCTCACCCAGGGGGCAGGATGCCCTACCACTACTACCACCCTCACCCAGGGGGGCTGGATGCCTACCACCACCCTTAGCCAGGGAGGGCAGGATGCCTACCACTACTACCACCCTCACCCAGGGGGGCAGGATGCCTACCACTACTACCACCCTCACCCAGGGGGCTGGATGCCTACCACTACTACCACCCTCACCCAGGGGGCAGGATGCCTACCACTACTACCACCCTTAGCCAGGGGGCAGGATGCCTACCACCACTACCACCCTCACCCAGGGGGGCAGGATGCCTACCACTACTACCACCCTCACCCAGGGGGCAGGATGCCTACCACTACTACCACCCTCACCCAGGGGGGCTGGATGCCTACCACCACCCTTAGCCAGGGGGCAGGATGCCTACCACTACTACCACCCTCACCCAGGGGGGCAGGATGCCTACCACTACTACCACCCTCACCCAGGGGGCTGGATGCCTACCACTACTACCACCCTCACCCAGGGGGGCAGGATGCCTACCACTACTACCACCCTTAGCCAGGGGCTGGATGCCTACCACCACCCTTAGCCAGGGGGCAGGATGCCTACCACCACTACCACCCTCACCCAGGGGAGCAGGATGCCTACCACTACTACCACCCTTAGCCAGGGGGCAGGATGCCTACAACCACTACCACCCTCACCCAGGGGGGGCTGGATGCCTACCACTACTACCACCCTCACCCAGGGGGGCTGGATGCCTACCACTACTACCACCCTCACCCGGGGGGCTGGATGCATACCACCACCCTTAGCCAGGGGGGCAGGATGCCTACCACCACTACCACCCTCACCCAGGGGGCAGGATGCCTACCACTACTACCACCCTCACCCAGGGGGCAGGATGCCTACCACTACTACCACCCTCACCCAGGGGGCAGGATGCCTACCACTACTACCACCCTTAGCCAGGGGGGCTGGATGCCTACCACCACCCTTAGCCAGGGGGGCAGGATGCCTACCACCACTACCACCCTCACCCAGGGGGGCAGGATGCCTACCACTACTACCACCCTTAGCCAGGGGGCAGGATGCCTACCACCACTACCACCCTCACCCAGGGGGCTGGATGCCTACCACTACTACCACCCTCACCCAGGGGGGCTGGATGCCTACCACTACTACCACCCTCACCCAGGGGGGCTGGATGCCTACCACCACCCTTAGCCAGGGGGCAGGATGCCTACCACCACTACCACCCTCACCCAGGGGGCAGGATGCCTACCACTACTACCACCCTCACCCAGGGGGGCAGGATGCCTACCACTACTACCACCCTCACCCAGGGGGCAGGATGCCTACCACTACTAGCACCCTTAGCCAGGGGGCAGGATGCCTACTCACCACTACCACCCTCACCCAGGGGGCAGGATGCCTACCACCACTACCACCCTCACCCAGGGGGGCTGGATGCCTACCACTACTACCACCCTCACCCAGGGGGGCTGGATGCCTACCACCACCCTTAGCCAGGGGGCAGGATGCCTACCACTACTACCACCCTCACCCAGGGGGCAGGATGCCTACCACTACTACCACCCTTAGCCAGGGGGGGCAGGATGCCTACCACTACTACCACCCTCACCCAGGGGGGGCAGGATGCCTACCACTACTACCACCCTTAGCCAGGGGGGGCTGGATGCCTACCACCACCCTTAGCCAGGGGGGGGGCAGGATGCCTACCACCACTACCACCCTCACCCAGGGGGGGCTGGATGCCTACCACTACGAACACGGCAGCGACGAGGACGAGGCGAAGCGACGAGGACGAGGCGGAGCGACGAGGACGAGGCGAAGCGAGCGAGGACGACGCAAGCAACGAGAAGGACGAACGACACGAACCAACCATGAATCCCTTCGTCCCGATCATACCAATATTCTACATTTACTACCGGAACAGGCAAGGACGCGTACGGGCGCAGAAGGTAAGCCAGACACCAACCACAAAACACATACAACACGTACACGACACATCACACACACACAGAGGGATGCAGAATATACTTACACCAGCAACAGCAGCACCATAGGGGCGGGATGCCCATCACCAATGCCACATATGCACACAGGGGCCTGAATGCGCACCACCACCCCTACCCAGGGGGCAGGATGCCTACCACTACTACCACCCTCACCCAGGGGGCAGGATGCCTACCACCACTACCACCAGCACATGTAACTGAACGGAAGCAGCACAC